>JAHSUG010000012.1:0-730463 GCA_019926025.1 Rhodotorula kratochvilovae
CTCAAGCTTTGCTGTGGTTGCGAACGCGCCCTGGCGCGAGCGAGATTGAGGGGACGCGGCCCGCCCGCCCTTCTGCGGCGGCGGGGAGGTGCCCAAGAGGTCGACCCTCGACGCCCCGCTCCTCACGCTCGTGCGCTGCTCCTATTGCACCATAGCCTCGATACAGCCCTCCTCGACACCCTCCGCCCTCCGCCCAATGTCCCCGCTGCGGTAATCGCGCTGCTTGACCTCATCACCCGACCCGTCTTCCCCTCGTTCTCCCGCCGCCACCACGCCTCTCCAGACCGCGCACAGAGCTGCACATTCTCGCAAACATGGCTCGCATACGCACACCACCCGCCGCAGCGCCCGCACACCCGCAAACCCCGCCTCGCGACACCACCCGCACTCCCCCACATCCGCCGACTTCCTTTCCCGCCTCGCACACCTACCAGTCCTTCGACGACCTCGTCCAGCCCGCTCAGAGCGGCTCACCGACGACCCCGACGCGGCGACATGCGCGCGGGAGGAGTGACGGCGGCGTGGTCGGTGTGGGGACTGACGAGGCGGAAGGCGCTGGAGAGGAGGGCGCGCTGGAGGGCAAGCGCAAGGGCGGGCCGTCGACGCTCGACCTCATCAAGCTCACGATCGGCATCGCGGGCGCGCAGCTCGCATGGACGGTCGAGATGGCGTGCGTCCCCCTTCCCGCTTCCTCGGGCGCACAAAGAGGACGAGCTGACCCGTCCGCACGCGCAGATACGGCACGCCCTACCTCCTCGGGCTCGGGTTGACGAAGCAGGGGACAAGCCTCGTCTGGATGGCGGGCCCGCTCAGCGGGATGATCGTCCAGCCCGTCGTCGGTGCGTCCGCTCTCCCCTCCGCGCTCGTGGTGGTCTCGGCCACTCTGGCGCCCTTCGGTCACCTACGTACGATGAGGTCGAGCTGACCCGCCGCTTACTCACGCAGGCGCGCTCTCGGACTCCTCCCCCTCGCGCTTCCGCCGCCGCCAGTACATCCTCTTCTCGACCCTCTTCATCCTCGTCTCGACGCTCGTCGTCGCCTACGCACGCGAGATCGCCTCGCTCCTCGTGAGCGTGTTCACCGGCGTTGGCGACTGGGACCCCGCGCGCGAGGAGCGCGAGCGGACGTGCGCGATCTGGCTCGGCGTAGCGGGCTTCTACGTCCTCGACTTTAGCCTGAACGGCCTACAGGCGAGCATTCGAGTACGTCCTCCCCTCGCGCTTCCTTAGAATCGCATTAACCGGGAGCGCGCGGCAGGCCCTCGTGCTCGACCTCTCGCCCTCGTCGCTCCAGTCCACCTCGAACGCCTGGCTCGGCCGGCAGACGCACCTCGCCAACGTCCTCGGCTACCTCGTGGGCTACCTCGACCTCGGGCATTCGCCGCTCCTGCGCTGGCTCGGCGGCGGGCAGTTCCGCAAACTCGCGGTCATCAGCTGCGCGGTGATGGTCGCGACGGTCGGCGTCACGTGCTGGACGCAGCAGGAGGAGGAGCGGCCTGAGCTGGCGACGGGGGAGGGCGCGTGGGAGAAGGTCAAGGGCGTGGTGCGCGACGTGAGCGAGAACGTTCGCACGCTGCCGACGCCGGTGAAGCGGGTTTGCTACGGTGAGTCGCCTCCTCTCGTCTTCTCTCGCGGTCGAGTGCCCCTGCTGACCCTCACCTGACCGCTCGCAGTCCAGTTCTTCTCGTGGACCTCGTGGTTCCCCTTCCTCTTCTACTCGTGCGTCGCCCTCCCGCTCTTCCCCCATCTTCTCGCCCTGCGTCGCTCGGCTCCCCGCCAACCCCGAGTTCAGGCTGACCCGCCCCACACTGACGCAGCACCACCTACGTCGCCGAGGCGTTCTACGCTTCCCTCCCGCGCGGCACACCCCCTCCCTCCGCCGACACCGCGACCCGCGCCGGCTCGTTCGCCCTCCTCATCTACGCGCTCGTCTCCCTCGCCGCGGGCACCGTCCTCCCCTACCTCACCACCCTCGCGTACTCGTTCCCTTCGCTCCCCGCGCGCGTCGGCCCCGTCGGGAGGTGGCTCCTCAGTGAGCTGACGCCGCGCAACGCGTGGACGTTCGGTACGCGGGGTGCATGCTCGCGACGTTCTGGGCGGACGGCGTGCGCGGCGCGACGGTCCTTGTAGCGCTCGCGGGCGTGCCGTGGGCGATAACCTGCTGGGTGCGTCTCCTCCTCCGCTTTCTCGCGCTCCCATCCCTCTCGCCCACTACCTCTCGCTCTCCTCCCCACCTACTCCTCCCCCTTGAAGCTGACCGCACGGGCTCTCGCAGGTCCCCTTCGCGCTCGTCATGGAGTCGATTCGCGAGGTCGAGGCGGAGCGCGCCGACCTGCTCCCCTCCCCGCCCGACTCGCCCCTCCCTTCCGCGCCCGACTTGCCCGCCAAGCCCTTCCTCTCGCCCGCCCAGCGCGCTCTCCGCGCGCCCTTCCGCGTCTCCTCCCTCCGCAACGCCTCGTTCGCGATCCACCCCTCGCAGCAGAGCGAGGCCTCCTCTCCCACCCGACCGCTCTCTTTCACTGCACCGCACGAGCGCGCGTCCCTCCTCCCGCGCGCGCACGAGCCGCGCGCAAAGAGCCCGCCTGCGAGCGGAGCGGGCGGGGGCGGGACGATTCTCGGATTGCACAACCTCGCCATCGTGCTCCCGCAGTTCTTCGTCGCGCTCGTCGCGGCGGGGATCTTCCGCCTCACGGCACGCGCGGCGGCGCATGCGCTCTCGGGCGAGGGAGGGGATGGGGGCGGGGGCGAGCTCGGCGGCGAGGACGATGTCGTGTGGGTGCTGCGGTTCGGCGGGCTCGCGAGCGCATTGGGGGTCGTCGCGAGCCGGTGGACGGAGGAGATGCCGAGCGAGAGGCGGTACAAGGAGTGGGTGCTGTATGGGTGGGCCGAGGACGCGCGGCAGGAGGGGGACGAGGAGGGGAGCGAGTGAACTCGCCGCTTCGGTATCTCTCTGACCTCGCAGCTCGTCAGCCGATGAGAGGGACTCCTGGGAACCTTGCTCTGGCGCTGAGACCTCGAAAGCGAGCGTCTCGACGGGAAGACCACCTCGAGGAGGGACAGCGACGAGGGTTGTGCTCGTCCACCTCGCTCGACTCGCTCCTGCCGAGCCACTGAAGCTCCGAGCCGCCCTGTCTACGCTCTAGCTGGACCCCCAGCGCGTACCGCTTCGCCCGCCTGCCTGCAACGCGCTCCTCGACTTCATCGCCGCCGACCCGCTCGACACGACGCTGCAACCTCGCATCAACCCAGAGCGACCTGCGCCAAAGCGAGCAGCATCCAGAGCGCCGCGCTCGACCACCTCTCGAAGCGCGCGCACGCCCGCAGGTTCAGAACCTGCCGAGCGGAATCGTCGACGCGAGGCGGGCTCTCGACAAGGACGAGTCGCGACGCGGCACTCGCGTCCAGAGCCCGCGCGCGCGCTGAGCACTTCTCCTGGAGCTGCACGGGCCCGCGGACCAGAGTTCGTATCCGCGAGCGTCGGAACCGCCTTCGCCTCCTCGATCTCCGCCGCGACAAGCGCTATCGGGCTCCCGCACTCCCGCGCCGCTCCCGACGCTCGCAGCCGCTTTCACGCGGATCTGCCGACGACTGCACCGCTCAATCAGAGCCGCGCTCCGCCCGGCGGCACCGCCTTCTTTCGCTCTCGACTGAACGAGAGCCAGCCCCCTCCAACCGCTGCGACTCACCTGCTGGCTAGCGCTCAAGGCTCGGCGTTCGCAAGCTGCCTGCGTACGTGGCCGTCACACCCGCCGTCGCTGCTCGCGCCGTCGCCTTCCTCTTTCTCTCTTTCCTCCCACTCTTCCCCACCTCGACTCCCCCCGCCCCGCATCAAGGCCTCCAGCACTCGACCTCCAACCTCTACGACCTCGACAAGACCGCCAGCACCACACGTACGTCCCCTCCCTCCACGAGCAGTACCCGCAGGCGAGCAAGCCACCCAGTTTTTCGCCCTCCCCCACATCCCGCCCGACCCCTCGCCTCTCTCCCTCGCGCGCACCTGAGCTGACCACACGCCGCACACACACGCAGCACGCCATCATGCCCTCGGTCGCAAGCTCGCACACGCGCTCGTCGCGCTCCAAGGCCAAGCCCAAGGCCGCCCTTCCCGCCGCCGCCGCCCGCGCCCTCTACAAGCCCGACCCCAAGATGGCCGCCCTCTTCCGCGACGAGGTCAAGACCATGCTTGCCGGCACGCCGGCGGTCCCGGCCTCGCTCGCGCTCGACCGCAAGTCGGTCGAGATCGTCGTCAACACCGCTTTCGAGCGCCGCTCGACCACGGGCATGCAGGAGTCGCTCCACATGTGCACGGCCGTCGACAAGTACGGCAAGAAGGAGTCGTGGGTCACGCGCACCGAGGGCGACAGGCAGTACTTCCCGCGCATCGCCCAGGTCAAGAAGCGCCTCCGCGACGAGGACGACGTCGGCGAGGAGCACGCCGAGGGCGCCGCCGCCGAGCAGCAGAAGGACGAGCAGGCCACCCCGCCGCGCAAGATCAGCAAGAAGCGCGCCTCGGGCTCGTCGTCCTCGGCGCGCCGCGATGCCGCCCCCGCCGCGCCGAAGAAGACGCGCCGCGCGCACGCCGCTGCCGTCGACGACGAGGACGGCGGCAGCGACTTGGACGACGGCGCGACGACCGAGACCGAAGCGTCGCACCTCGCGCGCACGCGCGCCGGCCCCTCGTCGGGCGCCATACTCGGCGAGGACGTCCGCGGCGGCAAGCGCCGCTTCAGCGCGCGCCTCCGCCGCGACGAGACCGAGGACTCCGTCAAGCGCGAGCCCGACGGCGACGACCTCGCGAGCCTGTGCGGCCGCGTCGACGGACTCGAGTTCCGCAACACCGTCGAGCCTGGTGCGTCGCGCTCTCTTCCTCCCTTGCCCACTCCCTTGTGATTCTTCATCGCGCGACCGCTCTGCCCTCCGCCTGAGAACGTTGAGCTGACCCCGCTCCTCTCGCCCGCACGCAGACACCGACGTCGACCTCCCCGGCCCGTCGACCTCGCGCCTCCGCAGCGGGCGCTTCTGAGCCCGTCCGTCCGTCGCTTTCTGTGCTGTTTGTATCCCGCCCTCCCACCTCTCTGTAAACCCCCGCTCCCCCTCTTCTCGCTGTGCCCTCCTGTTGTCCTCCATACCGCGCGACTCGCCCCGTGGCGCTCGCTGCAGTGCCACTATCTTCACGAAACTCCTCCCGTCCGGCAAGCAAGCGAGAGAAGCAAGCAGTTGCAGAGCCACCCCGGGGCGCGTTCGACGCTTCCCGCTCTCGCTCTTGCTCGTCACGAGGGAAAGGGAGGAGGAACGACTCGATATCGTTACAGCACGACGTACAGACGATCCAGACGGATGCAACGAGCCAACGACGCGAGCGAAGAGCATGCACAGAAAGAAGAGAGAGAGGGGGGGGGGGGGGTATCAACGGACGACGACGACCAGCGCGCGCTCGCTCGCTCGCTACTCCTTGAGCTTCATCGCCGCGCCGTAGCCGACCGCGACCGCGAGGACGACGACCGCCGCGCCGAGCGAGACGGAGAGCGGTTTCGGGTGCTGCGGGCGGGCGGACTCCTCGTCAGCTCGCGCTCCGGGAGAGAGGAGGGAAGGGATGCGCACCGGCCCGCTCTCGCTGTGCACGTCCCGCGCGCCCTCGCGCCCCGCACAGTTGGGCGAGCCGCTGCGGACGCGCGCGCCCGCCCCCTCGCCGATGGTCGAGTCCGAGTCGCTCGCGTGCTCGCCGGCACTAAGGGTGTGCGAGTGCGCGAGGCGGGACGCGCGCGCGAGCGGCGACGACGCCGACGCCGACGCCGACGAGGCAGAACCCTGCGCGCCGGCGGAGGACGACGCGACGGCGGGCGGGACAGGCGTGAGCGAGGAGCGTTTCCGCCTGCGCGAGGAGCGCTTCTTCCTCGGCGCGGCGTCGGGGCTGAGGCCCTTCTGCTGCTGCGCATCGGCGCCGCCCTCGCTGCCCGACGACGAGCCCGAGCCATCGTCGTCCTCTTCTTCCGAGGTCGAGTTCGCGTCGGCGCGCTCCGCCTCGAGGCGGCGACGCTCCTCCCACTCGCGGACGAGCTCGCGGAGCTGGTCGCGCTCGCCCGCCCAGGTCTTGCGCTCGTCCGCCCAGGTCTGCTCGAACCGCTCGCGCCAGACGTCCCAGCGCTGCTCAGCCTCGGCAACGCGGCGGTCGACAGCCGCCTCGAGGCTCGCGACGCGCGCCTCGAGCGCGCGGATCGTCTCGCTCGCGGCGGCGTGCTGCGTCCTGAGCGCGGCGCCGAGCGACGTCGCCTCGTCGAGCTCGGCCGAGAGCGCCTCGAGGCGCGAGACGAGCTGCGAGTTCTGCTCTTGGAGGAGGCGCTCGCGCGCAGCGTCGACCGCGCCGGCGACGGCGTCGGCGATCGCATCGGTAACGTGCGGGGGTGCGTCGGTTGTCTCGACGTCGATGCCCGAGCCGACGACTGGCTCATCCTCGTCCGCCTCGGGCGCCTCCTTCGCCGCCGCTGCCGTCGCCTTCTTCGCGTGTGAGCCGTTGACACCGCGCGCGAGCGTCGCAGGCGAGATCGTATCGACCGACGCAACGCTCGCAGCGTCGTCATCGTCGTCATCGTCCGCCTCGGCGGCGTCGTCCTCCTCCTGGTCGAGCAATGCGGCGAGGGGCGACTCGCGGCCGTTGGTGCGCCTCGCGCGGGCGCGGTGGCGCTCCTCGGCCTCGTGCTCGCGGTCGCGGATCATGGCGCTCATGTTCTCCTGCGCCTCGTCCATCATGGCGCGGAGGCTGCCGACCTCGCGCTTGAGCGTGTCGTGCTCGGCGAGGAGGCCCTCGAGGTCGCGGATCTTGCCGACGTGGCCCTGGAGGGACTGCTGCGTCTCGCTGAGCTGCTGCTGCAGCGCCGCGATCGACTGGGCGTGCGCGTCCGCCCGCGGCGGGAAGGACGAGCCGGCGCGCGGGCCGGCGTGCTGAGGCGGGAGGGGAGGGGGCGCGCCTCCACCGAGCGTGTCGTGCACGACGTTGAGCGTCGAGTTGACGTCGCTGAGGTTGACGCCCGTGTCGCGCGACTTTTGCAGCTCGCCCTGCGGAGATGGAAAACGGTCGTCAGCGCAGCGCCCAGGACAGGCATCTGCAGCTCGCTTCAACGCAGTACGCGAGCGTGTAAGGGCAAGAGAACAAGTCGGCGGGACGCACCTGCAGCCTGCTGAGCACATGCTCAAAGCTAAGCCCGCTCTGCGCAGCGGGCGCGCGCGGGGCCCTCTGCGCGCGACCCATGTTCTGCTCTCCGGCGGAGCGGTACCAGTTGTTGATTTCGCGGCTCGAGGCGATGGCGTCTTCGGCGTTGAGGACGAGGTGGACCTTTGCGGCGACTTTGTGGTGCACGATCGTCTTGGTGTCGTCGGTGAGGATGTCGATGCCAAACTCCTGCGGGTGGGCGCGGCGCCGTGAGTACGTGAAGAGAGCAGCGCGGGAAGGAAGTGACGCACGACGATGTCGTCGGTGTGCAGCTCGAACACGTCGCTCTCGGACGACTCGGGCGACAGGCGTTCGCCGTTGATAAACGTGCCGTTCGACGACTTGACGTCTTTGATGAAGACCTGCGCACGCGCTCGGTCAACCCTCCTGCACATCTC
This sequence comes from Rhodotorula kratochvilovae, assembly GCA_019926025.1. NCBI lineage: Eukaryota > Fungi > Basidiomycota > Microbotryomycetes > Sporidiobolales > Sporidiobolaceae > Rhodotorula > Rhodotorula kratochvilovae. The sequence goes on from JAHSUG010000012.1 coordinate 7,605, forward strand.
GACATGCTCCAGGCAAGACGCGAGAACGCACCCTCCCTTCCTCGCTCCAGACCTCGGCATGCGCGCGACTGAGGACCTTGGAGTCAAAGTAGCCGTTCGTGCCGTTCGGGATCGTCTTGGCGTTGGTCTGCCTGCCGATCTTTACGCGCGCGCCGGGCGGGTCGAGCGAGATCTGCTTCGGGACGAAGGTGCCGTTGAGGGGCGTGAGGTGCAGCGCGGGGAAGACGGCGCCCGCCTGCTGCTGCTGCTGCTGCTGTTGCGGGGGGAGGGGCGCGGACTGGTGCGCCGAGGACGAGGCGGACGACCCGGTCGAGGTTGCGGGCGGCGCGGGCTGAGCGGGCGTGAGAGACGAGGGCGGGCCGGGGCGGTTGTCGGGGTTGAGGCGGCGAACGGCTTTCGGGAGGAAGCCGACTGCGCGCGTGTGCTCCTGTGTCAGTCTTGCACCTCAAAGAAGCAGGAACAGCGAGCGCAGCGCACCTTCGTCGCCGGGACCTCCAGGCTGCCCGCTCGAGGCGGTCGAGGCGAACGCAAAGCGCGATGGCGGCTTGTTCTTGCGGGTGGTGTCGCCCTGGGCGTGGTGGTCCTGCTGCTGCTGCTGTTGGGGGAACGGGGCAGCGCTGGCCCGAGGAGAGGGGGCGGTGCCTGCTCCCGCTGCTGGTGGGCCGTTTGAAGGCGCGGGCTGTGCAGGAGTCGGCGTCGGTGCACTGGACGCAGGCTGGCCCTCCAGCGCGTCGTCTGCGGGCGGGGCGAGGGCAGGCGGGGCGGGTGACGGGGGAGCGGCCATCACAACGCGAGGAGGGGACGGGGCGGGGCAAGGGCGGTACGGGGAGAGAGAGCGCGAGCGGGAGCGTGCGCCTGGGCTCAAGGGGGATCACCTCGAGCGAAGGGGCGAGCAGCGTGGACCAGAAACCGCAGCGCCCCTCGTCCTCATCGCTCCTCAGCCCTCGACTGCTCACTCGCTCACTCTGAGACTCCTTGCTGAGCTGGACTGCGCTCTACAGGCTGGCTGAGAGGAATGAGCCCTCCGCTCCTGGCCTCCCTGCGCATCTCCGCTGGCTCCCCTCCCTCCTTCCGCTCCTTGCACTCTTTCACGCCGTCCTCTCGCTCCACAACCACGATCGTCCTTCTCTTCCGCTTGCAAGACTCTACACTGCCTCCCAATGGGTATGCGTAACTCGGACATCCCATCCGCAGCCGTCCCTAACCTCCCGCCCCTCCAGACCGTCCGCTCGCAAAGGTCCTCCCCCTCTCACAAGCTCGCACCGCCTCCTACACGCCGGCATTCCCCACCCCCCCCCCCCCCCCCCCCACAAGCATTTTGCAACCCTGCGCGAAGTTCTGCGCACAGGCATGCCCTGCCTGCGGCTGAACTAGCCTTCCACGGCCCGCCCGCTTCGTGTCCTGACTTTGGAGCGGGGCGGTTCCTGCGCCCGCTCGCTGCGCCCCCTTTCCTCGCGGCGCCAATCCGAGTGCAAAGAAGGGAGTTGGCTTCACTGCGCCGGCGCTGGTCCCCGCCTTGGCCCAGAGCGCGACTCGCCAGGGGTTCGACGGGAGGATGCGAGGCGCCGGCCCCTCCGCCGCAGAACGGCCGGGGAGCCGCGATCATGTTCAGCACTCAGCAGTACAGGGAGTTACACGGTACCATAGACTCGCCCAAGCGGGCGAACCCCTCTCGCACGCACTGCGATAACTACTTGATTTCGTCTCCCCACCCGCCGGATCTAAGGACTCAACCGCTCGATCTTCCACTCGCTCTTCTCGTCGCCCTCCTCGCGCGTGTACCTGTACCGGTCGTGGAGCCTGCTCTCCCTCCCCGCCCAGAACTCGACCTCGAAGGGGACTATGCGAACGCCGCCCCAGAACGGCGGGACGGGGATGTCTGCCTCCCCTCGCGCGGCGTTCTCGCCCGCCGCGGGGCCAACGTCCACGGCCGAGCCGGTCGCCGTCCCCTCCGGGACGCCAAAGCGCCGCTCGACAGCGCGGACGCGGTCCTCGAGCTCCTCGCGCTTGCCGGTCGGGAGGACGGCGCTCTGCTCGCTCGCCCACGCGCCGATGCGGCTCCCGACGGGGCGCGAGGCGAAGTACGCCTGCGTGGTAGCGGGGTCGACCTTCTCTGCGCGGCCGACGACGCGGACGCTGAGGTGGAGCGCGCGCCAGTACAGCGCGAGCGAGGCGTACCCGCCCTGCTGGGCGCCATCGTCGGGGAAGAGCTCGCGGCCCTTGCGAGAGGTGTAGTTGGTGTAGAAGACGAAGCCGCGGTCGTCGACCTGCTTGAGGAGGACGACGCGGGTCGAGGGGATGTGGGTGTTGGGGTCGACGGTCGAGACGCTCATTGCCTCGGGCTCGGGGACGTCGGCTGCGCGGGACTGGGCGAGCTGGAACCAGCGGGAGAACTGGGCGAGGGGGTCCTGGTCGAGGGCGGCGGCCGAGGGGATGCCCTGCGAGAGGTACGTCTCGTGGTTCGAGACGGAGGCGAGGGTGTGAGGCTTGGGCGGGGAGGTCGCCATGGTCCTCGTGGGGGCAGTAGCGGCGAGTACGGGGCGTAAGGCGGAGCGGGCGAAGGTGCGGGTCGGCTGCGATCAGCGAAGGACGCGGAAGTGAGCAAGGGAGGGGGAGGGCGCGGGGATCGCAGCAGAGGGGAGGGGCGCACCTGCATGCACTGTCTAGTCTGTTCCAGCCAGCAGTAGTCTCTCTTAGGAAGAGCGAGGGTAGCGTCGGAGGGGAGAGAGCCGCGCTGCTTCCCCTCGTCGCTTCCTTACTGCGCGGTTGTATTCCCGCGCGCTATTCCCCGCTACTCCCTCTCTCCCAGCTCGATCGCTCCCACGTGGATGACATCGCCGTCTCGCCCCAAGCGCCCACACGCTGCGCCGCACCTCCTCGCGCACCTCCGCGCCTCGTCGTCGTCGGCGTCGCTCTCGTCCGCGTCGCTCTTGGCGGACCTCGACGCCCTCCCGCATGCACCCTCGCCCGTGTTGAGGGCCACCAAGGCCGCGCAGAGGAGCCCCAGTGCACTCAGCCTCGCGAGCAGCGCGCACTCGGCTCCAGGTGGGGGTGCGCGCAGGAGCCGCACCCCGAGCGCCGCGACCGCTCAGAGCCGCTCGACGGGACCGGCAGATGAGACCTCGAGCGTGCAGGCGGGCCCGACTCGGACAGGCGCGCAAGACGACGGCCAGAGCGACGATGGCGCGCGGAGTAGGAGCTCGAGCAGTTCGAGCCTCGAGGGACTCGCAGCGAGGCTGCAGGGCGCCCGCGAGGGCAAGGGTAAGACGCGTGCGGTAGAACCGGGCGCACTGGGGGGCATGGAGGGGGCGGTGGCCGGTTCGCCCTCGTCTGCGCGGAAGGGCAAGGGGCGCGCAGTCGAGTCGAGCGGAGGTCGGGCTGCGGACGCGACCGCAGATGATACTGTGACAGTTGACGCAGTCGCGGCGGACGCACCTTCCCCCACCGATTCGAGCGACCTCCGCCGTCGCCGCCGCGAACTCTCCTCCGCTTCCTCCTCCCCCTCAACGCGCTACGACCTCCCCTCTCTCTCCCCCGCCGCCGCTTCTTCCTTCTCCCCCGCCGAACTTGAAGAAGTCGCGTTTCAGCGCGCGCCGTCCCCCTCCTCCTCCGTCGCAGACGACGACGACGAGCCCTCCTCTCCCTCGTCCGCTGCCTCGCTCGTCTCCCTCTCCCGCGCCGACGCGCACACCGACCCGCGCTCGCTCCTCCGTGCACAGCTCGCGCGCGCCCCGTCCAAGCGTGGCGGGGAGGAGGTCCCGCACGTGCAGAGGGGGAAGGAGAAGGACGTCTTTGAGGCGGAGAGGCGCGTCGTGCGGATAGGCGAGCTCATCCGGAGGCGATACTTTATCCTCTCGACGGCGGGAAAACTGGTGTACACCTCGTGCGTTGCACCGTGTCTTTCGGCTCTTTCCGCCTTTCCCGGCGACTGCGGAGCGCCGTGTTCACCGATCTCCTCGCGCACAGCGACGACGATGAGGAGGCGGCGACGGGTCTCGTCGGCGTCATGCAGGCCATTGTTTCGATCTTTGCCGACGAGGGCGACAAGCTGCGGTGCGTCGTGGCGGTCCTTTTCGCTTTCCCGCTTACCGCTGCCTGGTGGTTCGGCAACTCATGCTAAGACGCCTGCCTTTCGCGCAGATACATCGACGCCGGCTCGACGCGCATCTCGTTCCTCCTCAAGGCGCCGCTCTACCTCGTTGTCGTCAGCTCGCTGGGCGAACCGGAGAGCGTGGTTCGTCACGGCCCTCCGACCTCCCGACGCCCTTTCCGCTCACACCTCGTGCGCACAGCTGCGCATGCACCTCGACTACTTGTACCTGCAGGTGCTCAGCGTGGTCACGCTTGCTCAGCTGCAGGCCATCTTTGCGCGGCGGAGCAACTTTGACCTTCGGCGGTTGATGGAGGGTGCGTCTGGCGCACTCGCACAGTCATGTCCTACTCGCTAACACACGCACGCCCGCAGGCACCGAGCCGTTCTTCCATTCGCTCACCGCGACGCTGCAAACGTCGCTCCCGATCCTCCTTTCGTCGATCGAGGTGTACCGCGTCTCCCCCTCCGTCTCCGCCGAGCTCTCGCTCGCGCTCGACCCGGGCAAGGAGGCCGTCCGCGCTCTCGACCTGCTCTACGTCCTTCTGCTCAGCAACGGGCGGCTCGTGACGCTCCTCCGGCCCAAGAAGCACAGCATCCACCCTACGGACTTGCACCTCCTCCTCAGCACGATCTACGCGCCGCGGGCGACCCCCTCCGGCACGCGGCCCAGTCCCCTCACCCAGCCCGGGGCAGAGACGTGGCTGCCGGTGTGCCTGCCGCGGTTCAATCCGCGCGGGTTCCTCCACGCGTACGTCGCCTTCCCCGACGGCGCCGCGGCCGCGGCTGCAGCGAGCGGCGACGGGAGTGGGAGCGGGACGGGGCTCGTCCTCCTCTCCTCGCAGCGGGACGCCCTCCCCGGCGTGCGCGCCGCCGCGTCGTCCATCCTCGCGCGCCTCGCCGCGGGAGACGCGCTGCACGCGCTGTCGATGGCGCGCGCGCAGCAGGCGTACTCCCTCGGGGAGGTGGCCGTCCCCGGGGTGCGGCACTTTGTCTACAAGGACCGCGGGCTGGTGCAGGTTACGCGGGCGGGGTGGGAGGGGGAGTATGCCGAGGATGGAGGGGAGGAGGGCGAGCGCGCGAGGATGAGGTGCGTGCGCTTCTCTTCGTCTCGCTTGAAGGAGGTATTTCTCGCCCCGCGGGCTTCTCGCTCCAGTTAGCAGCCGTCGAGCGTGGGCAAAGGACTTGATTCACGATGCTGATGCCATCCTTGCGCTCGCGCACCCGCAGGCTTCTCACGCTCTACCAGCACCTGCACGACGCGCTGCATCCACGCCCTGCCGCAGCGGGAACTGCCTACCGCCCTCCCACGCAGGTGCAGTACCTCCGAACCGAGCACGAGGCCGTACTAGGCTGGGTGCGTCCTTGCTCTCCGTTCCCTCGTCCCCCTCCCTCTCGCTCTCATCCCAGCCGCAGTGCTCACACGCCCCGGGCGCGCGCAGGTCACGCCCCAGTTCGAGCTGTACCTCGCGACGTCGCCGCTGCTGCCGCACTCTGCGGTGGTGAGCGCCGCGCGCGCGGTCAGCCGCTGGGTCAAGAAGGAGGAGCGTGGGTTGTTCCTCCACGGCGCGGGGACGTTCTGAGCGTGCAGGCGTGCAACGCGGAGCTCGTGATGTGCGCATTGCACGAGGAGCGGTATGTAGGGAAGCACGCGCAACTCGGATTCTCCGCCAGGCCTCTCTCGATCCGCTCGCGCGTCCGGCGGCGGTCCAAGGCTGGGTTGAAAAGGTGGAGGTATCGCGCAGCGGCTATTTAGCACAGGGTAAGCAGCGCTTCCTTACCATTGTAGCCGCCCGACCCGCCTCGAGGCGGTGATACAAAGTGCGAGAAAGGCGCACGACGTGCAGCCGTCAAAGCGGGCGGGAACCCTCGCAGAGCTCCGCTGCCCTCGCCTGAAAGCTCCATAGCTTTCCCCGTAGGCAGAGGGATGCGAAAGACGAGGCTGGGCAACATGCTGGCGAATGCGAAGCGACTTCTCACGTCGCGACGCGGGGTAAAATACGGTGCGAGAGCGCCGTCTCGTCTTCAGCGGCTCTCTCGAGGGCTCGCAGGCACTTTGCTCTTCTCTCTAGGGTCTCCTACGGTCTACTCATCCTCACAAGGGGGTCAGTGAGCTCTACGCACGCTTTCCCCTCCACCAGATGCCGCCGGTTTCTCGCGGTTATTTACCACGCCTTTCTGCCTAGCCGCCGCCGCTCGAGTTCGTCCTCAGGTTTAGCACCTAGCAGTTTATCACCTAACCCAGCCCTGCGGCGGTCCCGCTGGCGAAGGGCGCTTGCTGCGGGTTTTCATAGCGCGCGTGCGCTGCTGGAGTGCTCCAGTTTGCTCGAGTCGCCCGGAAGAGGCAGGTGGACCGCATCGAGGTCTCGCCCCTTGCGGCCGTCCTCATCAGCCCAACTTGGTCTCGGACGCTGTGGCTCGCTCGCACGACGCTCTGCTGGTCTTCTGCTTGCACGCACGCTTTCTCTAGCGCTTCAGCTTGAGCCTGCCCTCGCTCGACTCCGCCCCACGAGCAGTCGTCGCTCTTCCTCTCGCGCGTGCACCGCCCTCGCCGACCCGCCGTCCGTCCATCGCTCTCAGCCCCGCAAGGCGCGCAAAGAGCCATGCCGGCGCCCACATCGCGCACCACCACGCCGACGCAGCCTCCTCCCCCGCCTAGCGCGCCCCTCCCACCCCTCCCACCCGGGTCGAGCACCTCGCCGCGCTTGCCGCCCCTCCCTTCCCTCCCACCCCTCTCGACCAGCGCCTTCACCTCCACGTCCGACCCCGCCCACCGCCTCAGCTCCGACGTTCTCGTTCCCGCCGCCGCAGGGAGCAACTCGCCCGCATCGTCGCACCTCAGCACCGCGTCTGAGGCGTTCTCGCGCCTCTCGACGGGGACAGCCGCGACGGGGCTGGAAGGCGGGGCAGCGAGCACCCGCCCGTCGAGCGTCGAGTCGCTCACGCCGGTGCCGGGCTCGCCGATCAAGCCGCCTCCTCCGGCGCTGGCGATCCCCCTCCCCTCGGTCCCGAGCGCGGGCGCAACCCCGCCGCTGGACACGCCCGCGGCGCTGCTCGCGGCGCTGAGCCTCGACGCCGCCGAGGGCGCGCAGGAGGTGCCGCCGCTGCCGCACTTTGCGCCGTTCGCGGGCGCAGCAGCGATGGACGGGGAGGCGCTTGAGGGTTGCGGGTGCGAAGTCGAGGGGTCGCCGTTGCTCGACGAGGAGAGCGGCGACGACGAGGAGGACGAGGGGGACGAAGCGCTCGTTGCCGAGGCAGAGGTCGAGGCGCTGCTCCTCTCTGCGCAGGCGCACCTCTCCGCACCTTCTCCTTCGTCCTTCGCCCCCACCTTTCCCTCCCCCTTCGCCGCAGGCAAGCGCCCCAGCCTGCCCCTCCCCGCGCTGCCAGGCGCGATGGGCCCGCGGGGGAGCGTCAGCGGGAGCGCGTTCGTCGAGGAGGGCCTCGCGCGGATGCCGGAGCACCACGTCGCCGAGGCGGGCGAGGGTGGCGTGCTCGGGGCGTCGCTCCCCGCGCTGGCGGCCGGCGAGTCGCTGCATGAGCGTCAGCGGCGGCTCGCCAAGGTGCTCCTGCGGCGGAAGAGCGGCCGCGAGGGGAAGAAGAAGCCGCAGGCGCCGTTCGAGCGGTTCAGCATGCCGAGCAGGGAGGACCTCGTCGCGGCCGAGGCGTGTGAGCTCGTTGGCGAGGGTGGGGCGACGGTTACGTTCGGGGAGCTGATCAAGAAGCGCGGCGAGCGGCGGACGGTCGTCATGTGTGTTCTGTCCACGCCGCCTCCCGCTCGAGCAGACGATTGACCACCGCCGGTGCACAGCTTTCTCCGGCACGCATGGTGCGGCCTCTGCGCGCAGTACGTCGAGGCGCTGAACCGCGCGACGGTGAACCTCGTCTCGCTGTCGACGACGTCGTTCATCCAGCTGGGGCACGGCGAGCGCGGCCCGACGATCCCGCCACTCTACATCGTTCTGATCAACTCGGCGGCGCCGTCGCTCATCTCGACATACCGTGCACGAATGGGGACGCCGTTCCCGCTCTACAGCGATAGGAGCAGGGCGCTGTACAAGGCTCTTGGTGTGCGTCCGCCGGTCTTCGTCACAAAGTATGTTGCGCTGACTGAATATGCGCGCCCGCAGATGACGAAGAAGACGTGGGATATGGGGAAGGACTCGGAGAAGGGCAGCTACATCGTCAAGAGCCAGTTGGGCAACATCACCTCGAGCATCTCGGTCCGTTCACTCGCTTCCGTCACTCCGATCGTGCAGCCGTACTAACACTCCCTTTCTCGCCCGCTCGCAGGCCGGCGTCGCGATGCGAGCCTATCCCGGTAGCCAGACGCAGCTCGGCGGCGAGTTCGTCTTCGAGCAGTCGCTCGGTGCGCTTTCCCGCCTCTCCTACTCTGTGCTTGCGCTCACACCCTCCTGCACCCCCTCTTCAGAGGACGGCTCTGTCAAGTGTCTGTACGCGTCGCGGATGCACAACACGCGTGCGCATGCAGAGGTGCGCTTCCCGCTCTTGTCCTCTGCCCGGTCCTCCCGCCGTCGCTCTCGTTCCATGCCCGCTTCGGCTTCTTCTGCTCCGCACAGGGGACTGATGATGGCCCGGACGCAGATCGAGGACGTCTTTGCCGCGGCAGGCGTCCAGCTGAACGCCGAGGACGCCGCGAGCGTGTACGGCGACTTGGGCGAGTGAGCCCGCCTCTTTCCCCCCTTCCCTTCCTTCCGACCATGTTGTGCCACTATGCCTGCTTGTTAGTATCGCGCGCTGTCCCCGTCCATGCTGTTGTTCTGTCGTTTTGCAACTTGTTGACCTTCTCGAGCCCGTTGCGCCTTCGGTTCGCATCCTCGCGCGTCGAGAGCCGTTCCCATTTCCGGTGGAGCGCTTCAAGAGCACTATGGTCGGGCTTGGCGAGCGCAATGGCCCTACGACGCGCTGGAGAGCACCCGTCGCCTTTGTTGATCGAGTTCGCCGCCGCTCTCTCTCCGTCGCTGCACTCGCTCTCGCAGGGTCCGCCCAAGTCTCTGCCCAGGACAGCTCCTCGCACAGACCATGGCCAAGCCCACCTCTGCCTCTGCACGCACGCCCTCGCGCGGCCCCTCGCCGCCGGTCCGGCTGTACCTCACGGCGTACAACCTCGCGTCGGCGGGGCTCTGGGCCTACGTCCTCTTCCGGACGTGGGAGCACATGGCCGGCGCAGACGGCTACACCGGCCTCAAGGAGTGGGCGGGCTGGCAGGGGACCGGCGAGACGCTCGTCAAGCGCGCGAGCGGCGCGGTCGATGTGTGCGTGCTCTTCCTGCTAGGGATCCGAGGCGCTGTACTGACAGGACGGGCGTGCGCAGCGTCGGACAGACGGTCAAGTGGGTGCAGACGGCTGCCCTCCTCGAGGCAGTCCACTCGGCCACCGGGCTCGTGTGCGTCCCACTTCCTTTGCGCGTGCTCTCTGCGCTGAATGCACGAGGCTGATGAGCTGTACCCGATATGGTGGAGCACAGCCGCTCGCCGTTCGGGACGACCGTCGCGCAGATTGCCTCGCGCCTCGCCCTCGTCTGGGGCGTCTGCGAGCTCTTCCCGCAGGTCAGTCTCCGCCCCACACGCGCCTCACTTCGCAGAGCACCTGCTCGCGCGGATTGCCGGCTCCTTCTTGTGGCCGGGCGACTGACCCGCTCCCTTCCACCCGCGCAGGTCCCGCACTCGCCCATCTACGTCTCGATGGTGACGGCGTGGTCCTTCGCCGAGATCATCCGCTACACGCACTACGCGACGGGGCTCATGGGGCTCAAGCTCCGCGCGCTCGAGTGGCTGCGGTACTTCGCCCTTCCCCTCTCCCCCTCCCGCCTCCCCCGCTGACGCACCCCCGCCCCGCGCGCGCGCAGGTACACCGCGTTCTACATCCTCTACCCCGTCGGCGCCGGCTCCGAGGCGGTGCTCATCTTCCAGAGTGCGGCGCCCGCAACCGCGCGGTACGGCCCGCTCGCGGGCGCGGCGGTGTACGCGCTCGTGTCGGCGTGGCCGCCTTGTGCGTTCGCTCGCCCTCGCATCGTAGAAAGCGCGCACTGACGATGAAGGAGCAGCGCTCGCGTTCCTCATGTCGTACATGCACTCGCAGCGCCGCAAGCACCTCGGCTCCCCCTCTCGCTCCCCCTCCTCCTCGGCTGCGCGCACCGCCACCACGACCCCGACCAAGGCGCTCAAGGCGACCGCGACGACGGCCGCGGCGCCGCGGGACATTACGAGCCGGGTGAGCGCGGAGAACGTTGTTGGCGCGACGGCGGCGGAGGGGCCCGCGAGGAGCACGAGGAGCAGGGCGAAAAAGCAGTGAGCGCTGCTACGCGGCGGGGAGGGGCGAGGCGGGAAGACGGCGAGGAGGGAACAAGAGGAGGGGGGAGGGAGGATACCCGGAGATGGAGGAGCGGACGAGGGGGAGGCCGCTCAAAATTCTGTCTTTCTCGCTGCCGTGACGACATCTTGACGACGCGCAATCCGATCCGTTGGACTTCCTTGAGCACAGAGACGGAAGAAAGAAGTGTCTGTACTGAGTGGTCCCCATCGACTAGACTACACGACCCCCGCGGTCCTCCTCAGCAAGCCCACCTCGGCAGCCAGCGTCCCACTCGCAGGCCAGTGCCGCGCCTGGCGCGTGAGCTCCGCCTCGCACATGTCGAGGTCGGCCGCGAGCTGTGCAAGCTCGGCTTGCGCGCCGGGCGCCTGCGGCGGGGTGTCCTCCGCGGCGAGGAGGCACCCGCGCGCGGCGACGACGAGGCAGCAGCCGAACCAGGGGGAGTGGGTGCGCTCGCCAGTGGGGTCGCCCTCGGGCGGGGACGCGCCCGTCGAGAGGGCGTAGGCACGCACGAGGGCGACGATCGCGCGCGCGGCGGAGGCGATCAGGCCGCGGGCGGAGGGGTGCGGCGGGGAGGTCGTGTCGAGCGAGCAGGGGAGGAGGGGGGCGATGAGAGGCGAGAGGGGCGAGAGGCTCGAGAGGAGGAGGACGACGGAAGTCTGGGAGATGAGGCCCGCGGAGAAGAGCGAGCTGCGCTGCGAGGCGGGGAGGGCGTGCGCGTCCGGGTCGGCGAGGAACTGCAGCGCGAGGTTGTGGAGCGCGTGCGCGCGTGAGAGGACGCTGCGGATGTAGGCGTCGCGGGAGGGCGGGTCGAGCGACCACAAGTGCGAGTAGTCGGTCGCCTGGTGCGCGAGCGCGAGGACGTGCCGCTGCAGCGTCACGGGTTCGACCTGCGGGGAACGCGCGTCGTCAGTTTCTGCAGACCTGCGAGGGAGAGGGCGGACGAACAGCTGCGGGCGGCGGAACATGCGCGAGGATGCTCGCGCGGACGCCGGCGATGAAGCCGAGGTGGATCTCGATGCCCCAGGCGTACCACCCCGTGCGCATGATGAGCTCGCGCTGGGGGCCGCCGAGGGCGGGGGCAGTCGCCGCGCCGGCCCAGCCGAAGTGGCAGAGCTCGCGGCACGCCCACTGGAGGAGGGCGATCGCGCGCGAGCGGTCCTTGGTGACGAAGGCATGGAGGGTGAGGAGGAGGGCGGTCTGGATGGCGTCGAGCGGGGCGGGCGAGGCGAACGCGGCGGGATCGAAAGGCGGGGCGGGGAGGGACGGGTTGAGGAGGCAGGCGATGGCGAACGAGAGGGCGGGGTCGGCGCCGGCGAGGTAGTCGTGCAGGACGGGGAATGACTGGGGGAGGAAGGGGGCCCAGACGTGCGCGGTCGAAATGTAGCGGGCGGCGAGGAGCGACTGCGAGGGCCAGGCGGGGGGCGGCGGCGGAGGCTTGGGCAGCTCTGCGGCAAAGGCTGCGGCGGGGAGGAGGAGGTCGGCGAGGGGCGTGGGCGGGGTCGGGAGCGAGGTCTGGGTGGTCGATGGCGACGACGAGCGGCGCCGGGACGAGGACGAGCGTGGCGAGTCGGCCGACGAGGCGGGCGAGTCGTTCGACTGCGAGCGCTGGCGGCTCGCGGTAGGTTCCTCCTCGGCGTCCTGGTTGCGCGGGAGGCGGCGGGGTCTGCCCTTGCGGCGCGAGGGGGCGAACTGGCAGTCCTGTCCGGCCTTTGAGCAACGGGTGCAGCGCTGGGCGGGGCCCTGCCAGGCTGCGAGTGCGTCGGGGTCGTCGAGGGCGTGGAGGTAGTCCTCTGTGAGCCCAATGCACTGCAGCGCGTGGTGTTTCCGGTGAGCAAGGAGGCGCGGGAGATGAGAGCGGGAGAGGGGCGGACCTTTGCCTTGGCAGCGCGGCAGGCGAGGCAGGACTTGGACGGGCGTTTGCGCTGCGACGAGACGGGGATCGGGCGCGTCATCTCTGCCTCTACCGCGAGAGTCGGGGAGAATGGCGGGAGGAGAGCGACGAGGTCCCGCTCTCAGCTCCTCCCACTCCCGCGCACTCCCACAAGGCCAGGCTCTTGCTCGTTTAGCCACACAAGTAGCCTCTCATCTCGCGCCTCCAGGTCGAAGCGCCCCGCCACGTGCCGTCACCGTCGAGAAGGGTCATCAGTCGCCCCACTCGCCCCCTCTCCTCCTCCGCAACTCGCCAGGAAGGCCTGCTAGCTGCCTTGCCATCGCTCTCGGTGCCCTCGCAACACTCTCACGTGCGCTCGCTTTCCCCTTCGTGCCCCTCGTCGAGGTCCCCTCCCCACTCCGCTCGACCTCGCCCGCACGAGCAACCTCTCGAGCTCGTACTGACCCGCTCGCACGCCCGCAGCCCGTTTTCCCGCTTCGAGAACCACTGCCATGAACCGCCTCTTCGGCTCGTCGTCCGCCAAGCCGAAACCCTCCCTCTCGGACGCCATCGCCTCGACCGACCTCCGGATCGACTCGATCGAGGTAAAGGTCCGCAAGCTCGACGCAGAACTCACCAAGTACCGCGACCAGATGCGCAAGATGCGCGACGGTCCGGGCAAGGTGCGCCTCATGCTCGAGCTGTCTCCCTCCTTCCCTTGTTGCGGCAGAGCATTTCCCAGCTGGAGTTCATGTGGCTCACGTCTACGCCCACCCGCAGAACGCGGTGCAGCAGCGCGCGCTGCGGGTGCTCAAGCAGAAGAAGCTCTACGAGGCGCAGATCGGCCAGCTCCAGCAGCAAACGTTCAACATGGAGCAGGCGAATTTGACGACCGAGAACCTGCGCAACACGATGGCCACCGTCGACGCGATGAAGACGGCCAACAAGGAGCTCAAGAAGCAGTACGGCAAGATCGACGTCGACAAGATCGAGGTGAGCGCCCGCCTCTTCCCGTTTTGCGCCGTCGACGACGATTACTGATGCGACTTCATGCGAGCGCACAGCAAATGCAGTACGACATGGAGGACCTCCTCGACCAGGCGAACGAGGTGCAAGAGTCGATGTCGCGCTCGTATGGCGTCCCCGACGAGCTCGACGAGATCGACCTCGACGCCGGTGCGCTCCTCACTCTTTCCCTTCCGCGCCATCTCGCTCGCGCCGCTGAGCGAGCCGCGCCGTGGACCCTTTTTCGGGCCTCTCGCGCTCGTTACCACCGCGCCTCTCCGTCCTCCACACGCGCTGACTCCCGCTCTCCTCCCTCCCTAACGCGCCTGCGCCCCTTCCCGCCTCGCAGAGCTTGAAGCCCTCGGGGACGACTTTGCTGAAGAGTCGGAGCAGGCGATCCCGTCCTACCTCCGCGAGGACGCGAGCGAGCTTCCGGACTTTGTCGACGAGCCAGCCGTGCCGAGCGAGGTGCGTCCCGTGCTCACTTCCCCCTTGCCGGGTGTCTCTCCGAGAGGCGCGCTGACTGGGTGGACTCCTACGCGTGGCACGCAGGCGCCCAAGGAGCGCCTTGGCGAGGGCGTCGTCTGAGCCGCGAACCGTCCGTACGTACCCTCCCTCGCTCCCCTCCCCTGTGCCCCCGCGGGGATTCTCGCTGACAGGTTCCCCTCACACCCGCTGCAGTCGAAGCAGTAGTCTACCGTTTGCGCCATGTTGTAACGAGCCCGAGTTCTGACTGTGCCGTGCGCGTGGCGACCGCTACCCCGCCGTTGAGAGCAAGGCACAACGCGGTATTTCCATCGACGGCATGCGCAACCACCTGCAGAGAGTGCTACGCCAAGCTGAGCGGGGGCGGCCAAGGCCAACGGGCGTGGGAGGGGAGCTACCCACTTCCTCAAGCGGGTCCCTCTGTCCAAGGGACCCCTATCTCGTTTCCTTCCACGCTGGCGGAAGGATCCTGCGCTTAGTGGCGCTCGTCTGCGTACGCGGATCCCAAATCAGCCCGGCGAGCAGGCAGGTGCGCGGCGAGAGCAACCTTTCGCTCCGTCCGCCGTGCCGCAAGAACGCCCCCTTGACTCCGTAGCTCGAGCCGACCGGTCCAAGCATGTGCTTGACGGACTAGAGCTCGCCGTAGACGGTCTCGCTCAGGCGTCAGCGAGCTGCGACGCACAAGAAACGAGACAGAGGTCTTCCCCGTAGTCTTCATCAAGTTGCCCTCCTCGATCCCATACGAAGCTGCTGCGGTGCTCGCTGGGTCAGCCGGCGCGCGGCGAGACGAATGCGCAGAGAAAGATCGGGAGCGTGCACATGTACAGTCGACCCGCCCGCCGATGCTCGGGTTCGCGTAAACCTCCTCAAACAGCCGCGTCCCGACAGGTTGACAGAATTGACAGGGACGCCATTGCGGGGAGAGCGGGAGACGTGTCGGAAGCTTGAGCTGGTGACGGAGGGAACGAACAACTCGCTTTCCTCGAGCTACTCATGACCGAGCGCTATACCGTAGCCATGAGCGACTGCCGCGGCACGCGCATTGCATTGACGGGCGACTGCGACCGTCGACTGGGTGCGGAAACAGTGAAAAGCGGAGCTCAGCGTCGAGATGCGGTTTGAGAAGGTTGACCGTTGACCTGTCCAGCCCATTCCTCATGCTGCCGCTTCCGCGACCGGTTGTCCCATTAGCCAAGGCGCGGAAGAGGAGAGCAGTGTTGCCAGAGAGCGGGATCGTCCTGGTGGGAGCGAGAGCGAAAGCTTGCGCTGCTCAGGCTGATCTTCCGTCCGTCGGTCCGCAGAGCTCGGAACCCACAAGGGATGATGCTCCATCGACTCTTTGCACATCCTGTACACCGCCTCCGCACCGCTCTACTTGCCCTCCTCGCCCACTGCCTTGGCCACCGCCTCGATGACCTGCTTGTGCCACTCCTTCGGCGCGGCAATGACGCCCTTGTTGCCCTTGAGCGTGCGGCCGAGACTGAAGTCGAGCGGCTTGCCGTGCATGTCGCTGACGACGCCGCCCGCCTCGGCGACGAGGAGCGAGCCGGACGAGTGGTCCCTGCACACGCGCGAGTCGGGTCGAGCGGGGGGCGGATCAGCTCGCCGTTCGTCGGTAGAGAGGCGAGATTCTCGAGGGGGGGAAAGCGAGGCGCACCAGACCTTCTCCTCGTACGTGGCGCTGACCGGCAGGCGGAGGTAGATATCGCCGTCGCCGCGCGCGATCGAGCAGTACTTTGCCTGCGAGTCCATGCGGACGCTCTCGCGCGTGATGCCGAGGAGCTGGGCGATCCGCGCGTTCGTCCCGTGGTCGCTGTGGCCCGCCTCGACCGACTCGCAGAAGGAGGCGTCGGCGAGGGACGGGAGCGCGTTCATCTTGATCGGGGTGAGGGCGGCGGAGGCGAAGGAGCGCTGCGGAGAGTGGAGGTGTCAGCGCGCGGCTTCGCTCGCATCGAGGCATGCAAGGCAGCGTAACGTCTGTCGCGCAGCGACCGACAAGGGAAGCACGCGCGCGGAACGCACCTGGAAAGCGCCCTGGCCCTTGACGGCGACAAACAGCGCGCCCTTCTCGCCGTCGGGCTTGCTCGGGTCGAGGGGGAGGTTCGGGCAGCCCATGACGCCGAGGACGACCTCGCCGTCCTGGATCAGCCCCAAGCATACGGCGTACTGCCCGCCGCGGAGGAAGCCCTTGGTGCCGTCGATGGGGTCGAGGGCCCAGTGACGGCCCTGCGCGCCGCCCTCGCTGTTGCCGCGGTCGATCGCCGCCATCCATTCCTTGTCGCCGCGCTCGACGGCCTTGACCGGCGCCCAGGCGGCCTCCTCCTCCTGCAGGGGGAGCGCCTCGCGCATGGCCTCGCCCGCGAGGCGGACGATCTGCGCCTTCACGGTGGCCTGCTCGGGCTTCTGCAGGTCGGCAGAGTCCTCCTCGCCGATGATGGCGTCGGTGGGGAAGTGGGCGGCGAGGAGGGCGGAGACGAGCGCCTGCGCGGTGTAGTCGCCGACTGCGGGGGCAGCGGGCGTCAGCGAGCTGGCCGAGGAGGCGAGCGGGGTGTAGAGCAGGGGCGATGTAGGTCCAGCTTGTGGATCCAACGACGGGGCAACGGTCCGCGAGTGCTGCACTCCTCGACAACCCGGGATCCTCCCCGCGTCGGTGCAGCGCAGCTTGAAGGGGCGCATCTGGTCCTCTGCACATCCCCGGTGTAGCTCCACGCGCGCGCCTGGCCCCTTGAGCCGTCCCCTCCGCTCCCACCGTTTCATCTCCTCCACATCTCCCTCCGCGCTCGCATCGGCAAGAGCGCCCAAACGCACCAGTGACGGGGCTCTTGTCCTTCTTCTGGACGCCTCCGCTGCCGACGAGCTCCTGCTGGATCTTCTGCGCTAGGAGGGACGCCTTGAGGACGGCGCTGAGGGCGATGGCCTGCTCCTGTGCGTACGGCGCCGACATGCTGCTGAAGGGGCGGAGGAGGGGGAGGTGCTGAGAGAGGAGAGAAAGACGACGGAGCGAGAAGGACGCCGTGATGAGCGACGGGAAAGTGGGGGGAGGAGCAAGAGCGAGGGGAGCGCGAGGAGGAGGGGTCCTCGTCAAGCGCTGCTTCTTCTGGCTGGCGAAAGCTTCCTGAAGTCTGCAACGACACTGCCACCGCGCACTTCGCGGACCGACACGCGTCGCGACGAAGACAGAATGCAGCACTCCTCGCAACTCGCTCTCCAGTCCGCACAGACAAACAGACACCTCGTTTTGGATATCGCCCCCGCTTCCCCCCTCCCCCTCCAACTCTACTCTAACCGCACCAGCACGAGACGCGCGCTTAGTGCTTGGCCTCGGCCTTGACCGGCTCCTCGCAGAGCTTGAGGTAGTCGTCCGCGCCGACCGCCTCGGACGCGTCGACGACCTCGGTCGCGGCGGCGGGGGCGTCGGCGACCGGGGCCGAGCTGTGCGGGCGGCGGGGGGAAGGCGGGAGATCAGGCGGCGGGACAAACATACGAGGAGGGGGGGAAAGGGGGAGCGTTGGAGGGGAGTGGGTGGGAAGGGAGAGGGAGCAGGGACAGTCAGTTCCGATTCTCGCGGCACAACAACTCATCGACGATGTGCGCCGTTATGCGCAAGGTGCGTCCACCTGGCCACGGACGAGCAAGCCCGCGTGCATCTCCTCCCACGTCGGCGACCCACCGGCCTCTCCACCCGCCCGCGCCCCACACACCTCCCAGACGGAAACAGAGATCAGAAGCTGCGACTCACGCATCGTACGCCTCGAGCTCCTTGGCGAGCGCAGCCGCGTCGGGGATCTCGGGGGTCTTGGGCGCCGAGGGGGTCGAGTACGACTTGGTCGCGCCCTGGGCCGCAGCCTGCTCTCCCCCGCGGGTCAGTCACTGCGCAGGGAGAGAGGGCAGAGGGCCGGGGCGCACGACGGGCTTGGGCTTGTACGCGCGGAGCTCCTTGAGGTAGAGCTCCTGGACGAAGTCTGCTCCGCGTCGAGGCGCGCGCAGGTGCAGCGGTGGGCGGGGGTGCGTTCGCGTGGGCGGTGCGGTGACGGTGACGGTTCGTGCAGCGTGCAGGGTGTGGGAGGAGGCGGATGGATGGAGCGAGGCAAACACATCAGCTCGGGGGCTCTCCAGCGACGAGGAGGCGTTCCGGCGGGGCCAGAGTGGCGCAGGAGGGCCCGATGGACTGCACTGGGTGGACAGGGAGGGAGCAGGCGCGCGTGCGTACCCTTGCGAGCGGCCGGGGCCGACGAGAAGGAGCGGGCGAGCGGGCGGGCCTGCACGCGTCAGGGCAAGGCTCAGCGCTTCGTTCGAGTGCGTGGTCATAGTGAGAGGAAGAGGGCGCACGGCCTGGATAGCGCGGCGGGCGAACATGGCTGCGGGGAGGGCGACGGGAGGGGGCGAGGGGAGGGCGAGCCTCGAGCTCCTCGTCGCTCCGCCAGCACCCCGCTCCCGCTCTCTCCCGCTGCAGCGACTCTGCTTTCGTCCTCATGCTCCGCTGCTCTGAATGGGCTCCCACTGCGTCCAAGTCCCGCACCCGCTCGAGCTGTCCTCGCTCTTCTCCTCGTCCCCTTCTTCCCCTCGAACCCGGTCTCGTCTCCCCTGGCTCCCGGCTGAGTTGCGGCACCTACACGGCGATTTGCCCTCCGTCGCAGTCATCGCGCAACCAAGCAATCACGCATCTGCGATCGCAATCGCCCGCTGCTCTGTCCTTCCGGCCCTCCCCTCGCGGCTTCACGACCCGCCGGCAAGACGCGCTGTACCCGGCCCAGCGTCGGCCGACGCAACACCTCCTCAGCCAATGGAACGAGGTGACTGGCTCGTTGCAGGTTCACCAGGCGCGAGCGCGGGCACTTCTCGCTCGATAGGGCTAGCCAATGCTCCCTCGCAGCACCACCGTTCCTGCGCGAGCACACGCCGCGCGGACAATCCGACGCGCAGGGCGAGTCTTTGCAGGACGCGATGTTGCCGTACGCCCGCGTCGGCGTCGACGTGGTGCCAGGCAACCCGGCGAAACGGCTCCGCCGTCGCTCGCTCGCTTTCTGCGCGATGCAGACAGACGCTCTGGCTCGGCGCTGAGCGTGCTCTGCTCGGCTCCAATGCCCGCTCCCTCGTGTGAGAGGCAGATCCGTACCTGCCCTTGACTCTGAGCTGGAAGACTGCGAGGCCGGAGCGGAGGAAGAGGGCGCGGGGCTGGCGGCGCTTTCGTGCGCGCAAGGCGAGCGTCGCCAGCCGTGCGGATAGCGGACAGCGTAGCTCGGAAGAATCCATGACCTGCCGGAGCAGGACGAGCGAGGCTTGAACGGACTCGAGGGCCACGAGGAGCGAGGAGCGGGAAGCACACGTCAACCCGGCTACGAGCACAGGGGACGGGCCGGTGGGAGATCGCTCGGGAGCAGCAGTGCATGCATGAGCGCTCGCAGAAAGCAGAGAGCGGCGGAGGTCCAGGGAGGATCGCCACGACGGTGGGCAGCGCGCGGCTCCCTCCTCCTCCTCCTCCCACTCGCAACCCATACACGAGAGACTACTACCATGCTCGCCGTCCCCACGCTCCGCCTCGCCGCCCGCACCCAGGCCCGCGCCTTCTCCCTCTCTGCCCTCCGCTCGTGCGTCTCCCTCCCGCGCGACGTCACCTCGCCATCTCCCCGCGCGCTCTCTCCCTCTCTGTTGGTGCTGGGGCTGCTCAGCCAGCCTCAGCACACTCACAGCAGGGGAGGGGACTCGCCTGCGCACCCACTGACCCCCTGTGTTCGCACCCGCAGCTCCGAGGGGATGCCGAGCGGCCACAGCAACGACTCGTTCAAAAAGCGCGAGAAGGGCCAGGAGGACGCCTACGTCCGTGACACCGTGCGCGCCCTCTCCCTCGTCCTGCACACGACTTGGTCGGAGCGAGCGCTGACGAGGCTCCCCGCTCCTCCCTCGTGACCCTGTCCCCTCGCCGTCCCGCTCGCGTCCTGCGCCGTTCCCGCTCTCTCGTCGTGATTCTGGACTCTCTCTCCATCCGCCACGACCCCCTGTACCCTCGCACGTCTCCTCCCCGTCAAACCCCCTCGGCCTTCCCGACCCCCCTCCTCCCGCCTCACGCACACCCGCACACCCGCACACCACGGGAACGCGCGCACAGGAGCGCGAGAAGCTCAAGGCGCTGCGCAAGTCGATCGAGGCGAGCAAGGCGCACCTCGCCGAGCTCGAGAAGAGCCACGGCGAGCTCGAGGCGAGCCTCGGCGGCGAGGGCGCCAAGAAGCAGTAGGCGCACGCAGCGCGCTCTTTGTGCACGGGAGGGAGAGGAGGGAGGATACCACACATCAGGTTAGCATCCCATGCGTCGTCGTCGTCGTTGGAGCGGGTAGTTCCACTCGGAGCGGATCCCGAGGTGGTGGGATGCCGAATCCAAAGTCGTGCAGTGCCGTTGTCTCTTCCGCGCTCAGTACAAGGACCTGTCGCGAGTTGCTGCAAAGTGTGAGGCTGTGCACGGGAACGAGGGGATATTGCGAGACAGGGCATGACCACGTCGCGGCACCGCCCCGTCGCCATTTCTTGACCTCCTCCCTCCCCGCACCCTCCGCTCCTTCCTTGCAGAAGAGCACTCGCACGCACTCGCACGCACTCGACCGCCCACTACACCCAGCAAACAACCGCCTCGATGGGGTGCGCGCCCTCTCCCGCCCCCACTTCCCGCCCCGTCTCGTCACCCCGCTCCCTCTCGCCCTGACCATCCCTTTGCCCGCGCGTGCAGTCTCGCCTCCAAGCTCGCCGCCGCCCAGGCCGCAGGCAGCGCCGCCACCCCCGGCTACGGCCCTCCCGGCGCCGCCTCGTCGCCGTACGGCGCCCCGCCCCAGGGGCAGCAGCAGCACGCCCAGGGCGCGTTCCCGGGCCAGCCGCCCAGCTCGACGGGGTACGGCGCCCCGCAGCAGGGTGCGCTCGCTCCTCCCTCTCTCGCTCGGAGGCTGGCGGGACTGAAACCTCGCCTTCGTTACGCCGAACAGGGTACGGCCAGCCCCCGCAGCAGCAGCAGCAGCAGTTCGGCGCGCACGCCCCCTACGGCCAGCAGGGCGGGAACCAGTACGCCCCGCCGGCGGGCA
This sequence comes from Rhodotorula kratochvilovae, assembly GCA_019926025.1. Classification (NCBI taxonomy): domain Eukaryota; kingdom Fungi; phylum Basidiomycota; class Microbotryomycetes; order Sporidiobolales; family Sporidiobolaceae; genus Rhodotorula; species Rhodotorula kratochvilovae. Next base: position 28,453 of record JAHSUG010000012.1, read on the forward strand.
ACCCGCCGCCGCCCGTCCCGTCGACCCGCCCCGGCCAGGGCGGACAGCTCCCGTACCCGGGCGCGCCCCAGCAGCAGCAGGGACAGTACGGCCAGCCGCAGCAGGGTGTGTTCCTCTCACTATTCTCGAGTCTGTCGGAGCGGGGCTGACGCGCGGCAGAGAGCAGGTTACGGCCAGCCCCCGCAGCAGCAGGGGCAGTACGGCGCCCCGCCGCAGGGCCAGTACGGCGCCCCCCAGCAGCAGCAGGGCGCGTTTGGCGCAGCTGCCCCTCAGGGCGGCGCGGGCGCCAACCCGCAGGCGATCCTTGGCGTGCTGCAGCACTGCGTGCAGGACCAGGTGCGGCCTCCCTCCCCACTATGTATGCCCTCCCGGCTACCCTGACGAGAGGGCGACCCCCGGCAGCACATCCAAGCGTTCTACCCGCCCGGCTCGCTCGAGCAGCTCGCGCAGCGCATCGCGCAGAGCGGTGCGCTCGGTACCATTTCGAGCCAGTGGCGCATCCCGATGGAGGTCGCCATGGACCTCGCCAAGCTCGCCCTGTTCGACACGGTGCTCTACGTGCGTTTGCTTTCCCCCATCTCTGGGAGGGCGAGTTCGCTGACGCGCTCGCACGCAGATCGACGACTCGGGCTCGATGGGTGCGCCTCACCGTCTCCGATCCCACCGCGCAGGACTGACCCGCTCCGACCTCGCGCAGCCTTCGAGGAGAACGGCTCGCGCATCGACGACGCCAAGCTCATCATCGGGCGCGTCGCGCAGGCCGCCTCCCTCTTCGACACGGACGGCATCTCGGTTTGTCCCCTCCCTCTCCTCCCTCGGGGGCCGGACTGACGCACGCGGGAGCAGGTCTACTTCATGAACTCGCAGACGGTCGGGAACAATATCACGAGCGAGCAGCAGGCGCAGCAGCTCGTTGCGGGCATCCGCTTCTCGGGGCTCACCCCGCTCGGGACGGTGCGTTCATGCTTCTCTCTCGCGCGTCGCAATGGAGAGGCAGAAGCTCGGTGGAGAGATGCCCCGCGGCGAGGCGGCGTCTCACGAAGGCGAGGCTGACGGGCGGGTTTCGCGACGCGCAGGCCCTCGACCAGAAGATCCTCCAGCCGCTCCTGCTCGGCCCGGCACGCTCGGTGCGTCCCCTCTCCCCTACTCTTGCGAGCGAGTCTTCCCGCTGACACTGCCGTTTGCACGCGCAGGGCCAGCTCCGCAAGCCTCTCCTCGTCGTTGGCGTCACGGACGGTGCCCCGGGCGGTGAGGCGCGCGACACGATCATCCGCGTGCGTGGCATCCCTCCTCTTCTCCCTACGACGTGGGAACTCAACCAGGCGAGGACGTGTGAGAGCAGGTGATCAAGAACGCGAAGAACACGCTCGCGCAGACGCGGTACGGGCCCGACGCGCTCAGCATCCAGCTGGCGCAGATCGGCAACGACAACGGCGCGCGCGCGTTCCTCGAGGAGATTGACGCGGACCCGAGCATCGGTGGCTTGGTCGACTGCACTTGTGCGCCCTCTCACTTCCCCTTGCCTTTCCTCGTAGCGCGCGGGCTAATCCAGCGAGCTGCGCAGCTTCCTATGAAGTTGAGGAGGACAACTTCATGAAGACCACGGGGCAGACGCTCACGCCGTGAGCTGACTTGTCTTCCGCGCGAGAGGAGAGGCGACCAGCTAACGCCTCCGTGCCCCGGTGCGCAGGGAGCTCTGGCTCGTCAAGCTCATGCTCGGCCCGGTCGACTCGAGCTACGACCTCAAGGGTGCGTTTTCTTTCCGCTGTGCTACTTGCGGCGGGAGGAGCGGGGCGTCGGTCTCCCCGCCTCGCAGCGGACTCGCTCGTCCAACGCACTGACTCTGGGCCCGCATACACAGACGAGCGCCACTAAGCGACACGCTCTTCCGCGAGCGTCGAAGGAAAGGAGGGAGGAATGGCTTGGGCGGAGGGAAACCGCTTGAGGAGGAGGGGGGAAGCTCCCCTCCCGCGTCTGTGCACCTTAGCCGCCCCCGCTTAGCTTGTGTAGTACTCTCTGTGCGTAGCGTCGTGAACTTGCCGTCGTTGGAAATGCTGCGTTGTGCCTTCTTCGCGCGGCAGCGAAGAGAAGAGGGCGCGGGCGGGACCTTCGCAAGTTGCCTCGCTCACGCTGTTGCTCGCAACCCCTGTCTCGGCACGCTCGCCTCTCGACCGCGAACAGGAACGATATGGTAACACGGCGCACGCCGTCTTTGCAGTCCCCTCGATCCCCTCCCCTGACAATGCTAAGAATGCTCGTACACGGCCTCCATGCTGAGGGTCTACTGCTGCGGAAGCTCTTTCTGACTCTATGATTCTAGGACGAGCACGAGAACGGGTGCTTGAAGCTACCGTTCGAGTACTGCGCGCGGGAGGGAGGGCGGGTCAGCGGTGCGCGAGGGGAGGAGCGGCGCTGGAGGCGGGAGATGAGTAGGAGACGAGACGTACGCCATTGATGATACCCTGTACTGCAGAATAAAGCCCCAACGGAGTCACAGCGCACGAGAGGATGATCTGCAGCAAGAGAGGGCGCCGTCAGCCGCGCGAACGAGCGAGAGGAGGGGGGAGGTCGAACGCACGAGGAAGACGGAGATGATGAAGAGGGCGATCTTGACGGGGCTGGAGAACCAGCCGGCGCCGTCAGTGCGGCCGGGGACGCGCGCGTTGTTCATGTGCAGCCAGAGCATGCCGGCGAACCCGCACACGAACCAGGTCGAGGTGAGGCACGACACGATGGTGAGGAGCTGGTTGAAGAACTGCATACGGGGTACGTCAGTGCTGCGAGTTGTAGCGAGAATGAAGGAGGACGTACGGGGATGAGCTCGGCGAGGATGAACGCGACACCGTACATCGCAAAGATGATGGCGAGCCAGGCGCCCTGGGCGGTCCACGAGCTGCTGGTGAGGAGCGGCGAGTTGCGGAAAAGGACGGTGTAGAAGAACTTGGCGCCGACCTATGCGCAGGAATGGGCAAGTCAGTACGAGCCGAGGAGGGAGAAGAGGCGGGAGAACGCACGTTGACGGCCACAATGCCGGAAACGATGATGGTAACGAGTGCGAATGCGTACGACGCGATGGCGAGCTTGTGCTCGGTCATCGTGAGAGCCGGAGAAGGAGTGTACTGTGTGGTAGGTAAGGTCAGCCTAGGGCACAGGAGACGGCAGCCCTTCCGCAACGACTGAACGCCCGCGCGTCGTCATGCGGGCACTCGCCGTGCATAGAGAGAATAAGGCAAGAGGACGCACCTGGCCGCCGTACGAGTACAGGACGGAGCCAACGATCGAGTAGATGACGAGCTGGAAGCCCTGCATGAGCGCGATACTCTTCTTGAAGTCCTCGGGGCGCTTCATCTCGGGAAGGAACGTAAGGACGGCCATGTTCTGGCCGTAACTGCGGACGCGTGCGAAGGGGGACGGTCAGTCGTGAGTGTCGAGCGCTCCGAAGAGCACCTCCTTCCACCGGCGCCTCCCACGGCGCCCTTCTCCTCTTGATCCGCCCGCTCAGCAAAGGAAAAGGCTGACGCACGCAAAGACGCAGTTCGTGATGGCACCGATGGCGTCGGCCAGCGACACCTCGGTGTTGAACGCGACCCAGCGGATCGCCTCGCCGTTCTTCTCGAGGCGCGACGGGTCCTGCGTGCCGGCGCCGACCATGGTGATGATGCAGGCGACGACGATGCACGTGAGGGAGAGGACCGACAGGCCCATGAGGCCGGACCACTTGCGGTTGTACGAGAGGATGGCGGAGATGCCGGCGATGAGTAGCGCCCAGCCGATGGCGCAGTTCGCGCCCGAGTCGAAGGTGACGATGGCGAGCTTGCCGGCGAGGATATGGGACGCGGCGAGGCCGATACTCTTGAAGACGATGGCCGTGCCCGCGACGAGGTAACCGACGCGGCCGAAGAGGACCTCGGCAGCGTCGGCCGCGTTGAGGACGTGTGGGTACCGCTTCTTGAAGTCGACCATGACCCATGCGGAGCTGTAGAGGAGTGAGGTCAGCCGTGGTTCGAGGACATGCCGTCTTCGCGGCGAGAAGCCCCTCGCGCATCTTCGCAGGCTCTCCCCCGAGCCCAACGCGACAAGTAAAGTGAGACGTACAGGTAGGCGATCGCAATGAACGCGGTGTTGGTGATCAGGCCACCGGCCATGCCGAGGCGCTTGAACGTCGACGGGAAAGAGAGGGTACCGAGCGCGACGGCCTGCAGGGATGGATGGTCAGCTTCAGGGCTCAAGAAAAGCGGTCCCGGTAAAAGACGCGGTCGAGTGGATGCTCGGGGTGGGGCGGCGAATCGCTGAGCAAACAGACGACGCCGAGGGGTGGTGGCGACGCGAGCGGGAGAGGAGACGCACCTCGCAGGTAATGACAATGCCCGCCTTGATCCACCCGAGCGTCTTGAAGTCCATCTGATGCTCGTCGCCATCGCGGAGGGCGAACGCGTCGGCGACGGCAGGCTGGAGGCGGTCCTCAGCGCCCGCCTCCTCAACCTCGCCAGGGTAGATGCCCTGCTGGACCTCCTTCTCGTTGATCTGCTCCTTCTTGTCGGCGGCGCGGGAGCGGAACATGGCGACGTCGAGCAAGCGAGCGGATGAGCGGGCACGAGCAGGCGAGAACGAAGGAGAGGAAAAGAAGGCGGCGAGGGGCACCCCGAGCGCGAGCCACACCTGAGATTTGCGCCACGGCTCGGAGAGCGGGAAACGGCCGGGGCCTCGTGACTGATAGGTACCGATCACGTCCGCTTCGAGCGACTCGCCCGCGCGGCGGCGGAGATGCCTGCGCGGCGGAGCAAGACGAGTGCGCTGAGCGCAGAGCGTAGATGAGGACAGGGGCTCAACGGAGTCCGCTAGGCCCGTGCAGCGTGCTGTCCAGCGTCGACAGGCGTCGTGTGTGGCCCTGTGGCCAAGATCAGCTGTCAAGAATAGCGCGGAAAGCTTTCGAGGGTGCGGGGGATCGCAAGCGAGGAAAGGCTCGCGTCTGGGGACGACATGTTTTGCGAGGCCGAGGTGTCTGCCGCATCTTCTCGCGCGCGGCCAACCTTCCCGGGGCCAGCAGACGTCAACGAGGGGCCGCGAGCAGTCCCCAACGTCCGCCACCCGCCCGCCACTCCGATCCGTCTCCTCGCGGCGCACGATGAGCTCGTCCTGCCGCTCATGTTCTCCGCGCTTTCCCGCCGGCCTATCCTGCCGCGCAGGGCTCTCTCCACAGCTGTGGCATCCCGTCCGGTCACCGCTAACGATGTGCCCACGCTCTCCGCCCGCCCACTCGCACGGTCTACCGCCTCGCCTCGCTCGATCCTCCCGCTCGCGGACGCAGCTTGCTCACATGAACAGGGGCTGGTCGGGATGGCAAAGTCTATACGGCTGCAGAAAGGGAATAATGTACGGCGATAACGACACGGACGTCTAGAGGAGCATCCCCAAGCTCTGCTGCATCGCGCGCTGGCGCTTCCTGCACTCCTCCTCGCTCTCCTCGCCCTTGTCGTGCTCCTTCTCCTCCTTCTTGTTCTCCTTCTCCTTCTCCGCCGCCGGGGGCCTCCTCTCCTCCCCGCCCCCGCCCCCGCCGAACATCCCGCGCCGCGCTCTTGCGGGTGCAGGCTCGCTCGCGCGGGAGCGCGCCTCGGGGCTCGGGCTCATGAACCGCACATGCGGGCTCTTGACCGCCGCGCGGAGGCTCGCCATGCGGGACCTGCTCGCGATGGAGGGCGCGCGGGTCGGGACGTGCGTCTCGCTGGAGGAGGCGCGCGAGAGCGCAGCGAGTGCAGAGAGGCTCGAGGCGGAGGCGTGCGTCGAGAGTGTCGGGACGGAGGAGGGCGTGAGGGGCGAGGCGTGCGGCGAGTACGGCTGGAGGAGGGACGCCCCGGGTGGGGGGTGGAGCGCCTGCGTCGAGAGGGGCGCGACGGCCGGGCGCCCCCCGACGAACGACGCCTGCTGCGCATACGGGAGGGAATGGTCGAACTGGAGCGGCTGGGAATGGATCGGGAGGGTGGCGCGCGAGGCGGCGGCGGCTTGGCCTGCGCGAAGGGGATGGGCGGGGGGAGCGCCTACGGACGCGTAGACGGGGATGGGGCGCCCGTCTGCGCTGATGATGTACGAATGCGGTTGGAGGCCGTGCGTCGAGAGCGCCGGCGAGGCGTAGATCGGCGCGCTGGGCGCGGACGGCTGCGGCGGAGGGGCAGGGCGCGCTGCGGTGTGCGCGGGTACGCCTGCAGGAGGGGAGGCGACAGGCGTCCAGGGGATCGCTGAGCCAGGGGCGACGCGGACGGCGTGACGAGGGCGGAAGCCGTGAAACTCGTCGTCCGGGGATGCGGGCGTTGCGGCGGACGCAGGCGGCGCCGATGCGAGGGCGGGCGCATTCGGCTCGATGGGCGTCGACGGCTGGAGGTACCGCGCCAGGATGTGAGGGACGGCAGGGAGCGAGTCAAACTGCTCGCTGTAGCCTGGAAGCGGCGAGTTCGTGACATGCGAGAAGGTCGACTGCGCGTCGAAGAAGTCGCTTCGCGCATCGTCATCGTCGTCTTCGAACCCGCCGTCGCCGTGCCCCGCGTCCGAGTCGCCGCGCAAGCCCGCGAGCGTCTCGAGAGACGGCCGAGCGCGTGGGTGCGCCGAGTGCGTCGACGACGACGAGGAAGCATTCGAGCGCGACGGCGCAAGCGACCCCGCTGTCGACGTTCCGGTCGACGCACCGCGCACTCCGAGACGGTCGGCCACGCCCGCGGGCACCCCGCCGCCGTAGAGCGACGGCGCAAGTGCCGATGCACTCTCGAAAGGGGTCATCGACATGCCCGAGCCGAGCGTTGCGCGCCGGGGCGGCGGCTGCGGGTGCGCGAGCTCGCCCGGGACATCGTGTGGGTGGCGTGGCTGTGACGAGGGCGCCGACCGCAGCGAGAGGGAGGAGGGCGAGCTGCTGTACTTGAGCGAGGGGAGGTCGACTTGCGAGGTGTCGAGCGGTGGGCCCGCCTTTGCGCCCGAGAGGGACGTCCTCCGCTGCTCCTGGTACGACGCCGAGACGTCGCGCTTGACGCTCAGCCGCGCAAAGTCCGACTCGAGATCCGTCGTCGGCGTGATGGGCGAGAATTGCAGGTCGTCCCGCCCGTACGCCGAGTCGCCATACCCGCTCGAGGACGCCGAATCCTGCCAGTGCGCGGGCGGAACACGATGGCCGCGCGAGGAGCCGGTGGAGGACGGTGCTGACGGCGGGGGACGAGCGGGAGCGGCCGCAGCGGCGAGGGCAAGACGCTGCGCCGCTTCGAGGTGCTGCTGCGCGAGGCGGAAGTGGTGCTGGGCTACGCGTCGTGGACGGAGGTCAGCTCGATGGCCACGGGACGCAGAAGCGGAAACGCCGCGCACCGATGTCGGCGTCCGTCATACTCGCCAAGTCCGCCTCGTCCAGCCCTCCGAGCGAGTTAGCGCCCCTCGTTGTGCCGCTCCTCCCGCTCCCGCCGCTTCTCGTGCTCCTTGCGTCGCTCTCACGGCGGTCAAGCTGCGTCGAGCGCCACTCCTCGACGCTCGCCTTGCCGCCCCAGGCGCGCTCCTCCACCCCGAAGCGGTCGTGCGCGTCGTCGGGGTGGAGCGTCGCCGTCGAGTCGCTCAGGCGGCCACCGTCCTGTCGCTCGCGCTCGTATCGCGGCACTTCCGAGTCGGCCGAGTCGAGCCACGCTCGCTTCTCCAGCGCACCTCCCTGCGCGTCCGCGTAGTCCCCGTGCGCCATTTCAAACAGTACGGACGCCTTGGCGGCGAATACGCCCGTCGTCGTGCCGTCGGAGACGCCGCGCGGCTTGAGCAGGGAGGGTCGGCGCGGGAGCGGGGGCAGCGGCGCGCGCGCAGGAGCAGGCGAGGCAACGGTGCGGTAGGTCGGGGCGGGCGAGGCCGCGCCGCGGGTGTCGTGCCGCAGGGACTCCAGCTTGAGGGTGGACGAACGAGGGAGGAAGCCGAAGCGGAGCTGGGCGCGGGATGGGCGAAGCGAGGAAATAGGAGGTCTGGGGAGGACAGGGGAGGTTCCGAACGACCCGCGGGGTTGCCTTGCGCGCGCGCTCCTCGCAACGGCGACCGTGCTCGTGTTGCGTGCGGTTGCAGAGCACCGCCACAGAACCGGAGCGAGGAGAGGAGCAGCAGGAGCCGTGAGAAGCTCCAGCGAGAGATGAGAGATGGATGGGGCGAGGAGACCTCGCGAGGAGCTGGGAAGAGCAGTATAGTGAGATAAAGAGTCCATTGTCGATCCGCACGAGCCAGAACTACCCAGTATGGCGATGCTACGAGCGAAAGAGGGTGGTTCCTCGTCGAGAGGTGATGAGGAGGTTCTGCTCTCCCCACTCGCCGCCATGAGTTCGCCGTCGTCTGTAGGCTCGCCTGCGAGCCAGGGAGAACTCCACGCAGCGTCCAACGGCGCCGTAGCCCTCCCCGCGCCTGATGACACCGCCCCTCCCCCCGCTCCTCCTCCCGACGACTTCGACACGGCCATCTTCCCTGCGCCGCCGGCGTTCTACCACCGCTACACCGCAGGCAGTCTCGCCCTCCCGCCAGATGCGACCATCGCAGACGTCCCCGGCGAGCCGCGCCCGTTCCTCCGCGCCGACATGGACCCGCCCAACGTCGAATGGATCACCGAGGACGGCAGCTACGCCGTGTTTGGCGAGACCTGGCCCATTGACGAGAAGCTCCCGACCCTCGAGGACATGGGCGTCGCAGAGATGTTTGACCGGAACGCAGGTGCGTCGCTTCGAGTCCATCTAGGCCCACACATTGAGGCTAACTCTCAATTGCCTGCGCCCCCATCTGCCGGCGTACGCTTCCCGCAGACCGCAAATCCTCCCTGCAGTCCCTCCTCCGCACCCTCGTCCTTACTTACACTCAGCTGCTCGACGCGCTCCTGACGCCGCCGCCCTCGCTCGCGCACCCGCAACCCGCGCGTTCTGATCCCGAACGGCTGACGGAGCACATGCGCCTCATCGCTATCAACATGCACTACCTCGTGAACGAGCTGCGGCCGGTGCAGGTGCGCTTTCTACGCGGTCGACTTTCTGGAGAGTGCGGGGCTGACACGCGCGCGCACGCAGGCGAGGGAGACGCTCAAGGCGATGATGCGGGCACAGATCGACCTGCGGAGAGCCAAGACGGCCGCAATCAAGCAGTGCGTATCGCTCTTCCGGAAGGCTTGCTGGGGCGGCTTCGCTGTCGCCTTCGCATTCCCCGCGAAGTACTGGATACTCATCCGCTCCCCCCCGCTGCAGGAAATGCACCGAGATCACCTCCACCCTATCCACCCTCCACGCCGACGTCCTCTCCGCCGCCTCGCCCTCCACCGCGCTCGCCGCCGCCGCGTCGTCTCCCGCCGACCGCGCCCTCTCCGCCGCAGACGGCGCGCTCGACCTCCTCGTGGAGCTGCGGGCACGGGTGGATGCGCTCGAGGAGGAGGGCGCCGGGAAGTAGCAGTAGGAGAGCAGTGCCGTCCGTCGTAGCAGTCCTTGTTGTCATCTTATCGCATCGCATCCTCCCCTCTCCCTCGCTTGCTTCTCCCCTCCGAGAGAGAAAGAGAACAGCGAGAACAAATCGCGATAAGCCGCACGGCCTATACACCCCTCTGCCCCAGCCCTCTCACCTCCCCCTCCCGCCCGCCGCGCGCCCCAACCCGCCGCCCCTCCACCCGAGCTCGCGCATCCGGACGCCGACCTCCCTCGCCAGCGCGGCGGACGCGCGGTCCCGCTCTGAGAGCTCCGTCGGGGGCGCCGCGGCGGGAAGGCGCGTGAGGAGCCCGTTCGAGAACCCGGGCGGCGGGGCCGGGCTGCTCAGACTCCTGCGGCGCGCACTAGGGGGCGCCTCTGCGCCCGAGCTGCTCCCGCTCGTGCTCGCGCCGTGGATGCGCACCTCCTCGAGCCGCGGCGGGGCGCGCCCCTCGCCCTCCATGTCGTCGTCGTCGTCGTCCTCCTCCTCCTCGTCGCTGAGACTATCGCCCCCCTCGAGCGGGCGCAGCGCCTCCCTCAGGGCGAGGACCGTCTCGGCCCTGAGCCTTAGCAGCTCCCTCACGCGCTGCGCGTGCCCGCGCCCGGCGGTGCGGCGCGGGGAGGGCGCGCGCGAGGCCGGCGCCGACTCGGAGGGGAGGATGCCGCTCCCGAGGGGGGGCATCTCGATGGTCGTTTCGTCGCCCGCGCGGCGGCGCTCGAGGTGGGACGATGCGCGCGAGGGCCCGCCGAGGAGGCGGTCCTGCTCCGAGAAGAGCGCCGGGCTGGGCAGGGGCGCGCGCCCCCTCCTTCCCTCCTGCTGCTCCTCCTCCTCCTCCTCGTCGTCGTCGTCCTCCGCGGCGGAGGCGAGCAGCCCCAGCCTGTCGTCCTCCCCTCCATCGTCGTACGGCGTGTCGCTCGAGTTGCGGAGGCGGATGCCCGGATGGGGCGAGAGGGCCGGGTGCACCGAGTGGAGGAAGTGCTCTGCCTCGGAGCGGGCGACGGGGGTCCACAGCGCAAAGAGGACGATCCAGAGCGCGAGGAGGCGCTGGAACTGGCGGTACTGTTCTTCCTCCGGGCGAGTTAGCGTGCGGCGGAGAGAGCGAGGGGAGGAGCAGGGAATGCGGCACGCACGTTCGCGTCGACGAGGCGGTTGTGGTAAGCGACAAAGGCGACGGTCCCGACGAGGGCAACGACGATCGCCCCTCCCCAGGCCATGCTGGTCCAGAGGAGCGCGCACGCCACAGCGAAGAACGCAGCGTACGTCGCGAGCGCGAGGACGAGCCCGATGGCGACCTTGTTCTGCGCCTTGTCCTCCTCGAGCGCGCCCGAGCTGGCGTACCGCGCGAAGAGGTACACGGGGAGGTGGACCACGAGGGGGAGGAGGAAGAAGGGCAGGCGGACGAGGCACGACAGCGTGCTGAGGAGGATCGAGCCGAGGACGCGGAACCGCGTCGGGAGCGGGTGGGGGACGTCCGGATCCAGGGTCGCAGGGAGGGGCAGGGAGGAGAGCGAGAGGTGCGAGAGCCCGGTCGCGTTCAGCGTGTCGCGGTACGTATTGAGGAGGCGGCGGAGGCGCCGCAGTGCGCGGGACGGCTCGGGCGCGGCAAACAGGTCGACGAGGCTGCGGGCGCTCTCCCCCGACAGGTCAGCGTCCCCTCGCGAAGGAGGAAGCACGGGGCAGTGAACGCACGTCTGGTCGATCTTGCGCAGGTTCCTTAGCGGGAGCTTGCGGTCGTCGGGCCACAAGATCTTGCGCGCCATCATCGCCGCGTGCCGGCTCTCCCAGTCGGGCGCATTGACCGTCACCTTGGTCAGCTCTGACGCGATCCGCGCCGTGAGCTTCTTGACCGCGCTTTTCGGCGCGACGAGGAACTCGTCGACGAACGGCTCAATGTCGATGTTGGGGCCGAACCTGCGCGCACATGCGTGTCAACCCTCCTCCCCCAACGCCCGCAGGAGAGCGAAAGACGCACTCCATCGTGGCGCACGCGCGGTACTTGGTCTTATCGCTGTACGCGATCCCCGCGACGCAGAGGACCACGTCCCTCGGCTCGGACTCGCACGCGGTCCCGTCTGAGAAGACTCGCGCGTGGAGCGGGTCGCGGATGTTCTTGGCGTACTCGAGCGCGGCCCACGACGCGCCGTCCTTGAGTGGCGGGAGCGTGTGCACCGTCTCGCTGCACGGGCGGGCCGGCGGCCGTTAGTCTGTGCCGGCGCCGGAGGACGCAGAAGAAGGGACGCACGACCCGCCCTCAGGGAACACCGCGATCGCCTCGCCGGCCTTGAGCGCATCAAACGTCGCGGCAAAGAGCTTCTGGTTGTCCTTGTTCTTGCGGTCGACGGGGATGTTGCCCGCGTCGAGGAGGATCTTTCGCGGGAGGCCCGGGGCGAAGAGGGTGCTCTTGGCCCAGTAGTGCAGCTTGCGGTAGTGCGGGAAGTAGCACGACAGGACGGCGACCTGCTCCCGCACCCCCCGGCTGGTCAGCGTGCGCGAGGAGGGGGTTGGAGGGGAGGGAGACGCACATCCGCAGCCGAGTTCCAGTGGTTCGCAACGACGATGCAGGGCGTCCCCTCGGGCGGGACGCGCTGCTCGGCGGTCTCTTCCTCCTCGGCAGCAAGGACAAGGACGCGGTGCCAAAACGACGCGAACGCGTAGGCCGCGAGCGCGCGGAGGAAGGTGTGCGTCGGGCCGAACGACACGGCGGGGGGCATCGCTGCTTCCTGCTCCGCCTGATGGTGGCAGAGGGAGGGCGGGGCGGGGCGAGGCGAGGTGGGGAGCGCCTCGAGCGGGGCGATGAGCGCTACCGAGGCCGGGGGCACACTGGGAGGGCGGGTGGGGCGGGTGTACTGCTGGTCGAGTATGCGAAGGGAACGAGCGCGATTCCGGGCCAGCCGAGAAGAGAGCGCGAGAGCGAGGAGCGGCGGAGGGCGGAGGCGAGCGGTCGGGTCGAGGCAAGCCGGCGGATCTGCGCTCGCGGTTCACTGCGCCTTGACAGTTGTAACGCCCTGCGTAGCACCGCCGTGGCACAAACACGGTGCACGAACAAGAAGCAGGGCGCCTCGTCGCTCCCTCTCCTCGAGAAGCCGGACCTCGCTCTCTCCTGCTCTCGCTCTCGATGCACGCACAGCCCGCACGGATGGTCGGCCGCCACTCCACATTCCAGCCCAGCTCGCGGGGGTGATCGCCATACAGCCACGTCCTCCACCAGCGCTTAGATGGTGGTGTCTGCGGGGGGGTGCGCGCATTCTCATCAGCCTCGTCCCCACAACCAGACAGGAGCAGGGACAGGGGCGTACCGTAGGGGATGGGCGCAAGGGTTTGCGGGGTGTTGTCCTGGGTCGAGACGACGCGGCTCTCGCGGGGCGCGACGGGGAGGCGCTTGAGCTGGACGTGCTCGCCCTTGGCCTTGGCCTCCTTCTTCTTCTCGGCGTTGGTCTTGACGCGGTTGAGGAAGTCTGTACCGCGCGCACGCACACGAGCGTCAGCAAGGCGCGCACACGCAGCGGGGAGAGGGAGAAGGAGAAGGAGGGAGGCGCACCGTCACGGCACTTGGAGTGCTTGACGTGCTCGATGCGGAGGTTGACGCGCTTCTCGAGGTAGCGGTTGCCGACGACCTTGTAGACGATGACGCCGACGGCGGCCGGGGTGACGTTGTACACGATGCCGGTGCGGCCGTGGTAGTACTTGTGCGGCATGCCCTTCTGCTGCGCGGCGTTGGCCTTGATGTCGACAATGTCGCCAACGCGGTACACCTTGAGGTAGGTCGAGAGCGGGATCGAGCCCTTGGCCTTGAAGTCCCGGGTGAACATGTGGCGCGTGCGCGCGCGGAGACCGAACGAGTGAGGCATGGCGGAAGGTTAGGCGGGCTGCAGGCGGGCGGGAGAGGTCAGCTCTGCCGTCCTGGTGGGCGCCATGTGCACCTCCCCCGTTGTTCGATACGCTCGAAGTGGCGGCAGGCAGGCGTGTCGACGCGCGGCAGTGGGCCTCATCGCGGAGAGCTCCGCCGAACGAGCCGCACCGCCCGGACCGCCCGACGGCGTCCTCCGCACCCCGTGTGCGCGACGAGCACAGCAGCGCAGACAGCAGCAGTGCACGACCCTGCACGCAAGCCGGCAAGGCCCGCGCGCGAGGTCGACGCCGCGCCTGTGCTCGCTGCCCGACCCGCCAGAGGAGCACCCGGCCGCGCTCGCCGCGCAAGGCCCGCGCGTGCTCGCAAGGTGCGGCAAACGGGCAGCACTACGCCCTACAGCGCGCTGCGGCACCCTCGCGGCTGTCTCTGCGCTGCCCTGTGCTGGAGGGGCAGGCGACGGAGTTTGCCAGCTCGTCGCTCGCTCGCCCATCGCGCGGCGGTGTGCAGTCGGGGCTGGCGCGTGTGTGCGCGTGCGGGCGGTAGTATGGCGGGCATACAGGGTGGAGCACAGCGAGCGGGAGAGGGCGGCGGGGAGGCGGGGGAAAAGTCGAGGACGGCGGCGGGGGAGGGTGCAGACGCGGGCGGGCAACTCACGGGGTGGGCTGCGCGGGAGCGAGGGTGAGTCACGGGTGCAAGTAGAGAGAGAGGGCGTGCGAGCATACCCGACTGGGGGGAGAGCGGTCTAGGACGAGGAGCAACCCGGAGTCTCTCCCGCTTAGCTTCGCCTCGCCTCGAGTAAGCTCACAGCCACGACCACCTCGCACCCTCTCTACTAGAGCCCACCATGGCCCAGGGAGTGCCACAGGCTGTCAAGCTCGTCGCCCGGACCCGGCCCCTCCCCGTCCGCAAGCAGGTCCTCTACGAGCACCACCGCGCCCTCCTCACCGCGTCCCCGCTCGTCCTCTTCCTCCGCCCGGGCGACTTCTCTGCCCACGAGTGGCGATCCATCCGCGCACAGCTCGCTCAGCTGCCCCCGCCTCCGCCCTCCCCCTCCTCCTCGCCTTCCTCCTCCTCCTCCTCGTCCCCTCCAGACGCCGGGCTCACCCTGACCCTCCTCCGCCCGGGCCTCCTCCCCGCCCTCCTCCGCGACCCGGCCTCGCCCCTCTCCGCCTCCCTCGACACCACCTTCCTCGCCTCGCCCTCGCACCTCGCCGGCCCGCTCGCCGTCCTGACCGCGCCGTCGCTGCACCCGCCGACCCTCGCGCGCGCGCTCGCCCTCGTGCAGAGCGTCTCCCGCACCCCAAAGGCCGACGCACCGCCCCCCGCCGCGGGCGCGCCCCCCCTCGAGCGCCTCGGCGTCCTGAGCGCCCTCGTCGAGCGCGCCGCCGCCGACCCCGCAAGGACCGACGCCATCGCCAAGCTCCCGCCGCTCGAGGTCCTCCGCGCGCAGCTCGTCGGCCTCATCAGCGCGCCCGGGAGCAGGATCGCAGGCGTCCTCGGCGCGCGCGCGCAGGAGGTCGCGAGGACGCTCGAGGGGTTCAAGCTGGGGTTGGAGGAGGCGCAGCAGGGGGGCAAGGGCGCAGAGGCATAGAGGGTGGTTGTACGAGCATCGTTGTAGGCGCGGAACGCGTGTGGAGGAACCTTTTGTGCCGGACCTTGGGAGTGCAGTTGGCGAGGACGACGAGATGGTCGAGCTTCCTGTGTTTCTTTGCAGAGCGTGTTCCCCGTCCTGCCAGAAGCTGTGAGCTTTCTGCCTGCTGCACGATTGTCCGCCGGAACGAGGAGCCCCCCAGATCTCTCGGCCGCCTCTCCCCTCCGGCTCTCCCTCCTCCGCCGACCTCTTCATGCAGAGGATGGCGCCCTTCATCGACTACACCGCGCGGACCTCCTCGGCTCGCTCCCAGCGCCTCGGATCCCCGCCCGCGAGCCCGCGCAGCACTCTTTCTGGCGGTGCGGCGCGGGGAGCTGATGAAGTGGGGCAGCTCTCGCCCTTGCTCGTAGCGGACACTGCGCGCGGCGCGGAGGGCGCGAACGATGTGCAGGAGGATGTGCACGCTGCGAGTGCGCACGGGGGTGCACCGGCGGGCGAGGATCGACGGCGGACGCTTGGCGGTGACCTCAGCCGAGCGGCGGGGGCGGCGGAGGGTGCTGGCGAGGCGCGCGAGGCAGCGGGGGAGGAGGTACATCGCTCGCTCGCTACACGCTCCGGGAGCGCGGCTGATCCGTCGGGAGCGCGCAGCCATCCGTCCTGTTCCGCCCCGCCGCCGGCGTGCGCAAGTCCGCCTTCTTCAGGGAGGACGTCCCCTCCCCCTCGTCGCCCTCCGCACCGACCTCCCCCTCCCAGTCGTACCACGCGCACGGGCGAAGCGCGTTCTCCCCGCCGCCGGGGCCGCGCAAGCTCCGCCGCAAGAGCCACGGCGCCGCCGCTTCGCCGCCTGCGTCGCCCGTCGTGTCGTACATCCTCGCGAGCGGGCACCCCGTCGCGGAGAAGCCGCTGAGGAGGCGCGACCCCCTCCCGGGGCAGGTGCCCGACGCGCCGAGGCGCAGCGAGGACGCAGCGCGGCCGGCGCCGACGGAGGTTCACGCGCCGCCTGCCGCGCACGCGCACTCGCTCGCCGCACACGCGCCAACCTTCGGGCCGTTTGTGCGCGAGGCGGCGGCGGAGCACGAGGAGATCACGGCGATGGATCGGCACTACGTCTCGCGGATGCTGGCCAAGTGCGTTTCCCTTCCCCTTGCTTTCCTCCTCCTCCTTCCCCGCGCGTGAGGCTGACGGAGGGAGCGACGCAGCCTGCAGCTGCAGTACGAGTTCTCGGCGCTGTCCCAGATTGGGACCCTCGCGGGGTACGGGCCGCCGTTCCTCCCGCACGCGAACGGGCCCAACTCGCGCCCTCCCCCTTCTTCGTCCAAGCCCGCTTCCACCTCCAGCGGCGGGGGCAACCGCTTCTTCGGCCTCCTCGGCCCGTCGGCGCCCAAGCCCCCTTCGCGCGACCCGCAGTTCGCAGGCTACACCTGGTCCTCCGCGTCGCTCGCGCCGTCCCCGCTCTGCAGCTACCTCTTCGCGCGCTTCGTGCACGCCATGCCCGGCCTTAGGGGGGCGAAGAGCGAGTACTGGACGGAGCATGTCCAGCCGTTCTTTGATACGTTTGCGGAGCGCGACCTTAGCTCGACGATCGAGAGGGGCGAGATCACCAAGCGGTGCGTCGGTCCTTCTCCTCTCGCTCCCTGCCGCAACCGATATCGACTGACCCGCTTCGCCTCGTCACACGCGCGCACGCACACAGCCGCATGCTCGCACTCGGGATCGTCCGCCTCCTCGGGACGTACACCTCCTCTGCGCTGCCTCCCGTTCCGGGCCCGTCAGCCCCCGCCCGGCCCAGCGGCGGGATGATGCGCCTCGTCGACGTGCTCGTCGCTGGCGGGGGCGGGATGGACGGACTTGCGCGCGCGGTGCTCGGCGGGCCGGAGGGCGAGGGGGCGTACAACGCGTGGGTCGGGGTGCTCGACGCCGGCGAGGGGGTGCGCATCTCCTTCTCTTCCTGCGAGCGAGGAGGAGGCACGCGCTGATTCCGCGCTCCGCCCCACCCCGCCTCGCGCGCGCAGGCGTTCCACGTCCTCACCCAGCCGCTTGCGTCTCCCCACCCGCTCGCGCACGCCCTCCGCCCCCTCTCCTCCTTCACCACCCTCTCCTCGTCCCTCTCGTCGCTCGACCCTGCGGGACGGCTCGCGCTCCCCTCCCTGCCCCTCACACAGGGAGGGAAAGCACTCGACGCGCGCGACGCGCAGACCTGGCTCCGGTGGGTCGTCGTCGCGCTCTCGTCGCCCGCGGGGACCGTCCGCTCCCCGGGGCGGGACGACGCCCTTCTCTCCGAGGCGCGGAGCGCGCTCGAGGCGTTCCTCCTCGGCGGGGGAGCGCCGTCGTCGCTCCCCGCGCCGGAAGCAGCGCGGCTCAGGAGGGAGGTCGAGAATGCGGATGCCGCGGGGGAGACGCTCGCGGAGGAATGGAAGGCGGTCGGGCGCCGCGCAAAGGCGCTCCGGACGACGTGGGTCCACTACCGGGGCGCTCTCATCCGGGGCGGTGCGTTCCCCTCTCCCTGTTCTGCCTCTGCCTCTGAAGGGCGAGCTGACGCAGAGCTGTGCGCGCAAAGACGAGCTCGACGAGACGATGAAGCACGTGAGGCGGTGCAAGACGCTCAAGGACCTGCCGAAGGAGTACAGGGACGCCGAGGAGTGGGCAATGATCTACGTCGCGCAGGCGCTGCAGTGCGTCGCGCTCTTCCGTCCCGTCTCCGGAAGTCGCGGGGTCCCGAGGCTGATGCAGGGGGTGCCCGCCTGCAGCTACATCTTTGTCGGCGCGGCGACGGGGCCGGAAGTGCTCAACATCCTGCGAAGGTATGCCCCCTTTCCTCCTCCACCTCCCCGGCCTGGGCAAGGCTGACGAAGACATGCACACCCGCGCAGCTTCCACGAGCTGATCCCGTACGGGGCGATCAAGCTCGGCCTGAACCTCGTCAACCCGACGCTGTGCGTTTCCCTTCCTCAGTATTCGAGTTGTCAGCTCGGAAACTGACGAGACGGGGGACACAGCGCAATCCGCGCGATTGTCCAGCTCCTGCTGGGACAGCCGGTGGGGCAGCTCTCGCTCTTCCAGCGGTGCGTCGCCCCTGCCCCGCTCCTCCTCCTCCCGCACTCACCCCCTCCCACCCCGGCACAGCATCTGGTCGCACGTCTGCCACGCGGCGAATAAGCACCAGCGGGCGCTCATTGCGCAGTTCCGCGCCAAGCTGTCGGCGCACAGCGGGCTGTGCGACGCGCTCCAGGCGCATGTCGCCGAGGGGTACGTCAAGCGGCAGGCGACGAAGGCTTCAGCGCGTGCGTCCCTTCTTCATCTCCTCGCCGCCCCCTTTCTCTCCATTGCCCTCTCGCATCACTTAGCGTGGACCTGACGAGCCCCCATTGCCCCCCCGGCAGTCGACCGCGAAGAGGACATCGTCCTGACGATCGTGCGCGAGCGGTGCAAGCCCGCTGAGTGCGCGCTAGTCGAGAAGTGGCACGCTGCGTTCGTCGACGCGGGCGAGGGCCCGTCCGCCGGCGGGGAGGCCGGGTCGTTCGCGGATCTGAAGGAGCTGCTCGCGTGCGTTTTGCTTCCCCTCCTCCCTCTCCCCGCGCCTTCCCTCCTCCCCTCGCCGCGCATTCGCTCACACGCGGGCCTGCAGCGCATACTACCGCTTCCGCGACCGGGAGCAAGTGCTCGCGATCGCGCTCGAGCCCAACACGCCCAAGCTGCTGCACGCGAGCATCGCCGTCTTCTACGGGACGATCCACGCCGTCGCGAATGCGAGCAAGCTCAGCGAGCGCGTCGCCGACTTGCAGGCGTTCTTGGATGACCTTGTCGCTGTCGCGGGCAGGGCTGCCGGTAAGCACTCATCGCGCTGCTCTAGTCTTTCTCTGCGAGCGCTGACGAGGCGCGCGCGCACCGCACGCAGAGCCCGCCGAATTCATCCGCCTCGCGCAAAGGCATCACCAAGCGCTGTACTACTTTGTGCACGAGCTCGTGCGTCTTCCCCCTTCCCGCCTTCCGCTCTCCTCTCCGTTCACTGACCCAAGGAAGCGGAGTGAGCAGGCGACCGCCCCAGGCCTCCTGGACCCGATCCTCGCGTGGGCAGCCGACGGGCTCGCCTTTCTGCACGAGGGGGCGCGCACGCCCTCGGGCCAGCGCGCAGGCCCCGATGTGGACGCGCTGCTCGCGCGCGCGGGCCCGGACAACGAGAGGCGGGACGTCCTCCGCGAGGCGCGCGAGTTTGCGCGCTGGACTGCGTTGAGAAAGGTGCAGCACGACATGGCGCTCCGGGTCGACCTGCTCCTCTCCGCGCGTGCGGGGGCTCCGGCGGGAGCCGAGCGCGCGCAGCTGAGCAAGGACGCGCTCTGGGCGCGCTATCTCGCCTTCCTTCCCCTCTCTACCGCCTCCCGCACAGCGTTCGCGACCGCGGCAGAGCGGCAGAAGCGCGAGGCGCACCGCGCGGGCCCGGGCGGGGACCTCGAGTGGGCGGCGTGGTGGGCCGCGCGGGAGACGGCCGGCGCGGCGGGGAGGGAGGGCGTCGTCGTTGCGCAGCGGGAGGCGGCACGGGCGGGCTTGTCGCCCGTTGCGTCGCCCGCGCTGGTGCAGGGGAAGACGCTCAGGAGGGAGAGCAGCGGCGCGTCGAGCCTCGGCGCGGGCAAGAAGGACAAGAACGGCAAGAAGGCCGCGGCGGTGCTCCCTCCTGTCGAGGAGCGCGCCCACGAGGCGCACGTCGAGCAAGAGCTGGCGATCCCCCCGCCCGCGAGCGAGGCGACGCGTGCGCTCCTGAGCGGGTACGTCGCGCAGCTTAAGAGCGCGCTTGGTCGCCGGGGTGGGGAGTAGACAGGGCAGGAGGTAGACGCGTGGGGCTGTAGCTGTAGAGGCGGAGGGAGCATCTGTAGCACTAACGAGCGCTGAACTCGCCCGGCATCTGTTCTCCCAGATGCGTGAAGAGCGGGTTGCGAGAGAGTGAAGCAGTGCAGTGGAGTCGAGCGGCGTTTGTCCCTAGAGAGCGAAGTTGGGTCAACGCACGACCCGCTTCCCCAGGACAAGCGGAAGGGTCGGGAAGGCCACGCGAGGAGCGGGAGAAAGGGGAGGAGGAGAGCAGGAGAACGAGGACGGCACCCGGCGGGCCCGCGCCAAGACGGGCTAGGTTGCCTAGCAGGGGCGAGCAGAAGGACCAGAGTAAGAGTCCAGCCTGGCCGAGAGGAGGGTGCGGTCGAGGGAAGGCCCGGGGGGAACTGGCTGAGCTCTTCGCTCCCCTCGCTCGTCCCCACGTCCCCAGGCTGTGAAGATGCAGGCGATCCGTGCTGCTGCCCGCCCGCTCGCCCTCTCTGCGCGCATCGCCGCCCGCCCGCAAGCCCTCCCCGGTGCGCCTCTCTCTCCCGCGCCGCTCGCTGCGTCGGCCTTCCCACTGACCCGCGGTGCTCTCCTCGCCCCTCCCCGTCCCTTGGTTGATCCCTGCGTGTCCTGTTCGTAATCGCGCTCCCTCATTACCCCCACCCACCCCCTCGCCGCCCGCCCCCGCCGCCGTGGCCGTGCCGGTGGACCCGCCGCTCTCCGCGTCGCCCTCCCGCCAACCACGGACGCGCTCCCTCCCCTCGCGCCCCACCTCCCGCGCGCCTCTCTCCCCGCGCCCACTGCACCGCGAGGCAACAGTCCGCTTTGCGCACTCGGCGGCAGAGTCGTACGACGACTTCAACGCCCGCTACGCCGACTTCTTCGCCAACGCCCAGGACCTCTTTGAGCTCCAGCGCGGCCTCAACAACTGCTTCGCCTACGACCTCGTCCCCAGCCAGCGCGGTGAGTTCCCGCGCGCTCCCCCTCGTCGCGACCCGCCTCGCGCTCCATGCGATACCCGCCGCTCTCGCGCGGGCCAAGCGTCCCGGGCGATCAGCAGGCCCGCCCACCGGCATCGCCTGCAAGCCCTTTGCACGCGCAAGGGTTCTGCGGAGATCGCACAGTGCGCTCGTGCGCGCAGCTGCAGCGAGAACGCCTGCCCGGCCTTGCCCGCGCTGCCCGGCGATGCGCGGTCGGGGTGCGATCTCGCGAGATCAACCCGCGCCGCTGGCTCGCGTAGCATGCGCTGGGGGAGTGCTCGTACACCCTGTACCCGGCGTCCGCGTCAGAGGCGAGCACCGGCGCGTGTCGAGGTGGTGGACGGTCCAGAGGACACGCGAGGACAGTCCCGCCGCATCATTCCAGCAGCGCGCTGACTCCTCCTTCCTCCTTGCCCTTCCCCATACGACCCGAAACACTCCCTCTCGCGCCGCCGCTCTCCCCGCCGCCGCCGCCGCGCGCAGTTGTCGAGGAGGCTCTCCGCGCCGCGCGCCGGGTGAACGACTACTCGACCGCGGTCCGCATCTTCGAGGGTCTCAGTGCGTCGCTCTCTCTCACTTCTGTGCTCTGCTTCCCCACTCTGCCGCCCCAACGGCGATGGGCGAGAAGAGGGCGCGCGCGCGCGAGGATGCCCCACCTCGGCGCCACCTCGCGCTGGCTCCCGAGAATCGCCCTCCTCCCGCTCCATCGTGACCGCGATTGCGAGATGCACGGCTCGCGGGATGTGCTGTGTCGCTCCCTCAGGCACCGCCAGTGTCCCACGTGACTCCGCCTGCCACGCCCCACCCTCCCTCTCATACCGCACAGCCCAACTGACCTCTCGCCCGTCTCGCACGCGCAGAGGAGAAGGTCGAGAACGCGTCGCAGTACGCGCAGTACGTGCAGGAGACCAAGCCCCTCCGCGAGGAGCTCGGCGTCCTCCTGAAGGAGGAGCTCTGTGCGTCCCCCCCTCCCCCCTCTCTCCTCTCCCTGGAGGCGCGCGCTGACATACGCAGAGGTGCAGACGGCTCCAAGTAAGCGAGGAGGCTGGGTGCGAGGGCGAAAAGAGGGGTTCGTATGCGCTCGAGAGGAGGAGGAGGTGGAGGAGGGGGCAATACAGCAGTCGGTTTCCGTGACTCTCTAGCGCTTGGGACAGCTCTAGGAAGCCCTCTAGCAAGTCTGAGAGAAGGACGAACCAGCCAAGCGCATCCATCCACGCGTTAACCCCCTGCGCCGCGGTTCTCATCGCCCCGCTCCTGCTCTCGCTCGTCCGCGTCGCACCTCTCCCCCCTCCCCCCGCGCAGGGATGGACTCTCTTCCCGTCTCCGAGTCGTACCCCTCCTCGCCCGCCTCCTCGTCCTCGTCCTCCTCGCCCCACGCCCCGCTAACCGCCGCCTCCTTCGACGACCTGCACACGCCCCGGCCGCCGCTCCCGCCCGCGCTCCCCGCCCTGGTCCTGCACCGGCTCGTCGGCGCTGCACTCGACAAGGCCGGGTTCGACGCTGCGACCCCGGACGCGCTCGACGAGGTCGAGGGCATCGTCGCCGAGTGTGCGTTCTCCCTCCCCCTCCCTGCTTCCCTCTCCACCGCTGACGAGCTTCCCCCTGCCCCGGGCGCGCAGTCCTCGCCTCGCTAGCAGAGTACGCGCACGCACTCGCCGAGCTCGGGAGGAGGCACGTCCCCAGCGCGCCGGACGTCGTCGGCGCGAGCGAGGCGCTCGGGTGCGGAGGCGCGGGGGAGCTGCTTGCTGAGCTGCGGCGCGCGCGGGAGAGGGAGGATGGTGCGCTTGCTCTCTCTCGCTCGCTCTCTGTGCGGCGGAGAGCTGACCCCCGAGGGGACGCAGGGGCAGGAGCACTGCAGATCACGTATGCGCGCGCGCGCGCACCGACGCCGCCCGGCCCGCTCCTCGCCTCGGACGACGAGGGCGATGCCCCCGTCGCCGACGACGAGCTCGTAAGCCCGCCGCCGAGCCCGCCGCTGAGCCCTCTGCCGGCTGAGGAGGACGACGACGAGGAGGACGAGTTCGAGGAGGTGCTCCCCCTTGCGCTCTCGGGCGGAGCGGGCGCGCCGCAGCAGCAGCAGAGCGCAGCGGCGCAGCGGCGGGCGGACCGCGCGGTCAAGGTCGCGGAGCGGGAGGCGGCGCGCGCGGCGCGGCAGGCGGAGCGGGAGCGGCGACGCCGGGAGAGGAAGCGCCGCGCGGAGGCGGATCCGCTCAAGGCGAGCTGGCTGCCTGTGTTACCGCCCAAGCACAGTTGGAAGCAGACCCCCGTTCGTCCTCCTCTCCCCTTCCCCTCCCCGCTCGTGCTGACAAGGCCGCCCCGGCGCGCAGGTCTACCCCCAATCCGCACCCCCGCCCCCGCTCCCCCCGCCCATCTCGCGCACGCAACAGGCACCGAGCGCCGCCGCGCTCGCACACCTGAGCACGCTCCGCGCGCGACTCAACGACTCGCAGCTCGTCAGCTCGAGTCTGCGGAACCTGATCCGCCGGACGAGGGGTGCAGGTGCGGGCGCGGGTGCGGGTGCGGGGGCGGGGGCGGGGGCTGGGGCGGGAGGGGACGCCGCGGATGCGGGAGGGGAGGGCGCGGATGTGGTTGACTACGAGGGCGAGTGGTACGGCTCGTCTTCGACCTCGTCCGCCGCGGGCGCGGGCGCGGGCGCGGGTGGCAAGCGCCGCATCCGCGTGCTGACGGTCGGGGGCGGGGGCGGCGGCAGCGACGATGAGGATGCGGCGAGGGAGGAGGAGCGCGAGAGGGGGAGGAAGGAGGCGGCTGCTGCGGGCGGAGGGGTGCTCGGCGGCGGGGGGAGGGGCGCGGGAAAGAGGCGGAGGTGGCTCGTGTAGCGTCGCACGGCCGGGTGTTGCCACGAGGGACGTGCTTGCGTTGAGCCGTACGCGGTGGAGTGGCTTTCGGGCGTGGTCAGCGAGAGAGAGGATGTGAGGATGCGAGGAGAGCAGAAGGCAGACTCGCTCAGAGTGCTTCCGTTCGCGCGGTACAATTCCGAGTACGCCTTCAGATGACGAGTGAAGTCGTCCAGAGTGCAGTCTGGTGCGAGAGAGGGAAGCCGCTGTGGACTCTGCGGCGGAGAGGGAGGAGGGCGCGTCGAGGAAAGCTTCGCCGTCTGCGCGTCGCCTCTCGCCGCGTCTGCCGCTGCCTGCGCGAGCTGCGAGTCCCTCTCTGCGTCTGTCCCGAGCCCGTGCGATGGTCCCGCGCCCTGCCGCCCCGCGAGCAGCCCCGGCCGCCCACCCTCGCTCGTCGTCGCCCGCCGCCGCCGCATCCCCGCCCCCGGGGCAGGCCTGCGCCGCGTCCTGCCCGCAGTGCGCAGCGCAGAACCCCGCCGCGTCAACCAGCCACGCAGCGTCGCCCACCAGCCCCGACAACGGCGCCCTCCTCCTCGCCCCTCCCCCTCCCCCTCCCCCTCCTCCCCCTCCACCACCCGCACCTGCACCTGCACCTGCACCCGTGCAGCACGCACATGCGCATCCGCACTCCCACCACCGCAGACGCAAGAGCCACGGCCACTCGTCCCACACCCACACCAAGCCAAAGCGCCCTCCACCCGCCGCCGCCGCACCCGCCGACGCCGCAGCAGGCGCGCCCGCACCCGCACCCGCAGCGCCAAAGAAGCCCACGCTCCCGCCCGACGGTAGCGTAAAGACCTGCGAGGCTGTAGACCGCTACGACGAGCTCTGCGACGAGGTTGTTGTCGGCGGGTGGAAGGGAAAGGTCCCCCGCCGGTGGTGCCAGATGCACGAGGACGAGGAGAAGCACGTCCGCGCCTCCTTTTGGAGTGCGTTCTCCCGCTCCCGCTCTCCCCGCGAAACACCAACTGACGCACCCGGACCCGCGCGCGCGCAGGCGCCGTCTCGTCCCTCCCGCGCCTCTCGCGGTCGCACCCGCTCCCGTCGCCCGCGCAGATCACCACCTCGACGACCTTCGCCGAGCTCGAGGCGTGGGAGCAGACCGCCCGGCAGCACATCGACCTCGCCAAGCGCGCGTACGACGCCTGGGTCTTCCACCGCGAGCACTTCTTTGCCGCCGGCGGCGACCTTGTCGACCGTCTCGAGGGCCGTGGCGAGGCTGAAGATGGCGGTGACCTTGCGAGGGGCGCATGGGAGGAGGTGCGCCTCCGCGGGGAGAAGGCAGAGGCCGTCCTGAAGCGTGCGTCTCTTGCGTCTCTCTATCGCTTCCCGGTGCGGCTCACTCACGGGCATGGCGCGCACCCGCAGTTATCATTCGCCGATCACACTTCCTCGTCTGCGATGCCGAGGACGCGCTCTGGCTCCTGCACCCGCAAGGGCGATGCGGACACGGCCACTACGCGCACGGCCATGGTCACGGTCACGGCGACGACTACGGCTCGAGCTCGTCGCAGGCGAGCTCGTGCGTGTGCTCGCACGACCATGCGCACGACTGCGAGCACAGCGACGACGACGAGGGGTGCGCGTGCGAGTGCAGCGATGGCGACGGCGAGGGCGACGATGGCGAGTGCTGCTCGGCCTGCGGCGGCGGCGGCGCGACGTCGCACTCGTCGTTCGCGACGGCGCATCACCACCACTCGCACCACTCGCACCACCACGGGCACCAGCACCCGCCGGCGGAGAAGGCGCCGCACAACCCGCTCCGGCCGCCGGGCTCGCCGACGCTCGCGCCCGAGAGCGAGGAGCCGGACCCGCTCCTCGCGCTCGAGACGCTCCGGCGGACCGAGCTCCTCGAGCTGCTGAGCCTCACTGGGTCGCACGCGAGCTTCATCCGCGAGGGCCGCAAGAGCGTCGAGCGCGTCCGCATCGTCGAGTGCCTCTTCCGCAGGCTCATCTCGCGCGACGAGGAGCTCCTCGTCAAGGCGTACCGCGGCGGGCACGACCACGTCCTGCGCTTCTTCGAGGACCCGGCGCTCGTGACGCTCCCGGCGCTCGCGCGGCTGCACCGCGCGTTGCAGCGCACGTCGCCGCTCGAGCTCAAGGAGGCGATTATGGACGCGTTCCGCGCGATCGCGTGGGAAGAGTCGGGCGCGACCGAGACGGAGGAGGGCGACGAGGGCGTCGGGATGCAGGTCCTCGGCGGGTGGGTGTACAAGAACCAGCTCGAGCGGAGCATGACCCCGCGCGAGTGGGCGCACCTGTACGACCTCTGCGCGTGCCCCGGCTGCGCGACGCGCTGCTGCATGCGCTTCACGGACTTGACCCTCGTCCGCCGGTTGACGGTCATTCCCCATGGCCCGCACCCGCCGCCGTTCGAGCTCTGGGCCGACGAGGGCGAGAGCGACGCCGCAAAGGTCCTCAAGGCGCTCGACGTCGTCTGGTGCGCTGGCAAGGAGGACGAGGACGACCGCCGCCCGCGCAAGATGCGCCAGCCGGGCGGTGCACAGGGCGCAGACACCGTCTGGGCCCTCCGCGAGGAACGCAATTGGGCGTTTCTCAAGCTCGTGCGTCGCTTGCGCTCTCCCTCTCTCTTCGAGCGACTTTCGAGCTGACTCGCCTGCGCACATGCAGTCGCTCACGCACCCGCATGCGCTGTCGATCTTGACGCTGCTGTCGCAGTTCTTCACGCTCCTCGTCCGCTCGCGCCTGACGCCCTCGCACGCGCTGCCGTCGTTCCCGCTCCCGCCCGCGGCGCACCTCTGGACGCACCGCATCCGGACCGCGCCCTCCAAGGCGCTCCTCACGCGCGCCTCGGCGGCCAGTCAGCACCCGTGGCGCGCACTGCCGAACCCGTTCAACCTCTCGCACGCGCCCGCGCACGTGCTGGCCGGGTTCGACGCGCTCGACTCGCCCGAGAAGGAGCAGGACCTCGCGCCGTTCGACGAGGCGTACGAGCTCCTCGTCCTCGACGCGCCGAGCGACTCGCCCTATGCCCCCGTCGAGCAATACCTCGAGCGCCCGCTCGCCGCGTTCGACAACTTTCTCGCGGCGACGATCGCGCGCGCGTGCGGGATCAAAGTCCCCGGCGTCACCGTCTTTGACGAGGAGGACGGCGCGCTCGCGCCGCCCGCGGGCGACTCCAACGGCGCGGGTGCGTTGTCGACGAAGAAGCAGCGCGCGGCGGCGGCGAGCAGCCGCGAGCGCGGGATGGACATGCCCGCTTTGGTGCAGGCCGCGCTCGAGCACGGCGCCGTCGAGTGCTTCCTCCGCGGGGACCTCGTCTGGGACTTTGGCGACGTCCGCGGCGTCACGACGGGCTTTGGCTCGAGTGCGGCGGGCGGGCAGGGAGGAGGGGGAGCGAAGAAGCACTTTGGCGGGATCGACCTCAAGAAGGTCGGCAAGGATGGGATCGTCGCGCCCCCGATGCCGGTCGCGCCCTCGCCCGCTGCAGCGGCGGCGAACGGCGCAGGCGGCGGCGGTGCGGCCGCCGCCGGCGCGGGCGGGAAGAAGGGCGCTGTGAAGGGCAAGGGTGGAGTGGGCGCCGGGGCGGGCGGCACGGGCGCGAACGGCGCGGGCAAGGCGGCGACGGACAAGGAGCGCAAGGAGCGCGTGCTCGACGGGCTCAGGGACGACAAGCTTGCGAGGAGGCTCGCGCGGAGCCTGTTCAAGTGAGGTGGAGGAGGAGGAGGAGGGGGAACATATCTGCATCTGCGCACCGCTGTTGATCTCGAGTACCCTCGCACGCTGTCGCACCCGTCTGCATTGAGCAATCCACACGCATGCATCACTCTCGTCATCGTCCTTGTCGTTGTCGCTGTCTCGAGATCCGGGTCGCCCGGCAAGTGCGCGCTCCGGGCTCTTTCCTCCGCCTCTTCGCTCTCGTCCAAGTCCACGCGCTCAAGCTACCGCGCGATGGCCTCTCCCAGCGCACTGGTGCCCTCGGGCGACCGCGCGCAGCTCCTCGCGAGCGCCGTCTCGTTCCTGCGCGACCCCGCGACCGCGTCGTCGCCGCTCGCACAGCGGATCGCCTTCCTCGAGTCCAAGGGCCTCGCCCAGCCCGAGATCGAGCTCGCACTCCAGCAGGCTGGTCCCTCCTCGTCTGCCCCTGCACCGTACGCGCCGCCGCGGGGAGGCGCGTACGGCCCGCCAGGGATGCGCCATCCCGTCGCTGCCGGAGGGATGCAGGAGTTCCAGCGCGACTGGCGTGACTGGTTCATCATGGGCGTCGTCGGCGGAGGCGTAGGCTGGCTCGCAGTCAAGCTCGCCCAGGTGCGTCGCCGCTCTCTCCTCTCGAGGAGAAGGAGTGGGGGGACATTTCGCTCGCGAAGCCGTGCTCGTGTGGGCGCATGCGCATAGGATGCACACGATTCAGTATTATGCACAGCTCGGCAGGAGGCGGCAGATGTGCGGGAGCATGGACGGCTGCTGTCCGCGAGGTCCAGCCGCGGGTCGCCTCCCCTATCGCGCCGCCCCCTCAGCAGGTATTGCCTCTTCTCGAGTGCTTCCCACTGACGCCACTCTCGCACTCCCCACGGCCCGCAGAAGTTCCTCGTTCCGCACCTCCAGCCTCCGACAGAAACCGACCTCGAGGCGTCGCAGCGCGCACTCGAGGCCAAGTACGACGAGGCGGCCGAGCTGCTCAAAACGCTGCAAGAGTCGACGGATGCGGTTGCGCAGAGCCTCGACGATCAGAAGCGCGACGTCGAGAAGGAGCTCGAGGAGGTCCGGAGCGCAGTGAGGGAGATGCGCGAGGGCGAGAAGAAGCGCGATGAGTGGGCGCAGAACGTCGGGAGGCAGGTTGACGACATGGTCAAGAGCTTGCCTGGGGTGCGTCCATTCTCACCCTGTGTTTTCCAGGTCGTGGACATTGCTGACCTCCCTCCCTCGCCCCTCCGGATTCGCCCGCTCCACCATTCGCCCCCGCACAGCTCCTCGACAAGCAAGCCTCGGCACAGACCTCCTCCCTCGCCGACCTGCAAACCGAGCTCAAGTCGCTCAAGTCGCTCCTGATCGCGCGCCGGCCCGCCGCGCCCCCCCCGACTCCCAGCGCGTCCTCGCCCGCGTCCACGCCCGCCGCCTCGTCCGCCCCCTCCCTCCCGTTCAGCATCAAGCCGCCCGGCCTGCCCGCGTGGCAGCTCAAGGGCTCGAGCGCCGCATCTACACCCGCGCCCGCGCCCGCCGCGGCGCCCGCATCCGCCCAGGCGAGCGGCGGGTACGCCGTCCCCGGCACGGCCGCCGTCGCGTCGAGCGAGGGTGAGAAGGACCCGAGCGCGAGCGGCGTGCTGGTGGAGAAGCCTGCAGAGGGTGCTGAGGTGGAGGGCGCTGCGGCTGACGAGGGGAAGGGGAAGGGGAAGGCGGTTGAGGCGTGAGCTCCCCCGTAATGTGGAGCACAAGTTGTACTGGTATCTAGGCTGTTCCCTCGGTGGCTCACGTGTAGGTCGTGTCACAAGGAGCTCTGTTGGGGAAGACTTCCCCACGGGAAGCAGAGACGCAATTTTCCTGAGCCACACGACTCCTCCGCTCTCTCGGCCGCAATACAGAAAGCCGTCACTGATTGAAATGGCACGAAATGAACGAGGCGCGACAACCTGGAGGCCGCGCGCCTTCCTTGAACCCAGAGATCCGATTTGTAGTCACCCCTCGCTGCCACCGCGGGTACGTTGCCCGTATTTGCCTCTGCTGAAAGTCGTTCGGAGTTAGATGCGGCCGGAGTGAGGGAGAGGAGGGAAGGCGCACCTGCTCTGCTCTGTCTACCTTTGCGTTGTCTACCTCCGCGCACGGGGCATCTAGATAGGGCCCGCTGCACCAGCGTGACGGAGAATCAGCGCCGCTCAACAAAGACGGGGAGTGGGGACGGGACGGACTCTCGTCGTACGGGTTGAGCGCTGCAAGAACGGGAGCGAAGGACGAGGTTAGCCTGGGTCGGGCGGGAAGGCACGGGGGCACGACGCACGGTCGTACGGAAGCTTGCGGATGTTCTGATCGCTGTGGAGCGGGAGCAGGAAGGTCAGGTCGGCGAACTCTACAAGGGAGAGGAGGGGTGGAGACGAACCCCTCGTATGCCCAATAGTTCGGGACCGCCGCCGTGAGGTTGAACATCCCGCTCGGCTTCTTGGCGCCGAAGTCGAGCACCTTGGTGACGACCGAGTCGCCGCTGCTCGTGTCGTAGTTGATGCGGACCATCTGCGACGTCTGCTGGGCGGGGTTGCTGTAGAGGTAGTTGTGCGGCGAGAACATCATGCCCGCGTGCGCCGAAGTGTGCACCGTGTTGCCGATGTCGCCCGTCTGTACACGTGCAAGTCAAGGGCGGAGGAAGAGCGCGAGCGAAGGAAGGGCGATGGGAGGTCGGGTTGAGAAGGTCAGCGCGGCGCAAACGTGGAACAGGTCCGCAGGACGCACGTGCGGGACGTGGTGCATGCCGAGGTTGAACCAAATAACGAGGCTATGGAGCGCGCACGGAGAAAAAGTCAGCTTCAGAGCGGGAGGGACGGGCAAGAAGCGGGAAGACGCACTCCTCCTGCTCGAGGTTGTCGCCGTCGAGGTACTTTTCGAAGTCGATGATCGGGTTGAACGGGTCGTACGCCGAGTTGGCGTGCGCCGAGACGAGCTCGCTGTCCTTCTGCTTCGTCACGTAGAGCGGCGCCTTGGCGAAGCTCATTGCCGGGCCTGCGTTCGTCGAGTTCTGGATCGTCGCGTACATGCCTGCGCCGCCGATGTGCGGCATGAGACGCCACGCGCGGTCCTCGCCAAACCTGCGGGCGGAGGAAGTGCAGGTGAGTGAGCTGTTCGGGCGCGAGGCGGAGAGAGCGACGCACTTGTTCTTCTCGTCCTTGTTGTAGATCAGGAACATCGACTTGCCGTTCTCGCCCCAGTGAAGCGTCGAGTTGTCCTCGTTCGTCAGCTCCGAGCGCACGACGTGCATCGTGTTGCGCTCGACAGGCGACCAGTCGTACTTGACGGTCGTCGGCTCGACCGTGTGGAAGCCGACTGTGTTGTTCATTCCGAGGATGTCGGCGTCGAGCTTCCAGTTAAGGACTGGGCGAGGACGGGCAGGGTGAGTGATGGGTGCGAACGACGCGAGGCAAAGCGGGACGTACCGTGGTCGTGCATCGAGCCGGAAAGACCGTCGTGGATCTGGTAGCCGTACTCGCCGTTCTTGGCGTAGTACGCCGACTGAATGTCTGTCACGAGTGAAGGAGTGCGTAAGCTCAGGCAGGGATCGCCGAATTGGCAGACTGAGCGCGAGGAGAAGCTGGACGCACAGCCCGAAGCCATGACCTCAATCGAGATCGAGCCATCCAGCAAAAAGGAGTATAGGAAGGTATAGTCTGTTAACGCGGGACCGTCAGCGTGGCTGTGTGGGAGGTATGCGACAGCATCGTCTGCGCCAGGCAGAGTCGCTGCGCAGAGGAAACGGAGGAACGCACCGTAGTTGCCCACGGTCGAGACACTCTTGAGCACGAACGCCGTGTTCTTCGTGGCCGAGGCGTACTCGCCGTTGGTGTGGCGCTGCATCGGGAAGCCCATGTCCGTCTCGTACAGGCAGATCGAGCGTCGGTGCGTCTTGGAGATCTCGTTCGCTGCAAGACGAAGACGGCGCGAAGTAGATGGAAGGGAAGGAGACCCAAGGGGAGAGTCGTGCATCAGTTGGTGACACGAAGGGAGGCGTGGAGGAGGAAAGAACGCACAGTGGTACGTCGAGTTGACATACTTGGCGTATGCTGGGCAGTCGTAGCCAGAGATCAGCTCGAAGCTGTCGCAGGGAGACAAAGGTTCAGTGTACTGTCGCGATGAAAGCCGGAAGCGGGAGGAAGGAGGACGTCAAGCGCACGCGTAGGGTCCGAAGCCGTAGTACGTATCAAGGTACGAGATGCCCGACTGCACGGGGTCGTTGCCAGCGTCTACGATCGACCGTGTCAGTATCCGAGCACGGCACAATGCGAGAAAGGGACACGCACAGTGCGCAAGCGCCTCGTTCAAGCCCAACTCGTGGATGATGCGCTCGCCCTTGTACTTGATGTTCCAGAGCCGGACGCCAGTATCACGACGGAAGCTCCAGTAGAACTGCGATCGCGCGGACAGTCAGTGCCTGTCAAGCTGGAGCGAGGGAAGTAGGGGGGTGAAGCATGGGAAGCAGGACGCACCGAAAAGTCCATCCACTCAACGTAGCTCTCCTCCTCGTCAACCGCGAAGCGCTGACCGCCCGGTGCGATCTGCATGGGCGGCGGGAGGTTGTCGTACGGGAGTTCTGTGGACGAGGAGAATGATCGTCAGCTTGGGAAGGTCGACAGCTCGTCGCCGCTTCGCGTCTCGTAGGACGGGACGCGTAGAGCAAGTAACATAGGGGAGGTAGAAGAGCATCCGCACCGTCGCCCTTGCGGTCCGTCCCAATCCACGGCTCGTCCTGGCCGGCGTTGCGGATGGTCTTCTCGACCAGACCCTCCTCCCACGCCTTGCGGAAGTCAGCAGTGGTGGGGTAGAAGACGTAGTTGTGCAGCCAGCTGGGAGGGTATATGCGTCAGTACGGGAAGGTGTTTGGCGAGAACAGAGAGCGCGAGAGGCGGAAGATGAGGACGCACCCGAGGAACTTCCAGTCCGCGGGGTCACGGCCAGTGATGTCGAACTGTGGATAGAGGGGTAGGACCGTCAGCAAGCGCACCTTTGCACCGAAAGAGGGGAGGGACGCACCTTGAGGTAGAGGCCCTGCGGGAGAAGCGTGCCGCCGTCGAAGACCTCCTCCGGAATGCCCCAGGCCTGCACCCAATTGATGACGCGGCCCTCCTCGCGCCACAGAGGGTCGATACCCCAGAGCGAGAAGTTCGCGCTCGGAGCGCCGAGCAGGTCGACGAAGATGTCGTCGACCTCGGCGGCGGTGGCCTTGTAGAACTTGTAGGC
Organism: Rhodotorula kratochvilovae; assembly: GCA_019926025.1. NCBI lineage: Eukaryota > Fungi > Basidiomycota > Microbotryomycetes > Sporidiobolales > Sporidiobolaceae > Rhodotorula > Rhodotorula kratochvilovae. Next base: position 60,862 of record JAHSUG010000012.1, read on the forward strand.
GCGGTCGCCGTCAGCGTCGGCGTTGTAGATGCGCGATGAGCCGGCGGTCGTGCGGAAACCGTAAGGAGAGTAGGTGGTCTTGTTGGTGATGGGAAGCGGGCCAACGAGGAAGTCCTCGACGTAGGGCGTCTCGGTCGCTCCGAACATCATGGTGACCTGCGCCATGCGCTTAGGCGGCGCCTCGAGCCCGGATAGGTAAGCGAGGGCGTCCTTCGCGAGTGAAGGAAGGTCAGCGATGGTGCTACGGCGAGTGAGGGAGGGAGAGAACGCACCGTCTTGTTCGGGGTCGCGACCTCGACGACGGTGATGAGGTTATCCCATGCGCCAGCGTCGGCGGCGGCGGTGAGGTTGAGCTCCGTCTGCTTGTGGAGGAACTCGACGACGCTAACCGCCTCCTCCGTCGAGAGGCCAGCCCAGACGTTCTTGCGAGGAGCCTTGGTGGACGGGGTCGACGAAAGGTTGGCGATGCCGTGGTACTGATTAGCGCTGACGTCGGTGTTGAAGTTGGCGGGGTGAGGGCGAGATTGGAAGCGGTCCTTGAAGTACGGCAGCTTGGGCGAAGGAGCGGGAGCGGCGAGAGCAGCGCAAGCGGCGAGTACGGCGCCGAAGGCGGCAGCCGTAGCACGCATCTTGATGATTGTCGAGTAGGCGGATGAGCGGACGAGAGAAGAGAAAGAGAGCGAGCGAGTGAGCGGGATAGCAAGCCTGCCCACACTCAGCGGAAACAGCGCAAACCCGCCCGTAGCCCGACTCCCGAGGACTGCCCCATTGGTATCGCTGGTGAGGATGGACGGCACCTTGTCCTCCGTACCGCCCGTCTCGATCTCGTGCCAAGACTTGCGCTGCCCTCCTACCCGGCCAGCCTCGAGATAAGCCGTTGCGGGAGGAGGAGAGGAGACAACGAGAGCGCCTCTTCCGCAGCTCATTGCGGCGCGTCGTGTCACATAGCATGCGAGGCCTGAGCTGCGCTGCTCGAGCCGCTCTGCGGGCCTCTCCCGCGGGTGGTGGGGCACGCGCGGCGCTCCTCGACGCGAAGTCGGCCGAACCGCCCGCTCGCCCCTCGCCCTCGTACAGCCTGATCCGGACGACACTGCGGTGCCAAGGCGCGCCCACGAGCACCGTAAGCGCCAGGCGTCGCTGTCTGTGCGAGATAGGCGACCTTTACGCCGCACATCCGCCTCCATCGTCGAGGAGGGCAGCGAGATAGCGAGCGGGACGGGCAGATCCGGCGAGCGCTGGAACGCACGTACAAGCATCGGCAAGGAGCCTCGGCATGCCTGAGAGCGCGGGCTCGGCACCCGTCGCGGCGGACGACAAGCGAGAGAGGGAACAGGTGATGAGGCGGAGACAACTCGTCAGCATGCACAGCTGGTTCAGCGCGCCGCCCGCGTAGCTCGAGAAGACTTTGCGATCTGTCCCACAGCTCGGATGAGCCTTAGGTGTTGTCGTCGCGAGTCGCCATCTTCATCACTCCTCGAGCTGATGGAGGCGTTTGGAGGGTGCCACGCGCTCTCGCAGACCTTTGCGCGCATCGCCACTTCGTCCTGTGCGTCGACTCAGAACGCTGACAAGCGGGGAAGCCAGAAGAGCGTACGAAGCCGACGAGGACCGAGACGGACCGCGGTGTCCTCCTCGCGACCCTCCCCTCGCGGCTTGTGCACAGCTCTTCCGGCGCGCTCCTCTCTCCACGACCTCAAAGAGCGCTTCTCGGACACGCTTGAGCAGTAGCTGTGCTCCCGAAGGAGGTAGACGACCACACGAAAGCTCGCACGCTCGGAGAGGAGAAAGTTTAAACAACCCAGCATTTCCACGGCTGCGCGACCGCTAACGATCCGATCGAAGTGTACCCTACACGTACAGATACCCCAGCTGTGCTCGCAAACGCTCATAAGCGCAGTATAAAGGCAAGGGGAAGCGGACCAATGCACCTGCCTCCGCTCCTTCTTCTCACCAAACCTCCAGCTGCTCGTCTAGACGATGGCAGTGGCTGCGCGCATGGCGGAATCAGCAGGTAGTTCTCTTTGCGAAGAAGAGGGGACAGCGCACTCTCGTCGTACGGGTCGGTGGCTGAGAAAGGCGGAGTGGCAAGTCAGCTGTGTACGTTCAGGACGACGACGCTCGCTCGTCCCGGAAACTCAGAGAAGTAACGCACGGTCGTACGGCCACTTGCGAGTGTTGCGGTCGCCCTGCGGAGCGGAGAGTTCGTGAGCGGCCGTCCCCACGGAGAAGAGAGGGACGGGAGAGGCGCACCTTGTACGCGTAGTAGTTCGGCGCCGCCGCGGTGAGGTTGTACAGGCCCGTAGCAGACTCGCCGCCAAAGGTGAGGACGTTCTCGACGAACGAGTCGCCGGTGCTGGTGTTGTAGTTGAGGCGGATCATCTGCGACGACTGCTGCGCCGGGTCCTCGTACAGGTAGTTGTGCGGGTGGAAAATCACGCCGGCGTGTGCGGTGGGGTGTACGGTGTTGCCGAGGTCGCCGGTCTGCGGTGGGGGAGGTAGAGAACGAGGGAAAGGGCGGGAAGCAACTCGAGCAGGTAAGCTCAGAGACCGCGTAGAGGAGGGCTGGGACGCACATGCGGGACGTGGTGCATGCCGAGGTTGAACCAGATAACGAGACTGCGAGACACGCGGGAAAAGGAGTCAGCGTCGATGCGAGAGCGCAGGGGAAGAGCGGGGCGGGACGCACTCCTCCTGGATGAGGTCCTCGCCGTCGAGGTACTGCTTGAAGTCAATGATCGGGTTGAACGGGTCGTACGCGCTGTTCGGGTGCGCCGAATTGAACTCGCTGTCGTGGTGGCGGGTGACGAAGAGCGGCGCCTCGGCAAAGTTGATCGCGGGCCCGGCGTTCGTCGAGTTCTGGATGGTCGCGTACATGCCCGCGCCGCCGATGTGCGGCATAAGGCGCCACGCGCGCTCCTCGCCGAACCTGCGGACGAGGGAGTAAGCGGACTGATCAAGCACGAGGTGGAGGAAGCGACGCACTTGTTCTTCTCGTCCTTGTTGTAGATCAGCACCATCGTCTTGCCGTTCTCCGCCCAGTGCAGCGTCGAGTTGTCCTCGTTGGTGAGCTCGGAGCGGACGAGGTGCATCGTGTTGCGCTCGATGGGCGACCAGTCGTACTTGACCTTGGTAGGCTCGACGGTGTGGAAGCCGACGGTGTTGTTCGTGCCGAGGATGTCGGCGTCGAGCTTCCAGTTAAGGACTGGGCGAGCGGCGAGCAGTGTGAGTGATGGGTCCGCATGAAGCGAGGGAAAGCGGGACGTACCGTGGTCGTGCATCGAGCCGGACAGACCGTCATTGATCTGGTAGCCGTACTCGCCGTTCTTCGCGTAATACGCCGACTGGATGTCTGTAAGCGTGAAAGGATGCGTGTGAGTACGAGTGCGGACGGCGCTGGGGAGGGAGGAGGGACGAGAAGGGGAAGGCGGACGTACACCCCGACGCCATGACCTCGATCGCGACCGACCCGTCCAGCGTGAATGTGTAGTAGAAGCTGTAGTCTGAGAACGCGGGAGCGTCAGCACGACACTCTGGGAAGTGCGTGACGGCATTGTCTGCGCAACGCGGGAATCGCTGTGGGGAGGAGACGGAGTAACGCACCGTAGTTGCCCACGGTCGACACGCTCTTCATCACAAAAGCGATGTTCTTAGTCGCCGAAGCATACTGCCCGTTGGTGTGGCGCTGCATCGGATAGCCGACGTCGGTCTCGTAGAAGCAGATGCTCTTGCGGTGCGTGGTCGAGACCTCGTTCGCTGCAGGCCAGCAATTCAGCACGAGGTTCCTGTAGGGGCGAGAGCGCCAAAGACGCACAATGGAAGGTCGAGTTGACGAACTTGGCGTAGGCGGGGCAGTCGTACCCCTCGATGAGCTCGAAGGCGTACGGGCCAAATCCGTAGTAGGTGTCAAGGTAGGTGGTGCCGGACTGCACGGGGTCGTTGCCGGCGTCTGCGGGTCACGCGCATCAGTACCTGAGCGAAAGGAAGCGACGGGGAGTACGCACAGTGCGCAAGCGCCTCATTCAGACCCAGCTCGTGGATGATCTTCTCGCCCTTATACTTGATGTTCCACAGGCGCATCCCAGTGTCGCGGCGGAAGCTCCAGTAGAACTGCGAGAGCATGCGGTCAAGTCAGCCCGCGTCTCAGATCGTCTTCAAGCGAGCGGGGAGAGGAGGGCGCACCGAGAAGTCCATCCACTCGACATAGCTCTCCTCCTCGTCGACGGAGAAGCGCTGGCCTCCCGGCGCGATCTGCATGGGCGGCGGGAGGTTGTCGTACGGGAGCTCTGCGGACGAGAAGGACGATTGTCAGCTTGGGAAGGCTGACGCCGATGCGCCTCGTTGCCGGCGCTGTAGCAGCGCACGACATTCGCAGCTCGAACGAATTGGTCGGAAGGAGTGACACGCACCAGCTCCACGGCGGTCGGTTCCGATCCAGGTCGAGTTCATGCCGTCGTTGCGGGTCGTCTTCTCGACGAGGCCCTTGTCGTACGCCGTACGGAAGTCGGCGGTCGTCGGGTAGTAGACGGCGTTGTGCAGCCAGCTGCGCGCGAGAGGGGAGTGGGTCAGCGTTAGGAGGGGGAGCAGAGGAGCGAGACGCACCCGAGGAACTTCCACTCGGCGGGGTCGCGGCCCGTGATGTCGAACTGCGCGGAGAAATTCGGTGAGCACACGCTGTGACGGAAAAGGAGAACGAAGAGACGCACCTTCATGTACATGCCCTGTGGCAGGAGCGTCTGACCGTCGAAGACGCTCGTCGGGCGGCCCCACGCGCCGACCCACGAGATGACTTTGCCCTCCTCGTGCCAGAGCGGGTCGATGCCCCACCAGTCCCATTCGTCGCTCGGCGCGCCGAGCAGGTCCGTGATGATGTCGTCGACCTCGGCGGCGGTGGCGGCGAAGAACTCGGACGTGCGGTCCTCGTCTGCGTCGAAGTTGCGAACGCGGGACGTGCCCTTCGTCGTGGTGAACGAGTAGGGCCCGTAAGCCGTGTTCTCCGAGACGGGGAGCGGGCCGATGATGTAGTCCTCGAGGTAGGGCTGACAGAGGGAGGAGGAAGCGTGGTAGGACGGGCGTCAGCGAGTTGCCCGCAGCTTCGCCGGTATCGGCAGAGAGACGAGTCGCACCTCCTCGACCGTGTTGAACATGATGGTAGCGTAAGCATAGCGAGCTGGCTCCGAGCCATTGCCGGACATGTACTGGACGGCATCCTGCAGGAGCGACAACGAGGCGGTCAGCGATGCGTTCCTCCGCGTCAAACACATACAGGGCGACCCCGGGCTGTTTCGGAGCAGTAGGAGAGGCGCTGACGAGAGGGGAGGGGACGCACCGTCTTGTTCGGGGCGAGGAGATCGAGCGTCGAGATGAGGTTGTCCCACGAGCCGGCGTCGGCGGCCGCGGTGAGGTTGAGCGCCTCCTGCTTGTGCAAGAAAGCGACGACGTCGGCCGCCTCCTCGGTCGACAAGCCCGCCCAGATGTTCTTCCTCGGCGCCTGAACCGTCGGCGCGGACGGGATGTCGGTGAGGTTGTAGGCCGAGGCGTTGTACTGGTTGGTGGAAACGTCCGTGTTGAAGCTGACGGGGATGCGCTGGGACTTGAAGCGGTTCTTCATGTACTCGTACTTGGGTGAAGGAGCGGCAAGGGCGGAGGACGCGGTGAGCGCAGCAGCCACGGCGAAGGCGGCCGTAGTGCGCATCTTGTCGGGCGAGTTGAAGCTGTTGGGGAGCTGGAAGAGAGACGCAAGCACAGACAAAGCGGAGCAAGAGCGGCGGACGGGGCCAGCGGAAACAGCGCGCTCTCCTGGCTGATCTCGTCCGAGCCCCTGGAGTCTCCGCCGATATGCACACGCGGCAAGCGGGCCGTGCAAAGATTCCGCGGGTCGTCGTGGGAGGACATCCTGATTTAGGTCGAGTAGCGAGGAGGAAGATAAGGCGGGGGAGGTGACCGCGCGAAGTCAAACACGGAGGAGAAAGGGGTCGAGGAGAATGCGCGCATCTACCGCTCCTCCTGGGCGCCGTGAGCAAGCGACACACCCTTCTCAACGCGCGCGAGGACGCCTGCGCCCGCCTGCGAGGCGCGTAGCCGGTGAGCGTGCCCCGACGCGACAATCGCGCGTCGGCCGAGGTTGCTGACGGGCGAAACGGACGCCGGCGGGTTCGACGGCGCGCGGGTACGCGCGCTCTGGCGCTCGATCGGCATGTGCGCCGTCCCACGACTGCTGTGCAACGTGCGCAGCTGCGCGAGATAACGTCCGTTCCCCTCCTGCCTCAAAGGAGCGAGGAAGGTCGAGACGAACAGCCTCGTGTAGAGGTATCTACCGTGTGCAGCGCGCATGGGTAGGGCTAAGGATCCTCGCACGTCCCCGGCTGGGTATCTCTAGCGAGTGGCGCGAGCAGAACGAGGGTGGAAAGGGAGAGCGGGGTGATGAGAACGGTCGTCCCCTCCCGGTCACGCTCACCCGCTGGAAGAGCCTGCTTGTGTGCTCGCTGTGTTGTTGGAGCTCCCTCTCACGCTCGGCTCGAACGGACGCACCGCCCAGGGGCCGCCTCACCAACCTCGTCAGCCAAGCCAACCGAACGGGCGAACGAGGTGAGCATGTTCTCTTTGGTTGTTCTAGCCGTACGGTCATGGATCAAACAGGGTAGGGACTCTGCGGAGCAGGTGGCATGTCGCCTCGAACGGCTGGAGACGAGTGAGCAAGCCGGGACCTCGGGTGGTGGGGAGGGCCACGCCGCTCATACCCCCGCCGTAGGGGTGCGGGGGACTGGCAGGCCATGCGCACAGCGGGCTTGACTGCCCCGGAGCAGGCGTACAGTTCCGCCGAGCGATGTGCTGACCTCCTCGCACCGCCTCCGTCGCAGGCATGGCTTCCCGCCTCAAAGCGCTCCTCCGCCGCGATCCAGCCGCAAGGCCACCCAGCGAGCACGATACTTTGCGAAGCACGCTCATTCGGCGGCAGAAGCTCGTTGACCGCCTCTTCGCCTTTGCGCCCCATGTCCGCACCCTCCTCATCCTCGCCGGCCTGGTCTACACCCTCGCCCTGCCGTACAAGGACCTCGGGCGGAAACACTACATCAGCGAGAATGCATTGCAACCGGGACATGTGCGTGCTTCCGCTCCGCTTCCTTGCGCGCGCGAGCTTACCGCGGTCGCTGCGTGCAGGTGAACACGTACTGGAACTGGGCAGACGTGCACGTCTCGGACATCAACGCCGACAAGGTTGCGCAGTGGAGCCAGGCGAGCGTCTCGACGGAGCAGTGCGTCACGTCCCCTCCCGATCTCGAGGCTCTTGCTCATCCGCGCAATTGCAGACGAAGCCGGTCACTGGAGACGGCCTTCCAGGAGCTCGGGCTCTCGACTTCACAGCAGCGCTATACCTTCGAGCTGGCGAGCAACTCGGTGCGTCCCGCCTTACCCGAGTTTATCGAGCATGTCGGGACTGACCTGCCGACCTCGCCAGACCCTCTCCGGCATCAACACCTATGCGATCCTGCCCGCACCGAAGACGGACGGCGCAGAAGCGCTCGTCCTCTCTGCCTCGTGGCTGAGCCGCGCGAAGAACGAGGACGGCTCGCGCCGGGTCAACACGAGGGGCGTGGCGCTCGTCCTCGCGCTTGCGAACTACTTCAAGAGTGCGTCTAATTTCGCCTGCCCTTTTTGCATGGCTGACGATACTCATGCAGAACACTCGATGTGGAGCAAGGACATCATCTTTGTCATCTCGGACGGCTACGCCGACGGCGCGCAAGCCTGGCTCGACTCGTACCACGGCGTCGGGCAGTCCAGTACGTGCTCCCGCTCTGTGAAATTTACCATACTGATCTTCCGCACGCAGACCTCCGTGCTGAACCTTTGCGCCTGACGACGGGCGCGATCTGGGCGGCGCTCAACCTGGACTACCCGCACCACTCGTTCAGTCACATCGGTATCTACTACGGTGCGCCTTCCTCTCCTCGCACCCGCGCACCGGCGGACGGGACACTCACGTTGCGCTGGCAGAGGGCGCGAACGGCCACCTGCCCAATCTCGACTTTATCAACTCGGCCTCGCGCATCCTCCGCAACACGGGCATCCCGACCTTGCTGCACTCCTACGACCCGGCCGCATCCGCCCTCCCCTCCTTCCTCGCCGCTCTCCCCTTCGCACATCACCCCGAGGTGCAGCGCTACGTCCATGCCGCACGCAACCTCTTCCACCAGGTCGCGCTCACGGCGGACGGGCGAATCCTCGGGCCCGAGGGCGCGTACGGGAAGTACCGCATCGACGCTATCACGCTTCATGGTCTCCCCGCCGAGGGTCCGCACGGCTTCCACCTGCTCGGACGGTGCGCGCCTTCTCTTCGCTGTTGTGTCGCACGCAGCTGACGGTATGCGCGCGCAGGGCCGTCGAGTCGCTCTTCCGCTCGCTCAACAACCTCCTCGAGCGGTTCCACCAGTCGTTCTTCCTCTACCTCATGACCTCGGTCGACTCGTTCGTCGCCGTCGGGAACTACCTCGCGGCGCCGATCCTCCTGGGCGCGGGGCTGACGATCCAGGGGTTGATCGCCTGGGGCGAGGCGGGCGGCAAGGACGGGCAGCGCGAAAGGCCGATCGCGCGCGCGGCGGCCGTGCTCGTCGGTGCGGCGGTGGCAGGCGCGGCGGAGCTCAGGCTCGTCACGGCGTTGGACCCTACGCAGCCGATTCACGTGCGCTCTCTTCGTCTCTTCACGCTGCCGAGGCGCGCTGAAGCTCGCCGCGCGCAGGACTTCCTCCCGCCATTCCTCCTAGCGCTGCACCTCGCCCTCCCCCTCCTCCTCTCCACGCTCGTCGCGCCGCGCTCGCCCGCCCGCGCCACGCAATTCTCCCTCACGCTCCGGTCCTCCGCCCTCCTCCTCTCCGGCCTCCTAGTGAGCACCACCGCAACGCTCAACTTCGGCCTCTCGCTCCTCCTCGCACTGTACCTCTGCCTCGTCCTCCTCCCTGCGCCCCTCTCTGCGCGCCTCCCGCGCCGCCGCGCTGCCGCCCGACGCGCACAGCAGCTCGCGCTCGCGGCGCTCTCCCCCGCCGGCGCGTGGGCCGTGTGGCGTGTGGTCGCGCGCGGAGAGGCAGAGCGTTGGGCGCGGGACCTCCTTCGAGACTGGGCCGTCGGAGGCGGGTGGAGCCTCCCGCTCGCACTCGGGGTCGTAGGGCCGCTGGGGACGCTCGCAGCGGTGGCAGGGCTGCTGTAGCTTTTCGAGGAGGAGGTGCTAAGCGGAGTCCGTGGAGTTTAGATGAAGGGATCGACGCCGTCATCCTTGTCCCGCTCTTCCTCCTTCTCCGCCAAACACCCGCCTCGCGAGAGATGTCCGCACAGCAAGAGCAACCGTCACAGCTCTCCGGGCAGGCGAAGAGCGCCCAAGGCGCGCTGTACCAGGCGCGCTCTCCCCTCCTCTCTTCTCTCCCCACATCCCGCCCGCCCGCTCGAGGCTGACCCACCGCACACACGCGCACAGGCAGTCGGCGCGCTCCCCGGCACGGAGGAGAGCTGGACGGCACAGGGCGCGCAGCTCGCGCAGGAGGGCCAGGACGAGGTTGAGGCTGCGAGGGCACAGCAGCGGGGGGAGGCCGCGGTGGAGAGGGTCGAGGGCAAGGTGCAGTCGTGCGTCTCCCTCGCTCTCGCTCTCCCGTTTTGTCTTCGGCGCTGACGCGTAGCGAGCAGCGCATGGGGCATGCTTACGGGCGACCAGGACACGCTCAGCGAGGGGAACGTCAAGGCCGAGAAGGGCGAGTGGAAGGGCGCTGCAGCGGAGGGGACGATCCCGCTCCCGAGCGCGGAGCGGGTCAAGGGCAAGGTGGAAAGGTGCGTTTCCTCCCTGGGAACGGCGGTGCCGCTCGCCCGAATGTGGGCGAGGACTTACGGACTGACTGACTCTGGTCCTTCGGTGCGGCACACAGCGCGGTCGGGATGGTCACTGGGGACGTCGACAAGCAGAAGGAGGGGAATCTGCGCGCGGAGAAGGCCGAGTGGACGCAGGGCTGACCGCAACGAGGACGAGGGAGGAGGGGCGGTCACGGTACCGTTTTCTTCCCTCGTGGCGGGCTTGCGTCGAGACGAGCGACGTCGTCCAGCATGTGCATAGACAGGTTCTTCTGACGCGCGCCGCGGGAGACGGCGGCTCTGCTAGTGGGAAAACCCGAGAGAGCCAATCTTCGCAACTCGTCGACTGCACAGGGCGACAACGGCATCTACACCACCTCGAGCGGCTCCCGGTCCTTCTCGCTGACGACCACCTCGTACTCGACCTTCTTGCCGTCGTCCTGCGCAGCGACCTCATTGAGCGCCTGCGTGAGGCGCGGGGCGAAGTACGAGAGCCAGGGGCGCTCGGTCGCGGAGTGGTTGCCTGCGGTGGTGAGCGGGGTGAGCGGGACTGTCGAGACACGAGGCGGAGTCTCAGGTGCGCAGAGGTGCGGGCGGAGGGAAGGGCACAGTGGCAGGGACGCACAGCAGAGGACGTGCACGCCGGCGGCGCTCGCGGCGAGGATGTCGTGCTGTGTGCGTTGCGTGGTCAGCACACCCAGCCGAGGAACAGTTCCGAAATCCGTTTGCTCGGCACGAAGGGCGCCAATTGGGCCGGAAGGGAAGAACACGAGCTGGACGTACGTGCCCCATCTCGCCCGTCAGGTAGAGATCCGCCTTGACGCCCTTGAGCACACCCGACCCGCTGCCTGCGCAGATCGCGATAGTCTGGATGTCCTCGGACCCGGTCGGCGACCAGGCTGCTTGCACTGCGCGCTCGAACGGTGGTCAGCGCGGGGTCCGGGAGAGGTGGGCGACGAATGCGTAACGCACAGTACTTGAGGTTCAGCCGCTTCTTGACCGCGTTGACGACCTCGTCGCGACTCAGCTTCTTGCCCGCACCTTCGACGAGGTCCACAAACCTGCCGCCGCCGCACCCATCGTGTCCCGCCGGCGGGCTCTGCACCTCTGTGAGCGCCTTGACGCCCTTCCCCTGCCCCGGGCGGACCATCCCATCCGCGTCGAGGCTCGACGCGCCCGCAGCCTCGAGCAGCCCACCGGCCATGAAGTCGTTGACCCCGCCGACGGCGTTGTCGGCGGCAGTGTGGATGGTGAAGACCGAGACGCCGGCGGCGACGCAGCAGAGGAGGGAGGCCTGGAGAGGCGTGCGGAGCGTGAGGGACTTGAGACCGGAGAAGATGGGCGGGTGGTAGGTCAGGATGGCGGTCGTCGAGGGAGAGGAGAGCGCCTCGTCGCAGACGGCGGTCGTCACTGCGGGCGGTTGCCGGCGGGCGTCAGCGTCGTCTTCAGTGTTGGCAGTCTGTCGCGCGTCAACTTGGCGAGGAAGAGCTTGTGCGAGGAGCTGTACGCACGGTCGATGCAGGTCACCACCCTCCGCTTCGTCCCCTGCTCGAGGCGCGCATCCCTCGGTTCGGGCGCTTCGACCATGACGCCGACGTTGTCCCAGGCGGTCTCGGCGAGCGACAACGGAGTCAGCTGGTCGACTGCAGCGTGGAGATGCGAGAGGGTCGACATGGCGGACTGATGAAGATGGGGAGCGGCGAGGATGTCACGGGGCAAGGCGGTGGTTCGTAGGAGGGTCTGAGTAACTCGTCGGAGCATACACAGCGAGCGCAAGGGAGACTCGGAGCTGTGCGAGGGTCTGTGAAGAGCCAACCCGCGACTCTCGCCCGCTCTCGCTCCTGCCCTTCACCCGCTCTCGCAGATCCGCACCATGGGCGAGTCTTCGCGCCACACCAGCACCGGTACTTCAAACAGGCGCCGCGATTCGCGCTCCCGCTCCCCCGACCGCGCCTCCTCCTCCCGCCGTCATCGCTCCGACCGTTCGCGCTCGCCGCGCCGCTCATCGCACAAGGACCGCGACAGCGACCGCAAGGACCGCACCCACCGCAGCGACCGCGACCGTGACCGTGGCAGCCGCGCGCGCGATGACCGCAGCGAGAGCGGCGACGAGGGCGGCCCCCCGCCCGGCGTCGACGAGATCAGCGAGGACGACTACTTCCTCAAGGCGACCGAGCTCAAGCTTTGGCTCTGGGAGGAGAAGAACAAGGTGCGCTTGCTCACCGCGGCACCTTCCGCGAACTCGCTAACTCGGGCTCCTTCTCCTCGTAGAAACTCGACAGCCTGAAGACGGAAGACGCGAGGCGGTACTTCCGCCGCTTTGTGCGCAGCTGGAACCGTGGCAAGCTCGAAGGTGCGTGCCGTCCCTCCTCCACGCTGCGCTCGCCTGACCCTGCGCACTCCCCGACCGGCGGCAGGCAAGTTCTACGCGGGGATCTCACCTGCGTCGCTCCCCTCGTCCATCTCGACGACCCACTCTTGGACCTTCAGCAAAGCCTCGCAATCCGAGCTCGACGCGGCAGCCTCCGTGCGCAAGTCGATCGACACGGGCAGCAAGACGCGGTCGTACGACCCGTCCGCGTCCTCCGCCTCCTCCTCTCGCCCCGTCGCAGGCCCGTCGCGCCCCTCAGGCCCGCAGCTCGGCCCCGCCCTCCCGCCGTCGAGCGCCGTCGAGCGGCTGCAGATGGAGCGCGACGCGCGCGACTCGACGCGCGAGGCGGAGCGCGCAGTCTATGCCGCAGAGCGGAAGCGCGGCGCGCGCGAGGGGCGCGACGAGGAGCGCGACGGGCGCGCGACGGGGCGGGACCGGCTTGTCGAGAAGCGGAGGGAGGGGAATGCCAGTCGGCGCGAGTTCGAGGCGGGGAGGGAGGCGGGGGGGATGATGGAGTTTGATGAGGACGCGCTGATGGGTGGGGCGACGGGCGGGGGCCCGGGCGCGGGCGGAGGGAGCTTCACGGACGCGCTGAAGGAGCGCGAGCGCGCGCAGCAGAGGAGGGAGGAGCGCAAGTACGGCCGCGGGGAGGAGAAGCGCGCCGAGATGTGCGTCTGCCCGTTCGCTCTTCTCCTTGATTCAGACTAACCCACCGCGCGCACAGGACCGACCGTCTCTCCGTACATCGGCAGAAGGAGGACGCGACGATGGCCATGTTCAAGCAGCTCGCGGCGCAGCGCTTTGGCGGCGGTTCGTCGTAGTTCTCGCTGCAACGTTAGGCTTTGCAAATTCAGCATACGAGAGGTACAGCAAGCGTAGGGGTATTTAAAGCGCTCCCTCCTCTCCCTCAACCGCGCGCCGCCGCCCTGCATGTGCAGGTGTGTCAGTTTGTCACGCACAAGCGGGGAGGGGAGCGCACGCACTCCTTGTACGCCTCGATCGCCTTGGTCCGCGCCTTCGCGTGGTCGACAATCGGCATGACATACCCGCGACTCTCGATCTGCGCCCTCGACAGCGTCGCGGAGGGGTTGTGGATCGCTGCACGCGGGGGGTCAGCCGGCAGCGGCGGGGAGAATCAGAGAGGACGCCGGGAGCGGGAGCGTACCTTTACCCTTGAGGCCGCGCAGCTCGGGGACCCAGTGCCGGATGTACGTCCCTTCGGGGTCGACCTTCTCGCTCTGCGACGTCGGGTTGAAGATGCGCTGCTCGCACGCGCGTCAGTCCCGGACTGCCACGAAGCGGGGGGAGAGAGTGAAGGGGCGCACGAAGAAGGGCTGCGGGTCGCAGCCAGTCGAGGCCTACGAGGGATGAGGGAAGTCAGCGCGAGTGAGAGGGGGCAGAGGAAGGGCGGACGCACGCTCCACTGCCACCCGCCGTTGTTCTGTCCGAGCTGCTCATGTCGATCGCGAGGGTGTCAGCGTGTGCTCCGCTAGCGGCGGAGGTATCCAGAGGCGCGGCGGCGCGACCTTGGTTCGACCGGGACCGAGTGGAAGGGAGGACGCACATCCCCATCGACGAGCGACTGCATAAAGAACTTCTCGCCCTTGCGCCAGTCGATTAGGAGGTCCTGCGCGCGCGACTTACGAGCGTCAGTTGCGCCTGAGAAGGTCAAGCGGGTAATGGCGCCGTGTTCCGCCCGCTCATATCGCGCTGCTATGAGATGCTCCCGCAGCGCTGATGCCTCCATTCTCGGACGGGGGATGCGATCCGCGAGAGCGAGAGTGCGCACCTTGGAGAGGAAGCTCGCGACGATCATGCGGCAGCGGTTGTGCATATCTGCGCGCGCAGTGCGCCGTCAGCCCTCCACCACGGCTCGCGAGTGGGAGTGGACGACTCACAGCCCTGCTCCTTGAGCGCCCGCATCGCCGCGTCAACGATAGGGAAGCCCGTCCGGCCCTCTTTCCACGCCTGCAGCTTCTCCTCGTCGTTGTCCAGCGCCCATTCGACCGTTCCGTCGTACTTGAGGTTGAACGGCTTGCCCATCGAGACGCGCGGCCACGCCGCGAGGACCTTTTCGTGCGCGCGCGGCGGGTCAGCTTGGCGGGGCGGGAGAAGGGGAGGGGGGAGGGTAGGCGGAGAGGGAGAGCGCACCGCCTGGTAAAAGTCGCGCCACGCAATCTCCTGGCACCACATCCCGATGCCGGAGTCGCGCCCGCCGGGGAGCTCCTTCGAGCCCGCGATCTCGAACGCGAGGCGGATGCACTCGCGCGGGGAGATCAGGCCCGCGGCGAGGTAGGCGCTGCGCAGGGGGGCGGGCTCGCGCGCGGGTCAGCCCCGACGTGCAGACGAGCAGAGTAGGGGGAGCGCGGGACGCACCTGATGTGGCTCGTCCCGTCGAGGTCGACGCGGTTCCGCCCCTCGCAGTACTCGCCAATCTTGCTCTTCGTCTTCGGGTCGTCGACCTCGTCGCTGTCGCCCTCGAGCGGCGGCTCAAAGAACTTTGCCTGGCGCATCTTCGTGCGCATAAAGCGGTGCATGATCCCCTCCGTGATGCCCTTCCCGACGGGCCATATCTTGCGCATCCGCTCTGCCTCGGGCTCGCCGCCTTCGAGCTCGAAGCCGGGGAGGGAGGTCGGCAGCTCGTGCGCGAACATGGGGCCGAGGACGGCGTGCGACCGCGCCGAGGCGGGGTTGGGCGCGAGGGGCGCGTTCTGCGACACCATGTAGTCGCCGAGGTGCGAGTTAATGTGCGCGATCCAGGCGCGCTGGTACGGCGAGTAGACCGAGTAGGGCTTGCCTTGCTGCGAGCAGGAGTGGGCGGGTTAGAAAGGCCGAGAGGAAGGCGGAGGAGGACGCACCTTGGTGAGCACCTCGCCCGGAGCGACGATGCAAAAGTCCTTGAAGTACTCGACCTTGCCCCTCCACCCCTCGCCTGCCTCGCGTCCCTTCTTCGTGCGCTCGAGGATCTCCGTGTCGCGCCTCAACTCGTCGACCTCGTACTCGATGTTGGCGTAGAGGCCGACCGCGCCCCACTCGACGAGCTTGTCGCACACAATGCGCGGGACATCCCTCCGCTGCGCGGGCTGCGAAATCGTATAGAGCGGGATGTCGAGGAGCGCAAGCTCGGCCTGCAGGTGCGCAAGCTGCCGCAGCTGGAAGTCGATCCGACGGGGCGAGCGGTCGTGCGCCTTGTAGTCGCCGAGGGAGAAGATGTGCAGGACGAGCAGCGGGAGACCGAGATCTTGCGCGACGCCGGACGCGTACGAGAGCGCAGTGTTGTCCTCAAGGCGGAGGTCCTTGTTGCTGCGCAAGCGGACGGGGTGAGCGACGCAAGGGAGACAGGCGAGCGGCGGAAGGAACAGACCGGCTCCAGTAGACGACGACCCCGTCCTTGTTCGGCTTCGCGTCCTGCTCCTCCTTTACGGTCGACAGCTCGCGCATCGCGTCGTACAGCTTGGCGAGCGGCGTCTCGGTCATCTCGCTCGGGAGCGTCGCGCTCGCGGTCGACCTGACCCGGCGGCGCTGCTCGGCGACGTCGGCGGCGTCGTCCTCGGGCTCAGGCTTGATCTTGGGCTTGACATCCTCTGTCGGGCTGCGACGCACGCGCTTGGCGGGCGGCGGGCGCGCAGACGAGGACGCGGCAGGAGGGTCGGCCTCGGCCGAGGTGGACGCGCGGGTGCGCCTCGTCGCGGTCATCGTGCTGGCGGTGCGGCTGGTCGAGGTTGGACTCGGTAACGACGGCTGCGCGGGCGGATCTCCCCGGCGGAGAAAGGCGCGGAGGTCGGACTGGCGCGCCAGGGCGGGCGGCGAGGAGAGCAGGCGGCGCGAAGAGGCCGCGGCGGGGGCAAGCAGACGAGGGAGCAGGGTCGCAGAGCGGCTCAAGCGAGTGAACGGCGCGAGTGCAAGCGGTGTTGGGCGCTGCTCCCGCTGGGATCGCCGCCCGTCATCGAAACAGGTTGGCGTCGCGACGTGAGCATCGGGTCAAGCGGGCGGGCGGGAGGAGTGTGTGCAGGGAGAGCAGCGCCGTGTACAAGCAGCAGGAGCAGGAGCCAGGCCGCCGGTGTCCGCCCTGTCGAATAGGGGAGCGGAGTGCGTGGAAAGAGCGACGCCGCGGCGTGCGGGTGTGCCGGTCTTTCGTGCACGTGCTGTGAGTTCTACGGAGGCTGTGCAGACACTCGGAGCACCTGCAGGCTGAAACAGGGAAGGGCGCGGGACGAGGTTGCACCGCCCCCTCGCGACGAAAGCAGCTCCCTTGTCCAGCCCCCGCTCCCGGTTGATCTCCTGCGCTTCACTCGCTTGCAGCAGTTGCTCCATCTGCTCCACCTCGCGTCAACCCAGCTCGACTCGCTCTCTCTCCCCAAGCCCCTCTCCCGCCCCGTCTCATCACTAAACTCGACAATGGTACGCCTCCCGCTCCTCGCCCGCCCCTCGCGCTGACATGGAGCATGCACTCAGGGCCTCGCATCCAAGATGGCGCTCGCCTACGCCGTAAACCAGGGCGCGCAGGTCGCAGGCCAGTACGTCAACAACAAGCCCTCGCCCTACCCCGCCGCACAGGGTGCACACGCGCCCCAGGGCGGCCAGGCTGCGTCCTACTACCAGCAAGGTGCGTTCACTGCCGATTCGAACCGAACGCAAGCGCTTACTCGAGTGACCGCTCGCAGGCCCGCCTCAGCAGCAGCAGCAGCCCCACCCCGGCTATCAGCAGCAGGGTGCGTTCTGCTCGCTCAGTCACCTCGCGCGCATTCGGAACTGACGCTTCAGCGCACACAGGGCACGGCGGCGCGCCCTCGGGTGCGCACACCTCCATCGCACCGCTCTCCGCCCGTCCCTGACCTTTCTCCCGCCTCGCAGGCTACAACCCGGGCTACGTCCCGCAGCAGCAGCACCAGCAGCAGCAGGCCTACGGCGCCGCCGTCCCGATGCAGGGCGGCCAGGGTGGCGGTGGGAGCGCTGCGACGAACCCGCAGCTGATCCTGAACACGCTCCGGCAGGGCGTCCAGGACCAGAACCTGCAGGCGTTCTTCCCGCCCGGCTCGCTCGAGCAGCTCGCGCAGCGCATTGCGCAGACGGGCGCGCTTGCCCGCATCGCGGCCGAGTGGCGCCTCCCGATGGAGGTCGCGATGGACCTCGCGAGGCTGGCGCTCGTGGATGTGCAGCTCTACATCGACGACTCCGGTTCGATGGGTGCGGAACTCCTTCCTTCGTCCTCCAGAAGCAGCGCTGACACTCTCCAACCTTGCGCAGCCTTCGAGGAGAACGGTTCGCGCATTGACGACGCCAAGCTCATTGTGAGCCGCGTCGCGCAGGCTGCCTCGCTCTTCGACACCGACGGCATCCAGGTGCGTTTTTCTCTTCCAATCCTATTCACGCTGTGCTAACGCTGTGCGCGCGCAGGTCTTCTTCATGAATTCGCACGCCGTCGGCCATGGCATCACGAGCGAGCAGCAGGCGCAGCAGCTCCTCTCGACCGTCACCTTCTCGGGCTTGACCCCGCTCGGCACCGTGCGTCGTTCTCCCTGCCTGCCTACTGTCTCGCCGCTCAGCGAGCGTGGCTGACGCCCGCTTCCCCGCAGTCCCTCGAGCGCAAGATTCTCCAGCCGCTCGTCGGCGCGGCCATGTCCGGCGCGCTGCGCAAGCCCGTCCTCGTCATCGCCGTCACAGACGGCGAGCCCGCGTCCGAGGACCGGCACAAGATCGTGCACGTGTGTCCCTTCTCCCGCTCCTTCCTCCCCGCTCCGCTGACCGCGGTGGGGTACGCGCGAGCAGGCGATCAAGGCGGCGAAGAACGCGCTGAGCCAGACGCGCTACGGGCCCGATGCGCTCTCGGTCGAGCTCGCGCAGGTGGGCAACGACCAGAAGGCGACGGCGTTCCTCAACGAGATCGACATGCACCCCGAGGTTGGGCGCATGGTCGACGTTACGGGGACGTACGAAAACGAGAGCGCGCAGATGCAGCAGACGACGGGGTACGTTCGCTTCCTTCCTCTGTTGCTAGTGTGTGAGGCGGAACTGACGACGGAGCGTGCAGGATCGCCCTCTCGCCCGACATGTGGATGATCAAGCTCCTCCTCGGCGCGCTCAGCTCCGAGTACGACTCGCACGGTGCGCTCTCCTCCCCTCCTTCCCGCGCCTGTTGGCACTGACTAACGCGGACGACCGCGCGCAGACGAGCGCCGCCGTTAGTCAACTCCCCCTCTGCCGGCTCCTTACTTACGCAGTGCCGTCTTGTACTACTCTCTCTCACCTTACTGAGCCTCTCTCCCGGGATCGTCGAACGTACGGGTGCAATCCATCTTATTGCCGTCGTTCGTCGTGGAGGGCAAAGGAGGGCGCGAGCATCGTCGAGAGGGCGTACAGCGCCGCCAGATTGCGCCAGACCCTCGCAGAGCCGAGGACATGCCGCGGCAGGGACGAGAAGGTAGGGCGACGCGCGTGGGAGGGAGGTGACGGCGCCTGGTGGAGCGAGGGAGCGAGGGGGGCGATGAAGTCGAGCGAGGGGAGGAGCGTACTTGAGCGCGGCTGGGTCTGTATGCACGGCTGGACCCCGATGTCAACACAAGGCGTTTTGGCCGAGCGGTCTAAGGCGCTAGCTTAAGGTCAACCCAGCTTGATCCGCTAGTCCGAAAGGGCGTGAGTTCGAATCTCACAGACGTCACCTTGACAAGTCTTCACGGGCTTGCACTCTTTTTGCCTCTCTTCCGCGGGCTTGCACTTGCTCCACTTCTGCTCTGCCATCGCTCTCTTCCCTCTTTCTCCTCGCCTCACTCACGTCTCTCTTCCGCTCCACCGCTGCGAGTCGCTCCCTTCTGCCCACTCTCGGGTTTGCACTCTTTTTGCCTCTCTTCTGCTCTGCTCTCCCTCCTCCTCCCTCCTCCTCCTCCTCCTCGCCTCGCTCGCTCCTCTCTCTTCCGCTGCACCGCTGCGAGTCGCTCCCATCCTCGCTCGCTCGCGAGGTTCGCTGTCTGCTCCTCGTCGATGCCCTCCAGTCCTCCTCCTTTCCCCCCCTCGTCTCGTCCTCCTTCTTTTCCCCCCTCGTCTCGTCCTCGTCCTTCAAGCTCCCCTCGAGGTCCTCTGCACCGCCCTCGCTACCCCTCCTCAACTCCAGGCTCCCTCTCCCGCTCGCTGCGGCCATTGGCGGTTTCCGCCTTGCTCCTTCCGCCTTCGCTGCACGGATACGCTGCCTTCTTCCGCTCCCTCGTAGCTGCTGCCCGTCAAGCCCCTCCCGTCCGCCATTACCGCCATTCTGCGAATTGCCCGCCGCCCCGTCAAGCTGCAGCTCATGCCTCGGGGGCGGATGCGCGGACTGCATCAAGTCTCTCGCCGTCGCCCGCACTTACGCCCACCGCTCGCCCCGTCGAACCTCTCGCTCGCCAGGCTCATGCCGCTCTGCACATGGGATGCTATCCCACCGCCTGTTGAGGCGCTGCGTATGTGCGACCGCGAGACGGACCCGCGGTGTCGCGGGCAAGTGCCGCGTGAAAGCGTTCCCCCCAGCCGCTCGCACACCGCTCGTCGGGTCCTCTGCGCGAGCCGAGCGGCTGGAAGGTCAGAAGGAGCGACGTCGGCAGGCACAGGGATGCGCGGCAGTGGGACGGTGCAGCGCAGCGCGACTCTGCGAGGTGGGCGTGTCCTCTCTCGTCGCGAGTGGGTCGAAGCACCACGACTGGCGGGCAAACGCGTCCGCACAGCAGAGTCTCGCAGGGAGTGCGAAGAGCGATCCATGCGAGCAAGAGGTGCGAAAGTAAGAGGCGCCAGAGCAAGAGTGTCGTGAGAGCAGGGTGGGGAGTGCGAGCAGCGACGACGACGATGACGAAGGCTCCGCCCGCCAACGAAGCTAGCGCAGCACCCCGACTGAAGTAACAGAAGAGAGGAGCGCACGCTCGCCGCAAGCTTCAGCTACATACCGGACCCTCGATTTCTCCCCAGCCGTCGTCGAGCATCACGCCGAGCAGAGCCGCACGCCGTCTCTCCTCTCGCGCCTCTCTCCGTCACCACCGTGCGCACACCCTCCGCGCACCGTGATCAGTCAAAACGCCGTCGTCCGTTCGCAGCCCTTTCACCGCACCCTTCGCCACGCACCCCGTCCCGCCGCCATCCGCACCACCGCGCCACCACGCCGCCGTCCGCCAGGTGAACGCAGCCGAGAGGGCGCGAGACGAAGGCGAGGAAGAGGTGCCGGGTGAAGAGAGCGGGGAGGCGGAGAGTCGGAGAGAGGGAGGAGGGGGATGAGAGGGAGGCGGCAGGAACGCCGGCGTCGCCACAAGTAACCACGCCGTGCGCAGCGAGTCGATCACTTAAGCTTCTTCTTCGGGCGGAGCTGTGAGAGCGTCCCTGGTTAGCTAGATTGCGGAGGGAGGAGGGCGGAGACGCGCCTGCGACGAGTGGCCGCACGAGCGCTTGCGGCAGTTGGTCGCACGGGGCGGGAGGCGCGCGTAGCACTTGCGGCAGATCATCTTGTCGCAGTTGTAGGTCGACGCAAGGATGCGGAGCGACGGCTCGATGATTCCACCGCGGAGGCTGAGGAGGGGAGGGGGTTGGAGGGTCAGCTTGCACTACTCATTTCGGCGCGCGCCTCTCGCTCGACCCGAACGTGCACACTCCTGCACACGTTACCAGAGCAGGTACGCACCGGAGGACGAGGTGGAGGGTCGACTCCTTCTGGATGTTGTAGTCCGAGAGGGTGCGGCCGTCCTCGAGCTGCTTGCCGGCGAAGATGAGGCGCTGCTGGTCGGGGGGGATGCCCTCCTTGTCCTGGATCTTGGCCTTGACGTTGTCGATCGTGTCCGACGACTCGACCTCAAGGGTGATCTGAGGGGGGGAGCAACACGGCGTCAGGCTCGAGTGCTCGTGCGCGCGCGTGAAAACGTCCGCAGGGACGGTAGAAGGGGACGCACGGTCTTGCCCGTGAGGGCTGCACGCAGGGCGCGAGGGAGGCGCGAGGTCAGCTCGGGTGTGCGGGTGCGGGTGCGCGCAGCGGGACGCTGGACGCACTCTTGACGAAGATCTGCATCTCGGCCTAGTTGTCGAGGAGCGAGTGTGCGTTCGCAGGAGGCAGTGCGCGCAGCAGGGCGTGCGCGGGGGCGAGACGGCGTGGTGGGCGAGGGGGGCAGGGTTTGACGGCGACGGCGGTGGAGGCGGTGGCGGGCGCAGGGGCGGGCGAGGGAGGGCAGAGGGTCAGCTGGAGTGGCCTGGGTGCAGCTAGCAGGCGCAGGCACTCGCCTTCTTGGGAGTGGTGAGGCAGAACGAGGATCAAGAGCAGCTCGCGCTCGCTCAGCCAAAGTCCCCCTCGCCTCGACCCTCGTCCTCGCCTCGCCTTCACACCCCCCGTGGAAGCCTGCTTCCTCCTTCTTGCTGCTCGGCACCGTCGATGCAGCCGATTCGAACTTGAGCGGACCCGCCGGACGCTGCCGACACCCCGCTGCTCGTCGTCGTCCATTCACCCCCGGGCCTTCCCAAGTCACCCTCGTCGCTCCCGCGCACGCAGAGGCGCGTCTTTCGCCTCAGCGATGCGCAACGGCGTCGGGAGGGACACCTGAAGCTGCTCTGGTCCTCAGAGGCTACAGCCAGTGCTCGGTGCGACGCTCTCGGTGGAACGGCGCATCGAGGCTGTCTTGCAGCTGTACAGGGCGGCTTTGGCGTGCAGTAGAACGCTGGCTCTGGCTCGGGTCGCACGCGCGAGCTTGAAGGTTCGCCGCTCTCGATCGCCTGGACCTCCTGTCCTGTCCCTGCCCGCGCTCCTTCGCTCGCTTGCACCAGCTTGCACCGCGTAGAGCACGCTCCCAGCTAGTCCCACCCGCTGTTCCGCACGAGGATGGCCCGCTCCGTCGAGCGGCCCCGCCCGCGCGCCGCGTCGCTGCCCTCGCTGCCCTCCTCACCCGCCGACTCGATCCGCGCCGTGAACCCCAGCCCGGTCAAGCGCAGGCCCGCCCCCGCCGTGTCGTACGCCTCGTCGCCCGCCGCCCCGCAGCGCTCTCCGCCCAACTACAGCGCCCTCCTCGCCCGCCAGCCTCTCCAGCTCGAGCCCGTCGGGACCCGCTCCTCGCGCGTCCTGAAGCCCGTCCGGTCCTTCTCGGACAAGCTCACAAGCACCTTCAAGCGCGACCTCCCCGCCGCCCCGCCCTCGTCGCCCACCTCGACGCACGCGACCTGCGGGCTCTCGTCGCCCCTCCCCGCGCCCCTCTCCGCGCCCTTCGCCGCCACGGACCTCATGCGCCCCGCCGGGCCGCCCCTCAAGCGCTTCAAGGCACACCTCGCGGCGCCCTTCGTGCGCAAGGCGCGCACCGCACCGGCGCATGCGGCGGCGGCGAGGACGCCGTACAAGGCACAAGTGGCGGAGGACCCCAAGACGCAGAAGAGGTGGGGGCGCCTCTTCCGCCGGAAGAAGGCGGATGCCGGCGACGAGGTCGAGCTGGCGGCTGCGCCGCTGCCGGTCACGCCGGCGGCGGTGCGCATGCGCAAGCGCGGCAGGGTCAGCACGGGGAGCGCGCGGTCGCGCATTGCACGCGAGGAGGCGGTCGTGGAGGGCGCGTCGGACGGGGTTGGACGCAGCGGGATGGCCGCGGCAAAGGCGTACTATGGTGCGCGCTTGCGTCCCTCGGCTCTCGCGCTGCCTGCTTGGTGCTGATCTGCTCCTCCGCCTCTTCCTTCCCCCTCGGACTCTCCCTCGCACTCCGCCCGCCCGCAGCGACCCTCTCCTCCCCGCGCCGCCCGCAGATACAGCTCCGCCCCGCCCTCTCGAGCCGGAAGAAAGCGCGCCGCGTCTCGCTCTCGCCCGCATCCAAGGCCAAGGTGATCAACCGCCCGCGGCCGGTCTCGCGCGCGCCCGGGCGGGCGGGGTTCTATGCTGGTTCGCTCGGCGGGAGGGGCGCGGGCGCGGGCGCGGGAAGGCGCGAGGGGAAGAAGGCGGTGGGTGGTGGGGCGCGTGGCGTCGAGTTCGGCGACGAGGACGGTGAGGCGGAGGTGCGCGCGCTTCTTCCCTTGCTCTCGTCCTGCTGCACTGACGCTCAATATGCTCCTTCGTCTCTCGCCATAGTGGCTTCCCGACGAGGACAGCGCGGCGGAGCAGGACGCCACGTACGAGAGTGCGCACGACGACATCGTCGACGACGCCGCCGAGGATTCCTTCGCGCGCTCCCTCGCGCCGTCGCCCGCCTCCGTGCGCGCCTACCGCGGTCCGCCCTCCGGCATCTTCGCGTCATCCGCCGCCTTCGCGCCCATCGCGCCGCTCCGCCTCTCGCAGCGCTCCCTCGCGCCGCCCCGCCTCGCCGCGGGTCCTTCGAGGTCCTCCGTGCGCCCGCCTGTCCGCCGCTCGAGCGCGGGCTTCGACAGCCCGGAGCACCGCGCCCTGAGCGCGAGCATCTTCGGGATGCTGCCCTCGTCCGACGACACCGCCGACGGCGAAGAGGGCGAGGCGTTCGAGGACGCGCCCGAAGACGATGAGAACACCGATGGCGGGGTGTACGAGTACGCGACGCCGTCGGCGCGCTCGGACGAGGCCGAGTGGGAGGAGGGGGAGGACGAGCAAGACGTCGAGTACGTCGACGCGCGGCCGTACCCGGTCGACCGCGACCTCGACGGCGCTGCCTCGAGCGAGGGAGCAACCGCCTTCGCCGTTGCAGGCTCGTCCCGCCCCGCCTCCTCGGCAGGCAGCCTCTCGAGCTCCCCCTCCGCCTCGGTCGTCTCGGACGCCTCAGCACAGGACCTCGCCTCCGCCCGCGTCGTGACCGCCTCGTGGCGGGTCTCGGCGGCGTCGGAGGCGCCCGCGCCGCAGCTCGACTCCCTCTCGCCCAAGTCGCGCTTCGAAGTCCGCTTCCCCTCGTCCTCCTCCCCGTCGCCATCGTCCTCCTCGTCGCCCTCCGCACCCGCCGCCGACGGGCAGCCGCTCGCGCGCGCGCTGATCAGCTCGCCGGCGTTCCGCGCGCCAAACAAGCCGGAGGGAAGGGCGGCGCTGCAGAGCGCGGGGAGGCGCGTCTTTGGCCGTGCGGCGGCGGCGAGGCCGTTGAGTCCGCTTCGCGCGACAGAGGAGCGCAGGAGTCAGGACGAGGACGACGATGGGGGCGAGGAGCCGCTCAGCGTAGGCAGCGCGGGGACGGTGCGTGCGGCCGGCTGGGTGCGGGACGAGGAGGGCCACTGGCGCGTTGACGGTGGCGGGGGGAAGGAGAACGAGCCGAGCGGGCCTGTGAGGGAGGGTGCGGGGGGCGCGGCGTCGGAGGTGAGCTCGGCGAAGGGGCGCGGGAGGAGGCGGGCGTGAGCGGGCCGCGTACGAGGAGGAGGAGGGAGTCGCCTGATTTGTACCGCTTGAAAAGTCGCTCCTGTCGTTGCTAGATTTGCATAGCATCGCATCTGTGCCGTCCTCATTGATTGTCCACGGCGCGCTTCCGCTGCGAGAGAGCTGGCAGGGAAAGTCGACGGCGGGACCTTCGCAACTCGTGACCCAAGAGCGGGCGCTCTCGGCTGCCGATACTACGACTTTCGCATCACCGAAGCACTTCTGGTTGCGTCTGGGCGAGTCTACGCCTACCTGCCTCCGCTCCCGCCTGCGCCTCGTGCGCCTCCTGACTCTGGCAACGACGTCCTGGCTGTACCGCCCGCTCCGGCGCAGTGCAGTACCTGGCGGAGGCTGCCGGCTCTGATCGTCGGGGTCGACGCGCGCGGGTTAGGTGGACAGAGGGACGGACGGCGTGTGTGGTCGAAGAAGGAGTCGGTGAAAGGGGGCGGGTGCTGAGTGGACTGGCGAGGCAGGGTAGGGTGCTGGAGGATGGACTGCGTCAGTAAGGCCTTGGAGGGCGCAGGAAGAAGAGGCTGAGACACACCTCGCGCACAAGCGCACAAGCCGCTCCTCACGCGTCCTCCTCTTCCTCCTCGTCCTCCTCGTCGTCGTCCTTCTTCCCCTTCTTCTTCTTGACGACCTTCTCAACGTCCTTGAGCGCGTCCTTCCACTCGGTCAACCGCTCGTTGAGGTCGGCGCGCGCCTGCCCGAGCGCGGCCTCGAGGGACTGGAGGTGCGCGAGCGGGGTCGAGGTGTCGAGCGGGTAGGGGAAGGTGGCGGATGCGGGCGGCGGGGATGGGAGGGAAGAGGGGTGGGTGATGGTGTAGGTGAGCTCGAGGGCGGCCATGCTGCTGTTGTCGGGTTGTGCGGTGCGAGGGAGGAGCGGAGAGGTGCTGTGCGAGGCAGATCAGTACGTGTGGCGCGCAAGGCAGGCCAGGCAGATGCTGTCATACCTGTACAGGAGTCTACGCGAGCTAGCAGAGCAGGGCGAGCTCTGTGGAAGAGCGAGCGAGTTGACGGAGATGAAGGGCGATGAGGAGGCGAGGTGACGGCGGAGAGGTGTTGCGGGCCAGAAAGGGGTTCGGGGTGGTCGTTAGGTTGTCTGAGTAGACCTTGGCGAGCTCAAGAAGCAAGTCTGCGCGGAGGAGCGATTTGGCGGGAGCGGACCTGCTCCTCCTCGGGCTCTCGCCTTGACCCACACGTCCTCGCAGCCATGACGCGCTAGTTCGCAGCTGATCTCGCTCAGAGGTGCTCGAAGAATGCTCTCCGCCCGCTCAGTCGCACTCCTAGAGGCGCGCCTCCTCGCGCGCTTCGCCCCGCCCAGAACAGCCTTCTCAACCTCGCCCCCGCCCACAAACACAAGGAGGACAGTCGCCGTAACTTCAGAGGCTCAAGCAGGTGCGCGACTTGTCGCTCCAGCCGCGCCGACCCGTTCTGACCCCTTCCTCGCTCATTTGCAGCCCGTTCTCCCCGACCCTCGCCCCCTCCGCTCCCTCTACACCGCCGCAAACCACGCCAGGTCGCCCTCGAGGAGCTCCCCCGCATCTTCCACACCCGTCTGTCCTGGATCACCCGCACCCTCGCCCAGGGACACCACATCCCGCGCAACCTCCTCCTCAAGCTCCTCGAAGTGCGCCAGATCCCGCCAGCAACCCTCGCCGTCTGGGTCGACGTCCTCAACCGCCGAGACCCAATCTACGCCCTTCAGCGCCTGGGCCTCCTCGAGAGCGCCTCGGCGGGCATGCCCGACATCGGGCTGGCCGGAAGAGGCGCTGGCGCAGCCAGAGGGCCGGGCGCAGGCGAGGTCGACTGCCCCGACTGGCTCTACCTCTCCATCCCCGCGCTCGTCACGGAGCATGCGCACGCGCCGTATCTCGCGTCGCAGCTCCTCTCGCCGCGCTTTGCCCGCATGAGCGAGGAGAACCGTGGTCTCTTCGCCGCGCGGTGCATCCAGCACTTCCTCAAGGTGCGGCACTATGTCGCTCTCCGTGAGACGGTCGAGTGGATCGCCTACTCCTCGCCGGACGACACCGCCGCGCTCACCTCATCGCGGTCGTTCGAGCGGCTCCTCGCGGCGCTCGCGTCCGAGCGCGTCCGCGCACACACCCTCGTCGCGACGCCTCTGCACGTCCTCCGGCCGCTCGTCGACCTCCTCGTCGCGACGATGCACGCGCGGGGCGTCCCCCGCACAGTGGGGACGTACCTCCCGCTGCTGAGCAACAAGCTCATCCCGCGCGAGCCGCGCGAGGCGATGCGTCTCGTCGTCGAGATGGCGCAGGCGGGCCACGTGCCGCACAAGGAGGTCCTCCTCCGCGTCGTTGGCGTCATGGCCCGCAGCGGCGAATTCACCTCTGCGGCGGAGCTGCTCGAGGAGATCAGGGCGCTCCGCCGCGAGAGGGACGAGGCGCGCGCGTGGGTCACGCAGGCGCGCAAGGAGGACGTCCCGCTCGACGAGCGCGGCGTGCTCGAGGACGAGGGCGCCGCGGAGGAGGAGGACGAGTTCGTCGAAGAGGACGAGGAGACGGCTCAGCATCGCGAGCTGAAGCGCGTCAAGGAGCTGCGCCTCGACCGAGGGGTGCGCCAGGAGGCGGCGGCAGTGGCGGTCAAGCCGCCGCAGTACACCCTCGACTTCCTCCCGGACGACCTCGAGGAACAGCCCTCGACCCCACCGCCGTCTCCTCCCTCTTCACCACCTCCAGCTCAGAAGGCACCCAGCCGCTCCCCAAAGCCTCTCGCGCACGACATCTACGCGACGACCCAGCTGCTCGACCCCGCCTTCTCGCGTCCGTACTTCCAGTCCCTCGTCGACTACACCCTCGGGAGCGCGCGCGCCATCTCCTTCCCACCACCCCCCTTCCGCTTCGACGGCCCGGCGTGGACCAACCTCTTTCGCATGGCTGCCTCGCAACCCGACATCCCCGTCGACACGCTCGTCGCCGTCGCGCACGCGGTCGAGCAGGCCGCGCTCTCGCCCGACCTCCACGCTGCGTCGACCAGCCCTGCGCGCGCATACCGCCCGCCCGTCCCCTCCATCCGCGTCTACACGATCCTGCTCCGCGCGCTGCACCAGCGCGGCGAGAACCGTGCCGCGCTCGACCTTTGGCGCTCGCTCGACGCGCGCGAGTTCCAGCCCGACGGGCACATGCTCGACGCGCTCGTGCGCATCCACTGCGCCATTGGGCGCGACGAAGCTGCGCTCCGCCTGCTCGAGTTCTTCGGCGTCGTCCGCGGCAGGGACGATATCGTCGCCATCCCGACGCTGACGCCGTCGCGCCCGCCGCGCCAGCGCACCATCCGCGGCGGGACCGTCCGACTCGACATCGTCCCTTTCAACGCGCTCCTCGCGCACTACAACCGCACAGGCGCGCACGAGCGCGTCTATGCGCTCTGGACTCGCCTCGAGGAGCGGTACGGCGTCCGCCCCGACGCCGCGACGCTCAGCATCGTGCTCGACGCGGCGCGGTACGCCGGCGTCGCTGCGGGACGCGCAACGGGCTGGGCCGCCGGCGCGCTCGACGACGTTGCGCTCGGCCCGGGCTCGGGCGCGGCGGTCGACGATCGCTGGGCCGGCAGGCCCGCGCACAAGCTCGCCGAGGAGTTCGTCTGGCGCGACGTCCTCGAGGCGAATTGGCAGGACGCCGACGTCCGCAACCCGGTGTACCGCACCGCGGTACAGAAGGGTGCGAGCCTCGCCGGTTGGTTCGCGGACAAGTTTGGCGGCGGGGCGGGCGCGTCCCCGCTCGATGACGACGCGCCGCCCTCGGCGGAGGAGGAAGCCGGCGCGCGCACGGCGGGCGGGCTAGACCTCGCGCGCCCGCGCGGGTGGTACCCCTTCGCGACGACGCTCTCGCCCACGCCGCCCGCGCACCCGCACCTCTACCCCAACGACCGGGTCTTCCGCTCGCTGATCCAGCTCGTGGGCACGCACTCGCACCTGCGCGACATCCCGCTCGTCCTCGCGTGGATGCGCCGCGTCCGCGTCCGGCCGTCGAGGTGGACGCTCTGCCTCGCGATGGCGTATGTCGATGGCGATGCGGGGATCCGCCCGAAGCAGACTGAGAATTGGAGGAGGTGGTTGGTCGGGTGGCTCGGCGTGAAGGCGGTGCCGACGGAGGCGGAGATCGCCTGGATGAGGAGGGGCGGGAGGAAGGCGGGTGTGCCGGACGTGCGGAGGTGAGTTGGGCGGTACGCGCGAGTAGATAGGCTGCAAGACGTCGTGCTCAGATACTCGGTGCGATGCCCTTCTTTGGCGTGTCGGAAGCGCAAGCAAGCGAGGAAAGTCAGCTTGGGAAGGCCAACCCGGCGCAACTCGCTTTCTCCGCTTGGCTGCTTTGCGTGTCCACTTCGATGCACCGGCAGTAGCGCGGTCAGGGCAATGATGAGGAAAGGGAGCACGCCTCCCGCTCCGTGCGACCACCTGCCGCAAGCGCTCGTGCGGCCACTCGTCGCAGGCGCGTCTCCTCCCTCCTCCCTCTGCAACCTCGCTAACCAAGGGACGCTCTCACAGCTCCGCCCGAAGAAGAAGCTCAAATAGTCAACTCGCCCACATACGGCGCGGTTACTTGTGCGGCGCCGCCGTTCCTCGCCTCCCTCCCATAGCCTTCGTCTCGCGCTCTCGCGGCTGTGGTCACGGCGAACGACGGCGGCCTGGTCGTGTTGTTGCGGACGGCGGCGGGACGAGCGTCGGGTGGAATGGGTGCGGTGAAGGGCTGCGAACGGACGACGGCGTTTTGACTGATTCGCGGTGCGCGGAGGGTATGCGTACGGTGGTGACGGAGAGAGGCGCGAGAGGTTAGACGGCTTGCGGCTCTGCTCGGCGTGATGCTCGACGACGGCTGGGGAGAAGTCGAGGGTCCGCTAGGTAGCTGAAGCTTGCGGCGAGTATGCGCTCTTCTCTTCTGTTACTTCAGTCGGGGTGATGCGCTAGCTTCGTCGGCGGGCGGAGCCTTCGTCATCGTCGTCGTCGCTGCTCGCATTCCCCACCCTGCTCTCCCGACACTCTTGCTCTCGCGCCTCTTGCTCTCGCACCTCCTGCTTGCATGGGCCCCTCGTCGCTCTCTGCGATACTTACCGCAGACCGCCTGCCTGCCGGTCGTGGGTGCGCGCACTTCGACCCCACTCACGACGAGAGTGAACACGCCCACATGGCAGAGTCGCACTGTCAATGCCGCGCATCCCTGTGCCTGTCGACGTCGCTCTTTCTGGCCTTCTAGCCGCTCGGCGTCGCGTAGACGACCCGGCGAACGCTGTGCGAGCGGGTGGGAACGCTTTCACGCGACACTTTCCCCCGACACCGCATGTCCGTCTCACGGTCGCATGTACGCAGCGCCTCAACAGGCGGTGGGTCAGCCTCCCATTGTGCAGCGCGCTACGAGCCTGGGGAGCGAGAGGTTCGAGGGAGCGAGCGATGGGCGTACTACGGCGGGAGACTCGACGCAGTCCGCGCGTCCGCGCCTGAGCTGCAGCTTGACGGGGCCGCGAGCGATTCACAGATGTCGGCAATTGCGGACGGGTGGGGCTTGACGGGCGGCAGCTACGAGGGAGCGGAAGAAGGCGCAGCGAAGGCGGGAAGGAGCAAGGAGTAAGCGGCTGGCCGCCGGCAGCGAATGGGAGGGGGAGCCTGGAGCAGAGGAGGGAATAGCGAGGGCGGTGCAGAGCACGTTGAGAGGAGCTGGAGGACGAGGACGAGGGAGGGAGAGGAGGAGGAGGAGGAACAGAAAGGGCGGCGACAGGCAGCAAAAGCAAGCGAGCCCGCGAGTGGGGCAGAAGGGAGCGACTCGCAGCGGTGGAGCGGAAGAGAGAGGAGCGAGGCAAGGAGGAGGATAAAGAGCGAGGGCAGGGCAGAAGAGAGGCAAAAAAGAGAGCAAGCCCGTGAAGACTTGTCAAGGTGACGTCTGTGAGATTCGAACTCACGCCCTTTCGGACTAGCGGATCAAGCTGGGTTGACCTTAAGCTAGCGCCTTAGACCGCTCGGCCAAAACGCCTTGTGTTGACATCGACGTCCACCCGTGCGTACAGACCCATCACACTGAAACACGCTCCTCCACCCCGCTCGCCGCGCTCGACCTCATCGCCTCCCTCGCTCCCTCGCTGCACCAGGCGCTGCCATCTCGCTCCCACACGCGTCGCCCTACCTTCTCGTCCCTGCCGCGGCATCCCCTCGGCTCTGCGAGGGGCTGGCGACGCTGCTCGCCCTCTCCTCGACGAATTCCCGCGCGTACCTTGCACACCCGTTTTTGAGGGCTTCTTGGCCGCACAACGGTCGCGCTGTGTTCCTGGGAGGGTGGAGGGAGCGACGGCACCCGCGGCGAGCCTGCACGCCTGCTTGCGAGCGTTCCTCTTCCGCGCCGTCGCGATCCTGACCACGCGCGTGCGACCGTTGACGCCTCCAGCATTCCTCCTTCATCTCTCAACGGCGCGATCGCCAGCGCTACCGCCTATGATCACTCTCCGTCGCATTCCTCGCGTGCTGCCGAGGAAGGAGCAGGGTGCTCGCGCCCCTCGTGGCGGCGGAGCCCGAGCGGGCGGGCGCCGGGTCCTCTTCGACGCGTCGCCTCTCTCTTCCCTGCTCCTCTACGCGCTCTTTCCTTTCATCTACTTTACGCGGGCGTTGTTGCTATGCTTCCTTTCTCGAAGAGTGCGGTCCTCGCGGCGGGCGTCGCCGTCTGGTCGAGCGCGCAGGTCGCGCTCGTGAGCGCTCACATGGTACGTCCTCTGCGCCCTCTCCCGTAGGAAGCCACACTGACACGTTCTTTCCACGCAGTCCCCGTGGTGAGCCCTCGCTTGACGTTCGCTTGGCGTCGCTTCCGATGCGGCCCCTCGCACCGCTCACCAAACCGAAGCTCACGCTGTGCCTCGTTGGCAGGCTCCCTTCCATGTATGGCGTCGGTTCCGACTTTGCCTACGACGCGGGCGACCCCGTCTCGCCCATTGGCCCCGACCTTCAGCAGCAGGATGACTGGTGGTTCCGGTGCGGCTTCCCTCGCGCTTCCTTTCCTCCCAACCATCTCACGCTTGCTCGACCTTAGTGGACCGGAATACCGCGCACTCAAGCCGCAAGACGGCGCAGTCACCGATCTTCCCGCCGGCGGGAGCATCGACGTCGAGATTGCGTGCAAGTGCGTCGACTTGGCTCCTTCGCCTCCTCCTTGACCGCCGCTGACCTCGCGGCTACAACAGCGTCGCCTGGACGTCGTACGGCATCAGCCCGACCGACCCGGACGAAGACCTCTCGGCCTGCCCCGACAACTACGGTGCGTCTCCCCCGCTTCTTTTCCCCCGCGATGCTCTTCACGCGACTCCGCAATCGCTCACTCGCTCTTCTGCAGGCGCTCACCACGCCGGCGATCCCGACGGTCCGATCGACGACTCGCTCGTCTCGGGCTGCGCCCTCGCCATCGCCGACAAGGACGACATCGAACAGGTCGGCTGGGACGACCTCGTCGTCTTCAGCGTCAACCACAACTGCGTGCGGAAGAAGGTTAACACCTTCGAGGTGTGTCTATGTCTCGCCGACGCAGGCGTTCAGCAAGAGCTCATCCATCATCATCCGCAGGTCCCGGAGCGCATGCCCGCCTGTTCGGGCGACAAGTGCATCTGCGCGTGGTACGTCCATGCGTCCTCCCCTTCATGTGTGTTCAAGCTGACCCTCGCGTCCTGCGCATCCTTTTCCTCAGGCTCTGGTGCGCCTCCTTTCTCTCCTTTCCTTCTTCACGAGCTTTGCACTGATCGCCTCCGACGATTGCAGGCTCGCGAACAACGGCACAGGTTAGCACACGTGGATCTGCCTTCGTCAGTTGAACCTTACTAACCTTCGCAAATCCGCCTCGCAGCCAACTTCTACATGAGTGCGTCGCTGCGCTCTTCCCGTTGAGCAGGCATTTCCTAACCACCTCCTCCGCTGCAGCCGGGTTCGACTGCCGCATCACCGACGTTGACGACTCCCTCGCACGCCCGCTCCTCCCGCCCGTCGACCCCGTCTTCTGCCCAGTGGGCGACACAACCTGCGAGCCCGCTGCGGGCGCAAAGAGGCCTCTCTAGTGCGTCCCTTCGCCCACTCCCCCTAGGACTGTCTGACGCCCTCACCCGCAGCGCGTACAACCAGCCCACGAACGTCAAGGAGTGGGACAACGAGCGCCGCCCTGGCTACCACGCGGACTGGAGCTTCCCGATCAACGGCGCGCAGGACGACATCTTCGACCTGAGCGGCGCTGCGAACACGACCAGCAGCATCGCGCCGCCGGTCTCTGCGTCGACGGGCGTGTCCTCGACAATCCGCGCGACAGCCGTCGCAACGACTAGCTCGCCATCTGCGTCGGCGTACGTCTCTCGCTGCATCACCGAGATGTCCTACTGATCTCTGTCGTTGCAGCTCGACCACTACGACCCGGTCGCGCACGAGCACTGGCGCGACAACGGACTCGGCAACTTCGACGACGGACAGGTTCGTCCTCGTCCCCGTCCCCTTCCAGTTGACTGCGAACTGACAGTCCTTTCAGCTCCGTCGCGGCTCCGTTGACGGACAGCATGTACACCAGCACGCGTACTCGCAAGCCTCGCATCTCGGCGTCGACTGTCCTCTCGTCGTCCCTCCTTCCGAGCAACGCGTCTACCACCCCCTCTCTCGCCCCATCCTCCGGCATAGCGCCCTCCCGTCGCCCGTGGGCGAGCCTGATCAAGCCCACGCCCTCGGCCGAATCGCTCTCGTCCAGCATCACCTCGGATTCGACCACCTCTACCTCGTCCCGCCGGCACTCGCCCACAGGGCGCCCTTCCCACGACAGTCCATGGCACCACCACCACGACAACCCCATCGGCGAGATTGTCGAGGAGGTGGGCGACGTGCTGGATGGCCTCCGCGCGAGCGTCGCGTTGGACGGCTCCAGCGTGAACGTAGAGCTCGGCTCGGCGGCGAAGCTCTCGCTGAGGCAGCTCGAGCGCCGCGGCGTGACGAGCGGAGGAGCGAGGATTGCCAGCATGGCGTCGCTCGCGGGCTTTTTCGTCTTTACTTTTGCGCTGGTCGCACTTCACTAGAACACTCCTTCCCGTCGCACTCGCGCCAGCCGCGATGTCCGCAGACCACACCTGTCGTTACAACTAGAACTGTATCACCCTCCTCACGAACAACAGCTTCCCTGGCGATTTTGAGAGGAGAGGCGAAGCATCACTTCTTTTCGCTCGTCGCGTCTACGTCCGACTCAGCCCTCTATGCCCCACTTGCCCACCGCCTCCATCGCGCCCTTCCCGCCGCGTGCAACGACCTCGTCGCCGACCAGCTCGCCGATCATCTCCCACGGGTCGCGCCCGCCTCCCCACCGCAGCACCCCCTGCTTGAGCTCCTCGCCGCGCTCGCGGCTGAGCGGGTCCGCCGCGAACTTCTCCGCAAAGACGTGCGCGGCGATCGCGCGGTCGAAGAGATACGAGTAGTACGTCGCGCCGTACCCGAAGAGGTGGCCGAACTGCGTCTGCCAGGCGGTGCCCTCGGCGTAGGGGACGACGTGGTACCGCGCCTGCGTCTGCGCGAGCAGCGCCGTCGAGTCGAACCCGCCGAAGCGGGAGGAGGCCGCGTCGGCGACGGACGACGAGTGGTACGCCTGGTCGAGCGCGGCCATCATGATCTGCGACGACGTCTCGAGCGCCGAGAAGCGCGAGCGCTCCTTGAGGAGCGAGGCGAAGACCGCCTGCGGGAGCGCGTGCCCCGTGTTGTAGTGCTTGGCAGAGAGGGCGATGACGCTCGGCGAGGCGATAAAGTGCTCCATCAGGACCGAGGGGAACTCGACAAAGTCGGTCGCGCAGCGCGTGCCGGCGACGTTGTGGTACTCGCTGCGGCCAATCATGGCTGTGTGAAGTGCTCGTCAGTGAGGTCCGAGCGGATGCAAGGGGGAGAACGCACAGTGGATGGCGTGACCCATCTCATGGTGGAGCGTCTCGACCTCGTGCCACTGCAAGAACGCCGGGCGGCCCGCCGCTTCGCTCGAGCCGAATGCACACACGAGGACGACGACGGGCTCCTGGTGCTTGCCCTCACGGCCGCGCCACTCGACCGGGTCGACGACGAGCCCGTCGAGGTCGCCGCGCTCAACGCGGACGCCGTCGATCTCGGCCCAGCTGCCGCCCTCGAAGTCGCCATCAACGTCGTCGTCGTCGACACGGCGCGAGCACCGGACGGTGTAGTGCGCCGCGCCGGGCGCCTTCCCCTCGCGCGCGGCGAGATCGCAGTAGATGGTCCCGATGCGGCCCTCGTCCTCGTCGACCACGCGGAGCTTGCGGACGCCCGGCGCCCACACCTCGCCGTCGCGGACGTCCTCGACCTCGAAGCGGATGCCGTACAGCGCGGTGAACAGGCGCGAGAGGCCGGCGAAGACCGCGCCGACGGAGAAGAACGGCGAGACGTCCGGGAGCGGGCTCGCCACCTGCGTCGCGCCGGAGAGGTCCGTGTAGAAGTCGCGGTCCCACGCGTCGATGACGCTCGCGTCGCCCCTGCCGCGCCCGCCGCCGCCGCCCGTCCGCGCGAGGTGCGCCGCCTTTGCCTGGCGGAGGACCTGCAGGTCCTTCTGCGCGCGCGGCCGGTTGTGCCGCTCGAGCGCGTCGAGGAAGCCCTGCACCGCCTCGGGCGTCTGCGCCATCTTGTCTTCGAGCGCGACGTCCGCCCAGCTGTTGCGCCCGACGAGGCGCGCGAGCTTGCCCCGCGCGACGAGGAGCTCCTCGAGGGT
This sequence comes from Rhodotorula kratochvilovae, assembly GCA_019926025.1. Taxonomy (NCBI): domain Eukaryota; kingdom Fungi; phylum Basidiomycota; class Microbotryomycetes; order Sporidiobolales; family Sporidiobolaceae; genus Rhodotorula; species Rhodotorula kratochvilovae. Next base: position 96,047 of record JAHSUG010000012.1, read on the forward strand.
CTCGACGTGTGAGGGCGGCGCCGCGTGCGACGCGACGTACAGCGCGCGGCGGACACCCGCATCCGGGTGGTGCCGCGCGAGGACGCGGCCCTCCCAGCTCGTCGGGTCGACAAACGTCTCCTGCTGCGCCTCGGGCGCGTCACCCATCAGCCGCCGCGCCATGCCCGGCCCGAACGCCGCATCGAGGTCAGAGCGCGAAACCTTGACGGGCTCGCGCGCATCCGGGTCAGAGGCGTTCTGCAGGAAGCGCCGGCCGAGCTGGAGGATCGCAGTCGACAGCGAGACGAACTCGGCGCGCTGCTGTGGCGGGAGGTGGATGCCGGACTTTTCAAAGTCGCGGAGGAAGGGCGTGGCGACGGCGTAGGCGGCGAAGAGGGCGGGCGATTTGGTCGGCGTTTCGGGCGGGAGCATCGAGTGGAGCGTTTTCAGGCCCTGCGCGCGGGAGAGCTGGTCAACACAGACGACGACGGTTCAGCGAAGGAGAACGCACCTCGTACAGCCCGACGTGCGTGTTGAGCTCATTCATGTACTCGCACAGCTCCTCGTACGCTGCGTTCGCGCCCTCGACCCACCACTGGTCGGGGTGCACGTTCCTCACAAGCTCGGCGAGGTCGATCACGCCGCAGAGGAGGTCGCTGAGGCGGTCGAGGTTCTTGACCATGTCGAGGAACGCGCGCTCCGCCTCTTCGAGCGACTGCGGCGGCGGGGACGGGCGGCATAGCCGGTTGACGAGGACCTTTGCGCGGAGGGTCGTGCGGTATGCGAGGTCGGGGAACTCGTCTGGCGAAGTGAGTGCTGGCTGGCCAAAAAGCCCGGTGGTGGTGACGGAGGAAGGTGAAGCGGTGTAGGCGGACGAGGGGGTGTTGAACGCCTGGAGGAGGACCTTGTCTGTGGGCGTTTGCGAAGGCTGCGCGTGTACAGCCTGCTCCTGTTTCGCTGCGAGGCTACGGAAGCCGCACGAGCATCCGGGTGCGAATCGGGGCGCTGAGGCAACCGTCGGGCGAGGGGGAGGACCCGCTCGCCGGGTCGCGCGACGGAGGGCGGAGCGGAGCATCCTGCGGGTGCAGATGTCAGTTACGAGCTCGCTGGCTGCGACGCAACTCTCCCTCGCGCAAAGCGGTCGCCCAGTTCGGCGGGTCCCCCCACTCGAGGCGGACCCGCGGGCAGAGTCGCGAAACGGGTGGGAGGCTCACCTGCGCTATCCAGACAGCCAGTCGACGCAGTCGGCGAGCGCTGGTGGCAGCACGAGCGGGAAGCGGCGGGGCAAGCGCGAGCGGTGGAGGCCAAGATGGGGACGAGGGGAAGATGAGCGGGGATCAGCGACGGCGGCTTCCCGGTGGGCGTTAGCTGTCGGCGAACGCTTGCAGGACGCTAGGAGGGACGGCACGCAGGCGGGCGAGGCGAGCGATGCTGTCGACGTCCACTTGCACGCGCAAGTCGGGGCGAGCGGCCGGCTTGCGGAAGTAGAGACGACTCCGGCACAACTCTCGCGCCGCGCCGATCACGACGACCATCTCTCCGACACACAAGGCAGCGCGACCACCCCCCACGCGCACCAAGGCGCACCGTACGCCGAATGAGAGGGGATGAGGCAACGCAAGGTTGTATTCCCGACGCCGCCCTTGCCCGGTCCCCAGCACAACAACAACAAGGCGAGTTTACTCCTCGTCGTCCTCGGCCTCGTCGTCGCCACCCGCAGCAGCCGCGGCCGCCTTGGCGCGCTTGCGCTTGACGCGGCCTGCGCGCGCACCACCGTACGGCGAGGTGAGGGAGAAGTCGATGTGCTGTCGTGGTCGAGTCGGGGTGTCGGAACGGGGCGTGTTCGAGGGGATGGGGGGCGGGGGGGAGGGAAAGGCGCGGATGGGACGAGCGGAGTGACGAGGAGGCCGAGCGGGTTGAAGAGGGCGGAGGTGGAGGAAGCAGGTCAGCGAACTGCCCGAAGGAAACCCGAACACGGAGGATGGACGCACCTTCTGCGAGTCAAGGCGGACGACGAACGAGGGAACGTTGACGATCTGCTTGCCGACGCTGCGGGGTAAGGAGCCGGGTCAGCCCCACTGTCCCGCTTCGAGTCGCGCATCCGTGGCGAGCGCGACGCACCGGATGTGGCGCTGGCGGATGAGGACGCGAGCGTGGTGGATCGACTTGGCGAGGCCGCTCTTGAAGACCTGGGTCTGGAGGCGGCGCTCGAGGAAGTCCTCGACCTTGAGCGCAAGGACGTAATCGAGGCGCATGCGCTGCTCGTCGAGGACGCCGATGCGGATCAGGCTGTTGCGGGAGGAGCGGTCAGCGTGCGCAGCGGAGGTGGGGGAGGGGAAGGGTGCGCACCGACGGATGAGGGCGTTGCCCTCGAAGAGACGCTTCGGGTCCTTCTCGTCGAGCTTGAGGAGCTCACGAGCGGCACGACGGATTTTGGAGAGGATAAGAGCGATCCTCCAGATCTCGTGCTTGTTCTTGAGACCGTACTCACCCGCGAGCTTGAGCTCAGCGTCGAGGCGGGCCGACTCGAACGGGCGGCGGGGGACCTGGGCAGGGCGTGAAGTTGAATGTCAGCTTGACTGTGCGTCACACTGGTGCTGAAGACGAGACGAGGCCGTGAAGGCCGTCTGCTGGAGTCGGGGCGAGCGCGGGGTGGTCGAGCGCGGCGGTTCGAGGTGAAGACGCAATGCGGCCGCGCAGACATCGCGCCTGACGCATGCAGCCCTGTCCTCGCCTCGACCGCCCCTCGAATCGCCCCCCAGCGCTGCCAGACGCGCAGGCGCGGCTCCGCAGACGTTTTTCGACGGCCCGCCCTCGCTCCTCCACCTCGACTGCGTGCGCGCTCAGCACGCCCGGGTTACGTCCAGGCCACTCAGGGCGGTCGAGTCGCGGGGCGGAAGGCGCTGGCGGACAGCGGCCGGCGGGAAAACGGAGGGTCGCGCGCCAGGAGGGGATGTCGACGAGAGCAAAGGAGGGCGTGGTTACCTTGTAGACCTTCGAGACGGACCTATTAACGCGCAGGAGGGTCAGCTGTGGGCACTAGAGGCGTCCAGGAAGCGCCAGAGACGCGCCTCGGGGCGATAGCCATGTTGGGAGTCGACGGGGAGAAGAGCAAGAGGCTGGCCCGCGCGCGCCCAAGTCCCCTCGCGCCCGGTCCCTCGCCTCTTCATCCCGCTCTCTCTCCTGCTACACTCGCTTATACGCTGTTCTGAGCACGCCGGAACGTTTAAAAGACCCGATTCCACCACCCTGCGCGTCCGCCTTCGCGCCGCATCGAAGCTGGCGCATCGCGCTCGTCGACCTCTCGCCCCGCTTCCCGCCGCATTCACAAGCCCTGGTCGTGCCGCCGTCGACATTGCGAAGACGCTAATACATCGGAAGTGCCCAAGAACGGCGCCCTGTGCTTGCGTGCGGGGCTGGATGCGCCTGCTCGCCGCGCGTGGTTTCCCTTCCCCTGCGCTCCGCTCATGGCGCTCACACTTCGCGCATTCTCGGGGTTCTATCCGTCATGTACCTGGCATGGGACCGGTCTCGGTACTCCATGCTAAACGGTACGAACCGGCGCCATCTCGCCCCCGTCGCCGTATCGTCCACAGTTTGAGCGTGTCATGCGTTCGCCACGTACAGCTTCCTTGCTCCTCGCCTCTTCCTGCTGCTTTGCGCACTAACCTCGGCAGTGCGACAGCATCAGTATGCTGGCCCTGCTGCTGTTCATACGAGGGAAATGACGGTATCCTTGGCAGGATCTCGCCTCGTGGACCGGCATCTGTCGAAGAGCCCGTGAGCAGCGGAGCGCATCGCTGCCCTCCACCGGAGTAAATGAGTTCGCAGCTCCGTCGCATGCTGCTTGTGCGCGACATCCCCTCCATTGCTTCGCGCATCTTCAGCCCTTCGTTCACGAACTCGATACACTCCCCTTCGAGCCCTGCGAAGCCTTGCAGATGCTTTTGTCGACGGCCAATCCTTGAAGCTGCGCTCCTTCGTACAGAGCGCGTCCTTGCTGTCTCTCCGTAAACCCACCGGCTGACCAACCTTCAACGGCGACCGCGAAACTTGGAGGACGGTGTTCCGCTTTGGATCCCCCAGGCTTCCTCTTGCGCATGGCCCGGATGGAGTGTTGAGGGATGCGGACAGTGGCTCGTTGCGAGACGGGGACGAACCGCGCGAGGCCGGGTGAGGCAAGCCTTCGCAAGGAGGCTTGGATGAGTTGCTGATGCGTTCGCCCTTACAAGCCGATTTCCCGCACTTCACGGGTCCGCACTCGTTCATAGCCCGCTGAGCAGCGAAACGCCCATCTTCTTGAGGTTCTGAGGAGGTCGAGTGCGCGGAGCGTGCCGGCGCTGATGCCAGAATTCTGCTCAGGGAGATGCGCCGGGCACAGGGAACACAAGGCAGGACCAGCGGTAGCTAGCGAAGATGAGCAGAATGTGGCCGGGTTGCGTAAGCGCTGAGAACCTGCGCCGGTGCGGGACGGAAAGTGAGCAGACCGCTCTTCCGCAGTCGACTTGGACCTCGACCTGCAAACCTTGCTTCGTAGCCGGACAAGGCGAGCGAAAAGAACCGAAGCCGAGGTGGTCGAGAGGAGCGTGCGGACGCGCGGCGAGCAACTGACGGCGGTACATAGCAGAGGAGGCTAAGTTGGCGCTGGACGCGCGCGGCCTTCATTCGGAAGGTGGTTGTGATGAACAGGGATGGAGGGACCCGAGAAGGTACGATGAGCTGGATAAGAACTCGAACGGGTCGAGGAGCGATGAAGAGCGAGGGTGAAAGGGTCCAGGAAGCGTTAGAAGCGAGAGTGCTTCTGTCCGAAGCGCTGAGAGCAGGAGATCCCAGGAACGACATCGCACAGTATAGCGGCATCCAAGCAGCGCACTGAGGATGGAGGCCTGCTGCAAGTTGACCACGGGCTGCGAGATCGACAGCAGCGCTTCGCAAGCGGCACCATCTCAGATCGAAGGTACCGTCCTCGCTCCTCCACCTCGACTGCGTGCGCGCTCAGCACGCCCGGGTTACGTCCAGGTCACTCAGGGCGGTCGAGTCGCGGGGCGGAAGGCGCTGGCGGACAGCGGCCGGCGGGAAAACGGAAGGTCGCGCGCCAGGAGGGGATGTCGACGAGAGCAAAGGAGGGCGTGGATTTACCTTGTAGACCTTCGAGACGGACCTATTAACGCGCAGGAGGGTCAGCTGTGGGCGCTAGAGGCGTCCAGGAAGCGCCAGAGACGCACCTCGGGGCAATAGCCATGTTGGGAGTGGACGGGGAGAAGAGCAAGACAGATCCTGACCCCCCCATGCCTTCGCTCGAAAGCCGCACTTCATGGGGTAGTTGTTTGCGGGCCGAGAAGTCGAGGTTGTGGACGAGAGAAGCGAGGTGGGGACTGGGAAGGTCGCGCGGGGCGGATGGCCGTACGGGCTGCAATGCGGCACTTCGAGGGTCGTGCTGCGGCAGCGACATTGCTGCGAACAGATGCACGCAGTGCACCCGTCTCAAAGGTTGGAAAAGCGGGTTGTGACGAGGTTGCCGGCGAGGGAGGGCGAGGGAAGGTGGGCGGGACAGGAAAAGTTTCCGTGTCACGCTGGGCGCGTTCAAGCGCACAGTAGACCCGTGCAACCGTGGACCGGACGCAGCCAACCTCCTACAAGCCAGCTTGGGGCGAGGAGAAGACCGGAACCGGGCGGGTCGAGGGAGAAGAAGGGGAGGGCGAGCAAGGCGAGGAGCGCGTCGTTCGGGCTCGTTCGAGTGGGACAAGCCATGCCCACAAGAGAGGGGGACAGTGAGAACGAGCAAGCGCAGGCAGCGTGAGCGTGGGAGGAGCGGGCGCGGGTGGAGCGGGGCGGAGGAGGAGAGCCCACGCGACCGTCGTCCGCTCTCGCCACGGCGCGCTCTCCCGGCTGCGAGCAGACCCGCGCGTGCAGCTTGCTCCGTACAGCCAGCTACCCTCCCTGCAGCCCCCGCCGCTGCCCGCACCCCGCCCGCTGCGCCCGCGCGAGCCAACCATCGCCAGCGGCCCCCTCGCCCTCGCCATGCCCGCAGCGCCCGCCTCGCAGGCCCAGGCCGCGCAGGCAAAGGCCAAAAAGCGCAAAAACAAGAATCGCAAGAAGGGCGCGGCCGACCCCGCCTCGGCAGACGCGTACGGCGACCCGCTCGCCCAGGGCGACGACGACCTCGCGCCCCTCGAGGACGTCGACCCGGCCCCCGTGCAGGGCCAGCACCCGCAGCAGCACCCCCAGCAGGGCCAGTACTCGTACCTCCACCCCTCGGCCACGCCCTCCGACCTCCTCTCGACCGCGAGCGACCTCTACCGCCAGATCGAGGCCGCCGCCGCGTCCGCCCTCTCGTCCCACCCCTCGTTCGCCGCGAGCTTCCCGCAGGCCGCGAACGGTGCACTCCCCGCAGTGCAGGCGGCAGGTGCAGGCGCAGGGGCCGGCACAGGCGCGACCGCCGCCGACGAGGCGTACTGGACCTCCCTCCCCCAGCACCTCCGCCAGTTCATCCGCTCGGCCCTCCCGCTCGCCGCCGGCTGGACCACCGGACCGAACGGGCAGCCCGTCCCCGCGGCGGGTGCAGGTGCGAACGGCGCGGGTGCCGGCATGCCCCTCGCCGGGGTAGTCGGCGGTGCCAATGCTGCTGCCGCCGGTGCAGCCGCAGCGGGCGCGCTTCCGCCGCTCACGCACGACCAGCTCTCATCCGCCGCCGCGCAGCTCGCGCAGATGGTCCAGTCCAACTGGGGCCAGTTTGGCCTCGGCCCCATCCCGCCCGCGCCGGGCTCTGCTCCCGCCGTGAACGGCGCTGCACCCGCACAGCAGCCCGCTGCCGCCGCGACCATCAGCCTCGGCTCGTTCCCCGTCGGCATGCCTACGCGCGAGCAGATGGAGGAGGCGATCGGCACCATCGGCGGGCAGTTTGCCGGCGGCGAGTTCACCTGGGGCGACCTCGGCGGCGCCGCGCGCGCGTTCCCGCCCGTCGCGACGCCTGCCAAGGGCCAGCAGCAGCACGCACAGCATGCTGCGACGGCGCAGGTTCAGCCGCTCGACGACGGCGCCGGGCTCGACGAGACCGAGGACGAGGACGCCGCGGCCGACACGCCTTCTTCCGCTTCTGCCAAGAAGAAGAACAAGAAGAAGAAGCGCAAGGAGCGCGAGCGCGCCGCAGCCGCCGCCGCCGAGGCCGCCGCGGCGGAAGCGGCAGCCCAGGCGCAGGCGCAGGAGGCCGCCGCGCAGGCCGCCGCAGCTCAGGCGCAGGCGCAGGCTCACGCCCAGGCGCAGGCCAAGGCGGCTGCCGCGCTCCCGCAGGCCAAGTCGCCCGCCCCGCCCGGCGCGTACCCCTCTGCCTCGCCCGCGCACACGCCCGTCGCGCGCACGACGCCCTCGCCTGCAGTGCACCACGCCGGCGGCAACACGAACGCGAATGCCCATGCGGGCCCGTCGAGCGAGCGCGACCGTATTCGCGACTTCTGGCTCGGGCTCAAGGAGCAGGACCGCCGCGCGCTTGTCAAGGTCGAGAAGGAGGCGGTCCTCAAGAAGATGAAGCAGGCGATGAGCGGCGCGGCGGGTGGCCAGGGCGCGTGCAGCTGCGGCGTCTGTGGGCGCAAGCGGTGCGTCCTTCCTCGCTGTCGTGCTTCCTTCGGCGCGTGCTGACCTTTCCCCTCCTTTCGCGTGTACAGGACGGCGATCGAATCCGAGCTATCGTCGCTGTACGACGCCTATTACGACGAGCTCGAGTCGTACGCCCTCCACCAGCAGCGCTACGCCTCGCTCCCGCCCGGGACGATCCCCCCTCCGCCCGGACCAGGCCCCTTCCCCGGCTCGGTTGACGCATCCGCGATCCCGCCGACGCCGCCCGCGGACCCGAACGCCGCCGCCGCAACCGCGAAAGCGCAGCGCGGGCGCGTCGTCAAGCCGACGCGGGACCATAAGAACGTCCGCCCTGCGGCGAAGAAGCCCGCGCCGCCTGCGGCGAAGCCCCCCGCCGCGGCGGCGGTCCCGCCCGTCCCGCCCGCGCCGGCGCACACGCACGGCCACACGCATGCGCACCACGGCCATGCGCATGCGAACCCCGGCCATGGCGAGCCCGGGCACACGCACTCGCCGAGCTGCCCGCATCACCCGCATCATGGCGCGAATGACCGGCAGAAGAACAAGGCGGCGGTGGTCGAGGAGCCGGAGGAGGACGAGTTCGAGGACGATGAGGAGGGCGAGTACGATGAGGAGGATGAGGAGGACGACGGTGACGAGGACGGCGAGGGCGAGTACGACGATGACGAGGAAGAAGAGGAGGAGGTGCGCCTGCTCTTTCCCGCTCTGTCCGCTCTGTGCTGACTCGAAGTTGTGCCCGCAGTACGACGACGAGGACTCGCTCGCACCCGAGGACCAGCCCGCGCCGACACGCAAGTCTCGCCGCGGCGGCGCCGACGGCGAGGGCGACTTCTTCGGCTTCGGACGCAGCCTTACCGTCAAGGGTGAGCACTCGCCTGTTTCTGCGCCTCGAGACGTCCCTCTCAGCTGATGCGCGTTCTCGTTTTGCGCCACTCCGCAGAAGGGATCCTCACCGTCGCGGACGAGCTCCTGCAAAACAACGGCCAGAAGTTCCTCGAGATGATGGAGCAGCTCGCCGACAAGCGCGTCCGCCGCGACCGCGAGGCCGCCGAGGCGTTCGACGACGAGCAGAACGCCGGCGACGACCGCAGCGACGAGGACTTCGAGTGCGTCCGCACACCCACTTTCTTCCCTCGCTAGCGGTATTGACGAGCACCGCGCCCGTAGCGACGAGGAGGAGGACGTCTCGGACGAGGACGACGAGCCGCTGACGGAGCAGGAGCGCGTCGAAGAGGGCCGCCGCATGTTCCAGATCTTCGCTGCGCGCATGTTCGAGCAGCGCGTCCTCACCGCGTACCGCGAGGAGGTCGCTGCCGAGAAGCAGAACCAGCTGCTGCGCGAGATCGAGGCCGAGCAGCGCCTCCAGGAGGAGCGCGAGGCCAAGAAGGCGAAGGAGGCGCAGAAAAAGAAGGACAAGAAGAAGTGCGTCCCATTCCTCCCTTCCACAGTCGGTGTGTGCGCCCGCTGACACGCTCGATCGCGCGCAGGGCCGAGAAGCTCAAGAAGGACGAGGAGCGTGCCCGCAAGGAGGCCGAGCGCGAGGCCGCCGAACTCGCCGCCAAGCAGGCGGAGGAGGCGCGCCTCGAGGCCGAGCGCCAGCGCAACGAGGAGCAGCGGCAGAAGCGCGAGGCCGAGCGGCGCGCACGCGAGGAGGAGAAGGCGCGGCGCGAGGAGCGCGCGCGGCAGCAGCGCGAGGAGGAGCGCCTCAAGAAGGAGGAGAAGGCGCGCCTTGCGCGCGAGGCCAAGGCCAAGGCCGAGCAGGAGGCGCGCGAGAAGAAGCAGCGCGACGAGGCGGACCGCAAGGCCCGCGCCGAGGCCGAGCGCAAGGAGCGCGAGGAGCGCGAGCGCCGCGACAAGGAGGAGCGCGAGCAGCGCGAGAAGGAGGAGCGCGAGCGCAGGGTGCGCGAGGCGGCTGAGCGCAAGGCCAAGGACGAGAAGGACCGCGCCGACCGCGCCGCCGCTGCTGCCGCCGCCCGGGCGAAGCAGCAGGCCGCGGCGACGCCCAAGTCGCCCGTCAACCAGCGCGCCGTCCCTCCCGCCGCCAAGCAGCAGCAGTCCATCCCCGGCCTGCCTAAGCCGCCCGTCTCGACGACCAAGCCCGCTCCTCCCCTCGGCCCCGCCGCTGGTCGCCAGCAGCCGACCTCGTTCCCTCCCGGCGTCATCCCGCGTCAGCCGTCCATGTCGGGCGCGTCGCCGCAGCCGCATCAGCCGCCGCCTCTGCCAACGCAGCAGCAGCACGCCCAGCGCCCTGCCGGCCTCCCGGCGCAGCCGCCGATGCCGTCGTACGCTCAGCAGCGCCCGCCGTCGCAGCCGAACGGGATGGCGCCTGGCGCGCAGCGGATGTTCTCGCCGCCGCCGCCGCCGCCGCCGATGGGCCACCCGCAGCAGCAGCAGCAGCAGCAGCAGCAGGCGTTCGGCAACATTGGCATGCCCCCGTCGTTCATCTCGCCTCCGCCGCAGCAGTCCGGCCCGCACATCTCGCCTGTCCTCGGCCGCAGCGGCGCGCCGATTGGCCCGCCCCCTCCCGCTGCATCGTCCGCGCCGTCGCCGTCCGGCATGCGCTCGCCCCAGTCGAACGGCCTCGCGCTCGGCCAGTCGCCCATCGCGCCGCCTCCCGCCGCAGGCGGCTTGACGAGCCCGAGGCCCGTCAACGTCGCGCCCATCGGCAGCGCCATTGGCCGCCCTCCGTCGACCGTCTCGTCGAGCACGCGCTCGTCGTCGCCGCCGCGCATCTTCGGCTCGTCGGCGCTGCACGAGGACGACGAGATTGTCGTACCGCAGTCGCGCGCGTCCATCTCGAACGCGTCGTCCGCGCCGATCGGCAGCGGTGTCGCTGCGCCGTCGGCGTCGACGTCGAACGCGGGCGGGGTTGATTGGGGCGCGCCGTTCTCGTCGGGCGCCGGGTCGATCTGGGGCGCGCAGCCGCCGCAGCCGGTGCCGACGCTCGACCGGCAGTCGATCCTGCGCGACCGGAGCCGCGTCGCGTTCCTCAAGCTGCACGAGCTGGGCCAAACGCCCGTCGACGCACCGATGCCGGTCGACGACATCTACAAGGCGATCCTCGTCCTGTGGCCGTCGGACGCGGGCGCGGTGACGCTCCACGAGCTCGTCGAGTCGATGCTCGAGCCGCCGAACGGCGTCACGCGCACAGGCGTCTTTGGCTTCTCGACGGTCGGCGAGCAGGTCTTCGCCAAGTGGACGCCTGCGTAGTCGTCCCCTCGCTCCTTCTCCCTCTGCCCGCATCTCCCCCTCACTCCTTCCCCCTCATGCGCAATCTCGAGTCGTTCTTCTGTATGTGCCCGCCGAGAGGAAGCGCCTCATTGAGAGAGAGAGTCGCGCTCCGCCTCCGCCTGCGAGGAGAGGGCAAGGTTGGCCTCACCGCGTCACCTGCTCTCGCCTCCTTTCACGCGCTGCTCGCGTTTAGCGCACTCAGGATCATCTAGCTACCCGCCGCAGACTGAACGGACGCGCCGCGCGACCTGCAGCCCTCCGTTCGCCTCGTTGCTCGACGCCAGGCTCGGCAACCCTCCCACCGCCCTACGCCGCCTCCGTGCAGGCCGATCGCGTGCGAATCCTCACTGCGAGCAGGACTGTGATCCGTACACGAGCTTCGATCGACCGTGAGTCGCTCGTCGCTGCCCGCATCTCGCGCTGCGAACTGACAGAACCTGGAGCTCGCAGCGTCGAGACGCGTCAGTCCAGCAAGCAGGACGCACGCGCAGCCGCACAAGGATTACTCGAGTCGCGACTGAAGGAGCTCACACGCCCGCACGCTGCCGCCGCCCGCACCTTCCCTCAACTCGGCGTCATCTCGCGTCCGTACGATCCTCCCGCCAGCACGGGCGAAGACGCCGTGCGCCCGGCTCTGTGCGCCGCACAGATGCCCCTCACCGCCGCCAGCGAGGGCGTAGCTCCCAGCGCCCCGCCGTCGAGCCTCCCCGCCCCCACCGCCTCGACCTCGAAACACCCGTTCAACCCGTGCGCAACAGGGCCCTCCTTCCCTTTGACTTTCTCGCCCGGCCAGGCCCGCCATGCGCGCCGCCCGAGCCGCGCAGAGCGCTACGAGGCGATCGTCTCGAGCGCGCGCGAGGTCCTCGAGCGCGGGGAGCGGCGCTCGTCCGTCGAGGGCGGCGAGGGGATCGGGCTGGGGCTGTCGGGGGGTTCGACAAGCAGTAGGGATGGGGGGAGGAGGAGCAGGCTGGAGGACGTTGCCGGGCCGCCGGTGGAGGAGCAGGACTGGCAGGACGCAGTCCGGAGCTTGCTGAAGGTCGTCGACGGCATGGTGCGTTCTGCCTCCTCTCATCCCTGCCACTCGAGCGAACCACCAAGGTAGATCACACGCACTTGCTAACCTGACTCTGCCTGCAGAGCCAGCAACTCGCGACGCACGACGACCTCGCCGCCCAGCTCAAGATCGCCCAGTCGAACCTCGCGCTCGCCGAGACGCACAGCGAGTTCCTCGAGGACACGCTGCGGCGGCGCGAGTCGCGCTCGTCCGTCTCCCAGGGCATGACACGGCACCACTCCGGCACCACTATGCACCCGCCGCCGCTACCTCAGGCTCGGCGGGGCAGCGGCGACACGGCGACCGACTCGGGCAGTTCTGGCGGCCTCTTCGGCCTCGGTCTCGCCGGCGATGGCGACGGGAGTACCGGCGCGAAGGGCTTCTTCCGCTTGCCATCGAAGCGGAAACCGACGCCGAGCAACGCCTCGATCGCCTCCGCCTCGACCGCCAACTCAATGCCGCCACCCAACGCCCCCTTCTCTCAAGGCCTGCGTTCCGTCTCGTCTTCGCCCCACCTCAACGAGACTTCGCCGAACCCCGGCGGCTCACCGACCGACCAGCCCCGCTTCTCCACCTCGACCACCGCTTCCTCGAACGACGACCCCTCGCTCGCCTCCCTCATCAACGGCGCCGGCAAGTCGCCGACGCAGCTTTCGGGCGAGGTCTTCGCGCTGCAGACGCAGGTCTCGAGCCTCGAGACCGAGTGCGCCGCGCTCCGGAGCAACAACACGAGCCTGAAGCGCAGCAACGAGACGCTCGTCGGCAAGTGCGCCGAGCTCGAGAAGACGAAGGAGGACCTCATGAGCGAGCTCGAGAACCTCAGCGTCGAGCTGTTCTCGGAGGCTAACACGCTCGTGCGTCTTCTCCCCTCATACTCTCTCGCGCCTCGATCTGACTCGGTCACGCATGTAGGTCGCTACCGAGCGCAAGGCCCGCGCCAAATCCGACGAGGAGGTCGAGCGGCTGAAGGCGGAAGTCGACTCGCTCAACTCGCAGCTCGCGTCCCTCCGCCAGGAGCTTGCGAGCTATCCCGTCGGTCTCGGCGTCACCTCGCCCGAGCTCCCCGCCCTCCCTCACTCGGCACCCACAACACCATCCGTACCCTACTCCGAAACCCTTCAGACCTACTCCGCCTCTCCCGCCCGTATGCCTTCCCCCGCCCACGCCGACGTCGACCGCCCCATCTCGGTCGCATCTGTCGGCTCGACGACGAGCAGCCGGCGGTGGTTCCCCTTCAGCCGCGCCTCGACGCACGCGACCTCGCCCGAACCGCCGAAACCCTCGGTCCCGTCGCGCTCCGCCTCGCACCCCGCTCCGCCGGGCACGCTGCAGCCGCCCGCGATGGCGCGCGGCGACTCGGGCTCGTCGTACCTCTCGGACGCAAGCGCAGCGAGCTTCTTCTCAACGCTGTCGGGCCCGGCGCTCTCGGCGTCGTCGTCCGTGTACGAGCGGTCGCCCGGTCCGGAGCTCGAGCGACGCGCGACGGCGCCGAGCCTCAAGGGCAAGGAGAAGGCGCGCGAGCTCGACCTCGGGATCATCATCCCGCCGGGCATGTCGCTCTGTGCGGACGGGATGGTGCGGACCGACTCGGAGGGCGGGCGCACGGCAGGGGTCAAGACGCCCGTCACGGCGCGAGCGATGCACGCGCTCGACGCGGCGGTGCAGCAGCCCCTCCCAACGAGCCCGCTGTACTCTCCGGGCATCGTGCCAGGCGTACCGGCCTCGACAGTTGCAAGCATGGTCAGCTCGCCGCCGCTCCCGCCTCTCCCGCCCTCCACGCCGATGCCGTCCGTCTCTATCCCGGGCGTGCAGGACGAGTCGACGCCCGTCCCCGACCGCGCGCCGGCCGTCTTCGCTGGCCCGAGGCTCCGCCCGCCGCGCAACATCGACGCGCCGCGCCCGCTTGCGATCCACACGAATGTCACCCCGCCGATGCTCGCAGGCGGGTTCTCACACCCCGTCGACCCGTCGCTGATCGGTGGGCCGACCGCGGCGGAGATGACGGCCGCGAGCAAGAGCCCCAAGAGCCCGAACGAGCTCCGCTGGAACAAGGTCGCGGGGACGATCGACTCGCGCGGGCCAAATCCGCGGAGCAACAGCCACTCTGGTGCGGGCGCGGGCGCGGGCGGCGGGAGCAGACGCGAGAGGGAGAACCTCCCTCCCAGCCCGGCGCTGCCGGATGGGTTCTCGCAGCAGCAGCAGGCTGCCCCGGCGGCCCCGCGCCCCGCCGACTCGCGCGCGCCCCCTCGGCCTGTGCAGCAGCAGCGCCCGGACCCGCCCGAGCCAAGGGCGAAGGCGCCGAGCCCTACGCCTATCACTGCCCGCCTCCGCCTCGACACCTCGGCGGCGAGCCTCGCCCCAACTCCGGGCAGTGCATCCCAGCGCGCCCAGTCTGCGCGCCCAAGTTCCGCGAGGGACGCAGCGCCTCGCCCGCCCCTCGGCCGGGCCGGCTCCTCGAACAGCGCCGTGCCCTTCCCGACTGTCTCGACCGCGCAGGCGGCTGCCGCATCCGGCCCTGCCTCTGCGGCGCCGACGACGCGCCCTTCGTACCTCCGCGCGAACTCTTCGTCGTCGATGCGCAGCGGGCGGCCCGTCTCCCCTGGCGCGAGCGCGAGCGGGCTTACGCCCTCGACGTCGGCCTCGTCGCTCGCGTCGCGCTCGTCCGCGTCGAGCGGCGGCGGGCTCCTCCCACCCTCATCGGAGGCATCAAGCACAAGTCGCGCAGTGAGTCCCGACGGCACGAACGCGGTCGAGGACCTCGAGAGCCTGATGCAGAGCATCGTCGAGATGAGCGAGGGGCTGTTTGAGAAGGACGAGGAGGAGCGGAGGGCGCCGCCTGTCGCGGGTGGGGCGCGGTAGAGCGCGGAGTGCCGTCGCGTGTTGGGCATTGCATCGAGTGGAGTCTTTCACCAGTCGAGCGCAAGTTGAGCGTGATGAGCAGGAGAAGAAGGGCTTCGTCTCCGCGCATCCTCGTTTTTTCTGCTGCCCGCGAGCCGCTTGATACTACGCCGACGCTCTGCTCACGCTGAAGGAGCCCGCCGCTCGTCCCGAGCGAGGCGAGTTTGGCGAACTGTGCGGCGAGGAGGTTGTCGTCCCGCACCGCTGCTCTCTCGCCGCTGTGGCCAGATCGAGCGATTTGCTGAGCCTGTCCACGCTCCTTACACCTGCACTGCACGGGCACGACCACTCGAACGGCGCACGGAGGTTCCGTTCGCTCGACACCGCCTCGTCCCTCGTCAGGCGACCGTCTACTCCGCGAACACCGCCGCTGAGGGCGCACAGAGGATCCCCAATAGCGCGCAGTATTCTACAAGAACACTCGCGAACGCGCACCCCGCCTAGCCGCCTCGTTCGCCACGCGCGATGACCACCCGTACGGCGAGGAGCGCGGCGAGCAGCGCAGCGTGGGACGACCAGGACGTATACCTCTACGCGCTCAAGGTCGCCGTCCTCGACTACAACATCGCCCGCGCAGGGCACGCCAGCCCCGCCCCCGGCCCGTCCACCTCCTCTCCCTCGCCGTCTGCGAATGGCCACCCCTCGACGACGAGTGCAGCCGCGCTCGCCCGCCCCGCCGTCAAGCACAGCGTTACCGGGTCCATCCGTCCCGCAGACGGCTGGACCAGCGCCCTTGGATCGCTCGGCGACGTCTTCAAGGACTCGTCCTCGAGCCGCGACAGGGCGTCCCGCTTCCCCAAGGACTTTGTCAAGGCGCTCGACCGCCGCATGGAGCGCATCGCGCGTGGGGGAGACCCGGCGCACGCCGACCCGCTCTTCCGCCAGACGGTCGGCGCGTTCTACACGACCTACGCGCAGCCGAGCTTCCACAAGAAGCTCAAGGACAACCGCCAGATCGAGGAGGTCATACTCATGTTCGTCACGACCGCGAGCAACATCCTCAAGAAGCGTCTCGTCGGCGACGAGTGGAAACCCGAGCTCAACGCCCAGGTCGCGAGGTTCGCGGGCGTGATCAAGGACACGCTCAAGACGTGCAGCCGCGTCCCAGGCGAGCTCGTCAACCGCCTCGAAACGTACTGCTCCAAGCTCGCCCAGGACGCTCCGCCCCCCGCGCCCGCGCAGGGCCACGACCGCCACCTCTCCGTCTCGTCCGCCTCCGCCTCCGCCTACCCCTCCTACTCCCCTCCCCTCTCCTCCGCAACGGCGGGTTCGCCCCTCATCACGCGGCAGAGCTTCGACTACCCGCCCACCGCCGCCTCGCCCACCGTCGTCCTCGAGGACATGCCGTTCGTGCGCGCCGTCGGGTCCATCTTTGGCAAGGGCGACGCGGAGCTCAAGCGGGACGTCGCGGTGCTCCGGCGGACTTGCACCGAGCAGGTGCGTCTCTCCTCTGAAGGGAGATGATCTTGTGCTCATTATGGTCTCCCGCAGGCCGCCTTCAACGACCTCAAGGCGATCATCAACGCCGTCGCCCAGCTCGCCGTCTCGCCGCCCTCCGCCTCCTCTGCCTCGCAATCCTCCGACTCGCACCACTTCCCCTTCCGCCCCGAGCACTTTGAGTCCGAGGACGCGTTCAATGCCTGGCGGAAGCAGGAGAACGACGCACTGCAGGAACTCCTCCTCGAGATGACGATGCGGAACCCCGAGCTCGTCAAGGGCGGCGGCGGCGGGTCGCTCGGCATCGACCCGGCGGCGATAGATAGGCAGAGCCGGCGGAGCTCGCACAGCTCGCTCGTCATCGTCGGCTCGGACGGCAGCGTCGTCGAGGGTGACGACCGTCACAACGACTCGTCCTTCGCCCTTGTCCCGCCCGATCCGCGCCTTTACTACCGCCGCCTCTACGCCCTCGCCCTCGAGCACGACTACGCCCTCATGTCGACCCTCCCGCCTGACGAGGACGTCTCCCTCACGATCCTCTCGCCGCTGCACGAGGAGCTCCTCCGCGCGTGCCAGACGCGCTGGCGGATCCCCAACATCGTCCGCGCGGCGACGTTCGCGAGCCTCATCGCCGGGCTGTACAAGGACCAGGGCGTTCCGGAGGAGTGCGTCGGCGAGGCGCTCGACCTCGTTCGGCGCGAGGAGGACAAGTGGCGCTACTGGCGGTGGCCGACCGCCGACCGGCACCACCTCTTCCGCGCGCTGTCGCTCCTCTTCGACACGCTCCTCACGCGCTTCTTCGAGATCTTTCAGGGCCTCCTCGCCCTCCCCTTCGCCGCCGTCCTCCCGCTCCTCCACTCCATCCACGCCGACGAGCTCTTCGCTTCGTCAATCGGGACGCTCCTCCCCGCGACGCTCAGCGAGCTTGAGACGGGCATGCGCAAGTTCGTCGCCATGGCGTTCGAGGAGCGCATGGCCGAGGCCGACTCGAAGGAGCGCAGGAGCGACCTCGACCCGTGGATCGAGATGCTCGCCTGGATCCGCGAGGAGGTCAAGGGCTACGACCGCGCGTTCCCGGAGAAGGTCTGCGAGTGCGTCGCCGCTCGTTCTCTCGCCCCTTCGCTCCACCTGACCCACTCCGCGCGCGCAGCCAAATCGACCCGCCCTCGCTCTTCCTCGCTGTCGCCGCGCCGCTCTTCGTGCAGCACCTCGACCGCTCGCGCCTTGCGCTCCTCGCCGCCGCGTCGCAGCAGGAGGGCGCCGCGAGCGACGAGGATCTCCTCGAGCTGTACCACGGCGTGCGCGAGCTCAAGGACCTGCATCGCGCGTTCGTCTCTGAGTGCGTTCCCCTCTCACTCGGGGTGCTTTTAGCGAGCTGACGAATTGACGTTCACAGCGAGGAGCTCGACATCGACTTTTCAGCGTGGTTCGAGCCGTACGTGCGGCGGTGGCTTGCCGGCACAGACACACAGACGAGCGAGTGGGTCAATCGCGCGATCGGCAAGGACCGGGTGCGTTGCTCTGCCTCTGCCGCTTCTCGCCTCCGCTGACCCGGCAGCGCTTGACCAGTTCGAGCCGGAGGAGACGGCGACGCACTCGTCGTCAATCGTCGACCTCATCGACTCGTGCAAGGCGCCCGTCGACTTCATCCTCAACCTCAAGTGGCCGAACGAGTTCGAGCACGCCAAGTTCCTCACCGGGCTGTCGCGGGTGCGCTCGCTCGCTCCCTCTCCGCCCCGCCCCTGCTCACCCGCCTCTCGCGTGCGCAGACCATCGCCAAGTCAATCGAGCAGTACGCGAACCAGCTCGAGGCCATGTTCGTCGACGAGATGTTCCCTCGCAAGACGGATGAGCCGCCGACGCAGGACGTTGCGCGCCCGTCGGCGTGGCTTACCAAGGCCAAGATGGTCGTCCAGGGCGACAAGAAGATCGAGCCGTTCGTCTTCACGCCGGCGGTGCGTGCGCCCTTGTCTCTCATGCAGGGAGGACCCGCTGACGCAGCGCGCACTCGCAGAGCTGCATCAAGCTCAACAACATCCAGGCGGCGCGGCAGCTGCTCGACACGATGTACAACACGCTCGACGCGGACAAGGTGTCGCGCATCGTCGAGATCAACACGCCGCCGCCCGCGCCCGACGCCGACACGACCCCGCCGCGGTACCTCTTTACGGTCAAGATCGTGCTGTGCGAGAACCTCTCGCCGCCGTCGGGCAACACGCGCAAGCAGCTCGACCCGTTCCTGATCCTGTCGGACCCGGCGGGGTACCGCGTCGCCAAGACGCGGACACTGTACGAGACGAACGACCCGCGGTGGGACGAGACGCTCGACGTCTCGGTCAAGGGCGACCTGTGGCTCCGCGCGACGGTGTACAACCGGAACCTGGTCGACCACCACGACCACGTCGGCTGCGCGTACATCCACCTCGACCCGCGCAAGTTCAGCGACTTCCTCGCGCAGGACGTCTGGTTCCGCCTCGAGGACCAGCAGCGCCAGCCGCTCGATGGGAGGCTCCTCCTCCGCATCTCGATGGAAGGCGAGAAGGACGACATCGGGTTCTACTTTGGCCGCGCGTTCCGCAGCCTCAAGCGCGCCGAGGGCGACATGGTCCGGCACATGGTCGACAAGGTGCGCACCACGTTCTCGCTCTTTCGCGCGCCCCCTGCTGACCAGCCCACCCCGAAGATGACACCCTTCGTGCGGCACTACATCTCGCACCAGAACCTGCGGTCGTTGCTTAAGCTAGGCCCGTACAGCCTCCCCGACCTCGAAAAGGTCCGCGGCAACCTCGACAAGGGCGTCCGGAACCTGAACGCCTACGTCCGCGACGCGCTCGCGACGTCGACGGGCGCGGGCGACGCCGCAAGGCTGCTCATCCCGCCCGTGGCGGACCCGCATGCCCCGACGCAGGTCACGCTTGAGCGGCTCGAGCAGCGCAAGAAGGGCAAGGGCCCGCTGACGGACCTCGAGATCGAGAACGCGATTGGCGACTTGCTCGACTACTTCGAGGTGACGTTCGCGACGCTCAAGGAGTCGCTCACGCCGGACGGTACGCCCTCCCTCCTTCCCGCTCTCGGTCTACGATGCTGACTCGGCCTGGATGCGCAGCGTGGAGGCTCGTCTCGATGCGGCTGTGGAAGGACATCCTGACGCAGATCGAGGGCCTGCTCGTCCCGCCTTTGAGCGAACGCCCAACCGAGATGCGCCCGCTGAGCGAGAAGGAGGTCGACGTCGTGTACAAGTGGCTCGGCGTGCGTTCACACCTCAGTCCCCGTATCAAGGTACCGCGCTGACAAACGGCGCGTGCAGTTCCTCGTCAACTTTTTCCACGGCGGTGGCGAGGGCGTCCCGCTCGAGGACCTGCGCAACTCGAAGTACCTCGGTGCGCTCCCACTCTCCTCCCCTTGCTTTCATCTCTGTTGACCCCCGTCGTGCAATCGCAGAGCTCATCGAGGCGCGGATGTACTACGAGTGGAGCGCCGACGACCTCATGCGCGCAAGCGTCGAGACCCGTGCGTGCCTCTCCCGTACGTCGCCGCTGTTCCTCGCTGACGCTCGCTTCCTCCACAGTGCAACGGCAGCTGACAAGCCGGTCCAACTCGCTGCTCGGGCGGAGCAAGTCGGTGTACCAGCAGCGGAACCTGGGCACGATCCGGGCGCACAAGATTGAGAAGCAGCAGAAGATGACGAGCTCGGGCGAGATGATCCTGCGCATCCTGCGCATGCAGTGCGTCCTGCTCCTTCTCCTCCTTCCCCGTGTGCGCGTGCTAACAGTGAGCGCGCCCGACCAGCCCCGGCACGAGCGACTTCCTGTCGACGCAGATCGCGTCGATGCACCGGCTGCAGGCCGAGCTCGCGAAGAAGCAGCAGCAGAAGGGCAACCGCGGGAGCCTGCAGCGCGCGGGCGGCGGGGCGAACGGCGAGCGTGGCGGAGTGGCGAGGGCGGGGCGGACGGTGCTGAGTGCGATCGTGGACGAGTGAGGCGCACTTCTTGGACTTGGAGGAGTCTTGAGTTCTGTTCTGTGCCGCTGTTGTCAGTTGTAGCTCCTCTCGCATCGAACGTGCCCGCTTTCTGTGCTCGTCTTGGGCCCGCCGTGTGGAGAAGAGGCGCAGAGTGACAGCAAGCAAAGGAGGTCCGGCGCGCCTGCCAACCTGGCTGCGGCGTCTCGTCCAGGGGCTGGTTCTAGCGCATGGCTTGGAAGAGCAACCGGAGGCGAGAGTCCAGCGTTTTGCAGGTCCGCGATGAGACGGAAGGAGGAGGCGCAGAAGAGCGAGCACAGCGTATGAAGCGGCGGAACTCGCTGAGCAGGTCAAGAGCAGGTCTAGCACGGCATCGGGCACTCAAGCAGGTCAGCTCGAGGGAGCGGGCGCGGTGGTCGCGGTCGAAGCGGCGCGTCGACGGCGACGAGGGGTCTGTCCCTCCCCGACCTCGTCCCGCGCCAAGATGGTGCGTGCGATCCGCGTGCATCTCTCAGGCTGCCGCCACTGACGCTCTCCCGCCCTCGCTCCCGTTCGAACCGCGCCCTGTGCTGCTCCCCCCGCCCCGCGCTCCCACTCCACGTTCCCGCCCGCGCCCTCGCCCTGCCCGCACCGCCTGGACGCGTGCACGCTCTGCGCCGGGCTCTCGCTCACTCGCAGGTTGTCCTCGCCGCGAGCATCGTCACCAAGAGCGGAAAGCGTCCGTCCCCCCCTCCCCTCCTCCTCCTCGCGAGACGCGGGGTTCGCTCTCAACGCGCACGATCGCGGAGGTTACTAGCTTGACCGTGCAGCGCGCTGACTCTCACTCCCTCTACGCAGCGATCCTCTCGCGGCAGTTTGTCGACCTGCCCCGGCCACGCCTCGAGTCGCTCCTCTCGTCGTTCCCGCGCCTCGTCTCGCCCACCTCGGAGCACACCGTCGTAGAGTCGTCCGGCGTCCGCTTCGTCTATACCCCGCTCGAGGACCTCTACGTCCTCCTCATCACCAACACTCAGTCCAACATCCTCCTCGACCTCTCGACCCTCTCCCTCATCACCCGCATCGCCACAGAGCTCGGCAGCGGCGGCCGCGGCGGCGCCATCGGCGAGCTCGACGTCATGCGCGTCAACTTCGAGATCCTCTCGGCGTGGGACGAGGTCATCAGCCTCGGCTGGCGCGAGAACGTCAACCTGCAGCAGGTCCGCAACATCCTCGAAATGGAGTCGCACGAGGAGAAGATCCAGGAGATCATCGCGCGGAACAAGGAGCACGAGGCCAAGGAGGAGCTCAAGCGCCGCGCGCGCCAGCTCGAGATGCAGCGCCGCGAGATGACCCGCCGCGGCCAGAACCCGTACGCCAACCCCTCCGCCCCGAGCAGCTACTCGGCCGTGCCCTCGTCCTACACCCCTCCGACCGGTGGCCCGTCTTACTCGGGCGCCGGGTACGACTCGCCCTCGGCGAGCGCGACGCCGTCGGCAGCCAAGCCGTTCAAGGGCAAGGGCATGCAGCTCGGCGGCGCAAAGGGCCGCAAGAAGGAGGACGACCTCGCGGCGGCGCTCGGCGGGCTCAGCGTCGACGATGCGGACCTCCCGCTCCTGCAGCACCAGCAGCACCAGCAGACGCAGCAGTACGAGGAGCCCGCCCCGCAGCAGCAGTACCAGCCGTCTGCACCAGCGACGCCCGCCAAGGATGTCAACCCCTTCGGAGAGGTCGAGCAGGCAGAGTGCGTCCCCTTCCTCCCGCTACGAAGCTCCCGAGCTGATTTGACGTGTCCGCAGCGTCCACCTCGTCGTGCGGGAAGCGCTTTCCCTCGCGCTCAACCGCGACGGCGGCATCTCGTCCCTCTCGCTGAAGGGCGACCTCGACCTGCGGATCAACGCCGCCGACTACGCCGCGGTCGTCGTGCGCCTCCCGTCGCCCGCGGCGGGCGCATACCCCAAGGCGAACGACCTGCAGTTCAAGACGCACCCGAACGTCGACAAGGCGGCGTGGGCGCAGCGCGGCGAGATCCGTCTCAAGGAGGGCAAGAAGGGTTTCCCCGTCCGGCAGGGCCTCGGCGTGCTGAAGTGGCGGATGACCGGGACGGACGAGAGTGTCGTGCCCTTGTCGAGTGCGTTCTCTCGCCCTCTCCTTCTCTTGACGCGTGCTGATCATGCTCTCCCGCGCAGTCAACTGCTGGCCGTCAGCCGACTCGGGCACGTTGACCGTCAACCTCGAGTATGAGCTCGAGAACCCGGCACTCTCGCTGCACAACGTCGTCATCTCGATCCCGCTCCCGTCGGGCGCCGAGCCGTCCATCTCGGAGGCGCCCGCGCACGGCTCGTACGCCATCAACCCACACTCGGGCCACCTCGAGTGGACCATCGACGAGGTCAGCGAGCAGGCGGGGACCGCGAGCGGCAGCCTCGAGTTTGAGGCGCAGGGCGACGATGCCGATGCGTGCTTCCCCGTCGCGATCGACTTTGTCAGCCAGAAGAGCATGTGTGGCGTCGAGGTGCGTCTCTCTCGTCTCGCTCGGCGGAGCCTGCCGTCATGCAGACACCGCTTGTCGAAGGTGCGACTGACTCGCGCTCCTCATTCCCGCCACAGGTCCAGAGCGTCTCGGCCTCGGCAGCGGACGACTCGGCCGTCGACTTCTCGCTCGACTCGCTCCTCGCCGTCGACCGCTACGAGGTCGTCTAGCCGCGCCCCGAAAACGCGCCTGCCGCCCCGTCGTTCTCTCCCCCCCCCCCCCCCTTTGTGTCCCCCCCCGCCCGAGTTGTGCATGAGTAGAACGAGGAGATGTAATCCGCTGTGCGATACCCTCCGTTACAGCGTGTGAATCGGGACGCGCAGGAAGTGGAGGTACCGCCAGAGCGCGGCGAGCGGGGCAGCGCCGAGCAAGAGCGTGCGCACTGCCTGCTGGTCAAGCTGCGCGACGAGCGCGTCTAGCTGCGAGCCAACGGTCATGGTTTGCGGGCGAAGCAGCGGAGGCAGGTGCGGAGCGGCGGTGGGAGGACAAACGACGCTATGCGGTATTTTGTATTGCACGGCGGGGGCGCTTTGTCAACGCAAGGCGTTTTGGCCGAGCGGTCTAAGGCGCTAGCTTAAGGTCAACCCAGCTTGATCCGCTAGTCCGAAAGGGCGTGAGTTCGAATCTCACAGACGTCACCTTGACAAGTCTTCACGGGCTTGCACTCTTTTTGCCTCTCTTTGCTCTGCCCTCTCTTTCCCTCCCTCCTCCCTCCTCCTCGCCTCGCTCACTTCTCTCTTCTGCTCCACCGCTGCGAGTCACTCCGTCTGCGCTACTCTCGGGCTTGCACTCTTTTTGCCTCTCTTTGCTCTGCCCTCGCTCTTCCTCCTCCTCCTCCTCCTCCTCCTCCTTGCCTCGCTCACTTCTCTCTTCTGCTCCACCGCTGCGAGTCACTCCGTCTGCGCTACTCTCGGGCTTGCACTCTTTTTGCCTCTCTTTGCTCTGCCCTCGCTCTTCCTCCTCCTCCTCCTCCTCCTCCTTGCCTCGCTCACTTCTCTCTTCTGCTCCACCGCTGCGAGTCACTCCGTCTGCGCTACTCTCGGGCTTGCACTCTTTTTGCCTCTCTTCTGCTCTGCTCTCGCTCTCCCTCCTCCTCCTCCCTCCTCGCTGGAGCATCTTCTCCTGTGCGCTCCTGCCGGAGAGAACTCGCTCGCTCTGTGGTGTTGGAGAGGACGCGCCCGCACTCCTTCTCCCGCGCAGTTGTGCACGGCCCCTCCCGCTCCCCTCCCTCGTCTCTCGCTCCTCCCGCTCACTGCATTTCACCTCCTCCGCCGCTCGAGACCGCGCCCCAAGCCAGAAACGCACAAGAAGACCCGCTCAATCAGCGAATCACCCGCCGCAACCGCCCACACGCCGTCGTTCGACCTTCCACTCCTCATCAGCTGCGCCCTCCTCGAGATGCCCCTCGCACGCACGCTCTTCTTCTACGGCACGTTCGTCCGCACCATCGACCTCTACTTCACTGCAAGCGCCTGGCCACCCCTGCGCGGCCCGTTCCTCGCGCTGGCGATGATGCGCTCGAGGCGTGCCAAGGGGTCCCTCCGGACGGCGACGGGCTCGACATTCGCCAAGCTCCCCGACGAGCTCCTGAGTGCAATCTCGCAGGAACTCGTGCTCGCCGAGCGCGAGGATGAGGAAACCAAGTTTGTCGAACGCCAGCTGTGCGCCGAGTGCGTGGCGATGCGCGAGTCGAACCCAAGTTCCGATGCCCTCGCCTTCGACACGTTGCAGGACTGCGACATCTGCTCCGAGGAGAACGGACTAATTGTCCTCGACCTTGTCGACTCGTTCGATCCGGTGCATCTCCTCCAGTCCTCTCCAGCCGCCCTCGTTCTGACCAGGCTCGCGTCCTGGCATAGTCTACGGTCCACTCGTTCGCGCGCGACTGGCAGCTCGCCCTCCCAAGCATGACGCACTTTGCACGCAATGTCGACACGCGCCACGAGGACCTGGATGCCCTCTCCGCTGTTGCCCTTCCGCTCACCGCTGCACTGTACGAGACGGATGAGGACAAGCGCGAATACAGCGAGGGCATGGGCGACCCGCGGTACTGCCCGAGCATGACGCCCGGGGTCGAGTCAGGCAACTACGATTGCGAGGACGAGGTCCTCGAGATCGACCCGAGCGTGTTCGACCATTCGTCCGGCGCCAACCGCAGGTTCGCAATCTTCCTCTCGACCTCCCAGCTCGTGCCGGAGAACCCGTCGATCACCAAGCTCGTCTCCGTCGAGAAGGCTCGCCGCGACCGGCTGCGCCGCGAGGCTTCCGCCGCAGGGCATGGTACTGCGTCCGCCCAGCCCGCGTCTCCGCCAGCCTATGCGCCGCCCTCCTCCCGCGCCGTGCGCCCGCTTGCACGCGCTGCACGCTGGCACATCTGGACCGCCGCCTACAACACAGACGGCTGAGAAGCGCGTGGAGACTGTCGTCGAGGCCGCGGAATCCCTGCGAGATTTGTTTCGCCGGGTCTTTCACGGTTTGTTCGTAGGCAATCTTCCCATCCCGTGTGCAAGCATCTTCATGCCCTTCGGCGCGCGTCTCTTGGAGAGGCTGCCGCGCGGATTTCCACGCGGCGGGGCAGGAGTCCCTTCTCGCGCGTGCTGTCGCTCTCGCTTCGTGCGTGCCATCTGCCTCGCCCACCCCAGGCGTGACCTGCCGCTCAGCAGAGGGCCTGCGACCCTCCCACAAGCTCCCGCCAGGCGCGCCCGCCGCCCTCTGCGGCCAACCCGTCGCGACGCGTCGAGAACTGATGAAGATGGAGAGCGCCCCACAGGGCGTCGCAAGGCTCGCGGGCAGTCGCAGTGCGCTCCTGCAAGCGAATAAGCCCTCCTCAAGCCCGCTCGCGCCGAACTGAGATGACGAGCGGGGGGACCTCCTGTCGAGGATGTTGGCCGACGACGAGGGGTCTCCTGACGCCCCTCTCGCTCCTGCGTCTCGCTGTGCTCGGCTGCTCTCCGCTGCTGCGCCTCCTGCTCCTCCCACTCGACCGAGCCAGCGTCACTGCCATCCCTCCAACCGGTCCTGCACGCCCGCACGCCCTCCCTCTCCCGCTCGCACCTCCATCCACCCTCGGCTCTCGTCACCTTCCTGCATCTCCCAGCACGCGGACGACGCCAGTATGTCCCAACAGCGCAACGAGGGACAGCCGCCTGAGCGGTTTGACAAGATCCAGTACGCCGACTTGAGCCCGGAGAGGTGCGTTCGTCTCGCTCGGTGACCGGCGGCGTCGGTGAATGGAGGGAGGGACGAGTCTCTCGAGAAGAGCGGCATGCTGGGCTTCGTCGATCCACACAGCGCCAATCTCGCCCCCACTTACCGCTCTCAACGCTGTTCGTGGCGTCCAGCCGCGACGCCGCGTCGGATCTCCCGCTGACGCCCTGCTGTTCTTCTTCCCTGCATCGCCCACAGCGAATGGGTTCGCCTCGGCAAGGGCTCGTTCGGCTGCGTGTACAAGGGCGAGTACCTGGGCATCGAGGTGTGCCGCTCGTCCCCTACTCCCGGTCCGCTCCTGTCCCTCCCTCCCGCTGACGCACCCCTCGACTTGCAGGTCGCCATCAAGGAGGTCCTCCCGAGCACCGAGTATGACGGTGCGTCCTCTTCCAGGAGGGTGCTGCACCGGCGTGTCCCGGCTGACCCGCTCGTGCTCGGCCTCGCAGTCGAGAAGTACCTGCAGCGCGAGATCACCCTCATGCAGCAGGCGCGGCATCCGAACATCGTGCAGTACCTGGGTCTCGCCCTGTGCGTGTCTTCCGCGCGCCACCGAGGCGTCCGCTCACCGCCCGGCCTGCTCGGTGCTCACGCTTGTCGCCCTCGCAGCGCCCCCGCCTCGTCCGAGTCGACCCTCCCCGACCGCCCCCGCATCCTCATCATCAGCGAGTTCCTCCCGCGCGGCAACCTGCGGCAGTACATCCTCGACCGCACCCTCCCCTTCCCCTGGCGGCTGCGCATCTCGTTTGCCGTCGACATCGCGCGCGCGCTCGCCTACCTCCACTCGAAGAACTGCATGCACCGCGACCTCAAAGGGGAGAACTTGCTGGTGACGAGCAACGAGCGCCTCAAGGCGTGCGACTTTGGGCTTGCGAGGGTCGCGCCCGGCGGTGGGAGCGAGGACGAGGCGCGGAGGAGGTTGACGTACTGCGGGACGGATGGCTGTGAGTCATCTTTCCCCTGATGTGCTCTGCCCCGCTCGTGCCGCCACGGCCGACCACTAGGTAGAGGAAAGGTGGCTAACCCTCGCCCTCACACCTGCCCGTACAGACATGTCGCCCGAGATTCTTCTCGGCCTCCCATTCGACCTCAAGACCGACATCTTCAGCCTCGGCGTCCTCTTCGTCGAGATCGCATCGCGCCAGCTCGCTTCGAACCATACGTTCGTCCGGCAGCTCCCCGACTACGGCATCTCGCACACCGAGGTCTGGGGCTCGATCTCGTCCAACTGCCCACGCTCGTTCGTCGAGCTCGCGCTCGAGTGCTGCGACACGGACGCGCGCAAGCGGCCCGACACGAAGACCATCCTCCGCCGCCTGCGCGACGTCGAGCTGGAGGTCCTCGACCTCGATGCGCGCGGGCTCGGCGACGCCGACTCGCACACGCGCGGCGCACTCGACTCGGTCCGCCGCAAGGGCTCCATGGCGGCCAACGTCGGGAGCATCTCGTACGCCGGGACGACGAAGCGCGGCTCGGGCAAGTATGGCGCGGTTGGCGGCGGCGGCGGCGGGCGCGGGACGGCGCGGCCCTCGGCACCGCGCCTGCCGAGCTTCGAGGGGCGCGTCAACCTCCGCCTCGGGAGCAGCTTCGTCGGCGGCGCGCCGACGGCGACGGCGACGGTGCTCTCGGCATCGCCGTCGGTCCCGTCGAGCATCGCGGCGGGTGACGGCCATGCCGCCTCGCGCGAGGGGTCCTACTCCGACGAAGAGGACAGCGAGGCGCTCCTCGCGCTGGCGGAGGCCGACATCTGCATCGACTCGCTCGACATGCGCCCCGACTCGGCGTACTTTGCTCAGCAGCGTGGGCGGCGCGACGACGGGGAGGACGACGCCGAGAGCGACTACTCGACGAGCGTCGTCAAGCCGAGCACGATCCTCAGCGGCGGCGGCGGGAGCCGCACGATGCCGTACGGCCGCCTCGGCAGCAGCAGTGGGAGCACGCTCGCCAGCGGCGGGGGCGAGGGCGCAGGCAGTCTCCCTAGCCTCCCGCCCAGCTGGGTCGCCGCGTCCCGCCGCGCCGTCGAGGACGACGAGGGCACCGAGACGGTCATCGCGCCGAGCCGAAGCCCGCGCGCGTCGCCCGCCAAGTCGAGCGGGAGCGCCGAGACGGGCGCAGAGTCGTTCCTCACGGCGCGGACGTCGACGCTCTCGATCGCGAACGCCGTTGTCGGGCACGCGGCGGAGCCGTCGACGGAGGAAGAGGTGGCACAGCCGGAGACGGCGGTTGTCGTGCAGAGGACGGTCGAGGCGGACGAGGAGGAGGAGAAGGACGTCTTCCACTCGACGATCCAGGGTCCGCTGCTTGTCGTCGACGAGCAGACCGGCGTCGCCGTGCAGGAGATCCCGCACCGCTTCTCGCTCATCAAGTGCGTCTCGCGCTGTCTTCCCTGAGCTTCCGGACTGACCACCTTGCTCTCACAGGCCCGGCCTACAGCGCTTCCTCGGCTCACTCGCGCCCTACTCCGCCTCGTCGCCCTCCCTCGCCCAGGCGCAGGCACAGGAGAAGCGTGCGAGCTGGGACCTCGGCAGCCGTGCCGAGGCGGGCTTGCTCGCGCCCGCTGGGGGCGCAGGCGTGGGCGCGGGGAGGTGCGGGCTGTGCGAGAAGAAATTCGGGATCATGAAGGCGTACTTGGCCTGCGACGACTGCGGGTGCGTCAGTGCTGTGCCTTCTCACTGCTTGCGGGCAAACGACGGTCCCGCTCGACGGGCCCGCCCCGTCTGCTGTGTCGACTCGCGGTCCTGACGCTCTTTGCGCTCACAGCTTCTCCTGCCACATCAAGTGCTCGGACCTCATTCCGCCGAACTGCCCCTCGTCGCCGTTCTCTCCGCCGTCGCTCTCGAACCCGACCTCGCCGACGAGCGCGACCTTCGCCTCCGCCTCCTCCTCCTCCGCCGCCGCCGCGGCGCCCACCAAGCCCACCCGCCCGCCACCGCCCGCGCCGACGGGGTCGTCCCGCCCTGGGAGCCGCGAGCGGACGGGGAGCAAGCTCGTCAAGAAGCAGAAGGGCGGGAGCGGCGGGAAGGGCGGGAGCCCGCTCGCGGCGGTGAATGCCTGAGCGCGTCTCCTTCTCTTCTCGGCGCGCGTCCTCCGTCACTCGTCCGTGTAGTACTACCCCCTCGCGCCGTCGTCGTTTCCTCGCGGGCGATTCTCCTGTTTTGCGCGCCGTCGCCCCCTCGTACTCCCTCCCGTCTTTGGCATCGTAGCTCCCCCTTGTGTTTGCCCTTCTGTCGTTGCGACCCCTAATGTTGATCTTGTCCACCAGTTGCGCCTCTGCGGTCGATCAGAGCTGAGCAGCGATGAAAGGGAGAGCTCGAGGAGGGGAAGCGACGAAGAGGCGACAGCACAGCAGGCGGGGCAATCCGAGTGAAGACAACATGTCCAGCCAGTCCGCAGTGTCGTCTCCAGTCACACGGGAGCTCTCACGGAGCAGTGGAACGCAAGTCGACTTCATCAGCTGCGGGGAGAAAAGCGGCGGAGCTGTCTCCCTCAACTCGTCGCCGCTCCCCGCCCAGACTGCCACGATGGGCCGCAAAAAGAACCAGACGGCTGTCCCCAAGACGAAGCACGACGCGTCCCTCCTCGCAGGCGCCGCGACCCACGAGGTTGGCATGCCCAGGGTCCGTCGCTCCCCTCCTCGCTCCTCCCCAGCCCGTCCCTGGAGCTGTGGGAGCTAAGCCAGGATCGAATGGGCCTGACAAGATGTACCACCCCCGCAGAAACGCTTCTACCGCCAGCGCGCACACGCCAACCCGCTCTCGATCCACCACCTCGACTACCCCGCCTCGCCCGCCCACATGGACTGGTCCACGCACTTCCCGACCTACTTTGCGCACCCGCCCGCCGAGGGCGAGGGCAGCCCGTCCCTCAAGGGCAAGAAGGTCGAGTTCGCGGACGTTGGCTGCGGCTTCGGCGGTCTCTCCATCTCGCTCGCCCCGCTCTTCCCGGACACCCTCATGCTTGGTGCGTACCCTCTCGTCACAGGCGAGAAGCAGTCGCTGACCTGCCCCGCGCGTAGGCCTCGAGATCCGCGTCCAGGTCACCCAGTACGTCTCGGACAAGATCCGCGCGTTGCGCCTCAACCCGGGCTCCGTCGACCCCGACAACGCCGACGACGTTGCCGCTGCCGCTGCAGCTGCCGAGGGCGAGGGCGAGCCCGCTGCGAAGCGGCAGAAGGTTGAGGAGACGAAGCCGGAGGAGGAGGCGCAGCCGGGCAAGCTCGCTCCAGTGCGCGGCATCAAGCCCGAACTGATGCCGCCCGAGGGGTATGCGTACGGTAACGTGAGCGTCCTTCGCGCCAACGCGATGAAGTTCCTCCCCAACTTCTTCGAGAAGGGCCAGGTGCGTCGGCCCCTCCTCTTTCCTCTTTCCCTCCTGTCGACCCGAGACTCACGACTGTGCGCCCGCAGCTCTCCAAGATCTTCTTCCTCTTCCCCGACCCGCACTTCAAGCAGCGCAAGCACAAGGCGCGCATCATCTCGTGCGTTGTTTCCGCTCTCCTCCTCTCAAGCATCCTGCTGACCCTTCTCCTGCAGCCCCACCCTCCTCGCCGAGTACGCCTACGTCCTCCGCCCCGGCGGCCTCCTCTACACCATCACCGACGTGCCGGACCTGCACCAGTGGATGACGGGCCACATCGGCGCGTTCCCGCTCTTCCACCGCCTGACCGAGGACGAGATCGACAACCTCGGCCTCGAGAGCGGCGAGGGCGTCGAGGGCCAGAGCGGGAGCGAGCTCCAGCGCCAGAGGGAGCGCGCGGTCATGGAGGCGGTCAAGCGCCGGACTGAGGAGGGCAAGAAGGTCGAGCGGAACCAGGGCGGCAAGGAGTGGAGCGTGTGGAGGAGGCTGCCGGACCCGGAGTAGGCGGCGCGGGCGTGTTGTTGGGTTGTAAGAGCTGTATGTGCGGTTGCGGCTCTCTTGCTTCGTCCGGCTGACCCGCTCCTCGTTTCAGGTTCCTCCTCTGTCCCGCCCCGCTCACGCCGACAGCAAGCCCCGCTCATCCGCCTCGCTGTCGCTCCCGCTCCCACTACTGGTGCTCCACCGCCTCCGCTTCTCCCGCTCCTCCCGCCTGCGCTCCCGCCTCCACCCGCGCGGCGCCTTCCCCAGCTCCCGCACACTCCTGAGCCGCGCGCGTAGTCCATCGCCATCGAACTCGCCCGTCCCGCGTACACTGAACCGCGGCAGTGCGGCGTACTCCCGCACGACGGGGCGGTCCGCCGCGAGCGCGAGGAAGTGCGCCGTCTTGAGGCTGCGGAACAACTCGAGGAGGACGAGCAGGCCGGGGATGCTGCGCGTGCGCCGCGCGAATCTGATCAGCTCGAGCGCGAGGGTAGAGGGTCGAGGCGCACCCGAGGACGAGGTACGTCTGGTTGAGGTGCATCTGCTCGCAGACGTGCTGCACCGCCGAGGCGTGCGTCTCTTCCTCCGCGCTCGTCTCGACGTGGATGATGGCTTCTTTCGCGCTGTAGTCGGCGCGTCAGCGCGAGCGGGATGGGAAGGAGGGAAGGACGCGCCACCAGGCGGTCCACTCGGCGAGGGAGTACCGTAGCGCGAGGGCGAAGAGCGCGACGGAGAGCGCGACCGTGAGTGCGAGGAGGCCCTGCTCCTCTCCGCGATCAGCGCTGATGCTCTCAACCGAACAGGAGAACACGCACCGACGCGACCCAGCTGACCCACCTCAGCCTCCGCATCCTCCGCTCCCACTCCCGCTCAACCTCCTCATCCCCCTCCCCGCTCTTCATCCTCTCAATGCCATCCCTCTCCACGACGACCTTCCTCGGCCTCCCAAACCCCGCGCTGACGCTCTCCTCCATGACGCCAAAGAAGCCCACGACGCACGCACCCGCGTACGCCGCGCTGCTCCCCACCGTGCACCAGAGGAGCGCCGTCTGCGGCACGGACGGGAGGAAATACCCCGTCACGTGCGTCGGGAGGGAGACGGCCGCGAGGGCGCCTGCTTTTGGCGTGAGCGCGCGCGCCGCGGGGGAGGAGAGGAGAGTGCGGGCGCACCGACGAACGCGCACACGAAGCCGTACACCGCTGCGGACGTTGGCGACTGGCACGAGCGGTCATACGGGCTTGAGGCGTGCGAGTGCCCGTGCCCGCCCCCGCCGCCGCTGGAGCCGTGGTCGTGGGTGTGCCCGTGGGAGTGCGAGTGCGAGTGCGACATCGCGGGCGTCGTGAAGGCGAAGAGGCGGGGGCTAAGAGTCTTTTCCTCCCTTGCCGCTTCCGTCCTTTTCCTCTTTTCTTCCCCTCTTACCCTCGGTGACAGCACTGCAGCGGTCGTCGCGGACGCGCCGGTCGTCGAGGTCACCCCTGCTTGAGAAGGCCAATCTCGGGGCGTCCGCCCTCGCCTCCTATCGGTTATGGGTCCTCTCCTGCGTCTGGTTGACGACGCTCCGCGGTGCTGCGGCTGTGCTACCGTCACCCGCGCGTTGGCGAACCGAAGCCTGCCCGCTGCCTTGTAATCACGTTCCTCCTTCGCTCACTCGCTTCCCTTCTCTCCCTTTACGCCCGCCCGCTGTAGATGACGCCCGCACCGGCATCCAGCACCGCGCAGCGGAAACGGCAGCGCGAGATCACCCTCATCAAGCGCTGCATGGGGTGAGTTGCGTCCCTCCTCGCTGTCCGAACTCGTGTCGCTGACCGTACTGTTCCTCAGCGTGACCGGCTTGCTCATGCTTGCGCAGATTGTCATCGGCTACAACTTCAACGTGATGTCGCTTGTCGCGGAGTCGTACCAGTGCGTCCGTCCTGCTTCGTCGGTCGGAGCACTGTCGGAGCTCCCGCTGACTTGTTTCCTCCGCACGCAGCATGATGAACGATGTCGCTGCCTTCGTCGTGCAACTCTACGCCGACGAGGTCCGCTCTGCCCTCCTCTTCCCTCTATCACGT
Organism: Rhodotorula kratochvilovae; assembly: GCA_019926025.1. Lineage (NCBI taxonomy): Eukaryota > Fungi > Basidiomycota > Microbotryomycetes > Sporidiobolales > Sporidiobolaceae > Rhodotorula > Rhodotorula kratochvilovae. The sequence continues at coordinate 128,801 of JAHSUG010000012.1, forward strand.
TGCTGACAATCGCGCACCCAGCTCGGCAACGTCGACCGCCCGCACGCTCGGGAGACGACCGCGTTCTCCTATGGCTTCGGACGCGTCGAGTTCCTCGCCAACCTCGTGCAAGGCACGCTCCTCTTCGCCTTATGCTTGACGCTCGCGCTCGAGTCGATCCAGCGGTGCGTGCGTCTCCTTTCCACTCCCCTCCTTCTCCTGCTGACTTCGCCGTTGCAGCGCCTATTCTACCGAGACGATCCTCCTTCCGCCGCTCGTCGTCGGCATTGGCGCACTCACACTCGTGTGGAACATTGTCATGTACAACCTCTTCGAGGGCGCTCACCACGCGCACGACGAGCATGTCCTTGCGAAGGGAGGGAGGGCGGCCCACCCGCTGCGGTATCGCGCAAGGCTGGTGCAGGCGCGTCCGCTCTCCGTTCGTCACAATCCCCGAGTGTTCACGCGGGACTGACGTGCCGGCAGTGCAGGCTGCCACCGTCGGCCCCGCAACGCTCGACCTCGCCGCTCGACCCTCCGCTCGCGCGCAACGATTGACGGAGCGGAGTCTCGGCGTCGGGCAGTCACGCTCCGACTCGCATGCGCACAACGAGCATGCGCATGCAGAGAAGGGGAAGAAGAAAGGCTTGGGATTCTACCTGCACCCGGAGAACTCGCTTGCGATTCACGCTTTCGGGGTGCGTCCCCCCCTCCGTCTGCTTCCTTTCTCCTCGCGCTCCGAGCCCGCGCGATTGCTGCTCTACGTCCTTTTTACTGGCGCTGAGGTTCGCCACGCAGGACGCCCTCGGGACCATTGCCATCATCATCGATGGCCTCGCGAGCTGGCTATTCGGCCCGAAGCAGGGCAAGATCTCCGGCGTCGTCAAGACCTGGTCCGGCACCGCGTTCGTTGACCCTATCTGCGCGCTCATCGCCGTCTACATCATCCTGTCGCACTCGTTCCCGCTCGGTGCGTCGCTCCCTCCATCCCTCCGTCACAGCTGACAGGCTCTACGCGCAGTTACCTCGTCGTCGTTCGCGCTGATGCATGCGTTCGACCCCGTTGAGTCGGACGGCATTCGCTCAACGCTGCGCGGCACGTCCTGGCTGCCGCAGCAAGTCTCCTCCCGCTTCCAGGTGAAGCTCGTCGGTGCGCCATCTCCCCTCCTCTCCTTTCGCCCGCGCTCACCCCCTCGGCAAGCACAGACCTGCACATCTGGCAGCTCAGCGCGACGAGCACCTTTGCAACCGTCAAGCTCGCCTTCCAGCTGCACGACTCGCCGCACTCGCCCGCTGCGGGCGACTTCCTCCTCATTGAGGAGGCGGCACGGAGGGTACTTGCGCCACTCGTCCCCGCCGCGAACGCGTGCGTCCCCCGCTATCGTCCCTCTAATGCGGATGCTGACGCACACACGCCGCAGCACCGTCGAAATCACGGTCGACCCGCCGTTCGCCTCGTCGCTGCACGACCACGCGCAGGACTCGCACCATAACCTCAGCCACGACTCGCACGACTCGCACGACGACGAGCGCGTACCACCGCCGCCGTTTCACCGCGGGCATGCGCATGCGCATGGGATGATGGGCTGAGAGAAAGCTTGGGAGGCGGAGCACCGTATGGGTAGCGGATGCAACGCGACGGTGTGCCCAAGCTTCGGAGATACAGCCTGGACCTGTAAGGAGTGCGTCCGACAGGCAACGCTGGAAGAATGAGCGTGGACGAGCAAACTCCGCGCGGGTCTCTCCTCTTTCGCCACTCCCGCGCGAGAAGAACACCCACCTGCGACGACGCCGAAGCCGCGGGGAACGGCGAGCGCTCGTGCACGACGCAGGAGCACTCACGCACGATGGCATGTGAGACGCAGCTAGCGAAAAGATGGCAGGACGAGCGTGGCGGCCGAAGCCAGAGATTCTCCCTCGCGACGCAGTCGGTGCGGCGGGGTCGGGCACCCAGAGAAGCGGTGGCAACGGACGCCCATGGCGGATCGGGCTCAGCAGGTAGGATAGCGGAGATGCGAGCGGGAGGGGCGGGAGATGCATGTGAAAGCGGAGGACGAGGTCGTCCTTGAGCGGCAGCGCGGGCTCAGCAGGGCGGAGGCGGCGCGCAGGTGTTGTTCGGTGAGAGAAGAGCGGGTTCTTCTGCACTGCGCGCAGGAAGAGCGGCGAACGAGCGAAAGAGGCGGGAAGGCGGCGAGCGCGCTCCGGATTGGGAAGGTCAACCTGCCAGCCCCCCTCGCCTCGAGTGTCTCCGCCCGCGCATGCCTCTTTGGGCCCACGCAGCCCCGACGCAGTCCTCTGCACTCAAGCCGTGTGACTTGATTGAACCGAAACCTTGCCTGCCCGCCGCGCCCGCCGCTGGCTTCTACGCTCCTCTCGAGCTCTCTGCTGCTCTCCAGGCGCGCACAGCTTGAGCGCACCGGCCCCTGCACCGTGCCAAGCGCGCCAAAGTCTGCAGGACGACCGCGCCCACGCGCTCGATCACCGTCGTCGACGACGAGGCCAGCTTCCCGCGAACGATACCCGCGCGCGCCCTCCTGCACGCTCCGACAGGTCGACAGCCAGCACGCCCCCCCCCTCCCTGCAGCCACCAGCAGCACCCCTCACTGCCCGCTCCGCCCGCCTGCCGGCGCCGGCCTCTGGAGCTTCCCCGCCGGGTCGAGGTCGTCTCCACCGCTCGACGCAATGATGGCCTCTGCGGCACCTCTGCACGCCTCGATCAAGCACGAGGGGCTCGGGCTGGGAGGGATCAACATGCCCTTGGAACTGGGAGGGTCAGCGGGAGGTGCGTCCACACTCCGTCCCGAGGGGCGGGTCACGCTCGAGGAGTTACGGCCGCAGGGAATGCTAACCACCCGGGGCTCTCTCCCGCCCTAACAGTCGTCGAGCAGGTAGCCCACGAGACCCGCATGAAGGGCGCCCGCCCGCAGCGACCCCGGCGCTCGCCCTCGCACTCCTCCCCACCCGACCTCGCCCCCTTCGCCGCCTCGCTCAAAAGCGCCCCTGCGCCCGCATCCACCATCCCATCGCGCATGTCCGTCGTCGGCGCTGCACCTCCGGCTGCCGCGCTGACCCCCGGAGGCAAGCGCGCCGCCGTCAAGCACATCTCTGGCGGGCTCATCTCGTACCCGATGGTCTCGCGCATCGACTCGACGCCGACGTACACACCCCCACCCGCCGTACCGCCCATACCCGCATCTGTGCTCGCCAAGTCCGTGCCTCCTGCTCCCGCCCCGCCGGCGACGACCCCGCGCATCGACTCGCAAAAGGCGTCCAAGGCGCGCCCGCCGCCGATCAAGGTCAGCAACTCGACACATTCGGGGTTCCTCAGCCCGCTCAAGAGCCGCTTTGGCAAGGGTGCGAAGGAGAAGGAGAACTCGGCGGACAAGGCCGAGGCGGAGGACGAGGAGAAGAGCCGGAGCAGGAAGAGCAAGGTCGACCTGATGATTGCCGAGGTGCGCTCTCTCGCCTTCCTGGTTGAAGCACGCTAACGCACGCCTCGCAGAACAACGCGGCGTTCAAGGCCGCCTTCCCGCACGTTGTCGCGGCACCTCCCGCCGCCCCTTCCCCCGACATCGACCTGAACATCACCCTTCCCAGTCAGAACAGCACCAACGTATCCGACACGCCGGTTGGCACGACTTTCGCACATGAGCAAGCTGCGACAACCGGCATCGCTCTCGGCTCCCCTTTCCACGACCCGTCGTCCTCCACTTCCAGCCTCGAAGCGAGCGCCTCCCAGGCCCGTCCCGTCCACCGCCGCGGCACGTCCGACGACTCGCCTCGCGTCGTGCAGAACGCGTTCGCCCGTCTCGCCGACCTTGAGGACGACCGACCGCGCCCCGCGACGATGTACTCGTCGGGTGCGACGACGCCCGGCCTCGCGAGCCAGTCGCGCCGCCCGTCTGCCGTCGCCAGCACAAGCGCGGCGCAGTCGCTCAAGTCGCGCGAGCGGGCAAAGAGCGTCTCGGGCGCGAGCATGCCCTCGCTCGCTGCGCTCGGCAAGGTCGACGACGCCTTCTTCGCGCCGTCGGTCGGCGCACCCGCACCTCCGACGCCCGGGCTGTCGATGTCGCGCCGCCCGTCGGCGGTGCCGCGCACGCTCGACTCGGCCAACTCGGTCGGGATCAGCGTGCGGGAGCAGGGCGCGTCGAGCGCGCTGCGCGAGGTGGGGCGCGCGGCGTTCGGCGCGGATGGCGTGACGGTTAGCTTGCGGAGCTACCACCGCCCGGAGGACCTCGAGGTCGGATGGACGTGCATCCCGTGCGTTGACGAGGAGGGGCGGACCTACACGACGTGGGAGCTCCGCCTGAAGCCGCGGACGACCTCTGCCCCTCCCGCCGTCCCGCCTCTCCCGTCGGCGGTCGCGGCTGCCAAGGATGGCGCCGCACGCGCACGCACGCCGAGCACGAGCGCCGCGACCTTCCTCAACTACCGCATGAACGCGCCGTCCCTCCCCTCCCCCGTCGGCTGGCTCGACCCCTCCGGCATGTACCCCCCGACATCTTCTGCGTCGCGCGAGTCGCGCCGCCCCTCGCACACCTCGCCGACGACACCGACCAGCGCAATCCCGCCGCGCAAGCTCTCCGGCCGCTCCGAGGCGTCGTCGCAGGGCGGTTCGTTCTCCTCCGAGTCGTCCCTCGCGACCGCGCTCGGCCGCAAGCCTAAGCTCTCCGTCTCGTCCATCGCAACGACGATGACTGACGGGCATCCGCCGTTCGACCTCGAGGCGATCCTGGCGAAGCAGTCGAGCGGCGGCGACGACGACGTCCTCCCCTCAGGTGGCCGCCATCGCATCAACCGCTCGTCGTCGTACGCGCCCGGTTCGGACAACTTCCAGCGTGCGCGGCAGTTCTCGATCGACGAGGAGGGCATCATGGCCCGCGCGGTGTCCTTCTCCGTCGGGCCCGGCGTCGCCCACCGCCCCAAGAGCCCAAAGCACCACCGCTTCGCGTGCTACCTCCCGCCGGCGACGCAGAACGGCGGCGCCGAGTTCGCTCAGCTCGCGCAGCAGGCCAAGCGCAAGAGCCAGCAGGCGCGCGAGGGCACCGCCGTGGAGGGGCAGGAGGAGGAGTTCGCGGGCCCGACGACCCCGTCGCCCGACCGCCGCGCGCGCAAGCAGTCCTTCGCGCCGGACGCGCTCCCGCCCCCGCCGCCGATGCCGCCCCTCTCCGCGAGCCTCCGCGCGTACGAGGTGCCGAGCGCAGGAAGCGACGCGGACGGGGAGCGGGATGCGGCGCTCTCGACCAAGGGCTTCCTCGCCGCCGCGCGCGCCACCGGCAGGCGCAAGCAGTCGATCGCACCGCCTGCAGCGCTCGTCATCCCCCCTAAGGGCGGCGACGCGGAGCGCGTCTCGCCTTCTTCGAGCCGGACGGTCGTGCACCTCTCGCCGCGGGGCGCCCCCGCCCCCGCCTCCGGGCCTGCGCACGCCCGCCGCGCAAGCGACGTCTTTGGCCCTGTGGCCGACCTCCGCACCCCGACTAAGCCGGCCACGCCCCCGCCTGCGCTGCCGCTCCCCGAGCTGCCGCGCGCAGCGAGCTCGAGCGACCGCCCTTCGTCGGGCTCGTCGGGCTCGTCGTCGTTCGCGGGCGTCGGCGGACAGGACACGCCCGACCTCGACGGCGCAGACGACTCGGAGATTGACCCCGAGGTCGAGGACGTCGAGAACGCGTCGATCCGGCTCGCGCAGGCGCGGCAGACCCGCCGGATGATGAGCCATTGGAGTGAGACGGACGACGATGACGAGGAGGGCGACGGCGCAGGGGAGACGAGCTGGAGCCGCGTGCCCGACGCGGCGCTGTCGGAGGTGGGTGTGTGAGCGCGAGGCGAGCTGGACTTGCTGCGCGCGTGTGTATCAGCGACAGCGCCTTGTGTGTAGCCTTCCCCGTTCCTTGTAGCAGTCTCCCGCGGCGTCGCTGCCTATTTATCTCTCGCATCATCTGCCCGGATCACTCCCTACCTCGACGAGTTGAGCGCGAGAGGATGCAGCAATGCTAGTTGCGAAGGTCCTCCCTCCCCGCTCTAAGTCCCCTCCCATCTACACCGCCACCGACGATCGCTCCCGCTCCCTCCCCGTCGCGAAGAACAGCCGGAGGCGCTCGAGCGCCGCCTGGTACGGCGGGACAAAGTCCTCGATCGCGGTATCCTTCACCTTGACGCGGCCGATCTTGGCGTAGTGCTGCGCCGAGGACATGATCGCCTTGAACGGCGCGACCTGCGTTCCTCTCGAAGGGTCAGCCGGGTGCGAGAGGGAGAGAAGCGGGAGGGCGCACCTCCTGCTCCTCGACGAGACTCCACGCGTCGCCCTTGTTGCCCGCGCGCGCGGTGCGGCCGACGCGGTGCACGTACTTGCGCATGTCGGCGGGGATGTCGTAGCTGATGACGTGCGACACGTTCGGGATGTCGATGCCGCGAGCGATGAGGTCCGAGCAGATGAGCCTGCGGGAGGAGAGCGGGGGTGAGTGCAGGAACCGGGCAAGAAGCTCGCCAGCGCTTTCGCAGGTGCCCAGCGCAAGGAGGAGAAGCCTGTACGCACATCTGCACCTCGCCCTTCTTGAACTCGCGCAAGACCTTGTTCCTCTCTCCCGGCGCCAGCTCGGACGAGTACGCCTTGACGACGACGCGCTTAGCGCCCTCTTCGCCCGCAGCTGCGACACGCGCATCCTCAAAGAACTCGACGAGCTTGGCGAGGCGCGAAGCGGCCTCGACGGACTTGGTGAAGCACAGCGCGGAAGAGATCGACAGCGTGTGGAGGAGGTGGAAGAGGTAGAGCGGCTTGTGCGACGCCGGCGAGATGATCATGTGCTCCTGCGAGCGTTGAGCCGGGTCAGCGAGCGGTAATGAGAGCTAGACGAGCTCAGGAGGACGCACGGAGAGCTCGGCGGGGAAGGTGAACTTGAGCTCGCTGTCGACGCCCTCGTCCTCGGCATGCGGGTCGAGCGCGTCCTCGACCGAGATGTACACCGGGCGGTGCAGGTGCAGTGCGTCAATTTTGGCCGGGTCGCGGGAGAGCGTTGCGGAGAAGAGGAGCTTCTGGCACTACAGGCGGGGCGAGGCGGGTCAGCACGTCGTCCGTTGACAGGTCAAGAGCAGGACGGGACGCACCGAGCCATGGCACCGCTCGTCGACATCGCTCGCCACCCTGCCAACCTTCCCCTCCGCATCCCACCAAGCAGGCGCAAGTGCGTCCGCCTCGCGCAGCCCGCCCTCGCGACGCTTCGCCCGCCGCTCCTTCCTTCCGCCAACAGGGTCCACGTCGTTCTCCTTTTCTGCGAGCGCGGCGGCCGAGAAGGACGGCTTGAGCGCCGAGAGGACGGTCGGGAGCCAGTCGTGGAAGGACTGAGTGAGGAGGCGGTCTGCTTCGTCGACGACCTGCGTGCGAGCACGACTGTCAGCCAAGGAAGCGGGAGAGAGTGTTGGGAACGCACGAGGAAGCGCAGGTGCTGCAGCGAGAACCCCTTCGTCGCCTTGAGGTGGTCGATAAGACGACCAGGCGTCGCGATGAGGATGTCGACCTGGCTCGAGCCACCCTGGCAGTCGCTGCGGGCAAAGAGCAGTCAGCTTCGCTCGCGCGGGGAACAGGAGGACACGGGACGCACGCAGCAACGTCATCGCCGACGAGCACGTTCTGTTCATGCGCGAACGAATGCTGGCCTGTCGCGACACCGACCTGCACATGCTCAGGTAGTCAGCACGTCTCCTCGTGAGCCGCGTGGGGTAAGAAGGAGATGCGCACCTTAAGGCCCGTCCCCTTCATGTACGCCTCGAACGTCTCGCGCACCTGCCCGACAAGGTCGCGCGTCGGGAGGAGGACAAGCGCGCGCAGACGGGTGACGACGCGGTGTTGCAGCGTCTGTCAATCGGGCAACGTCTTCAGTCAGCACCTACCGAGCGAGATCATGCAGAGAGAGCCCAAGAAGGGAGCGCAGCGCACCTCGACGATCGGGACGACGTAGCTCAGCGTCTTGCCGCTGCCGGTCGGGGCAGAGACGCAGACGTCGCGCGGGGGGTTGAACGGCGCGTAGAGTGCAGGCGGGGTCGCGGACGGCGGCAGGAGGAGCGGGAGGACGGCGGTCTGGACTGCGGGGTGGAGGGAGGGGCAAGTCAGTCCTGTCACGCTGAAGAGCAAGGAGGAAAAGGCAACGCACCAGCGAACCACTCCTCGACGCCCATCTCCCCTCGGAGGCGCTTCCTCCCGCGCTCGCCGACACCCGTCCCGTCCGCGCCGACCTCCTCGCTGACGGGGACCTTGCGGAGCGGGTCGACGACCTGCTTGTCGCGGACCTGCGCATGGACGTTGAGCGCCGAGAGGACCTTGGCGGACGGCGGGGCGGGGCGTGTCGCGGAGGGGAGGCGGAGGAGCGCCGCGGGCGGCGAGGCAGGCGCGGGGGCGTCGATGTCCATCGCCGAGTCGCCGTCAACGGGCGGGGCAGTCGGAATGCGCGTCGACGGCTCGTCGTCGCCCTCCTTCGCCTCCTCCTCGGCGGCGGGGAGAACGACGGTCGAGTCCCGCCGGTGCGCCTTCTTGAGCGCTTTGAGCGCCTTGCGCGCAGCGATCTCCTCGCGCTTCTTCTGCTCCGCAATCTCCTCCTCCGTCGGCTCCTTCTCCTCCTCAGGCTGCGGCGTCGGCTCCTTGACAACGGCAGTCTCGCGGGCGCGCGGCTTGGTCGTCTCGACGACGCGGCGCTTCGGCGGCGGGAGCTGCCCGCCCTCGGCCTTGATGCGCTTCAGCTCGGCCTTCTTCGCCAGGCGCGCGTTGCGCCGCTCGGCCTTTTTCTGCGCGACGAGAGCGAGTTTCGCCTCGCGCTCTGCCTCGGACAGCTCGGGCCACTTGAGCGCTGCGGCAGCCTTCTCCGCCTTGGTCGAGGCGGGGACTGGTGTCGGCGTCGGCGCGGCCGAGGCAGCCTCGCTCTCGCCGCCCGAATCGTCGCTGCTCTCCCCGTCCGAATCGTCCGAATCGTCCTCGTCGTCCTCGCGCGCGCGCTTCGTCCCCGCAACCGCGGCGCCGTCAGCCGCATCGCCCTTCTTCTTCGGCATCGACGCCTTCTTGGCCTTGCGCGTCTGCTTCTTCCGCTTGAGGTACCGCATCCTCGCCGTCGTCTTGCTCTGCGCGTGCTTGCTCCGCTTCGGCTCGGCGTTCGGGTCCTCCTGCGCGTCGGCGTGCTCGCCCGCATACTGCGCCGGCGCGTAGCCCTCGCCGCCGAGCTCCGCCGGCGGGGGGATGAACGCCGCTGCGACGGCGGGAGGGGCGCCCCCCTGCGCAGCGAGCATGGCAGCGCGCTTCTCGCGCTTGATGCGCTTCTCGCGCTCGGCGGGCGTCTCGCCCTCGTCGACGGGGCGCCACCCGTCGTACTCCTCGCGCTGCGACCGCTGCGCCTGTGCGAGCGGATGCTGGTGCGGCGGGGCGTCGCGCGCGGCAGCGGGCGCCGCAGAGCCCCCCTGAGAGGAGGCGAGCAGCGCGGCGCGCTTCTCCCGCTTCAGGCGCTTCTCCCGCTCGGCGGGGGACTCGCCCTCGGCGGGCTGCCACCCGCCGTACGACTCGTGCGCGGGGGCGGACGGGGCGCCGACGGCAGCGAGGGCAGCGGCGCGCTTCTCGCGTTTGAGGCGCTTCTCGCGCTCGGCGGGGTCCTCGCCTACGGGCTGCCAGTTGCCGGCTTCGTCGATCGGCATGGCGGGATGAGAGGGAGGGGGAGAGGAGGGGTGGTCGAGGAGGGGCTGCGGAGCGAGGGCGCGTGTCTGGTAGTGTTGCTGGAGCTAGGCTAGAGCTGTGCTGATTCGCTCAGGTCGCTTGCACTAGTGCTCGAGGCGAGGAAGGTTCCGCGAGGTGGATGCGAGGGGAGATGAGCTCCTCTGCGCTGCAGCGCGTCGTGGATCCGCGCGTGGCCTGTATTCGACCTGTAGAGCTCGTGCGAGTGTGCGCGAGCAAGCAGCAGTTCCTTCGAGCGGGAGCGAGCGAGACGAGGGGAGCGGCGGGGGAGCAAGCTCGACATTGCGACCCGGACTGGAACTACTCGGCGGCGACGACGAGCACAGCGGGGCACGGATGGCACTGCACGAAAGAGCACGGCGGGGTGTACGACGACAGAACACAGGCACAGACCAACGAAAAGCGAATGTCACAACAAGCGCTCCCTCCCCCTCTCCTCTTCCTCCTTCTCACGCCTCGACCGCCCCCTCCGTCTCCGCCTCGACGCGCTCCCTCTTCCCCTCGACGCGCTCCGTCTCCATGTCGAGTGCGCCAGGCAGCGGCGGCGCCGTGCTGAAGAGGACGTCCTCAATCTCGCGGAGGAGGAGCGGCGAGTAGCGCGTGTGGTGCATCAGGCCTGCGTGGGGCACGGTACGGGTCAGTGCGCGGACCCTTTCCCCATCGAGAACGCAGCGACCCGTCACGGCCGCGAAGGGTGGGGGTGGCGGTGCGGGAGGGCAAGGAAGGAAGCGCGACGCACTCGCCAGCGCCCCGAGCCCGCCCTCCTCCCTGCACAGCCTGAGCCCGACCCTCGCGACGCCGACGCCGACGAGGAGGTTGCGGAGCAGGGTCGCCTGCGAGAAGGGCACGAGCGGGTCGCGCCCGCCGTGGATGAGGAGGAACCGCGGCGGGAGGAGCGAGGCGGTTACTGAGGCGGAGAGGAGCGGGGACGAGGCGTAGAGGAGGTGAGAGGGGCTGTAGGGGAGATGGATCAGTGCAGGGCTGGAGGCTCAGGGAACCCATATGGAGGGAAGGGAACGGTGGTGGAGCGGAGAGGAGGAGAACCGCCGCACCAGGCCTGCAGGATGTCGCGCTGCGACGAGTGGCACATCCGCACGAGGCTCGAGACTGCAGGCGCGCACCGCACTCGAGTCAGTGCTCCGTGGGTGGAAAGAAGCGGCAAGGCTACTAGGGAAGGCCGCCGCGCCCCGTCGGCGGACCTTCCCAACCGCAGGAAAGAGCGCAACTCACCCTCACCCAACCCCCACTCCTCCTCTCACCGCCCCTGCTTGACGACATCATACGTCCCCCCAACGAGCACCACGCCCGTGACCCTCGCCTTTCCCCTCACGCGGCCGCGCGCGTCTCGGAGCGTGAACGCCGCGAGGGACTCGCCGCGAGATTCCGGCTGCGGGGAGGGGGAGGGGAGCGCCCAGAGCGGGCAGGAGAGGACCCCGACGGGGATGTCCCCCGGCGCGAGCGGGCGCGCCGCCTCCTCCGCCTCCTCCTCCTCCTTCTGACGCGCGGGCGCGCGCGCGAACCGCTCGAGCGGATCCTCCTCGTCCTCTGAGCCAGAAGTGGAGGTGTAGAACGTCGAGTGGGAGAACGCAGGTGAGGACGGCGCGGCCGAGTCGGCGTACGTGGCGGGGAGGTACGCCTCCGCGGCGGGGGCGTGCGGGAGGGGAGGGGAGGAGGAGGCCGCGATGGAGGCGTAGGTGGGCTGGGGCTGGGGGTGTTGCGCGGGAGAGGGGGAGGAGGGCGGGAGGAAGGGCCCACCGGCGGCCGACTTGGCAAGAAGGCTGCGCATGCGAAAGGGAGGTCGGTCTCGTCCATCCACGGAGCGCACCCAGAGCGTAGACGCAACGTACCTCCCCTTGGCCTTCTTCTTCCTAGGCGTCTCGCTCCCCGCGCTCCCACCACCGCCGCTATCGACGCTCGCCCTCCCCTCCTCCTCGCGCTCGCGCTCCTTCCCCTTCCCCTCCCCCTTCTCCAGCGTCTTCCTCCGCGCAGCCTCCTGTGCGCCGCGCGCGCGTGCGGGGTGCGCGTCAGTATCAGCGCGAGGAGGGGGAGGGGGAGAGAGAAAGAGGGCAAGCGCAGACGCACCAGCGCGATGTGCGCGCCCGCCCCCACGCCGAGCAGCGTCACCCTCGCGCTGTCGCCCCCATACGCCCCCGCGCGCTCCGCCACCCACCGCAGCACCTCCCTCGTCTCGCCCACCGCGCGCTCCACGCCCCCGCCGTCCGCGCACGCGGGGTCCGCCCCCGCGTAGGGCGAGAGCGAGGGCACGACGACGCACGCGCCGAGGCGGGCGAGGCGGAGGGCGATGAGCGGTGCGGGGAAGGCCCGCGCGGCGGAGAGGGCGCGGTACGACGGCGAGGGGAGGAGGACGACCACGGGCGCGAGGGCGCCTTTGTCGTCCGCCGCCGCGGCGCGTTGCGGGAGGTAGACGTCGAGCCTGCGCGCCTCGCCGGGAGTTGCCGCGAGGTAGACGATGTTCTCGCGGACGACGCGCGCGGCGTCCCGCCCTCCGAGAAGGAGGACGCGCTTCGTGAGGGTCTCGAGGCGAGGGGGACGAGGGACGAGCGCCAGAGGTCGTACGCTACGAGCAGGACGTAGTAGGAGAGGCGCAGGTTCGCCCAGGGGGAGAGGAGGCGCAGGCGCGGGAGGAGGGAGGGGGAGCGGGAGTATCGCTGTGCGAAGAGGAGGTGCAGCGTCGCGGGGAGGAGGATGACTGCGTGTACGTCGGCGTGGTCAGCCGGTCTTCGAGCTGACGCTTCGTAGGCAGGAGAGCGCACGGAGCGAGGCGGTGCAGCTGAGGAGCGTCGGGAGGCTGAGGAACCCCACGAGCGGAATCTGCGCGCGTTCGTCCCATCAGCGGTCCCGTCCCCTGCGAGCCACCTCCCGCTCCACCGTGCTCGCGCCGGCCTCGACCCCCACTGCGAGCAGGACCGCGCGACGCACCAAACTCCCGACAGCCAGGACCGGCCACGCGAGAAGCAGCGCGCCTGTGAGCGGGAGGAGCAGCAGGAGGAGCGGCGCGCGGAGGGGCGTCGTGCGCAGCTGCGCGGGCGGCAGTGGGGAGAGCGCTGGGACGGACGGGGGCGATGAGGGCGCGGGAGCGGCGGACATGGCGCGCGTGGGCCGGGGCGCGCTGCTGGCGGGGTTGACTCGGCTTGAGAGATCTCTAGATGCGCCTGGAGCGCGCCTGACGCGGCGGGAGCGAGTCGAGGAGGAAGAGGCGCACGTTCACGCGCATCTCGGGGCAACTCTCTGATAAGCACGCTCGCTTCCCCAGGGGGCCGTGGCGAGACCGGTAACTCGCCAGAGATTGGGCAGCCGCGAGCTGGCGAAGCAGCCACGCCACTCGAGCGAAACTCAGGGCATCGACCTCCCCTCGCTGCCCTCGCTCTCTCCCGTCAGTCCGCCCCTGCTCTCCCCGCGACGCACTCAGCCCAGCTCCACAGGTAGCCTAATCACCCTCTGTCTTCGCCCGCATGCATTACACCTCCATCTCGTCGTCCTCATCTCCCCTGCCCTGCCCTCCAGCCGCTCCCAAGCCGGGGAACAGCGCCCCGAGGGTCTGCTGCGGCGCCGCGAGGGACGCGGCCCAGGCGCGGACGGCCTGCGCGCACGCGGTGTGTCAGTGCGGGTGCGAGAGAGAGAGAGAGGGGGGAAGTGGGGGGACGCACCTCCTCCATCGCGCCCTGGACGGCCTTCCCGCCCTCGACGCCCCAGCGGAGCATCTCCTCGAACCGTCCGACGCCGACCCTCGTCTCGAGGCTGACGAGCGTTACGCGCCCCGAGCGGGGGAGGACCGCGACGGTCAGGCAGGGGAGGCCCTGCTCCTCTGCGCCGACGAGGTCGAGGAGCGTCGTGCTCCCGCTCCCGGTCGGGGCGTCGGGCGCGTTGGAGAACGAGGCGGACGGGGTCGAGAGGGCGAAGGGGGGGACTTGGCGCGGGCCGGAGGGGGGCAGGGAGGGGTAGGACGCGAGGGAGAGGGCGCAGACGTAGTCCGAGAGGGGGAGGCCGGCAGAGATCAGAGCGAGAGAGGTCGCATTGATGGCGGCTTGCAGGACGGCTGCGTGCGAGCGGGGTGCGGGCTGGTCAGCGGGGGTTGAGAAGGCCGCCCCAGAGAGTTGGGGAAAGGGCGCGGACGCACAGCCGTCGTTCTCGAGGATCTGGAGGTACATGTCGATTGACGAGCGCGGGTAGAGGTGCAGGAGGAGGACGGGCTCGAACGTGTTCTTGACGGCCGCGGCGAGCTCGATCGTGCGCCTGCGGTGTGCGGAAGACGGACGTTAGTCGGCGCTGGCGGGGAGGACCTACGCGGACCGCGAGCGACACTGAGGAAGTGTACGGCCCGCCATCGTCGAGAGAGCACCCTCCATGACCGCACGAGGGAGAACGCGTTCACGCACCTGTCCTTGCCGCCTCGCCTGAGCCCACCGTCGTTCTGCGCGCCCTGCCCCACCCGTTCACTCCACGCGGCGACGCCGACCTCGACGTTGACGGTGCCCCTGTCGCCCTTCTGCGCTCCGCCCGCCGCCGCGCCGACTCCGCCTCCTGCACCTTGGCCGGTCCCTGCGCTGCTCCAGGGCCTGGAGCGCTGACCCTCGCGGGGCCCAAAGACGGATGCGGCGACGGAGGTGAGGCCGTGTGAGGCGAGGGCGTAGCCATCTGCGCCGGCGGGGGGCGCGGTTGCCGAGAAGGAGGAGGAGGAGGTTGGCGGGGAGGGGAGGATGGAGAACGAGATGTCGCGGAGCTCGAGCGGGAGGCGCGAGTCGAGGCGGAGGGCCGAGGGCGTCAGGAGCTGCGTCCGTGACTGCATCCAAGAGTACAGTAAAGCGGGAGAGTACAGCAGGAGGATGGTATGGGGCTGATCAGGACGAGCTGAGGGTTGACACTCGCCCGTCCCCTCTGTGCTCCTCTGAGGGGTTACTAGCAGCACTACCTGCTCCCCTTACCTCACACCGCCCCGTCTCCGCGAGGACCGCACCCTCCCCGTGTTGCCGCCGCCATGTGAGCACCTCCTCCCGCCGTCGCCCATCTCCCACGCGCTCCTCCCCCCGTAGAGCACCGCTGATCCCTGCACGCACCCAGGGCCTCCACTCCCGTTCTCCGCGTACAGGCCAAGAGCTCCCCCGCCCCCCTCGGCGTCGTCGCCTTCGCCTACTCCCTCCCGCCCGCATCCATCTCGCTCGAATGGGTCCACACCCTCCCCAAAGATGCAAACGGCGCCAACTGCGCACTCGACATCAACGGGTACGTCTACGCTCACTCGACTCGCCCGAGAGGAGACGAGGCTGAGACCGCGACCCTGCACCGCAGCTCGACCGTCTACGGCCAGACCGACTGCCTCAAGGCCCTCGGCGACGCCTTTGCCGCCTCGGGCGCACTCGGAAAGGACAACAAGCAGTCCACCGAGGTGAGCCTCCGAGCCAGACCCAACTCTTGACCGCGCGCTTTCCTCGACCCGCCCACTAACGCATGCTCGCCCGCAGATCCTCTCGCTCCTCCTCCTCGCGCCGCCCTTCCCGCCCGCCTTCCCGACCGCGACCGCGTTCCTCTCCTCGCTCGAGCAGCGCCTCACCCTTCGCACCTACCTCGCCTCGTCGCACCCGACCGTCGCCGACTATGCCCTCTTCGCCGCCCTCAAGACCAACGTCATCGCGCTCCCGCTCCTCCCCAAGGCCCCGCACACGCAGCGCTGGTTCAACCACGTCGCCCAGCTCGCGCCCGTAGCAAAGGCCCTCGTCGACGTCCCCGCCCAGGCGAAAGTCAAGCCTGCGCCTGCCGCCAAGGAGGACAAGGGCAAGAAGGAGGACAAGGCCAACGCGACGTTCGAGCTTGGTCTCCCGAACGCCGTCCACGGCCAGGTAGTCACCCGCCTCCCGCCCGAGCCGTCTGGCTACCTCCACATCGGCCACGCCAAGGTGCGTCGCGCGCTCCCGCTGTGTTCCTCGCTCAGTATCGCGCGCGAGGTTGCACTGCGCAGACTGTCGTACTGACGCTCTTTTCCCCTTCGCACGCGCGCGCAGGCGGCGGTCCTGAACCAGTACTTTGCGCGGATGTACGCGGGCAAGTTCCTCGTCCGGTTCGACGACACGAACCCGTCCAAGGAGAAGGCCGAGTTTGAGCAGTCGATCGTAGAGGACCTTGCGCTCCTCGGCATCCAGGCCGACGCGACGAGCTACACGAGCGACTACTTTGACCAGCTGCAGCAGTATGCGGTGCAGATGATCAAGCTTGGCAAGGCGTATGCCGACGACACCGAGCAGGAGGTGGTGCGTTTTGCCCTTGCCTCTTCCTCAGGCGGAGTGATTTACGGAGCTGACCCGCGACTCCCCCCGCGCCCGCAGATGCGCCAGCAGCGCATGGACGGGATCGCCTCCGCGCGGCGCGACCTCCCCGTCGAGGAGTCGCTCGCGCGCTTTGCCGAGATGGCGACCGGCTCCGACGCGGGGTCCAAGTGGTGCATCCGGGCCAAGATGTCGATCGACGACCCGAACAAGGCGCTCCGCGACCCGGTCATCTACCGCGTCAACACGCTCCCGCACCACCGCACCGGCGACAAGTGGAAGATCTACCCCACGTACGACTTTGCCTGCCCCGTCGTCGACAGCCTCGAGGGCGTCACGCACGCGCTCCGCACCAACGAGTACCGCGACCGGAACCCGCAGTACCAGTGGATGCTCGACGCGCTCAGCCTCCGCAAGGTCGACGTGTGGGACTTTGGCCGCCTCGCGTTTGTCTACACGCTGCTCAGCAAGCGCAAGCTCAAGTGGTTTGTCGAGAACGGGCACGTCTCGGGCTGGGACGACCCGCGCTTCCCGACCGTCCGCGGTGCGCTCGCCCCTCTCCCTGTCTTTCCTGGAGTTCTCCCTCTCCCTCTCTCTCTCCGCGGGGGTTCTCCCTCTTCCGCGGAACTCGTCGCTGACACGCCTCGTCTGCAGGCATCCGCCGCCGCGGGATGACGGTCGAGGCGATCACGCAGTTCATGCTGCAGCAAGGGCCGTCGCAGGCGTTCCTCAACCTCGAGTGGGACTCGATCTGGGTCCAGAACAAGAAGGTCATCGACCCCGTCGCGCCGCGCCATGTCGCGCTCGAGAGCGAGGGGCTGTACGTCGCTCGCTCCCGTCCCTCTCCCTCTTCTTGTCCCCTGTCAACGCGGTGAGGGGAGTAGTTCGACGGGACCCTCTTGCTGACGCTTCCCTCTGCGCGCGCCCGCAGCGTCCCCGTCACGATCCTCAGCGGCGAGGGCAAGCCCGCCCCGGGCGAGGTCGAGGCGCGCGAGGTCCCCAAGCACAAGAAGAACCCCGACGTCGGGATGAAGACGACGTACTACGCCGACAAGATCTTTGTCGAGCAGGCCGACGCCGCGAGCTTTGCCCAGGACGAGGAGGTGCGTCTCTTCCCCGCTCTCTCTCTCTCTCTCTCTCTTTGGTGCGCGGAGGAGAGTGCTGACGCGCACGGGGCAGGTCACGCTCATGGACTGGGGCAACGCGATCGTGCGCTCGATCGCGCGCGACGCCTCCGGCGCGGTCACCGCCCTCGAGGTGGACCTGAACCTCGCGGGCGACTTCAAGAAGACCAAGAAGAAGGTGACCTGGCTCGCGGGCCCGCGCGCCCCTTCCCGCGCCGAGGACCTCGTCAAGTGCACGCTGCTCGACTATGACTACCTCATCACGAAGAAGAAGCTCGAGGAGGACGACAGCGTCGAGGCGCTCCTCACGCCGCAGACCGAGTTCCGGTGCGCCCCTGCGCCCCCCCCCCCCCTCTCCTTCTCCCTCCCCCTCTCCCGCGCTGACCCCGCCCGCGCGCATGCACGCAGCACCGCCGCCCTCGCGGACGCGAACGTCGCCTCGCTGCCCAAGGGCGCCATCATCCAGTTTGAGCGCAAGGGCTTCTACATCGTCGACCGCGCGTTCGACCCTTCGACGCCGGACCAGCCCGCAGAGCTGATCTACATCCCCGACGGGAAGGCGAGCTCGATCGCGCTCAAGTACCAGCCGCCCGTCGCGGACAAGCCCGCCGCCAAGAAGGGCAAGGCCACGCCTGCGAAGGACAAGGACGCTGCCGCCCAGCAGGCGAAGAAGACCATCGCGACGCCCAAGCCTGCCGCGGGCAGGCTTCCCGAGGTGGCGCCGACAGAGGCGGTCGAGACGGTCCTCCGGAGCGAGGGCGACAAGGGGTACGCGATCCCCGTCAAGGTGCGTCCCGTCCCCCCCCCCTCCCTCTCTCTCTCGCTTCCTATGGCCGGCGCTGACGAGCGATCATCCGTGCAGACCAAGATGTACGCGGTGCCGAACCCGCACGGCGGCGAGAGCGTCGAGATCCCCGTCACGACCGACATGTACAAGGTCAAGCCCGTCAACGAGTAGAACACTTGCTGTGCGCGGGTGGCGCGAAAAAGGGCGGCTGTAAACGAGTGCTGCATGCGGGAGGTTCTCGAGCTAAAGCGGCCCCGGGAGCTTCTCGCATCTCTCTCTCTCGCGCTCTCGGACAAGACCAGGCGAGATGGAGAGATCGGCAAAGCGCACTTGTACGCACACCACCCGCTCACCAATACAGTCCCTCCGCCGCCGCCCTGCGCTCAATCTCTCTGAGCTCCGCCTCATGCTCGAGGTCGAGCTCGCTGACGAGCCCGTCGACCTCGGGGCAGTTCCCCCCAAAGCGGCACGCGTGCGCCATTGCCGACGTGAAGTCAATGATGCGCGGCTGCGGCGCGGGCTCGGCAGCTGTGCATGTGGGGAGGAGGACGTTCCGCGGCGAAAGGTCGCCGTGCTCGATCTTGCCGAGCTGGTGCAGCCGCAGGAGGGGGACGACGAGCGAGATGCTGTGCGGTGAGGAGGCGTCAGTTTCGGGGCTGTAGAGAAGGGGGAGCAGGAGACAAATGCGACAAGGCAGGAGACCTGCACGAGACGGGAAGAAGGGAAGGGACGCACCGCTGCTCCTTCGAGAGCGTGGACCAGTCCTGCAGCGCCTCGCCCGCATACGGCATCAGGAGCATCGCCCGCCCGTCCCTGTCGCGGTAGACCGCCCTGAGCGGGACGACCGTGCCCCTGAGCGCCGGCTTGTCGTGGATGCCGCGCAAGAACTCGATCTCGCACTCGAGATCCTCCTCGACCTTGCGGTTCCCGAGCTTAAGGACGTGCGCCTCGCCGTCCAGGGAGAGCGAGTAGACTTGCGAGGTGGCGCCGAGGCCGATGAGTGCGTCGACTTGGAAGCGGTCGACGTGCGCAGCGCTGGGGGTCGACTCGTTGACCAGGGGCGAGCGGAAGGCGGTGAAGGCTGTGCCCTTGGGGAGAACGACGGTGATCTGTGTCCGCGCGCTTGTCGGCGTTAGACGGCAGGGGAAGGAAGGTGACGCACCTGGTCAGACAGTTGGGAGAGCAGCAAGCTCGCGTCTGAGCCGCTGAGCGCATTCGTCGGGTTCGCCTCGGGATTGCCCCTTGTCGCCTGCTCTTGACTAGGCCAGCGCGCCTCGCCCTGGACCAGCTTCGTACTCCTCGCTTCTGAGGGCGCACCTAAACGCTGGGAAGGCGGCGGCGGTCGGTACTCCTTCGCTTGCGCCTTGTCGCGGATCTTGCCGAGGTCCAGCAGCGGCATGAAGTACGTGAGGAGGTGGATGACGCAGAACTGGCTCGACGGCGGGCTCGTGACAATGCGCTCGAGACGCGAGACGAGGACATCGTACGCGGTACCCTCGCCCGTCGGGAGGACGAGGCAGACGAACCACGAGTAGCCGTCTGCGCAGAGGAAGAGGTCGGTGCCGAGCGTGCGTGCTGAAACAATACCCTGAGTGGGCGAGTGTGAGACTCGAGCGGCGTGCTGAAAGGGAGGAAGATGGCGGAGCGCACCTTTCTGAAGAAAGCCCTCACCTCCAGCTCCTCCAGCTCGTCGAGCTCGAGCACGCCGCGCTCCTCGATAGCCTTGACAGCCCGGACGTGCAGCCCCGCGTCCTCGCTCGGCGCTGCGCAGCCGTGGGAGGCGTGCGGTGCCCTGACCTCCAGGGTCACGACGGGCCGCCAGTCCGCCTGTACAACGCGGTAGAGCGTCAATTTCGGCCTGAAGACGTTGAGGACGGGGCGGCCCAGCGGGTCGACGGCCGGGATGCGCTTCTTTGTCTGAATGCAGCCGGTCGAGTTGGTCACGACGCCGAGGAGCACGTCGAGGGGCGGGACGAGCTCAAGGAGGCCTCGCAGGAGCGACTTGTGCGCATCTTGTACCTCCTGCTCACCGTAGTCGAGGTAGTTCCAGCCCTAGTAGGCCTCGAGCGCGCGGTGGACCTGCTTGACCGTCGCGGCGGTAAGCGCATTGTCGGCAGGGAGCGCCTCAAGCAGCGCGTAGAAGCTGGCGACGAAGTCTTCCGCGAGGTCGGGCGTAAAGATGAGGTAGCGCAGCTCGTCCCGGTGCGAGAAGGGCTGGTTCGGTGACCAGGAGGAGGACGAGGACAAGTGCATCCCGGGGGGCGGAGGCAGCTGGATGGAGTTCGAGACGAGCGTGAGAGCCTTGAGCTGCTCTACAACTCGAGCCATCTCCACCGGCGGACGCGGCTGGAGGACGGGAGGGCGGTCGAGGTGCGGGCACTGATGAGGGCGAGGCAAGAGGGGGGAGGAATCGCGACAGCCTGAGGGAGTGCGGAGGGTCACAGAAGTCGAGATCACAGGCGGGCCAGCAGAAGCCGGACTGCGGACGTCGTGGTTGAGCGACAACCCACGACGACTCTCGACTCCGAGTCGCGAAGGTCGGGAGTTGTGCACTCGCACAGTGCCTCGTCTACAACACGGTTCTGCTTCTGCTTGAGCTGAAAGAGCTCTGACTTCCGCGCTCGCCCGACTCAAGCGCGCGCGACCGCCGCTGATTGTGCCCGCTCCTCCCCTCTGGAGGGCCGCGGAAGGAGACGGCGGTAACGCCGATGCATACCACGACAAGGCGGTCCTACGGTCATGCGCACTCACCACAGGAGCCCCTCCTCGCGCGCCCTGCGCCCAATCTCCACGACCTCCTCCTCCTCGAGCCTCATGTCCCCGACGACGTCGCGAATCTCGCCGCACTCCTCGCCGCGGCAGCGCGCATGCACCGTCGCATTGGCCCAATCGATCCAGCGTGGCGACGAGCCGACCGTAGCGATGGGGACGACGACGTTGCGCGGCTCGGTGTCGCCGTGCACGAGGTGTGCGCGCTGGTGGATGCGCAGGAGGGAGAGGACGGCCGAGATGCTGCGCGAGGAGAACGCTGCGGTCAGCGGTCGCTTTTGATGGAAGGTGCGGGTGGGCGGGAGCACCCAGGACTACGGAGAGGGGAGAGACGAGAAGAGAGGAAGGGGGACGCACCGCTGCTCAGGCGCGAGATCGCGCCAGGTATCAGGCGCCTCGCCCGCGTACCTCATGAGCGTGAACGGCCTGCCATCGCTGCGGCGGTAAACCGCCTCGATGGAGACGATGTCATCGTGGACGACGCGCAGCTGCTCGCCGAGGAGCCGGATCTCGTGCTCGAGGTCCTCCTCAGCGCCGCCAAGCGCGATCTTCAGGACGTACGGCGCGTCGGCCAGCTCGAAGCTGTAGACCCGCGCGGAGATGCCCTCGCCGACGAGCTTGCGGAGCTTGATCTCGCCGACACGGCGGCTGCTCGCCGTGCCCTGCGAGCTGAGCTCGCGCGCGGCCGGACTGACAGGCACTGGCGATGTGTCGACGTCCTCGATCGATGCGTCCGACTTGGTGAGGTGCGGCGGCTGGGCACTGTTGGACGGGGTGGAGTTGGAGAGGGCCGGCTCGTGGGGCGAGCGGGAGGCGGTGTACCGCGTGCCATCGGGGTAGACGATGAGGAGCTGCGTACGCAAGGAAGGTTAGCTCGCGAGTATGCGGCATGGAAAGAAAGCACGCACCGACTCGCTGAGAAGGTCCTCAAGCGGGACGCGCCACTCGGGGGAAGCGCCGGTCGCGCCCGCGACGCCCCGCCCGACGGCCTCACCCACGCCGTCCGTCGCGCTCGCACCTGCGCCCGCGCCCTCATTCGGACCCGCGCCCGCTGCATCATTCGCCGGACTCGCGACTACGTCCGCGCCGTGCGCGTTCCCCATGACGGGCGCACCCGCGCGGGGCGTGCACTTCGCCGCGCGTGCGTACGCGAGGAAGCTCGCCGCGAGGTTGTACTCCCGCGTGTAGAACGCCGCGATGTGTGCAACGAAGTAGCTGCGGCTCGTGACGCGACGGAGGCGCGACAGGAGGACGCCGTACGTGCCGCCGCCGTCGGGGTTGGCGACGATGAGCGCGAGCATGAACGAGTAGGCGTCTTCGAGGAAGAAGGTGTCGTTCCCGTAGGCGCGGGCCGCGACGATTGCCTGTGTGCGCGCGCAGCCAGAACGACTTGTCAACACGCGAGCCTCACGCGACGGACCAAGTAGCCGCACCTTCTTCATGAGCGACCGGTCGTGCTCGTGCTCGAGATCCTCCAGCTTGAGCACCTGGTCCCGTACGAGCGTGCGGTCCAGACGCACGAACAGGCCTGCGTGTCGGTGCCTGCTGTCGGGATGCTTGTTGGACGCCTCGGGGGTCTTGAGCTCGACGGTGGACTCGGCCATCCCATCCTCGAGCGGCTTCCTCGGCGGGATGCGGAAGAAGGTGAGGTCAACGTTGACCTCAAAGTCGGTATCGCGGCCGTTGGGGTCGGTCTTGGGGATGGCGACCTCCTCACCGATCACGGCGCGCGTGCGACTGCCGTGCGGGTACGCGGTGACGGCGTCGACCTCCTTCACGATGGGGCTCAGCGCGGTGAAGAGCTGCTGGAGCGCGACCTGGATGCTGGTCTCCTGGTAGCTGAGGAACGGGTAGTCCTCGAAGGCAAGGATCGCCGACTCGATCTCCGCCCTGGCGGCGTCCGACAGACCCTGCATCCAGCTGTCATGAGGGATGCGCGCGGCGAGCGCGGCGCAGAACGCGTCGGCGAAGTCCTCGTCCAGGTCCGGCACGGAGATGATGTAGCGCAATTCGGCGCGGTGGACAAACTCTTGCTTCCTGGAGGAGGACGGCGACTTGGCCTTGGCCTCAGTGAACCCGGGGTGGATTGGGTACTGGATCGGGGAGCGGGAGAGGGAGAGGGCGAGGATATCGGCGACGAGCTGCGGCACGGGCGTCGACGCGACCTTGAATTCCCGGTGCTCGTCCATATCCGAAGCAGCGCCGACAAAGAGACCTGGGTGAGGCGCGGAGCGAGCGGGCGAGAGAGGGCGCGGACTCGACGAGTGATGAGGGTCGAGGGAGACGCGTAGACAGACACGGATAGCTGGACACGACGCGGAGAGTCTCTAGCAGGCTAGATCGCAGACAGGCAGACTCGAGCAGGACAGCGGGGGATGTAGTCGAGGGACAATCTGCAGGGACGAGGCGGAGGTGGGGGTTGCGCCCGGCCACATCCGCTCTTGCTCGAGACGACTCTGCTTCTGCCTGAGCTAGACGGGATCTGACTGCGACGCCCTCCCGACTCGAGCGCGCGCCCCCCGCTGATGGTGCCCGCTCCCCTCCGCGCGTCGACACCGCCCCGCCCTGGACCGCCGTCGACCCCGCCGTCGCCGTCCAACCCGCCGAGCCCGAGCGCTGCCACCGACGTCCCGCTCCTCCGCCTCAGTCCAGCCATGTCGGCGACTCCCGCACTCGCCCCCTCGGGCTTCCGTCCGAGGGAGCGCACAGGCAGCAACCCCCTCAGCCAGCTCCGCGCAGGTGGCAGCGCACGCTCCGCTGCGTCGACCAGCCGCAGGGCGTACGCCGCGAGCAGCGCGGGCACCGTCAGGACCGGCGCAGGGACGGACGATGCCGCGAGCGAGGCGGACGGCTTGCTCGGCGGTGGGTCGACACGCGGGCGCGCGAGGGTTCCGGGCCTCAGCGGACGAGGGGAGAGCGACGGCGAGTTCGACGAAGGGTGGACGACCGGGCTCGAGGGCGAGGAGGAGGAGATCAGCCTGCTGCAGGACGGCAACACGGTGCGCCTCTCTCGCTGTTCCCGTCCTCCTCCATGCGCTTACTCGCGCGTGTTCGCTCCCTCAGAACCGTCAAAGGTCGACGGAGGCTGCGCCAGGCGCAAAGAAGCCGAAACGGCTCTCCATCGCACGACTCCTCTCGCTCTCGACGCCGCCCTCACACAAGCCGCGCACGATCCCGCTCAACGAGGCGCCGCAAAAGCGCAAGAAGGCGCCGTTCCCTCCCAACATCGTCAAGAACCAGAAGTACAACCCCATCACGTTCCTCCCGCTCGTCCTCTACGAGCAGTTCAAGTTCTTCTACAACCTCTATTTCCTCCTCGTCGCCCTCTCCCAGTTCGTCCCGGCACTCCGCATCGGTGCGTCGCGCCACCGCTTCATCCCCTTGGCTTGCCGCGTGCCCTCGAGCCCCAGCCGGCTCACCCACGACGCACTCGCAGGCTTCCTCGCGACGTACATCGTCCCGCTCGCGTTCGTCCTCCTCGTCACGATCGGCAAGGAGGCCTTCGACGACTACAAGCGCTACCTGCGCGACCGGTCCGCCAACTCCGCGCTGTACAACCTCCTCGTCCCCCCCTCGTCCGGCTCGACCCCGCACTCGCACCACGCGTCGTCTTCCTCCGTCTCCTCCGCGACGCTCAAGCCGACGCCGTCCTCCAAGCTGCGCGTCGGCGACCTCGTCCACCTCGAGAAGAACGACCGCGTCCCGGCCGACATGGTCCTCCTGCGGACGAGCGACCCGAGTGGCTCGTGCTTCGTCCGCACGGACCAGCTCGATGGCGAAACCGACTGGAAGCTCCGCGTCGCGGTCGAGCGCACGCAGAGCCTCGCGGGCGACGCCGAGCTCCTCGAGTGCGAGGGCGAGGTGTACGCCGACCCGCCGACGAAGGACATCCACACCTTTGTCGGGACGCTCACCCTCCGCTCGACGCCCGCCCCTGCAGCGCGCGAGGGCGAGGGCGAGGACGGGGCGCGCGCCGAGGTCGAGGAAGAGGGCGACGACCTCGTCGCGAGCCACCCCGTCGAGCCGCTCACGGCCGAGAACATGCTCTGGGCGAACACGGTCCTCGCCGCGGGCGCGGCGGTCGGCATGGTCGTCTACACGGGGCGCGAGACGCGCGCCGTGATGAACACGAGCACGCCGGGGACCAAGGTCGGCCTCCTCGACCACGAGATCAACCGGCTCGCAAAGATCCTCTGCGCCGTCACGTTTGCGCTCAGCGTCATCCTTGTCGCGCTCAATGGCTTCAGGGGACACTGGTGGGTTTACGTGTTCCGCTTCCTCATCCTGTTTTCGAGCATCATCCCCATCTCGTACGTCTTTCCCTTCCCCCCTCTCTCCCGACCGCGCCTCACGTCACTCGGCACGCAGGCTCCGAGTCAACCTCGACATGGGCAAGACGGTCTATGCGCACCAGATCATGCACGACCCCGAGATCCCCGAGACGATCGTCCGGACGTCGACCCTCCCCGAGGAGCTCGGCCGCATCGAGTACCTCCTCAGCGATAAGACGGGCACGCTCACGCAGAATGGTGCGCGCACTCCTTCTCTCCCCTTTGAAGAGCGATGCTGACGAGCTGTGCAGAAATGGAGCTCAAGAAACTTCACCTCGGCACCATGTCCTACGGCGTCGACTCGATGGACGAGGTCGCGCACCAACTTGCGACCGCGCTCGGCGAGGAGAAGGCGATCCGTGTGTCTCCTGCTCTGATTCCTTTCGGACGCGCACTGACTAGCGTGCGTGCACAGCGGCGTCGAACCTCACGACTGGCATCGCGCTCGCGGCGACGAGGGGGAGGAGGGACATGAGCTCGAGGGTCAAGGACATTGTCCTTGCGCTCGGTCTCTGCCACAACGTGCGTCGTGCCCCCCTCTCATCAGCTACCTCTCGCTGACACTATCTCTCCGCAGGTCACTCCCGTCGCCGACGAGGCGGACGGCTCGATCACCTACCAGGCGTCGTCGCCGGACGAAGTCGCCATCGTGCGCTTCACCGAGTCGGTCGGGCTGACGCTCTCGGCGCGCGACCGCACCTCGATGTCGCTGCGCTCGGCGGCGGGGCAGACGCTCTCGTTCGACGTGCTCGAAATCTTCCCCTTCACGTCCGAGTCGAAGCGGATGGGCATCATCGTCCGCGACCGGCACTCGGGCGAGATCACCTTCTTCCAGAAGGGCGCCGACGTCGTCATGGCCAAGATCGTCGCGTACAACGACTGGCTCGAGGAGGAGTGCGGGAACATGGCGCGCGACGGCCTCCGCACGCTCGTCATGGCGCGCAAGCGCCTCTCGGACGAGACGTACCGCGCGTTCGACGACGCGTACCGCGACGCGCGCGTCTCCCTCGGAGACCGGAACGCCGCGAGTGCGAGGGTCATCGCCGAGTACCTTGAGCATGACCTCGAGCTGCTCGGCGTGACGGGTGTCGAAGACAAGCTTCAGGACGACGTCAAGATGACCATTGAGCTGCTTCGCAATGCGGGCATCAAGATCTGGATGCTCACGGGTGACAAGATCGAGACGGCAACGTGCATCGCCATCTCGACAAAGCTCGTCTCGCGCGGGCAGTACATCCACCAGATTGCCAAGCGTGCGTTTTACGCCTCTTCTCTGTGTGCACTCCTGACGCGGTCGAACCGCCCACAGTCAAGTCGCCGGCAGAAGCGCGCGACGAGCTCGAGTTCCTCCAGAGCAAGCTCGACTGCTGCCTCGTCATCGACGGCGAGTCGCTGCAGGTGCGTCGTCCCCCTCTCGCGCGCTCGTCTCCTCCACCGCTGACCGTACCCGCGCGCAGCTCTGCATCGAGCACTTCCGGCAGGACTTTATCGAACTCTCGACGCAGCTCTCGGCGGTCGTCGCGTGCCGCTGTTCCCCGACGCAGAAGGCCGACGTCGCGCGCCTCATCCGCGCCCACACCAAGAAGCGCGTATGCTGCATCGGCGACGGCGGGAACGACGTCTCGATGATCCAGGCGGCGGACGTTGGTGCGTCTGGCTTTTCGCTCGTCGCGTCCTTTTCTCCGTGCGAGAATTGACGAGTCTTGCGCGATCCCGGTGTACAGGTGTCGGCATTGTCGGCAAGGAAGGCCGGCAGGCGTCGCTCGCAGCCGACTTCTCGGTCAACCAGTTCAGCTACCTGACCAAGCTCCTCGTCTGGCACGGCCGGAACTCGTACAAGCGCAGCGCCAAGCTCGCCCAGTTCGTCATCCACCGCGGGCTGATCATTTCCGTCATCCAGGGTGCGTCGTGCGGTCCTCCCTCACGAGGGTAGACCCGGCTGACCTCCCGCTCGGACGCAGCCGTCTTCTCCTCCGTCTTCTACTTCTCGCCCATCGCGATTTACCAGGGCTGGCTCATGGTGGGGTACAGTACTGTGTACACGATGCTCCCCGTGTTCTCGCTCGTGCTCGACCGCGACGTTAACGAGGACGTCGCGCTCCTGTACCCCGAGCTGTACAAGGAGCTCACCAAGGTCCGCCTTGCGTTCCTCGTTCCCATGGCTGCATGTACTGACGCACTGCTCGCACACAGGGCCGGAGTCTGTCGTATAAGACGTTCTTCACCTGGCTCATGATCTCGCTCTACCAGGGTGCGCCCAACTCCCCGTCCTTGCCTCCCTTCTTCGCGCCACTCCTCCTTCTCCTCGCTATCAGCGTACGTTGTTCGTGCACGCTGACACGCCTGCACCCCGCCCGCAGGCGGCGCAATCATGCTCGCGTCGCTCGTCCTCTTCGAGTCGGACTTCCTCAACATCGTCTCGATCTCGTTCTCGGCACTCGTCCTCAACGAGCTCGTCATGGTCGCCGTCGAGATCACGACCTGGCACGTCCTCATGGTCGTCAGCGAGGTGTTCACGCTCGCGCTCTACTGCGTCAGCATCATGTTCCTCCCCGAGTACTTCGGTGCGTCGCTCTCCCTCTCTCCCCTCCTGTCGCGCACTGCTGACGGTCGGAAGCACGCAGACCTCGCCTTTGTCCTCTCGCCCCAGTTCGTGTGGAAGGTCGCCCTGATCGTCGCCATCTCGGCCGCGCCCCTCTGGGTCCTCAAGCACCTCAAGGCGCGCTTCGCCCCGACGCAGTACGCCAAGCTGCGCGACTTCTAGATGGCGCACCTGTTACAACTCTCGTCGTGGTCCTCTCGCCTGTCCCATGCGGGCGGAGAGAGACGGAAAGTGGTGCTTTGCGATATGTACCCTGTGCAGCTTTTACCTTTCTCCACACCCGTCCATGCTCCATGCCGCTGCGCCGTCTACTGCCCCGGGAGGAGGTTCGCGCCCGAGCTGGCATCGCGCTCGCGCTGCACCCGCTGGACGTACTTGGCCGAGACGAGGTTGAACGCCTGCGCGCCCTCTCCTTGTCAGCCAACTCGGGAGAGCGGGGAGAGGGGGAGGGGGGACGCACCTCGAGGAACCGGTCCGTGCAGCGCATGAGGCACGCTTCATCGTTGGGCGTGAGCGAGGCCGACGGCTTGACGATGCAGGCGTTGAAACTACGGGGGGAGGGTGTTAGCGAGGGCAAGGGCTGGGGGAGCAGGAAAGGGGCGCACCACTTCTCGTTCATCTTCTGCTCGTTGCGAGCGGGCGGAGCGGGAACATGCGGAGGAGCGGGTCAGCTCGTCCATGGAAGGATGCGGACCACCCGCTGGTGGGTGAGAGCGCCACGCACGTTGATGAGCTCCTGTGCGTTCGCGAGCGCTGCAGACAGGCAGCCAGGTCAGCCAGCGCACCGGAGGAGGACGAGGGAAAGCGGTCCGTACCGAGCTGCTGCTCGACCTCCTGCTTAATCTGGGCGGCCTTCTGGCGGGAGTCGTCGGACGAGAGGGCGGGGCGGCCGCCAAAGAGGGACGACATGCTGGGCTGCTGGAGGAGGGAGGGAGGGGCGAGGGAGATGGAGCTGGGCGAGGCGGGGGGAGATGAGGCCGAGGAAAGTGGATGCGCAATGACGGCGGACGAGAGAAACAAGTCAGCTCAGCAGGTCCGTAGGCTGTCCAGCCCCGCCCGTGTGCTGCAGCCGTCTGCTCGACCGGATCCAGGCGAGGAGGCGATGAAGTCGCGGAAAGAGCGACGAGAGCACAGGCGAGGCTGTGCGCTCGCAGGCCAGTGCATAGTGTACGTACAGAGAGGTCTGTCGAGTGAACGGCGTCCTTTGTGCGAGTGGTGGCGAGGTGGAGGAGTCGAGCGGGTTTCCTCCGCCGAGTTGCTTCTCGTCCTCTGCCAGCTCAGAGCCCCGCTCGAGGGCCGCTGCTTTCGGGTGTGCACAACCAGCAAGGCTGAACAAGCGCGCAGCGCATACTAGCCTCCACGCTGAGCGCGCCCCCCTGCCCTGGTCGTTCTCATCAGGACGGCCACATCGACCCGCTTGCCTCGGTGCTTTCCAGCCTCCCGAGCGCTGCCAGTGCCTTTGCCGTACTCTGCTGCCGTCCAGCTCTGCCTCCGTACCCGCAAAGCTCGCTCTCGCGACCTTTCCTCGTCCGGCTCGTCGAGGTCGCCGCGCCGACGAGTGCCCCACCTCTCGGCTCCCTCGCGCTGCTTGTCCTCCTTCTCCACCACGCGCAGGAGCCCTCGCTCCTCGCCCCCGTCTCCTCGAGCCCGCCATGGCCTCCCCCCAGACCACGGTCGACATCCAGGCCGCGCGCTCGCACACCTCGTTCGACCCCGCCGTCCTGCACCGCGTCCTCCTCAGCGGCCACAAGGACCCCGACGTCCGCAAGCGCGTCGTCAAGCTCGTCTCCGCGGACCCCGCCTTCGACAAGCGCAGCAAGCCGTACCTCTCGCGCGCGCAGCAGCTCGAGCGCGGCCTCGCTACGAGCAAGGCGCTCTTCGACCTCGTCGACAAGCACGACCTCGACCACGCAGAGTACCTCGAGGCGCTCGTCTCGACGCTCGACGAGCCCGTCGGCCTCAACCTCCACGAGATCGCCTTCACGCCCGTCATCGCGTCCCAGGGCTCGGACGAGCAGCAGGCCGAGTGGCTCCCGCGCTGCTACAACCACGAGATCCTCGGCGCATACCTCCAGACCGAGCTCGGGCACGGCTCGAACGTCCAGCGTGCGTCCCGCTCCTTCTCCGCATGCGATGCGCTAACTTTCTAGGGACCCTAGAGCTCGAGACGACGGCGACGTACGACGCCAAGACGGACGAGTTCGTCCTCGACTCGCCGACGGTCAGCGCGACCAAGTGGTGGATCGGCGCGCTCGGCGTCCTCGCGACGCACGGCGTCGTCCAGGCGCGCCTCTTCCTCAAGGGCAAGGACTACGGGCCCCACCTCTTCCTGCTCCAGCGTGCGTTGCTGATTGCACAGCTGGCTGTGCGCTGTCCGTCGTACTGACGCGTCTCGCCGCAGTCCGCTCGCTCGAGTGCCACTCGCTCATGCCGGGCATCGAGGGTGCGTCTCTCCGGTTCTCCCTCTCCGCGACACGCACTGATTCTCGCCCTCCTGTAGCGGGCGAGATTGGCCCGAAGGTGCATTCGGCGATGGGCAGCGTCGACAACGGCTGGGCGCGGTTCTCGTCTGTGCGCCTCCCGCGCGCGCAGATGCTCTCGCGCTTTGCCGCCGTCGACCCCAAGAACGGCGGGACGTACATCAAGCCGCCGCACGCCAAGCTCAGCTACGGCGGGATGATCTTCATCCGCTCGCAGATGATTTCGAACCTCGCGTGGCGGATGGCCAAGGGTGCGCTGGTGCCCCCTCCTCCTCCTGCCTGCGCCAACCCTGACACGAGAGGCGCACGCAGCCGCGACTATCTCGGTTCGCTACCTGCACATGCGGCGGCAGTTCGCGGACCCGGAGCTCAAGCCCGGCGCCAAGGGCTACGGCGTCGAGCGCCAGGTCATCACCTACCCGGGCGTGTACATGCGCGTCGTCCCCGAGCTCGTCCACTGCATCGTGTTTATGCTCGCCGGCAAGGACATGGTGCGCTTGCCCGCCCTCTCCACTTCCTCGCTTCGCAGGAGGCTGACGACTCCCCGCCCGCAGGCCAAGCTCTACCACTCGATGTCGTCGCAACTCTCCAGCGGGGACACCTCGCTCCTCGCCTCGACGCACGCCGTCTCCTCGGGCCTCAAGACGTACGTCTCGTCGCACGTAGTGGACGGGATCGAGGTCCTCCGGCGCGCGATGGGCGGCCACGGCTTCCTCGCGTCCTCCGGTGTCGGGCGCATCTTCGCGACTGAGCTCCCGAGCCGGACGTACGAGGGCGAGAACGGCGTCCTCGACTTGCAGGTCGCCCGCGCCGCGCTCAAGAGCTTCGCCGAAGCGGCGAAACGTGGCGCCGCGCCTCGGGCACAGGACTCGCCCTTCGACGCGTACCTCTCGGCGCTGCACCCGCGCGCGGCGCTCCCGCTTTCGGACTCTGAGCTCAACTGGGGCGACCTCGCTCTCTTGACGCGTGTGCTCGCCCTCCGCGCGGCGCTCTCTGTCGAGGGCCTCGCGGCGCGCCTCGCCGCCGGGGAGAAGTTCAGCGCGCTGAGCTGGGAGTGCAAGGGCGTCAGCGAGGCGGTGGTCGAGGCGTTCCTGGCGCGGCGGTGCGGCGAGATGCTCGAGGGGTTGGAGGGCGCCGGCGCGAAGGAGAGGGAGGTGATGCGCCGCGTTGTGCTGTTCGTACGTCGCCCTCTCCCCCTACTCCCTCTTCACCGCACTGACTCTCTCTGTGACCCGTCCCAGTTCCTCCTCAACACCCTGACCAACGCCCTCGGCCCCCTCCTCGAGCTCTCGATCCTCGCGCCCTCGTCCGCCCCCTCCCTCCGCGCCGCGCACGCCCACGCCGCACAGGCCCTCCTTCCCGACCTCGTCGGCCTGACCGACGCGTTCTCCTTCTCGGACTGGGAGCTCGACACCACGGTGGGCAACTCCCAGGGCGAGGTGTACGAGCGGATGTTGGCGCGCGCGCGGGCGGACGATGAGCTCAACACGGGCGGGAAGGAGGAGAGGGAGAGGCTGTACAGGGAGTACATCAAGCCCGTGCTGGAGCGCGGGAGGAGGAAGGCGGGGGCCGTCGGGGCGAAGCTCTAGGGGGCGAGGGCGAGGGCTGTACTTCGGGCTGTAAAAGCGGTTTCTCGGTTCTTCCAACGCAGCGTGAGAGTCTTGGTTCCGCGTCGCCGTCGCTACCGTCTGATAGGACACGCGTGGCCAACAGTCCTCGTAACCTCTCGCCTTCCCTTCCGCTAGTCGAGTTCTTGGAAACGGGCACTGCTTCATTGCGTTATCTATGCACACCCTTCTACCTCGCCCCATGGCCACACGCGCCTCACGAGAGGTGCACGTGCGTGTTCTTGGGCATGACCTGCTCCTGGCCGACGACGCGCGTCCAGAGGAGGTCGCGCTCGACGATCTCGGGCGCCTTCTTGAGCAGGTCGGTGACGTCCTGCGTTTGCACGTGCGGACGGTTAGGGGGAGAGGTCGGAGGGGAGGGGAGGAGGGAACGCACCCAGTTCGCGGAGACGTACCGCCCGCGGAGGAAGTCTGCCTTGGACTGCGTCGCGAGCCCTGCGTGCAACAGCACTTCGTCAGTGCTCCCGTCTGCGGAAACTTGAACGCAGCGCAGGCTGCCGTGCAGCCAGCCTGCTGCGAGGTACGGGCGAAGGAGAGCAGCGACGCACACACCGAGAAGCCAGCCGCGAGCTCGGCCTTGTCCGTCAGCAAGCCGTGCGTGTCAGGGGGCATGGACTCGCGCGCAAGCTTGGTCATGACGCCGCCGCTGCGGTTGCTCCCGATCGTCAGTCTTGCTTAGCGGGTTGGGGGTTGGGAAAGGGGCGGCGCACGGGTGCATCGAAAAGGTGCGGACGAGCGGCTCTTCGAAGTGCAGGAACTCGGTGAAGCGGTTCACCATCGTCTTGGCGCTGCAGTAGGCGGGCGAGGCGGGAGTCAGCGGGAGTCCCCGGCGGTGGAGGGATGGAGGTGGGGGAGTGGCGCACGGCTGGTAACCCGAGAAACCGGGCCTGGTGCCGACGCTGCCAACGCTGCTCGTGTTGATCACAGTCAAACCAGGCTTGCCGCTGTGCTCGGGCATGCCCGCGCGCGCGGGGTCGAGGCGGCCGTGCTTCTCTGCGCTGCGGAGGAACGCGCGCGTCGCGAGGTACGTCCCCGTGAGGTTGATGTTGATCGAGCGGGTCCAGTCGGCGGGGTTCGACTCGCGGATGGGAGTGCACGGCTCGAGGTAGCCTGCGTTGTTGATGAGAACTGCGGGAAGGGGGGGGAGGGTCAGCCTCGACGAGGGGTAGAGGCTGAAGGGGGACGAGGTGCGCACCGTCGAGCTCGCCCGCCACGTCGAAGAGCTGGTCGACGCTACTCTCGTCGGTGATGTCTCCGCCGTGGAGGATGACCTCTGTGCCCTTCTTGAGGGCGTCGATGGCCTGCTTGACGTCGTCGAGTTCGCCCTGGCTCCTGCTGGTGAGGACGAGCTTCTTTGTGCCAGCCTGTGCAAAGGCGAGGGCCTCTGCGCGTCCGACGCCGCGGCCTGCGCCGGTGACGAGAACCGAGTAGCCCTTGGCAGCGTCGGCGAGGGCGTCGGCGGGGTCGATGGCGGGGTAGACGTCGTGCTTGACGGAGCCGACGAGGGGCGGGGCGAATTTGGGGAGGGCGGTGGCCATGGCTGTTCAACTGGCAGAGTGAGTGGAGAGAGCGAGAGCGAGGACGGAGGGCCCCGCTGCGGCGACGACGTCGGCGGAGGTGGGGGGCAGACCTCGCCCCGGGGCTCTTTCCTGGCCTGTGCTCGGGTGTACTGAACTCTGCAGTGGCAGTAGTGCCAGTCGCACTGGACCCGAGCGTGGTTGCGGCGAGCGGGACGCGCTTGCACCGCCTCGTCGTCGTCGAGCAAACACGGCTCTCCCTCGTTGACCCCAGCCGCGCCTGCTCTGCTGCTTCACGAGGCTGCTCCCTGGATTCAGTGTACCCTGTCCATGCCCCACGTGCTGCCCCCGCTGGCCCCACTCGACGAATCGCTCATCTCGCGCGCCTCCCTCTCCTCGCGCTCCTTCTCCCGCCTCAGCTCGAGAGAGCCCTTGCGTGCGTGTGATCCATCCCGGAATACCCTCCTTCCAGGCTGAACCACCTCCCCGCGCGCAGGCACCTCCAAATCCCCGCCGCACCCGCTCCTCGCCCCGCTCAACGCCCTCCTCGCCGCCCTCCTCATCCCCCTCAAGCTCCCGTCCCTCCAGCTCGCAACCCCGACCCTCCTCCTCAGCGCTCTCGAGGCAGTCCTCGAAACCCGCATCGAGGACGTCCCCGACGCGTGGAGGGGCAGCTGGGACCGCGCGCACCGCCGCGCCGTCACGCTCGTCCTCGTCCGCGCCATCGACGAGGTCGAACAAGGGCTGACGCGGCGCCTGCGCGTCGCACAGAGCGGCGCGGTCGAGGACTCGGCCTGGCGCGCGGACGACGTCGACGTCGAGGAGGTCGTCCGCGGCAGGGAGCACGAGGTCGCCAAGCTCGTAGCCGCGCTGCTCGGCATCGCAGAGGCACTCGGCATCGTCCCTGCGAGTGCCGAGTCGCCCGCTACGCCCAAGGCGCGCCATCGAACCTTCGTCCACCCGGACGCGACCCTCCCCTCCCCCACAAGGACGCCGACCCCCCTTCCAGCCCTCCCGCTGCAGACAACCCTCCCCTCCTCGGGCGAACTCCCGCGCGAAAACTCGCCGCCATCGCCCACCCCGCGCCGTCGCGTCCCGCCTACAGAGCCAACCACCCTCTTCGCCCCGCGCCCGCTGCGTGTTCCGCGCGCTGGACCGCCCGCAGCACCGCACACGCCCCCTCCCGCCCCTCTCCAACCCAGCAGAGCCGCACCGTTCTCCTTCCTCGCCGAAGTCGCAGCACACCGCTGGCGCTCGCCGCCCCCGCCCGTGTCGCCGCTCTCGCCGCAGCGGCGGGGCGAGCGCGTGTTGAGCGAGCTCGAGGCAGTGGTAGAGAGGCGCGAGGGTGAGCGGAGGAGCACGCTCGAGGTGCTGAGGCGGAGGATGGAGGAGGCGCTGGCGGCGCCCGTCGTGCCTGCGCCGGAGCCTGCACGCCCGGAGAAGGGCAAGGCGCGTGCGGAGGACGCGCGGTCGGAGCGCGCGGTGTCTCCCGCGCTTGATCAGGCCGCCTGCTGCGATGCGTGCGGCGTGCCTGCGCGGCGGCAGAAGCCAGCCCGCAGCCGGCGCGAGCGGTCGAGCGCGTCGGCATCAACTTCGGCTTCCAGCTCTTCCGGTTGTTCGCCGTCGTCATCGAGCGAGGTGGACGACACGTTCGCGTCGTCGGCGGCGCGCTCAGTGCGGTCAGCGCGCACGCCCACGCGACGAGCTCGTCCGCTAGTGCCGTGCACTTGCGCTCGGCCGCCTCCGCCGCGCCTCCCGCCCCTCGGACAGGCCCGCAAACCTTCTCGCGCGGCGTCCGCCTCCATCACGACCGCTTCGAGCGCAACCAGCGCCACCTCCCGGCCCCGGCGAGTCCGCCTCACCCGCCTCGCGCCTTCGCCCTCCTCCTGCTCCCGCACACTCCCACCCGAGCAAATCCTCCCTACAGCCGGCGACGAGCCCTCCCGCGCCGAGCTCTCCCTGCACTCCTCAACCGACATCGATCTGCACGAGTCCCTCCTCGCCGCGCGCGCCCCTCCACCCGCAGCGACCACGCCCGCCGCGCGCAAGGAGGAGGCAGGGAAGGAGGCACAGGGGACGCCTTCGCCGTACACGCTCCTCCTCCTTGCGCACCGCGCGAGGCTGAGGGGGAAGCTGGCGCTGCTGGAAAGGAGGGAGAGGGACCGGAGGGAGGCGGCGGCGGCGGCGGCGGCGGCGGCGGCGGCGGCGGCTGCGGCGGCGGGCGGCGGGGGGGAGGGTGTGGGGCTTTGGGCGGGGAGGGGCGTTGGTGCGTGAGAGCGGGTAGGGGGCAGGTGTGGGTGAGGAGGGGACGGAGTAGAGGCGGGGGTTGGTAGATGTCGTGGGGCAGCAAGTGCGCCTAGCGAGGCGACGGCTTGTACGACGCTCGCGGCTCTCTCCGCTCTTTGTTCTCACCGCGCCGCCCGGAGAAGAGCGCTCACACTGGTATCCGCCACCCTCGCCACACTAAGCGCGTCTCGACCTCCCCCTCCTCGCGCAGTCAGCTGCCCTCCCTCGCGCCCTTCCGCCGAGCATGCTCCCGCTCACGAAGCTTTCGCGCGCGGCGCGCACGCGCACGCTGCACCTGCTGCAGGTCCCGCTTGTCCCGCTTCACGCGCAAGCTTGGCCAGGCCGAGGAGGACGGAGATCCCGGTCGACCTTCGCAACCTGCGCTCTTGCTTGCTCTTTCACCTCCTTCACACCTCCCAGCATGCTCCTCCGCATTGCACTCGCTCTCTTCGTCACTGTACTCGCCGTCGCCGCTGCTCCGGCCCCGCTTGGCACGCAAGGCGCCCCCGGCCTCGCGAAGAGGCAGGCCGCGGGCGTGGTCACCACCTGCCAGAGCCCGGGGCAGGTCGCGCTCACGTTCGACGACGGTCCTGTGAGTCTCTCGCGGGCGCGGGCGTCCTCCGGCGGCGGAAGGAGCGCGCGTTCCTGACTCCCTCCCTTCCTGGCCCCTCGTTGTCTCGTTGCGCAGGTCAACATCGCCCGCATCGCCGCGCTCCTTGACAGCTACGACGTTAAGGGAACGTTCTTCCTCAACGGCTGGAACTTCGACTGCATCTACTCGCACGCATCGGACGTCAAGGCCGCTTTCGACTCCGGGCATCTCCTCGCCTCGCATACGTGGTCTCGTCCGTCCCCGTCCGTCCCCTCCTCTGCTTCGCTGACACCCCGCGATGCGCAGACCCCGACACTGCGACGCTCTCGGCGGCGCAGGTCAACGACCAGCTCTGGCGCATCGAGGACGCGCTGATCAAAATCACGGGCGCCGAGGTCAGGTTCTTCCGCCCGCCGTACGGGTCGTACGACGGGCAGGCGCTGAGCGTTGCGAGTCAGAGGGGGTACACTAGTGCGTCCGCCGTTCAAGCTCTCGTTCTCCCTCCCTCTTCGCCTTCTACTCCCCTCCCCTCTCCCTCCCGCACCTCCTCGCTCCCCCTTCTTCGCCTCTGCACACTCCTCCCGCCTGACAACGACTGACTCAACCCGCTTGCAGCCGTCCTCTGGAACTTTGACGCGGGCGATGCGCTCGGCCGCTCCGCGAGCGAGATCATCTCGGCGTACAACTCGCTTTCCTACCCCGACTCGTACATCGCGCTGAACCACGAAGTGCGCTCCCTCTAACCAAGCTATCCCGTTTCTTGCGCTGACCGCCGCCCTCCCGCCCGCAGACCGTCTCCGCGACAGTCGACACCGTCCTCCCCGCAGTCATCCCCGCCCTGCTTAGCCGCGGGTACGAGCTTGTCACCGTCGCTGAATGCCTCGGGCAGAGCGCGTACCAGTCG
The DNA here is from genome assembly GCA_019926025.1 of Rhodotorula kratochvilovae. NCBI lineage: Eukaryota > Fungi > Basidiomycota > Microbotryomycetes > Sporidiobolales > Sporidiobolaceae > Rhodotorula > Rhodotorula kratochvilovae. The sequence continues at coordinate 165,781 of JAHSUG010000012.1, forward strand.
GTCGGCGCCCTGAGCGCGCGCGACGACAGCTGGACGTGCAGTGGGACGCCCCCGCCCGGGGAGGCGTGGTGAGGCGGATCGCACTGGGCTTCGTTCTTCGTCGCGCTGTGGCGCGTTTTCTTGGTCCCCTCTCTCTCTTTTGCATGCCTGGACATAGCTTCCCATCACAGACAGTCCCTCCCCGCGCGCATCATCCAATCCTTCTCTTTCGCTCGCATCCCCTCATTCTCCTATCCCTGTAGCGCATCACCCTACTTCCTTCCTTCTTGCACGTATTGCCAGTGGGCCCCCCGGACTCACGGATAAGATCCGCAAGCGGTGAGCCCCCTCGCAGGCAAGCAGGCGCGAGGCGGAGAGCTTCGTCGCAGTTGGCGCGCCAGTCGGGGTCGCAACGTCGCAATCCCGTTCATCTTGCCTCCCTCCCTTCCCTCACAGCGCGCTCTGCTCTTCTCCAGCCGCTTCGTCTCCCGTCACCCGCGCTGCTGACCAACGAGCGCCCTTCGTCGCTCGCGAGACCTGATGAGACGCCCGCCGGCCTGGACCTCCTCCTCTGCGATCGAATGGGTGAAGTGGTGGAAATCCGGACGCGACTGTCCCGTGCTTCGCTGGCACCCTGTCCCTTCCTTTGCTCTTCCTTTCTGCTCAGCCCACGCTCTTGCACCTGCCGGCGCCGCAGCGAACGCACCTTCCGTCGTCGACCTTCTCAAGCAGCTCTCCCTCTCACTCGCGCTCGCCCCGCTCGCACCCCGCCTCGCGCGACTCAGCAATGCGCCTCCTGACTTTCACACTTCTCGCTGGGGCCGCCGTGTCGAGCTGGGCAGTGCCGGTGGCGGACTACACGAACTCGACGCTCGTCGAGCGAGGGCTGGCAGAGCGCGCTACGGGGGTCGTCACGACCTGCAAGACGAAGGGGCACTTCGCGCTGACGTTCGACGACGGACCCGTGCGTTCTCCTCTCCGCACTGCGGCGAGTAAGGCTGGGTGAGCGCGCTGACCCGCTCCGCCCCCGCCGCGCTCCCGCAGTACTACGGCGCGACGGCGGCGAAGACTATCGAGAAGGCCGGAGGGAAGGCGACGTTCTTTGTCAACGGGAACAACTACGGGTGCATCTACGACCGCGCGGACCAGATCATCGCGGAGTACAAGGCCGGCCACACCATCGGATCGCACACCTGGACGCGTCAGTCCCCCTCGCCCTCTCCCCATCGCCTGCCAACCCCTCGCACGCGTGCTGACGAGTGCTTCGAGGTATCTAGACGTCGACATATCGACGATCACGCCCGCGCAGCTTAACAAGCAGCTCGACCTGGTGGAGGGCGCGCTCAAGAAGATCATCGGCGTCAAGCCGCGGTTCTTCCGCCCGCCGTATGGCGCGTATAACGATGCGGCGGTAAAGGTGCTGCAGCAGAGGGGGTACACGGGTGCGTTGGCTTGCCACTCTCACTGCATTACCCGCCCTCTCTTCTCCTGCTTCGCGCCCTCCTCGCGGATCTCCCTACTCCAGTCCGTCCCACTGAACAGCTCGTCGACAGTCGTCAACTGGAACTTCGACAGCGGCGACTCGGCGGGCAAGAGCGCGAGCCAGAGCATTGCAGCTTACAACAAGCTTACCTACCCCTCGCCGTACATCGCCCTGAACCACGAGGTGCGTGCGGTCTCCTTCCTCCCCCACCGCAAGACTTGACGCCTCTCCCCACCGCAGACACACAAATCCACCGTCGAGCTCGTCATCCCGTCCGTCGCGCCCGCCCTCGTCAAGAAGGGCTACAAGCTCGTCACCATCGCCGAGTGCCTCGGGCTCTCGCCGTACCAGTCTGTCGGCGCTGCAGGGAAGCGCGACAAGACGTGGACCTGCGCGGGGACGCCCGCCCCGGGGCAGACTTGAGTTGAGCTAGTTGCGGACGAGGGCTTCTCAGTGCTGGCTCTGTACTTCTTCTTTGCATTGCAGCTCGCGTCGTTTGTTAGCAGTACGAATCGATCCTTCGCAAACAGGCGAGCAAGCATGAGATTTGCGGCGATGCGAAGGATCAGCCGCTCCGCACGACCTCCCGAGCTGCTCTCGGCTTGCGGTCTTGCCGCTTGCTCGCAGCAAAAGAACGGTAGAGGGTGGACCAACAAAAGCCGCCCGCGGCGCGGGCGCGCAAGGTTGCACAGGAAGAACGAGACGTAGGTTAGGGAGGGAGAGAACGATGACGAGCAGGCATACGGAGGCGGAGGATACGGACTACTAGCGGAGAGAGGGAGGGGGCTGCAAGGGGAGACAGAGCGAGAGAGAGAGAGAGAGGGGGTTTGCAAAAGACGAAAGGACGGGAGAGAACGAAGGGGGTGCTGCGAGGGATAGTCACTGAGTGAGTACAACTGCCGGCGGCGCCGGAGGGGATGTGCCTGCGGTCAGAAGGAGAGGTCAGCGTCGCACCCGAGCAAAGATAGCGAGCGTGTACGCACAAATAGAGGTAAAGGAGGCGGGCCTAGATGGACGGGCCGAGTTCGAGGGAGCCGAGGAGCTGGTCGTAGACGTGCTTGTAGCTCCACGCCATGCCCTTCATGCGCTTCATGTCGACGCAGTACAGCCGGTCGAGGTTCTTGACGCGCGTGAGCTCGACGACGAACCGGACCTCGTCGCCCGCGTCGGCCGACTTGTCGCCGCCGTAGACGGGAAGCGGCTGCGGCGCCGAGAGCGAGAGCATGCTGAACTGCGAGACGGACGTCGTCATCGGCGACGAGAGCGGGTCGAAGTGGTCCTGCGTCGACGGCGTGCCCGGGACGGAGAAGTTGGGCGAGGTGGTGTGCGATGGCGAGCCGAGCGGCGTCGCCGCGCCGCCCTTCTTGCCGAAGAGCGAGCGGAAGCCCATCGACGGCGATTGTGGGAGCGACGGCGACGATACGAGGCTGCTGCGGCGGTCGAGCGGGCTCGGCGAGACGACGTTGCTCGCGAGACCCGCCGAGGCGCCGCCGACCTGGCCGACCGAAGTGGCCATCGCCTTCTTGCGGCTCTTGCGGACGCACTTGATCTCTGCGGCGCGCACGACCTGGTTAGCACGAACCCGAAGGGAGACGAGGAGAAGCAGGAACGCACTGTACTCGCCCTCCATCGCCATGTCGACACCCATGTTCCACAGCACCTGCTTGATCTCGCCGAGGACGTCGTTCGGCGCGCGGTACGTGATCGCGTTCTTGTCGAGCGCGCCCTGGTGGAAGCGGAGCTTGCTCGGCGCGAACGCCGAGGGCGCGACGACCTGCTGCGGCGGGAGCTGCGGGACCGGGGCGGTCGAGCCGATGCTCGAGCCCAGCGTCGACACCGTCTTGTGGCTGATCTGGCTGTGCCCGTTCGACGGCGGCGCGGACTCGACCGGCGGCGGCGGCTGCACCTGCGCGGGCGGCGCGGGCTGGGTGACGATGACGGACGGGTTCGGCGAGTCGCGCGCCGGCGCTGCGTCGCGCATGCTCGTGTTGCTCGAAACCGGTGCATCCGTCGTCGCACTCGAGGCGGTGCGCGCAGCGGGGCGATCAAAGTCGGTCTGGATGGGCGGGACGGGCGGCGCGCCGTCGCCGCGCGAGCTCTTGCGGCGGAACCAGTCCATGACGGCCTTGGCCTTGCCGCTCGGCGTCGGGCCCGCCGTCGCCGACGAGCCCCAGTTCGCCTCGAGGTCGGTCGAGAAGCGCTTGGTCGCGAGGAGCGAGTTCGAGTCGGGGCGCGAGGACGACGGCGGACGCGAGGACGGCTGCTTCGGGACGGGTGGGAGCATCTCGCCCTGGGCGTTGATCGTGCTCGCGCGGTCGCGGCTGAGCGCAACGGCGGCGTCGACGTTTGCGCGCGCGCCCTTGGGCAGCTTGGCGCTGACGCTCTGGCGGAACGGCTGCAGGCTCATCGCCTTCTGCCGCCGGCCCGCCTTGCGGCGGTTCGTCACCTCGTCGAGCGGCGAGTCCTTGGTCGGGACCGGCGGCGCGGCGGAGGTAGGAGCGGGGACGGGCGTGCGGGAAGCAGAAGGCGGGTTCGACGCGCCGAGCAGCGACCGCAGCGAGAAGCGGTCCGCCGACGCGGTGTGGCGGTGCCGGCTCACATTCGACGCAGCGGACGGCGGCCGCGCAGGCTGCGACGTCTGGCTGCCGGCGCTCGTCTTGGGCTGCGCGCGCTGTGCCGGCGCCGCAATGACCTCCTGCTCCTCCTCGGCTGCGATAGGCGGCTGCGGCAGCTCCGCCTGCGGGCGGATGGAAGACGCGGGCGAGCCCGAGCTCTTGCGCTTCCGCGGCGGCGAGGCGGGCGTCTCTGCGGGGGCAGCAGGAGCGGGGAACGGCACCGGGGGCGGAAGCTCGCCGACGCTCGCGCGCGCGACCTCCTCCGGCGCCTCCTCCTCAAACGACTGCATGACGACGTCCTCGCCCGGCGCCGTCTCCGTCGTCGTCGAGATGCTCACAGCGCCGAGGCTCGGCGTCGGGCTCGGCGCGCCGCGCGCACCTGCGGACGCGCCCGGGACGTCGAGCATCGTCTGCTGCGGCTCGTCCGCCGCGGCCGGCGCGGACGCGTCGATCCCGAGGCCCTCGACACGCGCCTCGCCCTCCACCGCAGTCGGGAGGCTCGGCTCCCTGCTCGCGCCGCGGCGCCTCGTCTGCGGCGCGACCGCGCCGGACCCGCCGTCATACTCGACCTGGACGGTCGCGCGGTTCGCCGCCTTGCGCCTGCGCTCGTCCTCGCTGCTCCTGCGCGTCGAGCTCGCGCGGCTCGGCGCCGCGCTGGAGGGGGAGGGCGTCCGCTCGCGCATGACGGCGTCCTCGCCCAGGGTAGGCATCTCGAGGCTCGGCCTCGCGGACGAGGGCGCCGCCGGCGCAGAGAGCGACGGCGCCATCGGGACGCTGGCGGCTGCGCCGGCGGCGAATGAGAACGGGCCGGCGTTGGCGCTCGCGAACTCGGTCTGCGTCGTCGGCGGCGAGGACGAGACGGTGTAGGCGCCCGAGCGCCGGTTCGGGTTCGACGGGTGCGGGACGGCGACTACGCCGGTCGAGGTGGTGCGCGTGCGAGGCGAGACGGGCGGCTCGGGCGTCGCAGGCGAGGAGGGCGACGCAGGCGCGATGAGCACGGGTGCTGGCGCAGGCGTGGGCGCGGCGACAGCGGGGGAAGGCGGCGCCATCGAGTAGTGCTCGAAGCCGTGCTGCGCGAGCGGGGCCGAGACGGCCGCCGTCGACGCGGAGGTGACCATCGCGGAGCGGTGGCGCTGCTGCGCGACCGAGAGCGGCGGCTGCTGCTGCTGGCCTGCGCCAACGACGGGGCCCATGCTCGCGGAGAGCGGGCCCTGCGGGATCGCACCGCCGCCCATTCCGCTCGTGGCAGTTTGCGAGCGCGTCATGCTCGGCGCGAGGAGCCCCTGGGCGGCGAGCGCCTGCTGCTGCTGCTGCGCGACGAGCCACTGGCGCTGAATTTCGAGCGCCTGGCGCTTGTGGCGCTCCATCTCCTGCGCCTGGTGCTCGAGCTCGGCGACCGTCTTCTCGAATGCGGGCGCGTACCGCCGCAGCCACGAGTGGCGCGTCACGTCGGCGATGGTGCACCGCTGGAGCGGGTCGGGGACGAGCATCTGGAGGAGGAGTTCGCGCGGCTCGTCCGTGATCCAGTCGGGGAACGAGAGCGGCGTGTTGAGGATGTACTTGTAGAGCAGGTTGATGTTGTCGCCCTCGGGGTTGTTTGGGTCGTCGTCGTAGGGGAGGTACCCCGCGAGCATGGCGTACAGGATCACGCCGCACGACCACACGTCGACGGCCGTCCCGACGTACTTGCCGTCCGAGACGACGAGCTCGGGTGCGGCGTAGCACGGCGAGCCGCACGACGTCGCCATGAGGTCGACGTGCGCGTCGTTGAACCGGTTCGCGAACCCAAAGTCGGTGATGATGACGTTGCGGTTCCGGTCGAGGAGGAGGTTCTCGAGCTTGAGGTCGCGGTGAACGACGCCCTTGGCGTGCAGGTACGCGACGCCCGAGATGAGCTGCGCAAACAGCCGCGACGCGTCCCGCTCCTTGAGGTACCGGTGCGCGAGGATGTGGTCGAAGAGCTCGCCGCCTGCGGATGTGTGGGTGTGTTAGTATGGAGCGGGTCGAGCCGACGGATGGACACCGCGACGCACCCGACGCATACTCGAGCACGATGCCGATGTACTTCTCCGTCTCGATGACGTCGTACAACCGCACGATGTTCGGGTGGCGGACCATCTGCGGGCGTACGCGCGCGTGAGCTGCTGCGGGCGGCGGAAGGAACGGCACGGAGGTGGCGCACCTTGAGCACCTCGATCTCCCTGCGGACCTTCTCCCCGCGCTGGGCCGTGTCGACGTTCCCGCGCTTGATCAACTTGATGGCGACGTCCTCGCCCCAGCGCTCGCCATGCACTCCGAGCTTGACCTTGCCGAACTCGCCCTCGCCGAGCGTCTGCAGGAGGACGTACGGGCCAAAGTAGACCTTCTGGCGCGGGAGCGGGTGCGGCGTGTACAGGTGTGGGTACGGGCCCTGCCCTGCGAGCGAGGCTGCGGACGAAGACGGAGGGAGGTACCCGACCGACTGGCGCGCGCGAGACGAGACGCTCCCGCCCGGGCCGGACGCAGGCGCGGCCTGCGCGCCGCCATAGTACGCCGCGTACTGCGCGGCCTGCTCCGCGGCCGAGGGCGCCTTCGCCGACGGGTAGCCCGGCATGACCGAGACGGGGCGCTGCGGCTGCTGGTGGTGGTGCTGCTGGTCCTGCTGCTGCCGCTGCTGGAGCTGGGCGTGCATCTGCGCGTACTGCTGCGCATAGAGCTGCTGCTGCTGCGCGTACTGCGCCTCGTTCATCGCGTGCGTCTGCATCGACGTCGGCGCGGCGCGCTCCGCCGGCGGCTGCGCAGAGTTGCGCCGCGAGCTGCCCGACGAGCCTGCCGCTGGGGGCGGCGCCCCGCCCGCCGAGCGCCGCTTGTTCGGGTTGAACGGCGGGATGACGAGACTCGGGTCGTACGTCGCGTAGGAGCGCGCGGCGGCGGGCGGCGCGGCCTGTGGCGGGCCGGGCGCGAGCGCGAGCGGCGGTGAGGGGTAGCGCGCGGCGCCCGAAGCGGCGACGCGCTTCTGCGACGAGCGACGCTCGCGGTCCTCGGGCGCGGGGTGCGACGGCGGGGTCGAAGTGACGTCCGCCGGGAAGGTGGGCGAGACGGGCGTGGGCGAGTAGGGGAACGCGGCGGACGGGGTAGCCATTGTGGGCGGGTCTGCAGGTGGAGGGAGAAGCGCGATGTCAGCACGTCGTATGCCCGACAAGGGGAAGCTAGTGCGTGCGGTCGGCTCGGTGCGAACGCGCCTGCTCGACCCCTCGCACGGTACGACCGCGCGAGGCTGAGCAGGCGGCGAGCCAACCGCAGATTTGCAGGACCGCGTCAAGCGACTTGTAGGAGCATCTCAGCGGTCCATCTCGACGCTCCTGCGTCGGGATGCCCCTGCTCGAGCGAGGTCGGACGCGCACCGACCCCCTGGCCGGTGAGCCGCGTCGCTCGTCGCGCCGTTCGAAGTAGCTTGAGCGGGAGAAACGCGCGTGCAGACTGACCCTTGTCGCTTGCTGGCTGGAGTGGGCGAGCGCCGTGCGCCTTCGAGGCGGGAGGGGAGGAGGGGAGAGGACCGAGAGCCGGCGAGGGGGCGTGGGCGGGGCGCGAGCGCCTTGTTGTCGCGGCGGGCGGGGGCGCGTGAGCTGTGTGTGCGCTGGCTGCGGCGAGTGCGGTAGTCTGCGCGCGGAGAGAGGCCGGGCGAGGCGCAGGCGGCGGGGAGGGGGCGGACGCGGGCGACGCGTGGGCGACGACGAGGAGGACAGGAGGTGCACGCGTCGGTCGATCAGTGCGCGCGCGTGGTGGAGCGAGTGCGGCGGGGCAGGGCGGTGTCGAGCAGCAGCGCGTGGTCGAGTTGGGCGGGTCGGCGGGCGCGGCGAGCGGTGCGGTGCGAGGAGAGCGGAGGGGAGGGGCGAGAGGAGGCGCGGCGATCAGCGGGCTGCGCACTGCAGGGGGGAAGGGGGCTGGGTGCAGTGGATGAACAGACGCACACGAAGGTGCGCTCTGCTCCCAGTGGACGCTCGCAGGTTGAGCGAGGGCGAGCCGGTGAGGGCCAACGCGCGTCGAGTCGCGCCGCAGCCTCTCGCCCGCCAAGGGGGTGACTTCTCCACCTCGCCGTCCTCTCGCTGCTCAAGGAGCCCACTGGCACGCTTTGTACTCTCGCGGGGGGAATTGCGAGCGCGTCCGTCTCGACTTGCTCGGCTCCTCGCTCCCGAGCTGCTCGCACTCCTCTCTGCAGTTCGCGCGTCTCCCGCTCGTTTGGCTACACTCGAGCGTCTTCTCCCCTCCCCGAGCTGGCATTGATACCACGTCGCCCTGCTGCGGAGGGAACAGCGAGACCCGTGCCGAGACAGCGCAAGACGCGGTAGACGACGAGAGCGAGTGGAGACTCGCAAGCTGCGAGCAGGATGCAGAAGGACCCGGCGAGCATTGCGGCGCACCGACAGGCATGTCAGAAACGCACTGCGCGATCCACAGTTGCTGAAGAACGGCCTGAACGCACATCAGGCCAGCGCGGGGAGGGGACGCGGTCGTCGAAGTGTCGGAGGAGGCGCCGACGCCACGGGAGGCGGACAGACTCGCCGCTCCGCATATTCACATAGTCATCAGTGCGTAGACGAGCCAGACGAGCTCATGGAGCGAGAAGCGTGCGAGCATGGCAGAAGAGACGCGTACGGGTGAGGTGACGAGAGCGGGAAGGGGAAGCGTCGACGCCTCTGGGGAAAGAAGCGAGCCGCACAGCAGGTCGAGAAGAGGGCGCAGAGCAGGGCAGGGCGGGGTATCAGCCTGCAGTGCGAGTCGAGGAGAGCGCCTGGTGCCAACCGGCCCTCGCGCGAGGCCCTGCTCCTTCCCCTCCCCGCCCCGTCGCCTTCCACCAGCAGAGATGGCAGACCAAGGTCCGTTGCGCGCCCTCACCGCCCACTCGGCCCCGCCCACCCCGCTGCACGCCCCCGCTGCACCGGCGTGACCCCTCGCGCCCGCCTTGTGCCCTGCTCCCACCTCGCCCGCACGCCGCCGCACCCACGCCGCGCGAGCGTGTGCGCACCGACTCAAGGTCGCACCAGAGTCCGATGGGACAGCCTCAGCCCGACGGATCAGCCTCGGCTGCGACTGCCGCGCCTGCACGCCTCATCGCACGTCGACTCTTCATCACCCGCCCGAGTCTCGCGGCAGCTCAGCCCGGGTGGATCAGCGGCACGGCGGCACGGCATCTCTGCGCCTCTTCAGTCTTCCGAGCAGCGACTCCAGCTTCCGCCCTTCCCGGTCCTCGTCTCGGCCTCTCGTCACTCCTCAGCACTAACCGCCCCACGGCCCGCGCCGCCCACACGAACGCCCGACTTACGCCCTCCCTCCACCCCCGCCTTGCCCGGCTCCAACAGAATGGCAACAGCCCGCCGCCGGCACCACTGACGCCCAGCGCTCGCCCTCGCCCCGCCGCGACCGCGCCCGCTCGCGCTCGCGCTCGCCCATGCGCGTCGACCAGGACAGGCGCGACGACCAGGACAGGCGCGATGACCGCGGTCGGTGCGTCCCCCTCTCCCCTCGGCCTCGACGGGGACCGTGCTGATGTCTCGGGGCGAGTAGCTCGGACACCCGTGGCGGCGAGCAGCACCAGGGCAACAACCCCGGCAACAACCTGCACGTCTCGGGCCTGAGCCTCCGCGTCGAGGAGCGCGACCTCGAGGAGCTCTTCGGCAAGTACGGCCGCGTGCGTCTGCCCCCCCTCTCCCGCACTCTCGCCTGCTTCCGCGCTGACCCGCGCTCTGTTACCCCCCGGCCCACAGGTCCAGAAGTGCCAGGTGATGCGCGACCCGCACTCGAAGGAGTCGCGCGGCTTCGCGTTCGTCACGATGGAGACGGTTGAGGACGCCGAGGCGTGCATCACCAACATCAACGCGACCGAGCTCATGGGCCGCACCATGAACGTCGAGAAGGCCCGCCGCGGCCGCGCGCGCACCCGTGCGTTCTGCCTTCCCTTCCTACCCCCCTACTTGCACTCACTCGCTCTCGTCTTCCCCCCCTCGCAGCCACTCCCGGCCAGTACCACGGCCCGCCCAAGCGCTGTGCGTCTCCCCTCCCTCCCGCCTTCGCTTCGCTCCCGCTGACCCGCGCTCCCCCTCCACACAGTCGACTACGGTCCTCCCGGCGGCGGCTACGGCGGCGGCGGATACGGCGAGCGCCGCTACGAGCCGGGCGGCTACTCGCGCGGCGGCGGCGGCGGCTACGGCGGCGGCCGCGACGACAGGTACGACGACCGCCGCGGCGGCTCGTACGGCGGCCGCTACGACGACCGCGACTCGTACCGCGGCGGCGGCGGCGGCCGTGGCTATGAGGACAGGGACCGCGGCTCGTACGCCATCCCCATGCGCGGCGAGGACCGCGGCGGCGGGAGCAGCAGGGGCTACGACGACGGCGGCCGCGAGAGGTCGTACGGCGGCAGGTACGACGAGCGGCCCAGGTCGCGCTACTGAGTTGAAGAATAGGCGCGCGGGTGTGGCAGCCGTGCTTGAAGTTTTCCCTCCTGCGTATCCTTCTCCTTGCGTATCCTTCTCCTTGAGCCTCGAGCGGTGTGCAAAATGAGCGCTGTTCTCGTGCGCTGGAAGTGTACGAGGTGATTCCCCGGTCGAAGGACAAGCGCGACGCAAGTGAGAGCAAGTGGAGCGTGCACGCGCATCTCGCCTTGAACCCAGCATTCTCCTCCCGTCACCGGAAGAAGCAAAGCACAGACTCGTTACAACCTGCATATCACGCGCGAGAGCACCCCTCCCCGCAAACAAGCGATTTACTCGGACGCACGCGTCTCCCTCCTCTTGGCGATAAACACCGAAAGCTCCTCACTGCTGCTTCTGCTGCGCCTGCACCGTCATACACGCGTCAGTCTTGCCCCGCGAAGGAGAAAAAGGAAGAGGGGGACGCACCAGCAACGCCAACAGCGCCTGCACCTGCGCGGGCGTGCTCCCGCCTGCTTGCAGCGGCTGCTGCTGCTGCGGCTGGCCGTTCGGCTGGGCCTGTGCGTGGGCCTGGGGAGTCGCGCCGCCCGCGGGCGGGGGGAGGGGCGAGTACCCACCGTGCTGCTGCTGCTGCGCCGGGGCGGGGGCGGGGGCAGGCGCGCCCGCCGCCTGCGCAAGGAGGGACGTCACCGCCGCGGGGAGCGAGTTGCCGCCGCCCGCACCCGAGCCGGCTCCGAGTGGGCTGCCCACCGCGGGCGGGAGGGGCGACGCGCCCGCGGGGGCGGGCGGCTGCGGCGCGTAGGAGGGGTACCCGAGGTTGAGCGCCGGGGCGGCGGGCGCGGCGGGCGCACCGGGCGCGTAGGAGGGGTAGCCGAGGTTGAGCGCCGGCTGCTGCGCGGCGGGCGGCGCGCCGTACGGCTGCTGCTGCGGGGGCGCACCGCCCTGCCCCGGGAGCGTGTTGAGCAGGCCTTGGTTCGCGACGAGCGACGCGAGGAGGTCCTGCATCTTCTTGGCCTGCTCGACGCCGTGCGGCGCGGCGGCGGGCGGAGCGGGCGGGGGCGCGGCAGCGCCGTAGGGCGAGGCGCTCGCGTGTGCGCCGTACGGGGACGCACCCGCTGCGAAGGGCGGTGGCGGCGGCGGGGCCGAGACGGGCGCGCCGTACGCGTTCACCGCCGGCTGCTGGAACCCGTACCCGCCGTTCGGGGCCGGCGGAGGCGGGACCGCCTGCGGGGGCGGCGCAGGCGCAGGCTTGTCCCACTCGAAGTGGAGGTCGAGCGTCCCGCCCGCCATGGGCGCGCCGTTGAGCGTGTCGTACGCCTTGCACGCGCCGCGCGAGTCGAAGAACTCGATGTACTTGAGCTCGGGGCGGCGCGCGTCGGGAAAGACGAGCTTGATGTCGCCGAAGGGCGCGAACCGCTGGTGGATCTCCTGGTCCGAGGGCGCGTCCGCCATGCCCGGCGGACCGTTGCGGATGACGATCGAGAGCGTGCCCTGCGGGACGGAGCGGTCGTCAGAACCCGACCGAGAGACGCTGAGAGAGAAGCGCGCGCACCTGGCCCTTTTCGCGGTCGCAAGCCTGCGCGAGGTCGGCGTCGCGCGGGAGCGAGTAGTGCACGTCCATCTGCGCTCGTCGCAAGCGTAAGGGCATATCGGGGAGAAGCGACGGGGGAGGCAGCGCACCGGGCGGCCCATGAGCGGGAAGTTGTGCATGCGGTCCTTGGCCATCATCGCCGCGCGCGAGTCGTACTGTACGCAGCGCTCGTCAGTCTCAGCATCTGAACGCTGGGCTCGAGGGACGCACGTAGGTGATGAACGCCATCGCGCGCTTCTCGACAAGGTCAAAGAACGTCTTGATATCGCCAATCTCGGCGAACGGGCGGCGGACGTCCTCCGGCATGAGGCCAAACTGCAAGCGTGGCGAGGTCAGGTCCGCCTCATTGAGGAGAAGCTCAGGGTGGCGGAAGAAGGCTGCCCTTCGCAGGCTTCCCGAGGTGAATTCACCTTGAGGTTGCGGACGAAGAGCGTGCGGCACGGCCTCTCGCGGTTAACGCGCTGACGGATGACCTCGGATTCGTCGCGCTCGCCGGGAGGGGCAGCCTGACGGCGGAAGGGGTCTGTGCCGACAAGGAGCGGAGCGGAAGGCAGGCGTCAGCTTCGCGGTTCAGAAAGCTTCAGGGACGGTTGCTGTCGGTTCTGCTGCCTCAGGGTGCCTGTCCGAGGAGAGAGCGTGCAAGTTGGCGACGGAACAGCTGCGGAGAACCTTCCGCTGCAGCGCAACTTGCACGACCGTCGTCCCGCCGCTGTCGCTGCCCGCCAGGTCTTGCGCTTTGTTGGACCGAGTTGGGACGCATAGAGCGCTGGAAGCGGGACACGGTCGCTGAAGCGATTCTCCTCCGCCTGCCGATGAAACTGCCTGCCTTCCTTCCTTCCTTCGCGCCCTTCCTTCCTGTCTGCACCGCTTCGCAGGTGCGCACCCTACCCTCGCCAGGCTGTCGGAAGCCCCCGGGCGTGAAGCGTGAAGAAAACGGCGAATTGCGGGTCGGAACGCGCGCGCGCAAGCAAGAGAGCAAGGAGTGGAGCGGGAACGCACCACCGAGGTCCATCCTGCCGAGCGCGGTCCCCCTGTCGACGCCGAAGCCGCCGCCCGGCCCACCCGGGCCAGGAGGACCGCGCGGCGGCCCACCGCCGTAGCCATCGCCGCCGCGTGGCCCGCCGTAGCCGCGGTCGTCGAAGCCCCTCCCAGGCGGCCCCCCGCCGCCGCCGCCGCGCCCGAAGTCGGGGCTCGCACTGCGCCTCCTCCCGCCACCGCCGCCAGGAGGCCCGCCGCGGCCCCAGCCGCTGTCCCTTCCACCGGGCGGCCCACCACCTCCCCCACCTCCGCCGCCGCCGTAGCCGCCCCCTCCGCCTCCGCGCTCACGGTCATCGTACGGGCCAGGGCGACGCATGTCCCTGTCGTTGCCGTAGCCGGGCCCGCGCTGGGGCCCGCCGCCGTAGGGCGCGGGAGGGCCGCCGAGGCCGGAGCGAGGGGGAGAGCCGCCGTGGCCGTGGTTCGGGGGCAGGGCGCCGTACTGGTTTGCGCCGTAGCCCGAGTAGTTGTACTGGTTGCTCATCAAGCGGTCCTGGGCTCGCACGGGCGAGAGCAGCGGTGGAGAGCGTGCAGAGAGGGGAAAAGCGAGTCGTCGCGCGTGATGGTCGCGCACACTCCCCCTGACTACGTGTTTGACTGGCTGAGTCCAACTATGAGTGCCTCAGATACACTCACAGGCTACTTCCACTCCAATGTGGGCGGGCTGCGGGAGAGTGTCTCGTCGACTTGGCGTGTTCGTCGACGAGCGGACCGGCGAGTCCCCTCCCCCCTCGCCCCGCTCTTGCCGCTGCACAGTCCAGCCCAACCGCACCTACACACTCGCGACGAACACTCGACGCTCCCGCCCGAACGAGTCCCGCCTGCGTCGCCACCCCGCTCATCGCCCCTCGTCCGCCTCCCGCACCGCCCCCTCCCCTCCCCTCGACGAGTCGTCACCCTCCAGACGCGCCTCCGCAGCCATGGCCGCACCCGCACACGCTGCCCCCGCACAGCCCATCACTTCGTCCCGCAAGCTCGTCCTCCTCGGCGAGAGCGCCGTCGGCAAGAGCTCGCTCGTCCTCCAGTTCGTAAAGGGCCAGTTCGACGACTACCGCGAATCCACCATCGGCGCAGCCTTCCTCACCCAGACCGTCCCCGTCGAGTCGGGCAACTTTGTCAAGTTCGAGGTGCGCTCTTCCACCCGCTCGCTCCTCCCCCTCGCTCTCGCCGCTCACCCACTTCCGCATGCGCAGATCTGGGATACGGCGGGTCAGGAGCGCTACAAGAGCTTGGCGCCGATGTACTACCGCAGCGCACACGCCGCCGTCGTCGTCTACGACATCACCAGCGCAGTGAGTCGCCGCGCTCGCTCGGACATGGCTCGTACCGCTGCTCGCTCACCGCAGGACTTGCGGCTGCGAGCTCCTCCTCCGCTATATCGAGACGCCGTACTCATGATCTTGTCCACCCGCAGGCCTCCCTCCTGAAAGCGCGCGCCTGGATCTCCGAGCTGCAGCGCCAAGCCGACCCGTCGATCGTCGTCTGCCTCGCAGGCAACAAGCTCGACCTCGCCGACGCGGGCCAGCGGCAGGTCTCGACGGAGGAGGCACAGAAGTTCGCCGACGAGGAGGGGCTCATGTTCGCCGAGGTCAGCGCGAAGACCGCCCAGGGCGTCGAGGAGATGTTCAAGCGGATCGGTGCGTCGAGCGTGATCTTGTACTCTTTCCTCTGGCCCGAGACTGACGCCTCCTCCTCCCGTATCGCCGCGCGCAGCGGAGCGCATGCCGATCGACTCGCCCGCAGCCAAGTCCCGCACAGGCGCGTCCCTCGCAGGCCGGGGCGGCGTCGACCTCAAGCAGGGCGCCGGCGGCATCACGGACGGGTGCGCGTGCTGAGAGGTGTGTGGTGGAGCGGAGGGCGTGCATACCCCGGAGGTGGACGAGCTTCCCGTTGTCCGTTCTGGTCTGTTCACATCGTTGTACTTGTCGTGGCGCTTGGTTCCTCCCTCCCCCTCGTCCGCGCTTTTGCTCATAGCCCTTGCTTAGTTCAGTCGCTTACATCTGCAACCTACGTAGTTCTCACGCGAACGCCGGCTGGGCCTGATCGTCGCGCTCACGCACTGCGCTACTCCGCTGCGCTCCTCCTTCCATTCCTCCTCGTCCCACTGCTCCCTCAGCTCATTCTCGAAGCTCATCGAACGGCACAGCATCCTGCATCACCGCACTCCACAACAGCGCTACTCCGCCGCCCCCCTCCCCCTCCCACCTCTCGCGCCCGCCGTCCCCACCCTACTCCTCAGTCCCCTCACGCCCCTCACGCCGCTGACGGGCGCGCTCCCGCGCGTGGGGATGCCCGACGATGACGACGACGCGGACGCACTTGCTGGCGGGGACGGCCGCGCGCCACTCCCGCGCGCGAGGATGGAGCCGCGCGCGCCGCGCAGGTTGGAGGAGGAGGGTGCGCCGCGGACTGCAACACAAGGACAAGGTCGTCAGTTTGCTATCACGGACGTGGCCACGCGCGCAGAGCGGCAAGTCGAGCCGCATCCGCCGCGCCGCGCCAGCGCGCGCTCTCCCCCGCGCGCGCGCCGAGCGAAAGGGAAAGCGAAAACGCACGTCCCCTCCCGCGGCCCCTCCCCGGCGCCCGCACCGCCTCCTCCTCTCTCCTCCTCCGGTCCTCCTCTTCGCGCTCGGCCCTCGCGCGCTCCTCCTCGGCGCGCTGCGCCGCGAGCGCGGCCTCGTGCGCTTCGCGCTCGAGCGCCGCGGCGTGCGCGGCTTCGCGCGCGGCGAGGTGGTCGTAGTCCTGTTATCATGCCGAGGGGAGCGTCAGTCGGGCGCGGCGGTGCACGGGGAAGGCGCGGGCGAGGGAGTGCAGGTGCTCGCCCGGAAGCGGCGGAGACGGAAGCGAGGAGCTAAGGGAGAGGGAACGTACGTGCTGCACGCCCTCCCACTCACGGTCGAGGAGCAGGTCCTTCGTGTGCTCTGCCTGCGAGGCAATGCGCGTGTACAGGTCCAGGAGCGCGTGCGACGTCGCGATGGTCGATTCGAAGGCCTGCGGGGCGAACAACGCAGGGTCGGTCAGCGCCTTGTTCGCGCAGTTAAGCCGCATCCGCGCATCCGCGCATCCGCGCATCAGAGCAGGCTGGACAGCGAGAGGAGCAGTCGAACGCACCTGCATCTTGCCCTCCATCCCGCCCAGCGCGCCCCTCATCTCCTCCAGCACGGCGTTCATCCCCCTCAGCCCGTCCCGCTCGCCCCTGAGGCTCCTGATCCGCGCGCGCTCCTCTTCGCTGTACGCCTCGAGGTCCATCTCCTCGTCGCCGTCGCCCTCCTCGGCGCCCTCGTGCGCGGGCGGCGCCGCCATCGCCGGCGCGAATCGCTGCGACGCGGGGACGGCAGAAGAGGTGGCCATCGACCCGCCGAAGAAGAGGTCGTCCTCCCTCTGCGGCGCCTTGCCCTTCCCCTCGCCATGTTGTCCGCCCGCCGTCGGGAGGAGCCGCACCGTCTCCTCGTCCTCCTGCGCACCGCCGTGCGCGCCCGCAGGCGCAAAGTCAAAGCTGTCGTCGCCCCCCGCGAGCGCGAAACTCATGTCCTCGTCCTGGAGGAAGCCCGTCCCTGCCCCTCCTGCTGCCGGTGGGCGCGAGAGCGAGAGGCGGCCGAAGCGCGCGTCGAGCGCGGAGGACGACGTTGAGGGGAGGGGCGAGAAGGACGACGCGTCGGGGTCCATCGGTGCGTGCGCTGGCTCGGAGCGAGAAAGGGTGGGAGGAGGGGGAGGAGGACGCGTGCCGACGCGTCGAGCGATGAGGATTCGAGGCGACGTGAGCTTGCGCGAGGCTTGAACCGCTGTATGCGGAGCGGGCGGCTTGTGCGGACAGTTGTGCAGACTACTGCAGTCTCGCTGGAGAGAGGTGGGCAGTCGAGTCGAGGGGACAGCGTGCACTCGCGTCTCGCGAGGCGGCGCTCTTCCAGACCGCATGCAGAGGGTGTCCAAGAACGCTTGCACGACAGAGACTGCACTCGGGACGAGGGAAAGGCGGCAGACGCGACGGTGGTACACCCTGTCCCGTAGGCTCGCCAGGAGTCGACCGTCCCGCCCCTTTCAATTTTCCAAGGCGACAGCGGTCGTCCAGATGTGCCAGCGTGCAGCGCGTGCAAGCGGGCGCACGGTGCGGGAGGAGGGCGGCGCATACGCTGGCGGAGACGCGGGCTGGGCGGACGCAGTACCATGCCCTGCGGCGGTAGCCACGCGGCGCAGCCGGTCGCGGCGAGCCTTCTCGACGGAGACGAGCTTGATGATCGACGGGTTCTCCGGCACAAGCTGGAAAGTCGAGAGGAAGATTGCGAACCTGCGGTTCGCGTCCGGCGGGAGATCGAATACGCTCGGGTCGATCTCGAGGACCTCGTCGTCGCAATCGTAGTTGCCTGACTCAGCCTCGGGCGTCATGCTCGGGAAGTACCCCGGATCGCGCCTGCCCTCGCCGTATTCGCGCTCGTCCTCGTCCGTCTCGTACGGTGCATCGGTGAGCGGAAGGGCAACAGCGGAAAGGGCATCCAGGTCCTCAAAGCGTGTGTCGGCACTGCGTGAAAAATGCGCCCTGCTTGGGAGGGCGAGCCGCCAGTCGCGTACGAACAAATGGACCGCAGACTGCGCCAGGACGCGAGCCTGGTCAGAACGAGGGCAGCTGGAGAGGGCTGGAGGAGACGCACCGGATCGAACGAGTCGACAAGGTCGAAGACAATCAATCCGTTCTCCTCGGAGCAGATGTTGCAGTCGGTCAGCGTCTCGAGGGTGAGGGCGTCGGAACTCGAGCTCGACTCGCGCATTGCCGCGCACTCGGCGCACAGCTGGCGCTCGACGACCTTGGTCTCCTCATCCTTGCGCTCGGCGAGCACGAGCTCCCGCGAGATCACACTCAGGAGCTCGTCGGGCACCTTGGCGAGTGTCGAGCCCATCACCGTCCGGAGGGACCCCTTGGCGCGCCTCGCGCGCATCATCGCCAGCGCGAGGAACGGGCCGCGCAGGCGTGGCCAGGCGCTTGCAGTGAAGTAGAGGTCGATAGAGTTGACGAAGGTGCCGTAGAAGAAGAGCGTGCGGGCGAAGAGCATCTCGAGGGACGGGGAGCTTGTAAGGCGGGAGGCGGGACGATGGGCGAGGCGGGCTGCTGGGTCGACGAGCGAGCTCTCTCGAGACGATGGTACCGCTAGGGGTAAGAAGACTAAGATTTCGACGAAGAGAAGAGAGCGAGAATGAGGAATCTACGCAAAGATAAAGACGGGGGAAAGGGCACGAGAGGAGGCGCGAGGTGTCGCGGCGCGTCCAGCGCCGACGAGCGAGCGCGGGAAGGTTCTAGTGCGTCGCCGAGGCCTTGTTGCTGCAGGGGCGCGGAGCGTAAGGGCGCGACTCAGACCCGGGAGAACGGGAGGTGGGCGTACCGGCGACGGCGCGGCGCGGGGCGGAGGGCGACGACGAAGGCGGCGAACAGAACCCCGTTTTAGGCGAGGCGTCACGACACGCCAGAAGACGGGAAGAGAGAGAGCGCACGAGGCGCCAGGCGCGGGGGAGCGGATAGGGGTGAATCCGGTGTCGGTTGGGCTGCGAGCTGGCCGTCGAACGCGTTGTCGACGAACGTGTCCCACTCGTGCTGAAGGCGCGTGAGGCGGAGCCGCCGCTCGTGGCCAGGTGCGTTGAGGTGAAGTTGAGGTAGTAAGCACCGAGCACCACGAAAGCGGCGGCGCGTTGTTCGCTCCTGCGACGATGTCGAGCAGGTGGGGGATGCTGGCGGGGTGACCTTGCTGGGAAGTAAGGCCGAACAGCAGCGACTGCAGCGAGGTGTCGATGCGCGTCGCATTTTGATACGCCGTGACGCCGCTGAGCGAGGTGCCGAGGACCTCGAGTTCGCCCTCCTTGATGCCGAGGCCCGAGATTTCGAGGATCGTGGTCGAGTTGGAGGTAGCGCCGCGGCGGAGGGTGGACGAAGGGCGCGGGTCGAGCGAGGGGGATGCGACCGTGAGGACGGAGTGGAGGGAGGTGATGGCGGGCATGTTGAGGCGAGGGAGGGGTGCAGCGGCGGCGGCGTAGTAGACGAGAGAGAGTGAGGGAGGGAGAGGAGCGCGAGGTCAGCGCGGGTATAAGAGGGAGAACAAGGCGAGGAAGGGGGACAAAGCGACAAAGGGGTGCACAAGGGGAAGAGGAACAAAAGGAACGCACAGAGAATCGAGGAGAAAGGAGCGGTGTCGCAGAGCGACGGTGGATCGGCGGAGGGCGGAGCTGCGGCGGAAGCGGAGCGAGGAGGAGCGTCAGAGCGGGTTGGGAAGGTCGGGTGAGTGCGGCTCACCCCCTCCTCTACGCCGCGCGCTCCTGCGCGCTGCGGGCGCTTTGGGTTTGGGGGTTGGCTTGTTGGAACGCCTGCACGAGTTCTTGAGCGTTAGCGAGCCTGTCGTCGTAGAGCCAGTCCGTCTTAAACTTGCCCGCCACTTGACGAGGTAGCGGAGCCGGCCGTGGTACGTTTGCGAGTCGAGGATTGCTTCAACTTCCTCCTCTGGCTGCCCATCGACGATGGTGAGGGGCGGCGGGGCGGGCAGGCGGTCAGGGAAGGGGTTCTCGGCGTGCGGGTGGAGGAGCGAAGCGTGAAGACTGGGCGAAGGCGCACCTCGTCGGGAAGCTCGAGACGGTACGCGAGCTCACCGATGCGCCTGAGGACCTTGTAGGGGCCGGAGGAAGCGATGGTCGAGCTTCTGCGAGGAGCGGGAGGTCAGGATGTTGTGCGAGAGCCAGACGAGGTCGCCTACCTTGAAGGTTGGCGCCTGACGCGCTTCTTGTCGTAGTGCGTCTTCATCCTTGTCGCGGTGACCCGAGTTCGTGCCGAAGCACTTCGGTGTAGAGCCGAGAGCGTTCCTGCGCGCGAGGCGGCGTCAGCGTCGAGCGGCTTGTCGCCGTAGTCGCGGAAGGTCAACTTGAAGCGCGGATGGAAGCCGTAGTTGGCGAAGAATGGCGGACCTTGGTTGACGAGTGATCGAGTCGTTGTGTGACATATGCGGCGAGCGGGAGAGGTCTCTCCAATCGTCCTGCGCGTAGTTGACGAAGATTCGTAAGTATTGCTTGAGCGACTGGTTCAGGCGCTGGTGACGCCGTCGGATTGGGGATGGTAAGCGGTGGACATACTCAACTTGGTGCGAGTGAGCCTGTTGAGCGTCCGCCAGAAGTTCGAGTTGAACACGGCACCGCGGTCGCTAACGATGTCGTCCGGGAGGCCGTGCGGGGAAGATGTACCAGAAAATGTCGGCGAGGGCAGAGGCATCAGTGCCGGCCTCGGCAGGGATGAAGTGGGTGAACTTAGAGAAGCGGTCGACGACGACCCAGATCGAGTCGTTTCCGTGTCGGGAGGTCGGGAGCTTGACGATAAAGTCGGTGGCGATGCTGGTCCACGGGCGAGTCGGCGGCGGAGAGGCTGTAGGAGACCGTGGGCGGGTGAGCGGCGCGGCTTGTTGCGGAAGCAGGTGCCGCACGTACCGACGAAAGACTCGATGAACTTGCGCTCCTGCGGAAAGGTCATCGAGCGTCTGAAGCGCTTCGAGCGTCTTCCTCGACGCCGAGGTGCCCGGCACTTGGCCTCGTCGTGCACGGCTTGCACGGCGCGGAGGCGCAAGTCGGCGACGTCCGGGATGTACACCTTCTGTCGAAGCGGAGGAGCCTGTCGTTGTCGAGTTGCCACCGATCGTCGTGCGCGTCGGCGTTCTCGTTGAGGCGGCGGTCTTGCAGGATCTGGCAGAGATCGTCGTCGTCGTCCTGGCCGGCCGCGACGAGAGCGGTGAAGTCGGGGAAGGGCACCGAGCTGCGCGGCGAGGGCGAGCGAGTTAGCCGCGATACGGGTGGTGGGGAAGAAGGTGACGGGCTTGCCTTCGCTCGCTTTGGCGCTCTGCGTAGTCAGCCCGGCGGAGAGGGCGTCGGTCTTGGCTTGACGATGACCTGGCCGGTGGTGGAGAGTCAGCGAGAGCTCCGAGATCGTCTCGTACCACCGTGCTTGGCGGCGGTTGAGGATGCGGAGGTAAAGAAGTACTGGAGGTTCGCGTGGTCGGAGAAGATCTGGTGGGGGAGGAGACGTACTCGAGGTATGGGCGGAAGCTCTTGCACGCGCCGATGATGGCCAGGAGCTCTTTATCATGCACCTCGTAGTTGAGCTCCGCCTTGTCGAACTTGCGGAGCGGAACGCGACCGGTAGAGCTTGCCGTCCTCGTGTCGCTGCGAGAGGACGGACCTGAGCGCGGTAGTCCGAGGCGTCAGTCTCTAGTTCGAGCGGGACGCCGGGGCGGAAATGGCGGAGGATCTGGCGGTCGTGGAACGCACCTTGAGCTCGTTCGTACGCATGAACGGCGTCGGGCGCGAGGGGGAAGTCTGCGGGTGAGCGGTCGCGCGGAGAGGCGGGTCAGCGGGGCCGCGATCTTCGAGTAGTCCTGATGAACCTCCGATAGAAGTTGGCAAAGCCGAGGAACGACTGCACCTCGCGCAGGTTGGTGGGAGAGGCCAAGAACGTACCGATTCGATCTTCTTCGGTCCATGCGACGCCGTCGCGGTCGACGATGAAGCCGAGGTATTCCGTCGAGCTCCTCGAAGGCGCACTTTTCCGCCTTGGCGTAGAGCTTCGTGCGGCGCATCGTCTCGAGGACCGTCTTCACGTGCTCGTCGTGTTCTTCGCGTGCGCGAGTAGATTAGGATGTCGTCGAGGTAGACAACGACGAAGGAGTCGAGGAACGGACGGAAGGTGTCGTTGATGAGGTTCTGGAAGGCGGCGGAGTTAGTGAGTCCGAAGGGCATGACCTGATACTCGAAAAAGGCCGTACCGGGTGCGGAAGGCCGTCTTGTACTGCGCGCCTTCGGCGATGCGGAGCTGGTGGTACCTGCTGCGGAGATCGAGCTTGGTGAAGTACTTGGCGCCGGAGAGTTGGTCGAGCGTCTCTCGATGAGGGGAAGCGGGTGGCGGTTTGATGGTGACGGAGTTGAGGTTGCGGGAAGTCGACGCAGAGGCGTAAGCTGCCGTCCTTCTTCTTGATAAAGAGGATGGGCGCACCGGCGGGCGAGGTCGAGGGGCGGATGAAGCCGGTCTGAGGTTAGTCTCGATGTAGTCGGCGAGGACGTCGAGCTCTTTGCCGAGAGCGGGTAGATCCGTGACGGAGGGACGGTCTTGCCTGGTTCGAGGTCGATCTTCAGGTCGTACGGCCTGTGCTCGAAGGAGCGAGTCGGCCTGACCTTCGAGAACACGTCGAGGTAGTCGTGGAACTTGGCGGGGACCCGCGAGCGGAGCTTGCCGAGGTCGTCGCCGATGAGGTCGGGCCGGTGCGAGGCGGCGGCGTCGTAGTCGCGGAACGACGTCTGCGGCGGGGAGGACAAAGGAGTCAGCGCCGTGCTTCAGGTCGAGGCGGGCCGCGTGCCCGTTGATGAGGCGCACCGCGGAGGTGCGGGTCGCGGCGAGGGTGGAGGGGTGAGCGGGGAGCGCGGCGGTGGAGGCCGGCATGGAGAGGCAGTGTTGAGCGCAGTGGGTGGAGTGGAAGGCGACGCGGTTCTCCCGTGCGAGTAGGGAAGCGTCGTGCGCGCGGATCCAGTGGATGCCGAGGATGAGCGGGTAGTGAGCGATAGGGGTGACGTTGAGCTCGATAAGTTCTAGGTGAGAGCCGATCTGCAGTTGCACGGGGCAGGTGTAGTACGAAAGAGGCTTGTCAGCCGGGCGCCCGTCGTACCCCTCGATGGGAATGGGGCGCGCGCGTTCGACGAGGGGAAGACGGAGCGCACGGGCGTAGTTCTCGTCGATAAGGTTGCTCTGCGAGCCCGAGTCAATCATGGCGAAGGTAGAAGCGGTGGTAGTGCGGTGAGTGAGCGAAGCGGGAACGATGACATGTTCGTCGAGGCCGGAGGAAGCCGGATCGGCGCGTACGGTGAGGTGGGGACGAAAGGAGGACGATGGGGCGGCGGCGAGGTGAGTGGCGGCGGTAGGAAGGGAGGGAGCGGTCAGCGAGGTCGAGGCGAAACGGAGAGGGCGAGGAGGATCGCCCGGCGGGCGGAGCGTACCTTCTACTCTCGTCCGTCGGGCGCGAGTCGTTTCCCGACTGCTCGGGCTGCTCGAGGTGGGGCGAGAGGATCTCGAAAGTCGCGGTGGTGGCGGCGGTGCGGAGCGGGGGGCGAGCGCGCTGCGCGTCGCGGGCTGCGAGGACGGGGCACGCGTCAGCGAGCGCCCTGCTCCCGCCAAAAGGAGCAGAGTTGTTCTTTACGCCGGCGGTCCTTTCTCCTGTAAGCGTAAGCAGGCGCGGCGGCTTGCGGGTCGAGTCGATCTGCATGCGGTCCTCGGCGGGGATCGCCGGGTTGGCGCTCGTGGTGAATGGCCCGGCGCGGGCGCGCCGGCCGGCGCGTAGGTGGCGCGGGCGCCGCGCTGCTGGAGGCGGCGCATGAACGCGCGGTTGTCGAGCGTGACGACGCGCTCGATGAGGGTGTCAAGCGAGTCGATCGGGTCGAGGCGGGCGAGCTGTCCTTGAGCCTCCTCCCTGAGCATTGATGAAGTGGTACTTGAGGGCCTCGTCGCCCCAGTTGAGGAGAGCGCGAGGCGGCGGAACTCGGCCGCGTAGAGCGACGCGGCGCCTGTCTGGCGGAGGAGCCCGAGACGGCGGGCGTCGGCGGCGGCCTTGTCGGGGTCGCCGAAGGTGACGAGTAGTTTCTTCTTGAAGAGCTCGAAGTCGGAGATCCAGCGGTACTCGTCCTTGGCGAGGGTGTCCTCGGGGAGCTGGAGGTAGGAGGAGACCCAGAGGTAAGCGTTGCCGCGCAGGTAGGAGGCGCAGACACGCACGCGGTGGCGGTCGTCCTTCCAGCCGGTCGTCGGCAACGTAGTTGGTGATCTGCGCGAGGAATGTGTTAACGCCTTTCGAGGTCGAGGAGGAGCGAGAGCCGTCGTACGTTTCCGGCTCTTTGACCTTGATCTTGGCCGCGTGGAGGGTCGAGTCCTGGTTGGTAGCCTGCTTGAAGAACTTGACGCCTTCGTTCCAGTCGATGGTGAGCGAGGGGGCGGAGTCGGGCGTCGAGGTGGGGGAGGTGCGGGGCGCAGCGAGCTGCGCTTGTAGCTGCTCGTTCTGCACCTGGAGAGCGTCTAGGCGGCGGATTAGGGCCTGTACGGCTTCGGGCGCGACCACGGCGGGGCAGGCGCCGGGGGTAGAGGCTGGCGAGATGATGCTGGAGCAGACCGTGTTGGGTGGGGTTGAGCGCGCCGCCTTGGCTGGCGAGCTCCTCGTCGGTGATGAGCCCGAGGCGGACGGCAGTCTCTTCGGCGGTAGGGTTGGACATGGCTCTGGTCGTCGGGGAAGCAGCGAGAGGTCGAAATCTAATGTAAGGCGGGAGGCGGGACGATGGGCGAGGCGGGCTGCTGGGTCGACGAGCGAGCTCTCTCGAGACGATGGTACCGCTAGGGGTAAGAAGACTAAGATTTCGACGAAGAGAAGAGAGCGAGAATGAGGAATCTACGCAAAGATAAAGACGGGGGAAAGGGCACGAGAGGAGGCGCGGAGGTGCTCGCGGCGTCCAGCGCCGCCGAGCGAGCGCGGGAAGGTTCTAGTGCGTCGCCGAGGCCTTGTTGCTGCAGGGGCGCGAGCGTAAGCGGCGCGATCAGACCCGGGAGAACGGGAGGTGGGCGTACCGGCGACCGGCGCGGCGCGGGGCGGAGGGCGACGACGAAGGCGGCGTAACAGAGCTGATGAGGAGTGGAAGGTCGAGTGACGGCGTGTGGGCGGTTGCGGCAGGTGGTGCGCTGCGTGAGTGTGTTTTCTTGTGCCTTTCTGGCTTGCGGCGCGGTCTCGAGCTGCGGGGTTTGCGCAGTGCAGTGAGCGGGAGGAGCGAGAGAGGGGAGCGGGAGCTAGGGGGCGTGCACACCGGCGCGGGAGAAGGAGTGCGGGCGCGTCCTCTCCAGCACCACAGAGCGAGCGAGTTCTCTCCGGCAGGAGCGCACAGGATAAGATGCTCCAGCGAGGAGGGAGGAGGAGGAGAGAGGGCGGCGGCGGGCAGCAAAAGGGAGCGAGCCCGCGAGTGGGGCGGAAGGGAGCGAATCCCAGCAGTGAGGCGGAAGAGAGAAGCGAGCGAGGCGAGGAGGAGGGAGGAGGGAGGGAAAGAGAGGGCAGAGCAAAGAGAGGCAAAAAGAGTGCAAGCCCGTGAAGACTTGTCAAGGTGACGTCTGTGAGATTCGAACTCACGCCCTTTCGGACTAGCGGATCAAGCTGGGTTGACCTTAAGCTAGCGCCTTAGACCGCTCGGCCAAAACGCCTTGTGTTGACATCGGGGTGCAGCCGAACAATCACATGCGACCGCATAGCTTGGTTTGTCCTCCCACCGCCGCTCCGCACCTGCCTCCGCTGCTTCTCCCGCAAGCCATGACCGTCGGTTCGCAGCTGGACGCGCTCCTCGCGCAGCTTGACCCGCAGGCAGTGCGCACGCTCCTTATCGGCGCCGCCCCGCTCGCCGCGCTCTGGCTGTACCTCCGCTTCCTGCGCGTCCCTCCCGCCGAGCGAGCAGTCGACTTTCGCTGGACGCCGCCCCAGGAGATCAGGTGCGCTCCTTTCCCCTCTCACCGTGCCACGTGCTGACCTCCGCATGCCCGCAGCTCGACCTGGTCCTCCCGCATCCTCTCGTCCCCGTCGATCCACTCTCACCGCTCCGACCCCTCGCTCCTCCCTGCCTCGCCCGACTCCCTCGCCGATCCCTCCCGCTCGTACATTACCTGCTACGCGCCCGCCTCGGCGCAGCACCTTGCCACCGGTCCCGCGCTCGACGGCGAAGAGATCCGTGAGCGCATCGGTCGGGCGGTACAGGCGCAGAAGGGCTGGCGGGACAGCTCCTGGGCGAGGCGGCGGCGCGTGCTCAGGAGTCTGCTGGAGTGGACGGTGAACGAGGCGGAGGCGCTCTCCAAGGTCGCGAGCCGGGACAGCGGCAAGACCTGTGCGCCTTTCCTCCCTTTTGCTCGCTGTTTTGCGCTGACATCCCGCTCCGCAGTGGTCGACGCCGCGTTCGGCGAGATCCTCACGACGTGCGAGAAGCTGCGTTGGCTCATCGCCAACGCCGAGGCCGCGCTCGCCCCAGACTACCGCCCGACCAACCTCGTGCTCGCGCACAAGGTATCCAAGGTCGTCTATGAGCCGCTCGGTGTTGTCGCCGCACTCGTGTCGTGGAACTACCCGCTCCACAACGCCCTCGGCCCGATCGTCGCGGCGCTCGCGGCGGGTGATGCGATCGTGGTCAAGCCCTCGGAGCAGGTCGCCTGGTCGTCGCTCATCTTCATTGAGGCCGTCAGGAGCTGCTTGACTGCGTGCGGCGAGGTACGTCTCTCGCCTTCCTCTCGGTTGCGGCCGCGCTGACTGCACCTCCTTGCAGGATCCGGAGCTGGTGCAGGTCGTCGTGACACTCCCGGAAAGTGTAGAAGCGCTGACGGGGGACCCGCGCATCAAGCACATCACCTTCGTACGTCCGCTTCCACTGGACACTGTCGACGGGTCTTGACCAGCTCGCCCGCAGATCGGCTCCGAGGAGGTCGGCAAGAAGGTCGCGCTCAAGGCTGCCGAGGTCGGGACGCCCGTCCTGCTCGAGCTCGGCGGGAAGGACCCCGCCGTGTTGTGCCCGTCGGCGGACCTCGAGTACTTTTCCGACACATGGATGCGCGGCGTCTTCCAGGTGCGTGTTTCGCTCGTCCGCCCGCGACCGGTACTCACGCATTCTCTCGCAGTCTGGCGGCCAGAACTGCATCGGGACGGAGTGCTTCCTCGTCCACTCGTCCCTCTACGACTCGTTCGTCTCGAGCATGCACAAGCGCATCGCCGCGCTCCAGCTCGGCGACGTCCTCTCGCCGACTGCGGCGGGCAAGCAGATCGACGTCGGCGCGATGATTTCGGACCGGCTGTTCGACGAGCTGGAGGGGCTGATCGCGCAGGCGGTGAAGGAGGGCGCGAGGTGCCTTCTCGGCGGGAAGAGGGCGGACAAGGCGGTCGTCGGCGCAGGGCACTTCTTTCAGCCAACTCTGCTCGTCGATGTGTGCGTCATCCACTGCCTCCCTCCGCACTGCCGCGTTACGCTCGACCCTTGCAGTCATGGAGGTCAAGCGGTCCACGCTGACCTGTTCACCGCCCCCGCAGCACCCCCTCGATGGCCATTGCACAGCAGGAGATCTTCGCGCCCGTCATGGCCGTGATGAAGTACGACACTCTCGACGAGGCGATCGCGCTGGCGAACGGGACGCGGTACGGCCTCGGCGCGGCGGTGTTCGGGCGGAGCCAGACGGAGTGCCGCTACGTGATGGACCGCTTGGAGTGCGGGATGGTGTGCTCGAACGGTGCGCTCCCGCTCCCTCATCCTTTTGCGCATCAATGCGTACTGACTCGCTCCTCTCGTGCACAGACTTCGGCGGTTCGTTGTATTTCTCGCTCCGCCTTCTTCTGCCTGCTAATCCGCCCCTAACGCGCAGTTTTCTACCTCAACCAATCCCTTCCATTCGGCGGCGCGAAAGCCTCCGGCAACGCCCTCCGCTTCGCCGGGCCCGAAGGCCTGCGCGGGCTGTGCAACCTCAAGGCGGTGACGGAGGACCGGCTGCACGGGTGGGTGCAGACGGGCATCCCGCCGCTGCTCGCGTACCCGATCAAGAGCGGGGCGGGTGCGTGGACGTTCGTGCAGGGCTTGATCAGGCTCATGTACGGGCGGGACGCGAGGCAGCGGGCGGGCGGGGTCTGGGGGCTCGTATCCGCGAAGTAGACGGGGGCTGCATAGACCCGATGCGCATGCAGACACAGGTGCTGTATTCGGTGCTTTCCGCGCTCTTCATCTCGTTCAGCTTGCTTCGGCGCTTCCACGCTCGCTTTACCCACCCCTCGCTCTCCGTCTCTTCCCGCTTTCGCTTTTCCCCGCGCCTCGTCTGCACTGGTCAATTTACGTGCATAGAGCGTGAATGCTACAACAACAAGCTACTTCCCACGCTCAGGCCGTCTCCCCCTCGTCCCCGCTCGCAGGGCTCGCCATCCGCCTCGTGCGCTCCTTGAGCGCAAGCGCCGCGACCAAGATGCGCCACGCCATCCCCATCGCGCGCCAGAGCTCGTCGTCGCCGACCTGCAGCGCGACGGCGTCCTGCCATAGCCCATGGACGAGGTGCACGTGCCGCAGGAGGGTGACGGACGGGAGGGCGGCGAGCGCGTGCGTGAGGGATTCGGGCGTTTGAGGCGGCGGGGGTGGCGGCGCGGGGGAGGAGGCGCGCACGGGAGAGGAGGGGTTCAGGAGGTGCGAGAGGGAGGAGGGCGGCGTCGACGGGGAGGGTTCCGGCGGAGAGGGCGGTTGCGGGAGGAGCGAGGAGAGGAGGAGGGCGGGCGAGCGGAGGTACACCCAGCCCTGGAGGAGTGGGAACGCCGCCGATGATGGGAGAGTGAGCTCGATGACGGGGAGGTGTGCCTCGCCGTCCGCGGGTCGTGGGATGGTCGGAAGGGAGGGGTGTGCGCGCTGCTTCTCCGGCCGCGAGCTCAGGATGGCGAGGTGGGCGGACGCCGCCGCCCACAGGAGGCCGTGCACGGGGAGGAGAAGCGCCCGCGGCGAGTCGGACGAGTGGATGGCGAGGATGTGCGAGGGGAGGTAGGCGGACGCGATGGGCGACGACGATGAGGGGAACGAGACTTGGAGGTACTGTGCGAGGGTGGGGCCTGGAGGAATGTGCAGGCAAGTAGACGTCGTCGCCGTCAACAGCGTTGCGCCTGTCGAATCCGAGATGGAGGACATCAGTAAGGATTGCCGAGGTGAGGGAAAGGCGAGCGAAACGTACCCAGCTGGCGAAGCTTGCCGACCGCGAACCCGACGGGCGCGCCTTCCAGCTCGTCGTCGACAACGAGGCTGCCGACATCGACCTCGGCGAAGTCGGAAGGAGGCGTTGGCAACTGGAGCGGGAGGCGGATCGTCGACGCCTTCGCGAGGGGGTCGAGGGGAGGGAGCGTTGCGTGCGCAGGGAGTGGCTGCGGCGCGAGGTCCGGCGAGGAGAGCGCGATCGAGCACGAGTCCTTGGAGAAG
Source organism: Rhodotorula kratochvilovae (assembly GCA_019926025.1). Taxonomy (NCBI): domain Eukaryota; kingdom Fungi; phylum Basidiomycota; class Microbotryomycetes; order Sporidiobolales; family Sporidiobolaceae; genus Rhodotorula; species Rhodotorula kratochvilovae. The sequence continues at coordinate 194,887 of JAHSUG010000012.1, forward strand.
AGGGACGGGGTGGCGGTGCTAGGGCGCGACGAGGACGAGCCGCAAGCGGAGGGAGGCGGGACGAGGAGCGACATCGTGCGGGGTCTCGGACGGTCGAGCGCGATAGAGTGAGAAGCAAGAAGCGGAGAGAAAGCATGGCGGACAGAAGGGGGCGAGGAGGACGACGCGACGAGGGATTGATGGAGAGGTCTGAGCGGCGGCCAGGAGTCGACTCGGCGAAGAACCGTGGCGAAGCGAGCGGGTGAGGAGACCGACTCCTCGGTGACTCGGTCACGTCCAGTGTGAAGGAAAGAGCGGTACGAGCGAGCGAGGGTGTCGAGGAGGTGGAAGAGGGAGGCGGAGGAGGAGGACGAGGGAGACAAGCGAGCCGCACGCTCCCCTGGACCCATTCAACCTCAAGTGCTTCTGCTCGACGCACGGCCTCTGCTGGCGCCTGCGCGTGTCAGTCCGTCGTCTCGCGCTGAGCGTCCGACGTCAACACCGTCGTCCGCTCGTCCCCTCCCTCAATGCTGCCGTGCCCCGTCCTGCGTCCGCTGGCGCGCTCTCCTTGCGCTTTGGTCGACGGCGGCGTCTCGTCGACGCTACGCCGATGCTACTGACGAGCTGAGCGCAGTACGCGGTCCTGGCGAGCGAGGCAGACGTGCACCTCGTTCTCCTCCTCCTCCTGGACGTCCCCCTTCAGATCCCGCTTCTCGTGCTCCTCTCCGCGTTGGCGCACAGCTGAAAGAAATCCACAACGTCTACGTACACCCGTAAGCGCTTCCCCGTGCCCTTTTTCGTCGTCGCCAACCTTGACCTTCTCAACCCGGACGCCTCCTGCCCGGCGGTGTCGCCGCCTCATCCACCGTGCACGGCGCGCCTCCGCCCCTCCGCCTCGACCGCGAGTGCCCACACCTTCTCCTCGAGGACGCGGACGCGCGCCTTGAGCGCAGCGAGGTCCGCGGAGTCGCCGCCACCGCTGCGCGAGAGGAGCCTCGCCGCCGAGGAGGGCGAGAGGTACGCGTGGTGGACGAAGACGCCGCACGAGAGGGCGAAGACGAGCAGCCCGGCGAGGATGAGGAGCGGGTACGCGGCGCAGCGCAGGTCGAGCGCGCGCGCGTCGAAGTACGGCCTGCGCGCGGGGGAGGGTCAGCGGGGACTGATGAGGGGAAGGCGGGGCGCACTCCTCGTTGGGTGGCGGCGCAACCAGGTAGCGCGCGTCGAACGTGCCGTACGCGGCGCGGCGAGTCGGTCCGGGCTCCATTATTGCGCGAGGCGGCGAGGTGAGTGAGCGGGAGGAGCGAGAAGCAGCGATGAGCGGTTCGTCGAAGCGCCGCCGGTCTCGTGCGCCGTTCCTCGTGAGCTGTCCCTCCAGATAAGCCGAGTAATGCAATGCACACAACCTTATTTCACACGACCTCAGAACGTGACGGGCTCCCCCTTCCTCCCCTCGGAAAGCAGCACGACGGCGTACTTCCCGCTGATCTTCCATCCAGGCTCCTTCTCGTCGAGCTCCTGGCCCTTCTCAGCGGGGATGCCGACGATGACGTCCGACTTGACGGTCCGGAGCGAGACGACGGGCGGCGTGCCCGCGAGGGTCGCGAGCGGACCGATGGCCATGCTGAAGGGCGTGTCGCTCGGAGCGTGACAATCGTACGTCAATTTGCGGTGGTTGAGCTGTACGCCACCCGGGATCGTCAGCGAGAAGTTGCGGGAGGGCGCAGGAGGAAGCGGGAGGGCGAGGCGATGCGGCGAGGGTGGCGGGCGACCAATCGGACGAGAAAAGCGAGAGAAGGACGTACGTCGCCCTTGAACACAACGAGGTCCGACTCCGAGAGGTGCAGGAACAGGTCAGGCGCTGCAGGGCAAGACAAGTCAGCATAGGACAGCGTACGGAGTAGACGGTACGCACCCTCGTCGGCGAGGTTCCAGAACGTGTAGCCGGTCACCCAGTACTGGTGGGGGTTTCAGGACGTTCGGGGAGAGCCGAAGAGGAGCAGGGTGAGGAGAGAGGGTGCGAGAGTCGAAGGTGAGCAACCGGCGACTTCGAGCTCAGCGGGATAAGCGCACCTGGTGCTCCTCGTACACGAACTGCCCCGTCTTGACGTACTCCTTCCAGCGCATGCCCATCTTCTTCAGCGACGCGACCTCCTCGTCAGACGCGTTGGGGAAGACTGCGCGCACGCGAGGGAAAGCAAGGTCAGCCGGGTCCTCTCGACAACGGCGAGGACGGGGACGCACGGTGGCCGTAGACCATCGAGTTGAGGAGCCAGTCAAAGTCCTTGCGCGTGACATCCGAGACGAACCATGCGAAGCGCTGCAGGCGAGCGAGAGCGGGGTGCGAAGGTCAGTCGCGAATCCTGCTGAGTGCCATTGCGCCGCACGCCCGTACAATTCGAGGGGCATCTCCCGCGCACACGCGTATGAAAGGAGACGGGGAGGAGCGAGGGCGAGGAGACAACGCGCACCTTGCCGTGGAAGCGGATCTGGCTGCAGAGGCCGCTCTGGATGAGCCAGTCGGCGTAGACGCAATCGCAGTACAGCTCGAAGCCTGCACGCACGCCACATCAGTGTACTGCCGACGGAGGAAATAGAGAAGGGGACGCACCGGCGTTGTCGAGAACAAAGTCGAGGCGGCCTCCCTTCTCCTTAGTACCGAAGCGCGACGACGAGACGTACTCCCAGATCTTGGCGAGGTCATTGCCGAGGATGTTCTGCTCGGTCGCGGCGAGGTGGTCGCCACCGGTAGACTGCAGCCTCTTGATGTCCTCCTCGGTCATCTGCGCGCGACGAGGATACGGGTCAGTTTCTGCGCGGTAAAAGACCTGGTGCGCCCGAAGAAGCGGTAGAGACGCACGTTGATGAGGAGCGAGAGGTCGGTCGAGTTGCCCCAGAGGCAGATCTGCGTGAGCTCGTGGAACATGAGGCGCTTGGCCTCGAGGAGGTCCTCCGGCGAGGCGCCCTCGGCCTGCTTGAACGGCTCGGCGAAGCGCATCGACAGCTCGAAGACGGCATCGCTCGAGCGGGAGAACGTCTCGCACTCTAATCGGTGGGGGAGGGGGATAGAGGGGAAGCGCGGGGTCAGCGACTTGGGAAGGTCGGACGAGCGCGAGGGGACGCACTCTGGCGGAAGAAGACGTCGTACGACTTCCAGTGCTTCGACAGCGAGAAGGCCTCGTGGAGGCGGCGGTACTTGTCTAAGAACGCGGGGCGAGTCAGCAGGCTTAATCAAGGGGGACAGGCGGGAGACGCACAAGCCTCCGCAAAGAGCCACGGCGCGTTCATGAAGTCCTTGCCGCGGAAGTAGCGAGCGATCTCCTTGTTCCAGAGCGGGATGTCGCCCTCGCCGTCGTCGATGATGGGGCGGAGCTTGGCGTTGCCCTGGAGGTCGTCCATGAGGTCCTCCATGCGCGAAATGCACTCGGTGAGGTCAACGATGCGCTCCTCGTCGTACTCGTCGTTGAGCGTCTTGACGACGTCGTCAATGGCCTTGCCGAGGATGGTTGGGAGGCGGACGCCCATCGTGGCCTGCGGGACAAGAGCTGGTCAGGACGGTCGCTCTTCCCCGTGACCAGGCGTCGCCCTCCTCGCTCCGCCACCCCGCAAGGCCTCGCCGCCCGATCCGTTTCGCGCAGAGGAGTGACGGAAAGAGGAGACGCACGTGGGCGAACGAATACTCATGGTAGCCGCGGTAAGCGGGCCAAGGGGGGTTGTTCGGGTCGACGCGCGAGGGCGTACGCGGGTACTGCGGGCGCCGATAGGAGACAGGCAATGAGGCTGTCAGCAACGGTTCTTCGAGTTCGACGAGACGCAGTGCGGCTGCTCGATCGCTCCGAGGGAATCCGGGTGACATCGCGCGGCGACCTCGACGACATCGTCCAGCACAGGCGGAACCCTGGTGCGTCCCCCTGCGTCCTGTAGGACGTTCGCTGCGACGCGTTGGCCCGCAGAAACCGCAAAGGCCGCCCCCGTTTCCACCCGTTCAACGATGCGATCGCGAGCCAGCTCCCTCGTTGTCCGACAGGGCGACGTGAACAGGCGCAGAGACGCCCGCGAGGAACCATCATCCAAGGGGACCATTGAGAAGGACTGGGCGCACCTGCTGGGTGCCGAAGCCGTGCTGCTTGGGCGGGAGGGACGAGAGCGCGAGGGACGTCTTCTTGGGCGCGGCTGCGCTGGGGTGCGACTTGTCTGCGCCGGGGGTGGCAGCTCCGGAGGCCATGGTGCGGGTGAAGGTGTCGAAAGAGGGGACGGTGAGGGGGAGAAGCGGAGGGGCAGGGTCCCCTGCCCAGCGGAGCAGGCGCGCTCGATTACCTCTGACGCTCAGGGTCGGCGCGCTGGACAGAGCTCACCCAAGCGCTGATCGCCGAGCCGAGGGGATTGCACCCTCTGCGCTAGAACTGCACTGCACCCTTGAGCACTCCAGCCAGGAAGGACAACGACAGGAGGCGCAACTGCGCGAGCGAGATAAACTGCACGTGATCGGGGCTGTGCCCGTTGCCTCCTGTCCTCGGGAACGGCGGGCCGACCCGGAAGAGAAGGAAAATCCGTCGTTCGCCTTTTTTGCTTCGTTCGCGGGTACTGTACCAACGTATGAAGTGCGTATCACTGAGCTCCATGCAGTGCCCGCACGAGCAAACGACGAGCGTAGACGGGTCGCCGTCCGCGCCGCCGCGTGCCTCGCAGGCTTCACGCCCTGGTTTCCTGTGCTCTTGAGACTGCGGAGCTGCGCTACGATTCGTCACGCGCGTCGTCCAGACTTACAGTACGGTGATCACCCCGCGCCGGTCACCACCCTCTCTCCACGCCGCTTGCCCCCGCTCGCCTCCTGCTTCTCGCTCACGGCTGCACGCGCAACACGCCCTCGCGCGCCCCCCAGCTGTTCCCCAGCGTCCAGCGCATACACGGAGGCGTACGCAGCGCGCGTCGCGCGAACGAGAAGGCGGCTAACGGCCGTGCTCCTCGGCTTTGCGAGAAGTCAACCTCGGCGACTTGCGGTGTGCCCGCTCTGTAGCCGGGTGGAAGGAGCGACCGCTGCTTGTCCTTGCGCTCGAGCGCGAACAGCATTGCCGTAGGCGTACGGAGCGGCGCAGCCACCCAGCATCCACTCGACCGCGCCCTCGACTCTCTCGGCTATCCCCGTCGTCGACCGCGTTGCCGACCATGTCGACCGCGTCGCCGACCATGCACACCCTCCAGTCGCCGCCGGACGGCGCCAACCCCTACACCTTCTACCGCGACCTCCTGCACGAGGTGACGGTCCTCTCGCCGCCCGACCGCGCCGGCTTTCGCGCGCGGCTGATCGTCCTGTACGTTTTCACGGTCCTCCTGCTCGTCGTAAGCATCGTCGACTTTGGCGTACACGCGCTCGGGTACCGCATCAAGGGCCGCCGCATGTGGCTGTTCAAGCTGGTCAAGCGCGATGGAGGAACGTGAGTCCACCCGCTCTCCTTCCGCCCCTTTTCCTCGCCTACGTCGCTCGATGCAGTCCTCGGAATCCTTTCTGACACTCCTAAGCGTTACGCAGGCACATCGTCTCGAACCACTTCGTCCTCATCGGGATCGCCGGCGCGAGTCTCTTCGTCGTCCTCTTCGGCAGCGTCCACACCCTCTGGCGTTCTACAATCTCGCCCGGTGGCGGAGCGAGCCAGGACCACCTTGCCAAGTGGCAATTCGCGCTATGGCCGGTCGCATACGCCGTCGCATGGCTGTTGAGGTGCGCCCCTCTCTCGTCTCCTCGTCGCGCTCGCTTATCCCACCCTCACGCAGCTGGGCAACCTTCCAAGCCTATCTTCAGGTCCAAAGCGGCGCACGGGACGTGTTCAGCCCGCGAGCGGGCAAGCCGCGGCGGCGTCGTTGCACGACGATGCCTGCTTGGCTTGAGAACACGCTCTTCCTCGCCGGCGGGTTCGGCACGGTTGCGGTGCACGCTGTACGTCCTCCTTCTCCTCCCTTCAACAGCACTCGGACTGACCCTCTTCTCCCCCATGCCCCTCCGCCCTCCCCTGCGAATGCCGCTGTCCTTCGCAGACCCTCGCCGGCATCGGATCCGCAGCCTCGTCTGAGCAATGGAGGCAGTACCATGTCCTCGACAACATGCTCGCGCTCGATGAACGAGCGTGGGACGGCGCGCCCGTTCCTCCGGCAACAGCGTCAGAACTGCGGGTCCTACTGGAGAACTACCGCGAGGCCGCCTCGCACTTCTACACGTGCGCCGCTCTCCTCTATAGACTCTTGCTGCTCGCTCATCACGTTCACCCGCACATAGCACGGCGTCGAACCTTTCCATCGGCGCCGCCGTTCTCCCGCTCTTCCTCGTCGTCCTCAACCTCGCCATGTTCTCCTTCATCTGGATGATCCGGCGCCACATCCACTTCCAGCTCTCGCAGCTCCCGCAGCTGCAGAGCGGCTTTGCGCAGCACGTCTCGCCCGGCGCGCTGTCGGCAACGCTGCCCTCGCCGCGCGCGCCCGTCCACATCCAGCTCCCAGAGCGGCCGCATGAGCGGCGCGAGTCGGACTCGACGCGCAGCAGCAAGGAGGCGATGCCGACGCTCGCGAGTCATGTGCTCGACACGCTCCCGACCCTCTCCCCTCGCGCCGACAGCGACTGGGCAAGCGCATCCCCCTCGCCTCCCCGGCACACCCTCCCCCTCCCCAGCTCGCCTTCCTTCCGCCCCTCCTCCGCGATCCCCTTCTCGCCCCCCGCCCTCCCCTCCCTCACGCCCTCAAGCCGGATGCGCTCGCCGACGATCCTCACGCACGACCCGCTCACGGGCATAGAGTACCTCGAGCCGCGCGTCCTCCCTACGCGCGCGCAGGTGCTCGAGCTCGCGGACGACATCGAGGCGGCGAAGACGGGCGCGCCGGAGCAGCAGCTCGCGACCCGGATCACCGCGCTCATCAAGGCGGAGCAGGAGCTCCTCGTCGTGCGTCCCTCTTCCTCTTCCCTCTTCATCTCCCCTCCGCGCGCTGACGCCCCCTCTCCCGCGCGCCCAGCTCGGCCTCACCGTCATCCTCGTCGCCTCGGCGCTCGCGATCACCTGCGCGTGGTCCGTCCCCGTCCTGCGGCGGTTCACCTCCGCCTCGTGGCAGACGATCGAGGCGGTCCTCACCGTCCCGCTGTGGATCTGCGCCGTTGGCCTCTCCGTCGCCGAGGCCGTCCACGCGTGGTTGGAGATCCGCTACGTCATCCTGCCGTGGTGGCGCCGCGAGCGGTTCGACAAGCGCGAGCGCCGCCTGAGCGTGACCAGCGGCGCCGGCGGGGGGTCGCCCCCGCGCACGCGGGAGACGCCCCTCGCCCCGCTCGCCGCGGGCGCAAGCAGCGGCCTCCGCAGTCTCGCGCGCGGGCTCGAGCTCTCCCTCTCGCCCTCGGCCGTGGCCGCCGCCGTCGGGCTCCCTACTCGCCCGTCCGCGCCCCCGCGGCGCGCACCGAACTTCGAGCGCGCGATCGCGATTGATGTGGAAGTCACGCGCGAGGAGGAGGTCGGCGACGAGGAGCCGCTGCCGCTGGACGTGCTGAGGCGCGTGGGGCAGGACGGGGCGGATGCGAAGGCATCGTGCGAGGCGGATGAGGCGGAGAGGGCGAGGGGGGCGGTGCGCGCTGCGGAGGGGTGGGCTCCGGGCGCGGAACTAGGGGGAGAGGAGGAGAAGCGGAGGAGGAGGGAGGCGTGGGAGGATCATTAGCGCAGGCGGGGTCTTGGGTTCACCGGGGTCGTATCGTCGTGGTTGTTGTGTCAGTATGTCGGATCCCCTCCCGCTGACGGTTGACAAAGCAGCTCATGCAGAGCCCATTCTCAAGCATGTCGTGCAGCGATGAGCGAGCTGAGAGCGGTACTCTCTCGGGAACCTGCGCTCGCGCCGCCAAGATGCGCGTCCGACGTCGACCTGTGCATGGGGGACAACACCGAGGTATCGATTGCACGCGGGTATGGAAGGTACAGCAGGCAAGCAGAGGGCGAGGCGAGTCGGGGAGACGATTGGCGCGGTGAGTGTGCCGTTACTTCTCGTCGGCCGCATCGTACTGGCTGTGAATCGGTCCGAGCTGCGTGTTGGAAGTGTGTGAGCGAGCGCATTAGGTTACGGGTAGGGGGAGGCGGCGTAGGGAGGGAAGGGCGACTTACGAGCTGTGAGGGTAGACGAGCGGGGAGCAAGGAGCGCGTCAGCGGGGTGGAAGAGTGCAGGGAAATAGTGACATACAAGCTTGGCGAGCCAGAGAGTCGGCGTGAGGTCGACGCTGCGAGACGGGGAGCGGGTTAGGCTCGTTCGCGCGAAGTCGGCCAGAGGAGACGAACGGCGGCTTGGCCTTCGACATGTTGTCGCATTCGGACTCGTAGTTGCTCGTGCACTGCGCGCACCTGCTCGTCAGCGCATTCTAAGACTGCGGAGGAGACGGAACGCACGTCGACGAGCGAGCCGATCTCAGGGTGCGAATCGATGTACTCGAGGAAGTCGCGCGCGCCCTGGTCGTTGCCCACCTGCGCGAGCTGGAACGAGACCGCGTCGGGCGTGTACGGCGTCTTGGCGAGGAGCTGCTTCGCCTCCTTGATGGCGCGGACGATCTCGTCGCGCGGCTCCGAGGTCGGCTCGCCGTCGGTGATGATAACGATGAGGAGCGGCTTGCGAAGCGCGTGCTTCTTCGCCTTCTTATACACGAGCGGCTCGAGGATCTTGTGCCGGAGAGACGTGCCGAGCGGCGTCGCGCGGTCGAACTTGATCCGGCTGAGGAGCTCGATCGCCTGGCTCTCCGACGTGAAGCCGTTCCCTTCCTTCTTCGAGTTGAGCCAGCGGATCTCGATGCCGTCGGCGTCGAAGAGGCCTGCCGCGAGCGAGACCTTGGAGAGGACGAGCCTCATGTCGTCGATGCGCGAGCCGTTCTCGGCGAAGGCTGCGGGCGGGGGATTCGTCAGTGCCCTTCTGTGTCAGTGGAGAGGCGCAGGAACGCACACATGGAGGCCGAGTCATCGCAGAGGAGGGCGACGTCGAAGAGGGCGAGCCTCGCCATGTCCATCGCGATCTCGAGCGGGAGCTGCCACTGCTGCGCGAGGGTCGAGATAGCGCCGCTCTGTGCGATGCGCTGAGCGACTTGCTGAAGCGACCCCGGCGGGTAAAAGTGCGAGAGGTTCTGCTGAGCTTCCGGTCAGCGCCATCGCGCGAAGGTTGGCGAAGGGACGAACCTGATCGTTGACGCCGTCCTCAAGGATGCGGAGGATGGTCGAGACATCGCGCGTAGGGTCGAACGACGGGCGCGCGGGCTGCTGGGGCGGCGGCGCCTGCGGGGGCGGTGCATACCCCTGGTGAGCGCCAACGGGCCCACCCTGCGGCGGGTACGGCGAGTAGCCGCCCGGGTTGGCCTGGGCGGCGGCCAGTTTGGCGGCGAGGCCCTGATTTGACGTGAGCAAGGTCAGGTCGCAGCGCGAGGCGAGATCAGCGAGCGGGGACTCACCATGTTGAGGGAGCGAGCGGGGGAAGACTGGGCGTCGGGGAGCGAAGCGGGAAGCTTTTGCGAGCTCGGCGGGTACGGTGCAGGGTGCAGTGAGCCCCCCAAAGCCTCGAAAGGGAGTTGAGAGTGAGGAGAGAGGGAGAAAGGGGCGAGGCGGGCGGGACGCGGACTCGGCGCGGGAGGTGGGGGAGGCGGTGCACCACGTGCGGCTGAGGCAGACGTAAAGCAGAGAGCCAGGCGAATTCCGCTGAGCTGCACGCTTACCTGACAAGGAGTACGGTAGAGCGGGTCGAGCGAGGTCGAGGACGAGACCGTAGGCAGAAATTGATGAGACACGACGACGACGAGGAGGAGATCAGCGTGCGTGCGTCCGCTCTGCATCCTGAGGTGTTCCTGCTGCACGGATACTGCGCTACGAGCCTGGCCAACACCCGCACTCACGCGAGCACCGCCTTGTCTCCCTGTCCGCCCTCCTCCTCCACCTGGGCCCCTCGCTCGCCTATCTCGCCGACCCCGCTACCCCTCGCCCGGCGTCACGAGCAACTCCGCTGAACGCGCAAACTCGAGCTAGCCGGTCCCACCCAAACGCAGCCTAAAGCGACCGGCTCGAAGCACGCCGCGCGCGAGGTCGAGCGGGGGCGGGTTGGCAAGAGCCGCGCACGCGCAGATCGCACAGCGCCGGGGCAGATCAGAGCTCGCTGAACAGCAGCGTGGTTGCCGTTTCCGTGCCGGGCTGGGCACCGCCGCCGCCTTCCTCGCGCGAGCTGACAGTCCAGCCTCCCCCGCCCGCCATCTCGCGCTCCTGCCTGATCCGCTCCCGCTCCTCGCCGCGCTTGCCAGATCTGCGCGCTCGCCAGCACGCTCAGGGGGTGCACAGGACCCGCTATAGCGACCTGCGCCGCGCCAGGAGCTGCAGGAGATGAGCAGTCGCGTCGGTGGCTGCAAGCGAGCGATTCGGCGCGCTTGCTCGTCCCGGCAGCTGTCCAGGCAGATGGCGGGCGCCTCGAAGCCCGCGCGGCATCGGGCCGTCCCACGTTGTCTCGCCATGGCCCGCCAGCTTCTGGAATCGACGCTTCATTTGCCGACTCTGTCAGTCGTTCCAGCCAACCCGCTCTCTCGCACGCTCCACTAACCGCCTTGGACCGCCGGCTGGAAGGGTGGGCAGCCCTCTGCGGATCAGACTCTCGGAGCAAGTCGTTTTTTGCTGGCTCCCCGATGGCTTGCGCTGCGCCTCCGCACCATCCGCTCGCCGCCTGCCGGCAAGCCTGCCTGCAGCTTCTCCCTCTCCTCCTCCCCGTCTGCTGTGCTTTCCATACCCGCCTGCCCTACACCGCTGCGTCTTGACGACGAGCGCGCACACACGAGCTCTAGGCGGCTCTGCCCCACCACGACTCGACGTCCCGGCTCAACACCGCCCCCGACACTCCTTCAGCCTCCCACGCCCCGCGCTGCTGAGCAGCGCGCCCCGCCCACCTAGAAGCTCAACATGACTCGCATCCACTCGGGCTCCCTCATGCCGAAGCACCTGCACGACCCGGCGCTGGTCAAGCTCATGCGCTCGCCGCTCACCAACAAGATGGTCTGTACGTCCCGCCTCTCGCTCTTTCTTCCGGCGCGCTCGAGCAACAAGCTGACGAACTCTCCGCAGCCTACATCGCCGAGAAGACGATGACCGCCGTGCAGTGCCGGCCTCCCCCCTCGCCACTCCCCACTCCGCCGCTCACGCCCGGCGGCGACTACTCGTACAGCAAGACGGACGCGCTCCCCTCGCTCGAGGTGTTCATCAAGTCGCTCGTCAAGAAATCGCGCTGCCACGTCCCGACGCTCCTCTGCACGCTCGTCTACCTCGAGCGCCTGAGGGAGCGCCTCCCGAGCAATGCGCGCGGCTGCCACACGACCCGGCATCGCGTCTTCCTCGCCGTGCTCATCGTCGCGGCCAAGTACCTCAACGGTGCGTCCTCCGAGTCGTCGAGGGACAAGCGCGCGAAGCTGACCTTCCGCTCCCCTCGCAGACTCGTCGCCGCAGAACAAGCACTGGGTCCGTTACGGCGTGCACTTCCTCCCGGCCGAGGTCAACCTCATGGAGCGGCAGCTCCTGACGCTGCTCAACTTCGACCTGAGCTTCACCGAGGACGAGCTCATCTGCCTCCTCGGCCCGCTCCTCGAGCCGGACGCGGTCGAGCCGGCGCCCTACCCGTCCCCGACGGAGCTCGTCGCGCCGGCCGCGCACGCGCCGATCCGGCACGAGGACCCGAGCATCGAGGCCGTCGCGCGCCGGTTGCAGGCCGACTCGCGCGCGGACGAGGTCGCCGCGCGGAGGCCGTACCGCCCGCTCGCGTACGGCGCGGACGACACCGTGGAAACCGAGCTCATCGAGCTTGGCAAGCGCATCACCCCCGCTTATTCTGCAGAGCGCCGGCCGCTCTCCCCCGCTGCCATGCCGGCCATGGCGCGCGCGCCTCCTCCACCTTCCTCTTCCACCTACACCATGGCGGCCGGCCGCCGTCCGACGCTCCGCTCGAGCCGCTCGACCGTCTCGACGACGTCGACGACCTCGCGCGGGTCGCGCCCGCCGTCCTGGTCCGACCGCGAGGACGGGCCCTCGCCGCGGAGCAGCAGCAGCAGCGACGACGCGTACTCGCCGCGGTCGCGCGTGTCGCGCCTCTCGTCGCGATCGTCCGTCTCGACGCTGTCTTCGATGTCGTCCGGCCCGCAGACGCCCCGCACGCCCCTGGAGGACGTGCCCGCCCTGCCGGCGCAGTACGAGCACCTCGTCGCGGCGAAGCAGCACGAGCCGATCCGCCTGATCGACCCGTTTAAGCGGCCGTCCCTCGGCGTCTTCCAGGAGACCGGCGCGCCGCGACCCGCCCCTGCGCCTCCCGCGGCGCCGCCGCCTTCGCAGCGCAAAGAGCCGGCGTACCTCGCCCCCTCGCCTTCGCTCATGTACGCCTGCGCGCACGACCCGGACCTCTGGCCCCTGATGGCGTCGATGGCCGTCTCGGCGCCGGACAACCGCCTCGTACAAGGCGAGATGCGCCTCGCGCCTGCGGGCGAGCGCGAGCGTGTCGGCCGCCTCGGGCTCAACCTGCGCGGCAACTCGCGCAGGGAGGTGTTTGTCGCGCCTTGACGGCGTGCGAACCCTCGCGGCTCGCTCTGTACATAGGCGCTCGCTTGACGCGAGTGCCGTCAAGGTCTCGTCCTCCGCTGTTGGTTGTTCTCCCCCTCGTCGGGACTCTCTCTTTCCTTCCCGTCGTCCCTCTCGTGTAGCCCCTGGCCGGCCTCTGTCTCTCATTGTCTGTAGCCCCCTTATCACGCTCATTACCCTCTGGAAGGCACTCCTCGACACCCCCCGCGCGCGAGTTGCGAAGGTCAACCTCGCGCGACTGGTTTCCGCTCTCTCGGTCGCTTCACGCTCCTGCTGCGCGCGTGAACGCGTCTGCTGCTTCGCTGTACTGCTGTGCATCCTTTCGTGCGTCCTACGCGTGCGCTCGAGCGAAGTCGTGCACTGACCCTCTGACCTCACGCGACTTCCGCCGCCGGCCGCCTCTTCTCCCTCCTTCCTCTCACTTCCCCCTCCCTTCCTCGTGAGTGCGCGCTTACAGAGCACCTACAGCGCGCTCTCAAGCACCATGCTGACCCGCCTGCGCTGCTCCCGCCTCGCCCGCTCCCCTCCCGCGCTCACCACTCCCCCCGCCCACCGCGCCGCCCTCCTACCCCGCCACGGCCACTCGCACGCGCACGATAGCACTCGCCGCCCCACCACCCACTCGACAGCCGACAAGATGACCAAGGGCACCGAGACGCACGAGCTCTCCGTCGAGGGCGAGAAGGTCCTCGAGCGCACCGAGTCGGGCACCATCGTCGCGGAGAAGGTGCGTCACACCCGCTTGTCCTCTCTAAGCGTCTGTACGAGGCCGTTCAGGCGCGCGCGGTGGGGCGTGGTTGCTGGGGAGCGCTGCGCTGACTCTGCACTTTCACGTGCTCCTTCCCTGCCACCCTCATCGCGCTGCACCGCTCGCTCGTCCGCCTTCCGCTCTCGCCTCCCCGTTCGCAGGACTACGACCACGTCATCCGCGGCTACAAGGCGGCGGCGCACAACCCGCGCTTCACCGAGGAGACGCACAAGGTGCGCGCGCCCTCCCTCCCTTCCTCCCTTCTCCGCCTCGTCTTGCTAACCCGCCCGCTCGCGCTCGCAGAACGCCGAGCACATCCGCCACGACCTCGAGGCGGCGCACGATGCGCAGGCGTCCGAGCACGCCGACACGGCCGCGTCGGGCTCGCCCAAGCACACCAAGTCCGCGACGGCGCACCACGGCAAGACGGTGCACGCGGCTGAGAAGCCGCAGCACGAGACCCACGAGGAGGAGGTGCACAGGCACCGGTGCGTCGCTCGGTTCTCTCCTCATGCTCGCGCGCGGACGCGCAGCGCTGACGGGATGGCGAGCGCAGCATCGTCGGCGGGCTCAAGGCCAACCTCCACCGCGACGACCGCTCGGAGGAGACCAAGGACCACATCCGCGAGAAGCTCCACGAGATGGGCGAGGACACCGAGTGAGGTTGCTTGTCGCGCGGAGGAGGGAGGAGACTTGAGGTTGGAAGGCGAGGTCCGCTTGTTCGCCGCTTGAGGGGGTTGTACAGTAGCTTGGGGAGTGATAACTGTCTTGCGTTCTCAGTCTTTGCGCCTGGCAGGCGAGGTGCGAGCGGCGAGCGAGCCGTTTCCCGAGCGAGGGAAGGGAGGGCGAGCGAGCTGCGCACGGCTTGCGGAGTACTCGACATCTACGCAGGGCGGGCTGTTGACATGCACACTCTCGTTGCTGCTCACTGCGTCGTGCCACCCATGGAAAACCTGTACACGTCCGTTGCACCCTGCGCCTCACCCGCCCAACGCCCACGCCCACTCCTCCGCCTCCCAGTCTTCCTCGTCCTCCCGCGTGCAGACGATCTCGATGAACCTCACGCCCTGAGCCTCGCAGGCCGCGAGTAGTGGGCCATAGACCTCCGCAGCGAAGGCACGGGTGGATAGGTGGCGGAAGGTGAGCGACTTGAGCGATGGCGGGAGCGTGACCGCGTGCGCCGCGAAATGTGCTTGCCAGCCCGGCACATCTGTCGACGTATACCACGCATCGGCGAGGTACACGTGCTCGACGGACTTCGGCAGGTGTGTGAGGAGGTCGAGCAAGTCGTGCTCGTCGTTGTCGAAGAACGTCCCGCGGTACGCGATGAGGTGGAGGCTCGAGAGCTTGTCAAAGATCGACGGGAACCACTCGACCTCGTCGAGGATGAGGGTGCGGAGGAGCGGCGTCGGACAGATGTCGAGCCTGATGGCCTTGACTTCGAGACTGATGAGGGACGCAGGGAAGGTGGGGGGCTCGTAGGATTCGAGGAGGGGTATCAGGTGGCGGTCGCAGAGGGTCAGGTGTTGAGCATCTGTTTGTATGGACGTCAAGGGAAGCCGCACACAGCGAAAGGGCGAGGGCAACGCACGAGGAAAGAATTCAGTCGAGAAGAACCAGTCTTGAGGCGCAGATGCCCAGATCCGCACGACCTTATCGAATTCGCAGCGCTCCATGTCGATCCAACCCTCCGGCCAGCCGGTCTCGAGTCCGTCAAGCTCGACCTCGAGATTCGAGATCGTCCTCCCGCCTGCCATCGCCGACGCCAGAACTGCCTCCGCGGCGCGCACAGCCTCCGGGTCCGACGTCGTGTAGTCCAGCTTGGGCACGGCGGCGACGATCCTGCGGGCCTCCTTGCGCCAGTCGCGGCAGACGAGCGTCCAGGTCCTCATCAGCTCGCGATGGTCGGCGAGGTGTTTGCGCGTGAGGGGCGGGACGGCGAGCTCGAGGATGTGAAGCTGGATCTCGAGTGGGAGCGTGGGTGTCATCTCGAGCTGACTTGAGCTGCTCTGAGCGAGGACTGTGAGCGGGAGGAGGGAGAGGAGCGGAGGGGTGCGAGCGGGTCGACGCGAGGAAGTTGCGCTCTCTCAATCTGCTAGTCTGGCCTTTCCGGTGCGTTCTCGACAACAACAACAACGCGAGCTGGTCGGCGGAAGACAGCACGACTTCGTCGGGGCGACGGCTGCGCTGTCCTCGAGGAACTCGGCGCTTCCGGTCCGCTCGACAGCCGCGGGCTCGCCAGCCGGGATAAGCTCGTCATCAAGGTCGGCTTTATCAGAGCATGGCGCACGAGACGTCGAAGCAGAAGCGCGTTGCACGGCCACGGGTGCCGCTCACCCGCCCAACGCCCACACCACTCCTCCGCCTCCCAGTCCTCTTCATCCGCCTCGGTACAGACAACCTCGACGAAGCGCACCCCCTGTTGCTCGCATGCGGCGCGGAGCGGGCCGCAGACCTCCACGGCGGCGGGGAAGGTCGAGGGGTAGCGGAAGGTGAGCGACTTGAGCGCAGGTGGGAGGACGAATGGGTGCGCCGCGATATTGGGCGCCACAGCGCGCATTCCTCCCTCCGGAGACGCCGAGAGGGCGAAGTACAAATGCTCAAGCGCGCGCTGCAGGAGGTGGAGCAAGTCGTTCTTGATGGCGTCGGAGAGCGCGCCGCGAATGGCGAGGAAGCGGAGGCCGCTGAGTTCCTTGAAGATCATCATAGGATAGACGGCCTCGTCCAGGATGAGGGTGCGCAGTGGCAGCGGGCCCCACGGTTCGAAGTAGGCGGCTTTGACCTCCATGGTAGTGAGCGAGCTGGGGAAGTGATGGAGTGCATAACTCGGGACGATGTCACTCGCGAGCCGGTCATGGAGGTGCAGCTGTCGTATGCCTGCGTGGACAGCGATCAACCCGTGTCGTCATCGGGTCAGCGAGAGGGACGCACGAGGAAAGCTCTCGACAGCGATTTCCCCTTCATTCGGCGCCGTGACCCAGATCCGCTCGACGTCCGGGAGACCATGGCGATCAGTGTCGAGCCAGTCGTCAGGCCAGTCGTCTGAGAGTTCATCGAGCTCGACTTCGAGGTTCGCGAGCGTCCTTCCGCCCGCCGTCGCCGACGCGAGGACTGCCTCTGCGGCGCGTAAAGCCTCCGGCTCTGGCTTGGTGTAGTCCAGCTTGGGTACGACCGCGACGATTCTGCGGGCCTCATGGCACCAGTCGCGGCAGACGAGCGTCCACGTTCTCATCAGCTCGCGGTGGTCGGCAAGGTGTTTGCGCGTGAGGGGCGGGACGGCGAGCTCGAGGATGTGGAGCTGCAGCTCGAGCGGAAGCGTCGGCATCATCTCGAAGCGGTTCGAGCTCGCCTGAGCGAAGAGCGGGAGCGGGAGGAGGGAGAACTGCGGGCGGAGTAGGAGGAGAGCTTGTCTTCTAGCAGGGAATGGCTGCGAACGCCGCGCGTCCTTCGAAGAAGGACGTAGGGATCCAAATCACAGCACGTCGGACTCGCCAGCAGCGATGGAGGGTGCCTCCTCGATGCACCTCCCTCGGAAGCGTTCCCGCCAAGTCGCGCTTACAGCCTACAATCGCATCGCAGACTGGCAGAGAGTAAACCAGCAGTATTGCGTACGACAAGGCACATCAAGCGGACTACACCGAAACGAGCAAAGCGACCCCCTCCGTCCCCAAGCGCTCCTCCTCCCGCAAGCACATCCTCCGTCCTCATGCTCACCACACGCACCCCCTCAGCACCCAGTGGTCCCCATGCCAGTCGACATCCTCGACGCCGACGCCCGCACCGCCGCGGTCCTCGACGCGCGCGACCTTGCCGACGGCGTACAGCGTCGCGAGGATGCTCCGCACCTCGTGCGCCGCGAGGATCTGCCGCTGCGCCGCGCGCTCGATGAGTGCAGGCTGCACTCGCACGTTCATTAGTCCCGAAAGGGGGGGGAGAGGAAAGAGAGGAATGGGGCGCACAGCGGTCGACCCGCCACGCTTGCAGAGCTCGCCCTTGACCCATGCGCACGCGCGCGTCCAGTACTCGGAGTTGACGCGCCCGTCGAGCGCGGTCCAGAGCGTCGGAAGGAAGGCGCGCTTCGCGGTCGTGCGGAGCGCCCAGGACGAGAGGAACCGCGCGTGCACGAGCGCGAGCGCGCCCGTCCCGCCGAAGAAGGCGAGCGGCGTCTCGCTGCGCGTGAGGAGCGCGATCGCGTGCGGAAGGTGCCCGCCCGTCGAAGCGGCGACGCTCGCGAGAAACGCAAGCGGCGAGCCAGCAGGCCCGGCGGCGGCAACGCAGAACTCGATCGTTCGCGCGAGGTCGGCGTCGGCGGGCAGCGACGTCTTCGCAGTCTCGAGCGCGGCCTCGTCGTCCGTGATGCTCGCGGGGAGCAGCGGCTCGGGAAGGGGAACGGTGATCTTCTCGAGCGGCGCACGCGGCGTCATGTGGACGCCGCACTCGATGTCGTCGTCGTCTGCGGAAGCGCGAGCGGGTGAGCCAGAGGGAGCGCAGGCAGAGAGTGATGCAACGCACTGGCCTGGCGCGTGCCAAAGTCATCGTAGTCGAGAGCCTTGTCGGAGAGCACGCTCGTGTCGATCGCGAGGTCGACCTTGCCTGCCGAGACGAGGTCGAAGAACGCGAGCATGTCGCCCTCGGTGGGGACGAGCGGGAAGACGGCCTCGCCTTCGGCGTGCAGCTCCTTCTCGAACTCGGCCGCCTCGCGCAGCCGCTGCATGCTCGTCGTGTTGTCGAAGCGGTGGAAGAACCTGCGGCGAAGAGGGGCGTCAGCAGAGTCCGTCGGAGGAAAGACGAGAGAAGCGCACTTGTCATTGTACGAGATATTGCGACCGGGGACAGCGCGGCCCTTTTCGCTGCTCGCGCTGACGAGGATCTGCTTCGCCTCGAGCTCGTCGATGAGCTCTTTGAGCTCACCGCAATGCGGCTCGAGAAGGGCGGCGCCCTCTACTGAGTCGTACTCGTGCTCGTCGCATGCAAAGATGGCCTGCGCACCGCGAGAGGTCAGCCCGGTCGGCCGTACGAAGGAAAGGGGGAGCGCACCTTGATCGCGCCGAGCGTGAGCTCCTTCTCGCGCCCCATGTCGGCCTTGGCCTCCTTGACAACCCACGTCTCGGCGAGCGGGACGGCAAGCACCGAGTCTTCGCGGACGTTGCTCGCGACGTGGAACTTCGCCCACACCTTGTCAAAGCGGCGCGAGAAGGTCGTCGCGTGCTCGGTCGGGACGAGCGAGTACTGCGCCTTGAGCTGCTCGAGCGTGGAGGGGAGCGGGATGGCCTGCACGTGCGCGACCTGCGGCTGCGAGCGCATGAGGCGGCTGCGCGGGGAGGGAGGAAGAGTTGTCAGCGACGACGCCCGGGAAGAGGGAGGAAACCAAGCAGGCGCACATCTGGGCCTTGTTGACCTTGGCGCGGAGGAAGCGGATGCAGGCGGCGAGGTCGAACGCGACCATGCTCTTGGGGTACGGGTCGGGGATGTCGCCGCCCTCGGCGCGGTACTTCTCGAGGTAGACGGCCGTGAGGCGGTCGTGGTACTCCTGCTCGCCCGGGCGGCGAAGGACGGCGAGCGCGCGCTGGCGGAGCGAGGTACTCTTACTGCCCGAAAAGAACGGCTCGAACGCGGCGAACTGGATGCGCATGTCGAGGTGCTCCGACCGCGCGCGGAGAACCGCGTACGCGTCGAGGAGAAGGTCGTCCTGCTCCGGCGAGTAGTGGTTGCGCGAGAGGCGCTTGCCCGGCTGGAGGACGGGGTGCGGCGGGATCGGCACGCTGAGAAACTCGTCCTGCGTGCCGCTCTGCGCCCCCTCGATCTGCGCGTGCGCCGCGTCGCGCTCCTCGTCCTGCTCCGGCACGCCGCTGCCCGCCTGGCCGGTGTTCTTGCTGCGGAGCTTGCGGACGCGCTTGCGGATGTTGGGCTCCTTGGTGACGGCGTACGGGTCGAGGGCGAGGCGCGCCTTCTTCTGCAGCGAGATAGGCACGATCGTCTTGAACGACGGGTCGACCGGTGCAGCATTCTCGTTGGTCGCGGTCGCCGCCGGCGCCGGGAGGAGGCGGCGGAGCTCGGCATCGAGGTGCTTGGCGTCGACCTGCCGGCGCGGGTCGAGGAATGCGCGATGGAGCCAGTCGACCGTCTCGGCGTGGAGCTTAGGCTGGTTGTGCTCGGCGCGGAAGCGCTCGAGGAAGACGTCCCAGTCGCGCTCGCGCTGCTGCGATGCGCCCTGGATCTTGCGGTGGAGCGCGACCGCCGCCGCGGCCTTGCGGTTGACCTCGCTCGGGGCAGCGTCATCGTCCCCGCCCGCAACCTCGTACTTGACGCGCTTGCGCCGGACGGACCGCCCAGCCGCCGCCGCCGCGGCGTCCTCCTGTGCGCGCTTGTGCGCGCTGACGAGGTACGCCATGACCGTCTCGACGGGCGCGTAGAGTGCGTGCGCCCACTTCTCGATGTCGGCGGCGCGGTTCTCGGCGTCGGTGACGAGCGCCGGGTCGTGCTTGACGAGGAGGAAGAGGAAGCTGCGCTGCAGCTGCGCGAGCTGGTACGTGTCGCGCCAGCGGTCCGTCATCGTCAGGTCCTTGCGGATCGTGTACATGCCCACCCAGTCGCACGCGGACGGGAAGCGGTCGTCCTCGATCGCAGCGCGCTCCATGCCCTTGCGCGGACGGCGGCACGCCTCCTGCAGCTCGAGCCAGAACTCGGCGACGGCGTCGTTCGAGCCGAGCCCGCAGACGTTGATGAGCGACTTGTCGCCGCCGAGCGCGTACAGCGGCGCCGCCGCCGGGAGGCGCCAGTGCGTCGCCTGCTTCGGGTTGCGGCTCAGCTCGAAGTCGTCCTTCTTCGAGGGGTGCGGGATGAGCGGGACGAGAACGCGCAGGAATGCGAGCGCCTCGAAGTTCTTCCACATTGCCGCCTTGCGCTTGCGGTCCTGCGGGCGGATAATGGCGAGCAGGTCGGCCGGAGCCGCCGACATGGCGATGTCGCGGTTCGCGGGCACGACGAGAAACGCGTCGAGCGTCTCAGACTCGAACGGGAGCGGGACGAGCCGGACGAAGATCCCGACGGGCATCTGGTCGAGGAGCGTCCTCTGCGCGACGACGATGCCCTCAGCGTCCGCGCGCGCGACGAGCTCGGCGTTGCAGGCGTTGGCGAAGAGCCAGCTCGCGAGCCAGGTGTGCATCGTACGCGCGCGCGCCGCAAGGCCCTGCCGCACGCCGTGGCTGCGGCCGACGATGAGCGGCTGCTGGCTGAAGAACTGCCGGACCGTCTCGGGGGTATCGGTCGCGACGGGGTCGGGCAGCATCGACGCCGGCTTGTCTTCCGTTGCCTCGGCATCGGCAGTGTCGAACGCCTCGTCGAGGACGAGCCCCTCGACGTGCGGGAGCGCGCTGAAGCGCTGCGCGCGGACGGGCGCGACGAGGCCCCGGAGGAACTCGGCGAGCTGCGGCGAGTCGGGCGCGATCGACGCGAGGTAGTAGATGTTGTGACGCTCGCCCTTGATGCCGACGGCGCTGGTTTTGCGGAGGAGCTCGCGCTTGACGCACCCCTCGACCGCCTCGAGGAGGACGGGGCGGTCCATGAGGCGCGTGTCGGGCCGGCTCTGCTTGAGCCACTGCGCGATCGCGACGTTGGCGCCGTACGGGAGCTCGACCATGCCGCCGTGCGCCGTGACGTAGTCGACGACGTCCTTCTGCCGCTCGAGGAGGGTGAGGTTGCCCTGCGCGACAACGGACGGGCGCGCCTGCTTCTTCAGCGCGGTGGGCTTCTTCCGGCTCCTCACCTCGGCCGCCTTGCGAACGATGGGCGAGCCGCCCAGCGGCGACGGCGTGCCCATCGGCGTGGCGGAGACGCGGGCGAGCGCGGGCGTCGCAGCCGGACCGGGCGTCGAAGGCGTCGCGGACGGTGCAGGCGAAGCATCCGGCTGCGCCGTCGAAGGGCCCGCCTCCGAGCTGGACGGTCCCGCCTGCAGCGTCGCCGGGTCCGGCAGCGTCTCGTCCTCCTCCTGCGCGTCCTGCGGCTCGTCCTCCTCGCGCGCCTTCTCCTTCCCCTTCCCGTTCGCGCCGCCTTCCACCGGCACCTCCGACTGGAGCACCGGCGGCGGGCTCGAGCTCGCGATCCCCGCGAGCGCATTGAGCGCCTTCTGCGTCGCCTTGGCGCGCTTCTTCGCCGGCGAGAGGTCGATGTCGAGGTACGCCTCCATGCGCGGGCCGCGCGACGCCGGGCGCTTCGCCTCGCTCCCCGGCGCGGGCGTCGAGTCCGCCGCGCGCGGGCGCTTCTTCGACGGCGTGGTTGCGGCGGGCGCGGCGGCGGCGGCGGAGGAGGAGGCGAGCGCAGCGGTGCGCGTGCGCTTCGCTGGCGCAGGCGTGTCGAGCTGGGTCGACGACGGCTCCGCCTCCGATCCGGCGGGCGTGGCGGGTGCGGGCGCCTCGGACGCGGTCGCGGCGGCGACGGCGGCGGCCTTCTTCGGCGGGCGGCCGCGCTTCTTCTTCGGGGCGGGCGTCTCCTCGCCCTCGGGAGGGGCGGCAGCGCTGGACGGGCCGGGTGTGGGCTGCGCGGCGGCGGAGGAAGGGCCAGCCTGCGGCTGTGTCTCGAGAGGCTGTCAGCCGAGAAGGGTAGGGAGAGAAAGGGGAGAGACGCACCTGCTCATCGACCTGCATCTCGTCCGGCCCGCCCACGCCCTCCCCACGCGCGATCTCCTCCCCCCTCTTCGCCTTCTTCCCCTCCTTCGGCTTCCTCGGCGCGGGGACCTTCTTCCGCTCGAGGGGCGGGAGGCCCATCCGCTCGCGCTCCTCGTTCTCGGCCTTCTCGCGCTTCCGGCGCATGTACGGCGACTCCTCGCCCGGCTTGAGCGGGTGCTTGCGCGGCCGGCCGAGCGTCTTCGCTCTGGGCGGCGGAGGAGGGGACGAGGCATCCTCGCCCTCGGCGTCCTCCTGCACCGCCGCGCCGTCACCGTCGTCGACGGCCTTGCCCTTGCCCTTGTCCTTGTCCTTCGCCTTCGCCTTCCCCTGCGCGACCGGCGTCCCGACCGCCTTTACGCGCTTCTTCGCCGGCGCCTCCCTCTTCCGCCCCTGCGCGACGCCCGCGCCCGTCGCGGCCCAGACGTTGAACCCCTCGAGGCGCTTCTGCCTCTCCCTCGGGCCCTCGTACTGCCCCTCAGCCGGGGGCTCCCCTTCAGGCGTCTCGAACGCCCCCGTGCGCGCGCCCTCCCGCAGCGCAGCATACGCCGCCTCGGCCTTCTCGTCGGGGAAGCCTCGCGCGCGTCGGAACGCGAGGTACCCAACGAGGGAGAACCAGCGCGCCTGCTTGAGGCGGCCGACCGTCTCCTGCATGCTGTGGATCGCGTAGTCGGCGAGGTGCGGCGGCGGGGGAACGCGCCCCAAACGCTGGAGCATGCTGTCGATGAAGCGCGGGGAGAAGCCCCCGAGGGCGGCGGAGATCTCCTGCGCGGTGGAGGGGAGGGGTCAGCGTGGAGAGGCGGGGGAGGGAGGGGCGACGCACGGCGATGGTTAGCCCGCGCGCGTCAGCGTCCATGAGCAGGTCGAGCACCTGCCGCTCGATGGGGCGGCCCGCAACGGGGTACGACCCGTCGTCGTCGTCCTCCGCGAGGGCGGCGGCGCCCCCCGGCGGAGCGGGGAGCTCATCCGCTTCGGCGTCCGCAGCGGGCGGCGCGCACAGCCGCAGCGCCTGCGCGATGGCGGTCTTGTTGCCCGCCTTCTTGCGCGTGACGTTGATCTTCTCGAGGACGCCCTCGGCCGCAAGCTGCGTCACGATGGCGTTCAGGCGGCGCGTGGCGAGGTGGTCCATCGCGTGGAGGCCCTGCGCGCGCCCACCGCAGCGTCAGTACAGAGCGAGAAGACGAGGGAGAGAGGGGGCGCACGATGGACGAATGCAGCTCGATGTGCGGGATCCAGGCGTCCTTGCGGCGCTTGATGGCCTTGACGACGCGCGCGCGGATGAGCGGGATGTTGGACCCGAGGTACGCCGGCGAGATGGGCGTCATCTCGGCGCCGGTCCACTCGCCGCCATACGCGACGCCGTCCGCCGCGTCGTCGGCGCCGCCCTCGTCCTCGTCCTTGACGGCGTCGGGCTCGCTCGCGACGTGCATCTGCCACGCCTCGGAGCGGTCGAGGTACCGGACGTGGAGGATGCGGTTCGTGCGGCAGCCGTCGTCGACGTCGCTGAACTTGCGCACGATCCCGAGCTGCTGCGGGACCTTGATGTAGTGGAAGACGCTCTTCGGGTCGATCCCGAGCTCCTTGGAGATCCGCACGGCCGTCGTGCCCGACTCGCGGCCGCGCGAGACGTGCTGCAGGACCGTGTAGATCATCGGCGTAATGGACGAGAGCTGCACGCGCCGCGGAGAAGGTCAATCTCGCTCTTCGACTCGGGAGAGGGGAAGCGGAACGCACGCGGGTGTGGCTGCCCGTGATAGCAACCCAAGCCGTCTCCTCGGCCGCGAGGACGCGGAGCTCGTCGCCGTAGCGCGCCTGGAGCGCCGCGCAGCCCTCTGCGCGCTCCTCGTCGCCGAGGATGCGCATCTCGTGCGTCGGGCCCTGCGCCTTGCGCTCGATCTTGCGCCGCTTGCCCGGCGTCTTCTTCGGCTTGTCCTCCTCGTCGCCGTCGCCCCCTTCGGCGGCGTTGGCAGCCGAGGGGCCGGCCTCGGGCGTGCCATCGTCGTCCTCGGCGGCGCCGGTGATGGCGGTGAGGACGCCGACGCGGACGTCGGGCTCTGCGAGGAGGGTGTCCCAGACGAACGAGAGGAAGGCGTCGTCGACGAGCTGGAGGCGGCCGTCGTCGCCCGTGCCAGACGACGACGACGAGGCGGTGCGGGCGTAGAAGTCGGCGATGAAGTGGGCGAGGGCGTCGAGCGAGGTGCCTGCGGGTGCGCGGAGAGTCAGTACCCGTGCGTCTACGGAGGAGGGTGTTCGTGCGGAGGCGAAAACGGCTGCGAGAATCGAACCTGCCACCACCACATCCTCGCCGCCGGTCCCGAGGTGGAGAGAGGGAGCGCGTCCGCACGCGCCGAGAAAGACGCGTTGCGGAGCGAGTGCTCGCGGCGGACAAACAGCGTGCTGGTGAGCTGCCTGTGCCCCGAGTCTGCGCAGGAGAGGCGCGGTCGCCGTTCTGCTCCCGGTCTCGTCCCGCCCCCCTGTCCCGCCCAGGTGCACCGCCCCGTCCATCCGTGCAGGCGAGATGGGATGAGAGAGCAGTGAGTGCGCACCTGCGTCTCCGTCCATGGCAACCTCCTCCAACAGGAACTGGAGCAGCGCGTCAATCATCCCGCTCGACTCGACTCGACTCGACGGCGGGAAGGCGGAGACGAGGGGAGAGCTCGAGCGAGAAAGCCGCTCGGCTGGCGGGGGAGAGCTGGGGCGCTGGCGGTGTGCTCCGAGTCTGAGGTGCGCTCTCGCCTCGAGCTTAGAGTGAGGTCGGAGGAGAGAGCAGACGAGGAGCAGCCGAGGAGCGGGAATACAACGGGGGCAACTGTATGGCAAACGTATTCCCCCTCTCTCCTTCCTCCGCCTTACTCGCTCGCTACTGTTCGCATTCTAGCACACGCTGCTCTTTTCCCAGGCCTCTCAGCAATCCGCAGCAACTGTTCCGCGCATCGCCCATCCCGTGGTCGTCGAGGGCTCCCCCCACCTCGCCCGCGATGGACCGGTTCCTCTCGCTGGACGTGACCCTGCAGACGCTCAGCGCCCAGCTCTACCCGGACGAGCGCATCCTCACCTTTGCAGACGGAGTCGGGCTCTACGACGGGTGCGGCCCCTCCCCCACCTTCTCCCCTCCGCTGACCCTCCTCCACCCGCGCACAGCAAGGACAAGTCCCCGCGGCACACCGACGGCCGCGCAGTCCTCACCACGCACCGCGCACTGTTCATCTCGTCGTCGCGCCCGCACTCCAACTCGGCGTACCTCCCGCTCGCGCTCGTCCGCCAGACCGAGTACTGGGCCGGGTTCCTCAAGTCCTCGCCCAAGATCACCCTCCTCCTCTCCGACGCTCCTCCCTGCTCCTCGTCCTCCTCCCGCGCGGACACGGCGACGAAGGAGCGCGAGCGTGACGCCGACGCCGATGCGCGCGCCTTGACCGCGCTCGCCGGCGCGCGCAACTGGGTCTGCCGCGTCTGCGGCATGCACAACGTGCCCTCTGCCGCTCTGGGGCTCAAGTGCTCCCTCTGCGGCGTGACGCGCGACCCACTCCCTTCCGCCGCCTCCTCCTCGCCCCCTCCTCCTCCACCCCCACGCGCAGCGCCCTCCCCCGCCCCGCCTGCGCTCGACCCAAAAGAGACAGGCGCGCGGCTCGCCTGCCCCGTGTGCACGTTCCTGAACCACCACAGCATGACGCGGTGCGAAGTGTGCGACAGCGCCCTCTTCGCGCCCTCGTCGTCGTCGTCCTCCTCCTCCCCCCTCCCCGGGTCCGGCGCGCCCTCCCGCGCCGCGACCCCCGGGCCGGGGACCGACCCCGCGAGCGCGGCGCCGCCCCCGGGGGGGAGCGGCGCGGCGTTTGTGAGGCTTAGTTTTCGCAAAGGGGGCGAGAAGGGCTGGTACGCGGCGCTGAAGGAGGCGCTCGCGGCACGGGCGTGGGACGTCGCTGCGCCGCCGCCGACGGGGGGGAGGGGGAAGGGGAGGGAGGCGGTGGGGGCGGATGCGCAGGGCGGTGGAGCGGGGATCGGTGCGTCTCTTTCGCTGGCTTCTCCTGCGCTGGAAGAGCGGATGCTGACGCGGCACGTGGAGCAGACGCCATCCTGCGCGGGATCGACCTCGAAGCGCGCGACCGCGAAGACTCGCTCGACGACGCGCTCAAGGACCTCGAGAGCCTGATGGCGAAAGCCAAGGAGATGGTGCGCCCCCGTCCCTCCCGCCCTCCCCCCTCCCCATAGCCCCCCTCTCGCTAATTCGCCCCACCACACGCGCGCGCAGATCGTCCTCGCGCAGTCGATCAACGCGCAGCTCTCCTCTGCGCCCGCCGCCGCAGGGGGGGAAGCCGCGCGCGCCGCCTCGCTCGCATCGACCTCTCTGCACTCGCTCGGGCTCCTCCCCGGCGGCGCAGCCGTGACGCCCGACCTCGTCGCCGACGACCGGGCGTACCACGCCGAGCTCGCGCGCGAGCTCGCGGGGGTGCTGCACAAGGGCGGGGTGATGGACCGCAGTGGGGGGGTCATCGCGCTGGATGAGGTCTGGTGCTTGTGGAACCGCGCTCGGGGGGTCGGTGCGCTCTTCTCCCCCTCCCTATGGCTTCCTCCTCCCTTTGACAATCCCCTGCCCCCGCAGCGCTCGTCTCCCCCAAGGACCTCCGTCTCGCCGCCCCCCATCTCTCCACCCTCCCGCGCTCCTCCTCCAGCGGCCCCGCGCCAATCAGCCTCCGCACGTTCCCCTCAGGCCTGACCATCCTCCACACACCGCGCTTCGCGCTCCCCGCCGTGCGCGCGCGCGTCCTCGACCTGCTCGACACGAGGCAGGCGCTCGCTGCCTCGCTGCTCTCCGCCTCCGCGTCTGTCGGTGCGGAGGAAGCAGCGGAGAGGGAGGGCGCGAGCGTGCTGGATGTGGCGCACGCAGAGGGTGTCAGTGTCGGGCTCGCGAAGGAGCTGCTCGGGCTGCTGGAGCTGGGCGATCCGGGAGCGGCAGGGGGAGGGGGCGGGGCGGGGGCGGTGGTGCGCGACGAGCAGGGCGAGGGGACGAGGTGGTACCGGAACTGGATCAGCGACGCGGTGTGGGACGGGCAGGTGTTCGAGTAGACGCGCGCGCTCGCGAGCGGGGTGCGTGTGGATAGACGTGTTGCCATCCCACATCCGCGCCTACGGCTCCACCTCTTCCTCCTCCTCCTCCGCAGCAGCCTCTGCAGGCCCCTCCACGCGCTCGACCCCCGCGCGCTGCATCCAGAAGAAGTAGTACGCAAAGCCGGACCCGAGCTCGAGGTGCTGCAGCGTCCAGCCTTCGCGCTGGAGGAGCGGGCGGCGGAAGTGCGGCTGGCCGAAGGTGCTGCGCGGGGTAGCGGGGTCAGGACTGGACGGGGAGAGGGGGACAGCGGGAGGGAGAGGGAGAGGGGCAGGAGGGGACGCACAGGTAGAGGAAGATCCCGTCGGGCTTGAGCACGCGCACCACCTCGTCGATCTCGGCGCGGCAGTCTGCGACTGCTTCCGGCGGGGGGTTCTGCGCGCGCGCGCTCCGGTGTCAGGCCCGGGCGCCGGAGGACAAGCGGGAAGAAGGAGAGCGCCGGCGCACCCAGGGGTCTTTCTCGCCCGTGAGCATCGCATCGAGCGTCGCCTTGTCGATGCAGACGTCTATGCTCGCGTCCTCGAACGGGAGCCTGCGCACATCGCCGACCTGCCAGGTCATGCCCTCGCAGTCCTCGTTCGCGCGCGCCATCTTGTCGATCACGACGGGCGAGTAGTCGATGTTGACGATGCGGGTGTAGCCGTCGTCGTACATATCCCGCGAGAGCGCTGCCATACACGCGGAGGGTCAGGCTTGAGCGTAGGGAAGGGGAGGGAGGGGGAGAAGCGCACTCGAGTTGCCGCAGCCGAGCATGACGATCCGCGCGTCCCGGTCGGGGACGAAGCGCCGGACGAGGTGGCGGATGTCGGCGTAGCGCTTGCACCAGTCGAACGAGGCGCCGTCCTGCTCCCTGCATGGATCGAGTCGGGTCAGGCGTGGAGGAGGGAGAGAGAGCGGAGGACGCACTGAGCGTATCGCGCGTCCCAGTACTGCTGTGTGCCGTACTCGGCGTTGTTCTGCGGGGGCCGGAGGGCGTCAGACGCGGTGCCGCGCGGGAGAGACGCGAAGTGGGCGCACCTTGGGGAGGAGGTCGAGAGACATGAGCGGAGAAGCGGGAGCAGGGCGGGGTGCGGGAGAAAGATGCACAGCGTCGAGCTGGTCGGGTCTAGCGGAAGCAGAGAGGCTCGGCTGCGAGGGGAGCGGATGCGCCTGATCGCGGGTCGACGGAGCGACGAACCCGACGCTCTCCCTCCTCGGCTCCTCCTCCCGTTGCTCCTCCTGCGAGGGAACGAGAGCTCCGTCTAGCGAGCCATGGATGCGCCCCACCCGCCCGCGCACACCGCGCCCGCTGGCCCCGACGCGACCCTGCGGCAGCGCAAGGCCCTCTCCACGAGGGAACCCGCCGACACCGCCGCACCTCCCTCGGGCGCAGAGGGGAACACTGCCCAGCACCCGCAGAAGGACACCACCGAGGATGGGCCCTACGGCAAGACCCCCGACGGCACAGGTCCGTCGCCCGCTCACCCCCCACCTCGCCTCGCACGCGACCGCGGCATCCTCACCCTCTTTGCCCCCGTGCGCGCGCACCTGCAGTCTTCAAGATCCCCCAGACCCACAACATGCTCTCCAGCCTCTTTGACCCGCGGTTTCCCAAGTCGGTGCGTTGACCCTCGCACGCTCCGGCTTCCTCGAACCCTGGTTCCGCCGAGTTCTTATCCTCGAGCGATAGTGCAATCCGCTGACCCTTTCCGCTCGTGCACACCCCCGCCTGCAGAACATCGACCTCCTGACCCTGTTCCTCCTCGGCTCGCAACTCGTCCTCTTCGTCGCCCTCCCGCGCCCCGCCGCCCGCCTCTTCTTCGGCCTCTACTTTGCCCTCTGGCGCCTCGCCTACGACGCTGGCCTCGGCTACGTCCTCCGCAGGCAGAGCGAGCACCGCTGGATCGTAAAGACCGTCCAGCGCGAGGGCTGGTTCGACCTCGACCGCAGGCCCGCCGTCGCCCGCTGGGTCCGCAGCGAGCTCCGCAAAAAGATGGGCCGCGACTACGACTTTGAGGTGCGCTTTGCGTGACGATGTAGCCGAGTAACCGGTACTAACTTGCCTTCCCTCGCAGAACGTCCCGCTCGAGTTCAACGTCCGCCTTCTCCCTGCTCCGCCCCTGGCGCACCGCCTGACTCGCTGCGCACCCACAGGTCTGGATCCTCTTCCGGCACAGCGTCGACGTCATCCTCCTGAACGACTTCCTCTCCTACGTCCTCTTCTCGCTCTCGTTCCTCACCCTCCGCGGCCCGCCCGGCCACTCGGCCTTCTTCCACGTCCTCCGCTGGACCGGCGGGATCGTCCTCCTCTTGTTCAACCTCTGGGTCAAGACGGACGCGCACAGGATCGTCAAGGACTACGCGTACGTCGCAGCCTCCCTCGACCTTGTCTCGCACTCGAGACGAGCTCGTGCTCCGCTTCGCCCGACGATCGTGGTCCAGTTGGCCTGTGACTGACTACGAACTCGTCATTCAGATGGTACTGGGGCGACGCGTTCTTCCTCTCGCTGCAGAACCTCGTCTTCGACGGCGTCTTCGAGGTGCGTCCCAGTCCCCCTCCCCTCCCCTCGTCCTGCTCACCGCCCGCTCGCGTGCAGTTCGCCCCGCACCCGATGTACTCGGTCGGCTACGCCGGCTACTACGGCCTCTCCCTGATCGTCGCCTCCCCCACGGTCCTGTTCGTCTCGCTCGCGGCGCACGCCGCCCAGTTCGGCTTCCTCGTCTGGTTCGAGAACCCGCACATCGAGCGCACGTACGGCACGCGCAAGCCCCTCGCGGCGCGGACGCCGCTCCTCCGCCCCGTCGAGGTGGGCGAGCGCGAGCGGAGCGTGTCGGGCTCGTCGGACTTGAGCGCGCTTTCGACGCCGAGCTTGACGGATGGCGCGACGACCGAGGCGCTCGACGAGGACGACGACGAAGACGACATGCGGACGCCGCCGGCGCAGGAGCAGCAGCGGCCGTCGTTCCCTGTCGGTGCAGGCGAGAAGAAGAGCCGCTCGCTCTCGACCGCGAGCTCGGTCTTCTCGCTTTCGACTGCCGCGGCGCGGGAGGACGAGCAGCCTGCGACGAGGCACGACCTCGACAACAAGTACTTCCAGAAGGACCTCCTCGTGTTCAAGAACTTTGACGCGTTCCGGTCGGTTCCCCTCCCTTTCCTCCCCATCAAGTGCGCTCTGAACGCCTTCGCCCACCCGCAGCGCCCGCGACTTCTCCTTCCTCCTCGTCGTCCTGTACTGCCTCGTCCCGGCGTTCCTCCCCCCTCTCTCGCGCACCGCGCAGATCGCGCTCCTCTTCCTGCACGCGCTCGCGTGGCGCGCGTTCCACACCGTCGCGCTCGGCCTCGCGCTCAAGAAGCAGAGCGAGCGCAGCTGGCTCGTCAGGCACTTTATCAAGCACTACCACTATGAGCGCGAGGGCGACGCCGTCCGCGAGACGTTCGACAACTGGAAGGCGGTGTACAACCTCTCGCTGTGCATGACCTACGGTGCGCCGCCCTCTTCTCCTTCTCAGCACGTACGCGCGCTGACAAGACCGGCCCGAACTCGCAGCCTCGTTCATCGCCCTCGCATGGAAGTGCTACACCATCCCGGACAACTGGGGCGTCGGCGCCGTCGTCGTTCGCCACACGCTCGGCCTCGTGCGCTCTCCCCGTCCGCCATTCCCTGCGCGCGGTGCTGACCCTCATGCGCACCTTCCGCAGCTCCTCATCGCGCTGCACGTCTGGACATCGATGTCGACCTTCGAGGCCCTCGGCCCCTTCGGCTGGTTCTACGGTGCGCCTCCTCCCTCCGCCCCCTCCCCCAGTCAGCTACTGACGCCCACCCCCCCCCCGCGCGCAGGCGACTTCTTCATCTCGGACTACCCGCACGAGCTGTACTACACGGGCATCTTCCGCTTCCTCAACAACCCCGAGCGCTCGATGGGCGGCGCAGCCTTCTTCGGCCTCGTCCTCCTTGCGGGCTCGAAGCTCGTCCTCGCGCAGGCCGTCGTCGCTGTTGTGGCGCACTGGTGGTTCCTCAGCTTTGTCGAGAAGTGCGTCGCGTCTTCTCGCTGTGCTCTCGCCCTTCCCGCGAGCAGGCACTGACAGCGATCGCGCGGTCCCCGCAGCCCGCACATGCAGCGCCTCTACGGCGCGACCCTCCGCAAGGACGCGGGCGTGACCAAGACGCTCCGGAACGCGGTCCGGCGCGTGTCGGAGCATCGCAAGGCCGACGACGCGCACCGCACGCGCAAGGACATCATTGACCGCATCTCGAAGAACGTCCGCGAGGTACAGGGCACGGTCGAGAAGGTGCTCGAGGAGACGGCGGATGCGGTCGAGGAGTTCTTGAGCAAGTGTGCGTGCCTCTCTCTCGAGCGGGATGGCGCTGCTCCTCCCGCTGGGCGAGCGAGTGCTTACCAACCCTCCGCCATGCACGCAGCCGCCCCGACGGTCAAGGGCTACGTCCAGGACACCAAGATCCTCCTGCAGCAGTCGGGCGAGCGGTTCGTCATCTCGCGGGTCGCGGCCCCGTCGGACCTCGCATCGTACGACGCGTCGCAGTACTCGCTCAGTCTCCGGCCCTCGGCCTTCCCGCCGCTCGTCCCGCACGCGTCGACGAGCACCGCCCCCGCGATGCGGTACCACCTCGGCGAGCCGATCGCCGTCAAGTGGACGGCGCCGGCGAACCACTCGCGGCGGGACTGGATCGGCGTGTACCGCCGCGAGGCGAACAAGAGCACGCTCGTCACCAAGGTCAGCAGTCAGGGCAAGTGGATCGGTGTCTTTGATGAGGAGTGGCAGGGCGACCGCTATGAGGGCGTCGAGGGCGACGAGGGCGAGGGCGAGCCGAAGAAGGAGGGGCAGCAGAGCGGCGCGGTCGTCTTCAGCGGGAAGAAGCTCCCGTGGAGGACTGGGCAGTACGAGTTCCGGTGCGTTACCTCTTCCTCCTCTCGCTGAGTCCGCTGGCGGTTGCTCACACGCCCGCCCCCACAGCTACCATCACGACGGCAAGCACAGCGTCATGGCGCTCTCGCCGCCGCTCGAGATCTTCGTCGACACGCCCGCGCCCGCCGCGGCCGACGACCCCGCCGCGATGCACGAGGCGCTGACGCACATCGTCAGCAAGACGCTCGCGCTCGACCCGGACGCCGTCCCGCAGGCGGCGCTGCCGCTCGTCGAGCTGGCGCAGGCCCGCCAGGCGAGCGTCATGAGCCCGTCGCTGGCGAGTGCGCTTGCGGGGCAGCCGCACTCGCTCGCAATCGATGCAAAGGGCAAGGGCAAGGCTGCCGCCCCGTCGCCCGTCGCGGACGATCCGCACCTCGCTGCGCCCGCAACGTCGGCATTGGCCTCAAGCGCAATGAGCCCCTCCGCGAGCCACGGCAGCGGCGGCGGCGGCGGAGCGCTCTCGCCCGCAGCGCGGACCGTCCCGCTCTCGGACCCGGACGACTTTGTCCTGTACTCGCAGGACGAAGCGGCGCACATCGCGTACGCGATCAAGGTCGCGTTCGGCGTCGAACTCGACAAAGAAGTCGTCCTCGCCGCAGCGAACGTCAAGAAACTGGCTGCGCGCGTCGCCGAGGCGCGCAAGGTCCTCGGGCTCAAGCCGGGCGAGGCGGGGACGGGGATGAAGGCCGACTTGCGCGAGGCGTAGCGTGCGTCAGGGGCGGGGCTGGTGGAGGTAGAAAGGTGGCAGGCGCCGGGAGGACTCGACGAGGGGGCTTCGCTTCAACAGGCGAGGCGGGTCGGGCGCATCTCAAAAACTCAAGGTTATCTCTCTCGTTCTCGCGCAGGGTTCTCTGCAACGTTCTCGTTTCTCTCGATCAGCCGGTCCTCCCGCGAGTTCAGAAAGCAGCGATTCAGAGCACCGCCGCGGGTCGTTCGACGTGCACGGAGGTTCCCCGCTCTCCTCCTCCTCGCTCTCGCTCCTTCGCGGTGGACCTGCGCTCGATGAACCGCCTGAAGCAGTCGCTCGCGTCTCTGCCCACGCCGTCGCTCCCGTCGTTCTCGTCGTCGAGCGCGGAGGACCGGCCGACACTCCCTCCGCTCGATCAGGTTCGCCTCGCTGCTCTCGCCGCGAGGAGGGACGTCGCCGCGAGCGTGCTCGACACGTTTGCGCTCCATGCGCGCACGCTCGCCAAGCCGAGGGCGAACCCGGTCCCGGGGAGCGGGAACGCGGCGGACCTCCCGTCGCGATGGGTTGCGGAGGCGCTCAGTGCGGGCGCAGAGGCGATCAGGGAGGCAGAAGGCGGGCGGACGCCGTCAGAGCATGCCTACGGTGCGTTCAGGTCTCGCTTGCTCGCCCTCGAGGCCGCCCTCACCCTCCTTCGGCCCCCTCAGCGCACGTTCTCGAGGCGACGGGCGACCTGTACCTCCAGTTCACGCACCTCGCGACCGCCTACCACGACCAGCTGAACGCAGGCTTCCTCGACACGCTCGAACGGCGCGCGGAGGACTACAAGGACTTTGATCGGGCGCTCAAGGAGGCGGAGAAGAAGCGGACGGCTGTCGAGACGGTCATGCTCAAGGTGCGTTGATGCTCTGCTGTTTTGTCGGGATGCTGGCTGACCCGTACGAGTGCGCGCAGATGGAGAAGGGCAAGAAGGACCCGTCCGAGTACGAGCGCGACCTCGAGAACGCCGAGGAGGTGTACGCGGACGAGTGCCGCAGGCTGCAGCGCAAGGCGGACCGGCTCGAGGAAGCACTCGAGACGGATGTCGATGCGCTGAAGCAGCTGGTCGAGGTGCAGCTCGGTGCGTCGCACTTTCCCTTCATTCGGTACCTCCAGTCTGACCTCCTTGCGCCGCAGAGTACGCTCGCGGCTACGTCTCTCTGCTGGAAGACTGCCGGTCCGCCATCGGCTCTGTTCCCTCCTCGTGCGTCTCATGTGTCCTCGTCCGCATCCGCTTATGAACCGACTCACCCTCCGCTCGCAGCTCCTCCTCCCGTTCCCGCTCCGCCTCGTTGCAAGTCCCGCCCGCCTCGACGCGCATGTCGCGCTCGCAGTCCGAGTCCTCCATCCACGCCCCTGCCCTCCCCGCCTCCTCTTCCACCGGCGGCGTCTTCTCCATCCTCGGCCCGAACCGCTCGCGGCGGAGCACCGTCTCGTCGCAAACGAGCGACGGCGCCGCGGCTTCCGAGCCGGCGAAGAACCGCAGCCGGAGCGGGAGCATGCTCGAGCGGTTCGCGATCGGGAACAAGAGCAAGAAGAAGGACGCGTCGCCGGTCGACACGCCCACGGCGGAGGAGGAGCACGACCCGTACGGCGAGCCCGCGCCCGCGCCACCCGCGCAGTCGGGATCGAGCAGCCCGTCGCGCTTCGCGCCGTCGATCCCGACGCTCGGCTCGCTCAAGAAGCTCTCCCTCTCCACGGGAGGCGGCAAGTACGGCTCCCTCGGCGAGGAGGACGCCGCGCCCGCCAGCGCCGTCTCGCCCACGAGCTCCTCCACATCGTCCCTCTCGCGACGACTCCCTCCCGTACTCAAGCGCACGCACACCGCGCCCGCCTCCTCCTCCTCCTCCTCCTCTCCCACGCCCTCCTCCCCGCGCCGCACCGCCGCGCCGCCCCTCCCCGCGCGCGGCGGGCCAGTCGGGCGTACGTTCCGCGCGCAGTGGGCGTACGTCCCTGCTGCGTCTGTTGCAGACGACGACGACGATGGGGAGCTGCCGCTCGCGCGTGGGGAGGTCGTCCGCGTCGAGAGGGAGGTCAACTCCGATTGGTGGATCGGCGTGGCGGTGCGCAATGGCAGGAGGGGCATGTTCCCTGCTGCGTACGTCGTGCCGCACCTAGAGGAGGGCGCGGGCGCGGGCGGCGATGGCGGAGAGCGCGAGGCGCGCTGGACGACGTTCGGGAACGAGTCGGCGACGTTCTCCTCTGCGTCGTCGTCCGCGCACGGGCACGGCCACGAGGGGGACGATACGGCGTCCGACTCCGACGACGACGGGGAGGGCGCGCACGGCCTGCTGGACGGGCAGCAGCACCGTACGGCGTCGCCCTTCGGGGACGCGGTCCCCCCGCCCGCCGCTGCGCGGAGGGCGCCGCCGGCGCCGCCGCAGTCGCGTAGTCGCGGGTCGACCGTCACTGCTGGTGCCGGCGCGGGGAGCAGCCCGTTCGCGGACGACGGGGTGTCGAGGGCGCGGGTGAACGGGCAGATGAGCCGGCGGTAGAGAGGTCATGTGTGCATCGAAGACTGTGCGTATATGTGCACGTTCTCGTCCGCAGAGGAGCGCGTGAGAGGAAGATCATGTGTTGCAGGAAGGACATGCTATGGATGCAGAACGAGCGGTCGTGCGTGGCGGAGAGGGCATGAGAGCGTGAAGGGCAGGCAGTAGGACAGGGCATGCAGAGACAGGGGAATGCGACACGACACAGCAGCGCACAAAACGACACGACACTCCACCCTCGGCTAGATGTACAGCTCGCGCACCCGCCCGAGCCCCGCATCAGCGGGCGCGGCTGCAGCGGTCGCGCTGGTGCGCCGCCCACTCCGCAGGACACGGACATCCTCGTCCCGGCCCGCGCCCGCGCCGCTGGGCGCCTTCACCGCGCGTCGGCGCTCCATCCGCCGCTCGCGCGCCGCCTCCTTCCGCTGCGCACTTGTGGGGCCGCGACGCTCCCGCGGCGGCGGGCGGGCCTTGGGCCTCCCCGCGGCGCGGCGCTTCTCCTCGACGCCCTCAGCGAGCGCAGGCTCCTCGCTCGGGACGCTCGACGCGCGCGTGCTCGCCCCGCTGGCGTCCCCTCCCTCGGCGCCGTCCCCGCTCCCGCTCCCGCCCGCGCTGCCGGCAAAGCTGCTCGCGACGCCCGTGCTCGTCGACGCCCCGCTGCTGCTGCTGCTGCTCGCGGGCGAGACGAAGCGGGAGCGCGTCCGCGGCCCGGCGCGATCGTTGTCGTTCGAGTCGAGTGCGGGGTCGGCCGGAGGGGATGGTGCAGGCGCAGAGGACGAGGAGGAGAGCGGCGAGTGCGACCGCGGGGAGGAGCGGTCGAGGAGGTGCTTCGCAGGGCGGGCAGAAGTGGTACTCGTGGGTGGGGAGGGCGGCGAGGAAGGCGAGGCGGGCGCGTCGGAGGGAGGGGCGGCGGGGAGCGGCGGGGAGGCAAAAGCGGCGGACCGGGAGAGGGCGGAGCGCACGGCCGGGAGGGGGTGGTCCGACGGGGGCGTACCGCGAAGGGTGCGGCGCTTCCGCTCGGGAGGGGGAGGAGGCGCGGGAGAAATGGTGTCGGTCGATTCGGCCATGGTCACGTCCTCCTCGTCGGCTTCCTCGGCCGGGTCGGGGTCGACCGCGTCGCCGTCCTGCTGCGCGTTGTCGGCGGAATCAGGCGTATCGGTGACGGCGGGCGAGTTGACGCGTCCCTGCGAGAGTGGGCGGCGTCAGTCGGGCTTCTCTCGCCGAGGGAAAGGGAGAGACGCACGACGCGGAGGCGCGGTGGCCCCGTGTGCGGGCCGCTGATGTTGCGCAAGCTGGAGTAGTGCTCCCAGGAGTGGTAGCTGCGGCCATCATCAACCAAGACGAGGTCAGTCTCCCGCCCGATGCAAGAGATGACCAAAGAGGCGCGACCACGCACACGATGCAGAGGGGCGAGTCGTCCAACGGCTCGCTCGGCGCAAGCGAGGCCAGGAGCTCAGGCGCAGCGCTGGGCGCGCGCTCCTTACCCTTGCCCTTACCCTTTCCCTTCGCGTCCATCTTCTCCTGCCGCGCCTTCATCCTCCGCTCACGCGGGGAGAGCTTGTCCTCCTCGCTCTGCGCGGGCGGTGGAGCCGGCGGCGAGAAAGAGGAGGAGGCAGAGGCGGAGGGGCCTTGGTCTTCGACGGGCATGACGTAGACGAGGTTGGGCTGGTAAACCTTGACGGGGCGGCGGTACCGCGCGACAAAGGCGGACAGCTCAATGTTTGTGCCGTATGTACCTGCGCATCCATTGTGTCAGTGTGTGCGCGGAGGGAGGCGTGCGAGCACGGCGGCGGCGCGAGGACGAGGGGAGGGGCGAACGAGGAGAGGCGACGCACCGTTCTGCCGCATCTCGCGGACGTGACCCTCGAACCCACCCTTGACCGAGTCCTCGTCGACGAAGAGACGGTACTTGTCCGGGTTGGCCGCGAGGTAGTCGCAGATCTGAGGAAGCGGACGCAATGGATGAGCGGGAGCTCCGGGGACGATAGGAGGGGCAGAGGGGCGCACCTCTTGCCGGATGGCGTGGTGCATGCTCGGCGAGCCATAAAGCTGGTCGGAGAGAGCGCGGAAGAGGCAGTTGCCGTCTGCAAGCGGAGGGTCAGCACTTCCCCCTCGAGAGCCGCGTCTCGTCCGGGACAAGGTGAGGGAGCGCACCTCCGAGGATGTTCGCCGCGTACAGGCCCGCCTCCTTTAGCTGGGCGGTGAGGACGCGCTCCTCGAGCTCTGGGTCCTCGATCAGCTGTGAGCGGGAAGCGAGGTCAGGCTGAGGCGCTCGCCCGGCGGAGGACGAGGAGGAGGGGACGGGGACGCACGCGCGGCTTGTCGCCCCTGGTGCGCTCCCTCGCACGAGCCTTGCCCTTGCCCTTGAGCTCGTGCCGCGCGCCCTTGGCCATGCTGCGGCCCTGCGGCGGGGAGGGGCGACGACGCGGGAGAGAGCCGAGCGCGACGGGCGGGGCGAGCGAGGCGCAGTGGCGGGTTGAGCGCGAGCTGCGGGGTGTACGCGGGGTGGAAGGAGCGACTGGGAGGAACAGCACGCTCAGCAGAGCCGGCGATCACGCGGGAGATACCGCGGCGAGCGCGAGGACGTCGCGTCGCTCTCCGCGCGTTGCGATGAGACGTCAAATTCGGCCTGTCGAGGTTCCTTCTGTGCAGGCTCGCAAGGCACTCTGCTCGAAGCTCCGACCACTCTGCAAATCCGCGCTCTCGGAAGCGACGCGCTGAGGTCGCTTTGCCTCATCCTCCTCGCTCACGCGCTTCTTTCGGGGAGCGCGCACGGCCTTCGATCTGCGCCAGGCCGCCCGGACGTGTAGAGTGATGCGATGTATGTGCAAATACCTCGGGAAGCGAGAATAAGGGGTCTGTACGACGAGAGCGACGACTCTATGCCCTTCGGGACCGCCTCCAGCGCTCTACCACAGCGCCTTGTTGAGGTTCGTCGACGCCTTGACGAAGAGATTGAGCGTGAGGATGCTGCCTGCGAAGCGTAAAAGGGGTCAGGGCGGACCAAGGAACGGCAGGGAGGGAGGAAAGGAGCGCACTGGCGAGGAAGGCAATCGAGCGCAGCGGGGTGTACTTCTGCTGCTCCGTCTTGACGTAAAGCACCTGTAGGTGAGTACCTGCGCGTCAGTGAAAGCTGGGAGGAAGGATATCACGGCCAGAGCAGCATGGGATAGGGGAGAGGCGCTCGAAAAGGAGTACACGGAAGACGCACGCAGTAGAGCGCCCTCGTCGCGACGTACGCCGCGGCAACCTTGTTCAGGAAGCTGATGGGGAGCCGGGCAAAGTTGCCCGCAAGGACGGCCGTCGCCCACAGCCCGAGGTTCTCGTAGATGTTGAGCTGTGCCGACTCGGCGCGGAGGTACTGGTGGGCGGCCTGCGCGCGCTCGTCCCCGTGTCAGCGGGGGCGAAGGGAACCGTGTAACGGAAGGGGAAGGGGCGCACGCGGCTCGTCTTTGCCAGCTCGGTGACCTTCTGGAGGAAGGCGCGCGGGGCGCGGTTGTCGAAGGGGGGGATGTCCTTGTTCGCCTTGGTGAGGTAGATGGCGTGCCAGTGGGTGATGATGCCGACGGTCCACACGGCGGGAATGGAGAGGAGCGAGTAGTTGTACGAGTCGAGGACGCCGGGCATGGTGGGCGGCGAGTCTAGCGGGAGGAGGTCGGCGGGTCTGGAGGTGCGAGTCTAGCGGTGCGAGGAGGAGGTAGAGACGAGTCTAGCGATGAGCCTGAGCGGTCGAGTGAGTGGGAAGAGCGAGAGAAGCGCGCGGAGGTGGGGATCGAGTTGACGTCGCCGGCGCGAAGCGGAAGCGAGCGTGGCAGCTTCGAGCGGACAGCGGGTAGGCACAAGCCGTCCTCTCGTAGCTGTTGGAGTGCAGTAGAGGGAGCAGCGGATTCTCTGGCGTGCGGGGAGGGGAGAAGGGGGGGATCCCCCTGAATCTTCATCAGCTCCTGCTCGACCCCCATCGCCCTCCCGCCCTCTCCCTCCCGCAGACCACGTGTAGCCATGTCCACCTCGACCGCACCACCTCTAGCACTGCCTCGCACCGTCAAGCCCGAGGAGACCAACCCGCGCGGCATCCCCAAGGTCGTCTTCCTCGTACGCTCACCGCCTTGTTCTTCCCCACCCCCGCTGCGCAGGCTGACGCGCGCGCGCATCCACAGGAGGATGTCACCGAGTTCATCGGCGGGCCCGATGGCGATGCCGAGCTCGCGCTCAAGACCCTGCAGGAGACGCTCGCGTGCGTCCCGTTCCCCCCTCCCGCCCGACCGAGCTGACAAGGAGAACACTCGCCCGCAGGAAGTACAAGTTCATGGAGCAGTCGAGCCTGCAGCGGCGAGCGGGGCTCGAGGAGAAGGTCCCCGAGCTGGAGCGGACAATCGAGATGGTCGAACTCTTGATCCGCAAGAAGGTGCGTGCCGTTGCTGCGCTCGTTCTCCCCCATGCTGCGTGCAGAGACGAGGGTGCTGACACCCGTGGAGCGGCTCGCAGGAGCAGTCGGAGCCGTTCGAGACGACGTTCGAGCTGGCAGATACGCTGTACGCCAAGGGCGAGGTTGAGGAGGTCGAGGAGGTGTACATCTGGCTCGGCGTGCGTACTCTCCTTCTCATTGTGCGGTGCGCTTCTGCGACCGACGAGGCTGACGCTTCGCCCGCTCCACCCCGCCTCGCTACCTCCTTCCGCCGCTTGATCTCCCTTCCCGCGCGCCCGCCGCCCACCTCCCCTCGCGCCACGCCCCACAGGCCTCCACCATGCTCTCCTACCCCCTCCCCGACGCCCACGCCCTCCTGACGGGCAAGCTCTCAAGCGCACGGACGTCGCTCTCGACCGTCCGCGAGGACCTCGCGTTCCTCCGCGAGCAGATCACCGTCACGGAGGTGAACGTCGCAAGGGTCTACAACTGGGATGTGGCACGGCGGAGGGAGAGGAGGCTACGGGGGGAGCCGGAGAAGGAGGAGGAGGGCGAGGGCGGGGAGGACTAGCTTGCGTCGGGGATGGCGGACGCCGAGTTTTATCGCATTCGCAGGTTGATTTCGCTCGCTACGGGCATCACGCCATGTAGAGGAGTACACGGATGCAGCTGGGAGCCGTCAGGAACTCGATGGGAAACGTCGAGGAGCAGTCAACTGCGGAGTGGCTCGAGTTGGAGGGAGACGTCTGGGCACTCGAACAGTAGTCGACGGGCGGCGAGCGCTCGCCATGAGCACGCTCTCCTTGAAACAGCAGAGCTTGAGCGTGGAGGGACAGTGATGCGATGCGGACCTTGCTTCGTTTCAGCACGAGGGAGGAGAGGAGGGGGGATCTACGCTCGCTTATACGCCATCCGGTAGTCTGCTGTAGTCTCGACGGCCGGCAGTCACTCCCGAGGGAGACCGCCAGCCTAGCAGGGAGGCACCTGAAGCGAGCGGGGGTGAATGGGAGGGGAGGGGAGGAGGAGGTCGACGACGGCAAGATAGCTTCCCTCGCCTCGTGCAGGAAAGACTGGTCAGCCTGTGTCTGTGTGTGGAAGCACCGTCGCATTGCACTCCGCCGCAGGGTACCGCAAAGCAAGAGGAAGTCGCGAGGACCTCCTCCTCACGCCGTCGAGGGCGCTCCTTCCGAGGTTCATGACAAGGATCAGCCTTGGTACGAGCGCAGGCTCGTGTAAACAAGGTTAAGTGCGGCGGTCTGCGCCTGAACGCATCCGCGCCCCAGGCGCACCCGTCGACAGCCCAGCAAGCGCGAGGCGAGCGGTCCGTCGGCGGGCGCCCGAGAGACGCGTAGTCGTCGTTCCGCCAGGGTGTCATCAGTTGAGTTCTGCGTGGGTCGCTAGGGTCAGCACGCTGCCCCTGGAGGTCCCTGGAGAGAAAAAGCGCACATAAAACTCGGAAGGATGAAGAAAAGAGCCAAGCCGCGAGCGAGCGCGCGCGCCGGGTCGACCGCGGCGCGTCCGCCAGCGGGCATCCACAGCGGCTCCTGGGGCGTGCTACGCGGTCTATCGGCTCCACAGTAGGCTGTGAGAGCTAGCTGCCCGCGAAGCAGATTCGAGCGAGGCGTGGTCACCACTCTCCTCCTGCTCCGCTCCTCTCCCTCGTCCCGCTCACTTCGCTCCTCACACAAACGCATAACCGAGCCCGCGATGACGCTCACGCTCCCACTCGAGCTCCAGCTTCACATCCTCGAGCTCGCCGTCCCGCCCTTCACGCGCAAACACCTCGCCGAACACCGCGAGCTGATGAGGACCTGGACGCTCGTCTGCCGCGACTGGCGTGACGCAGCTCCCAAGATCGTCGCCACAGTGCCCAAGCTGGACTTCAACGACCCGCGGTGGGAGACGCTGTGCCACCTCGAGGACCAGTTGGCGTCGGCAACGGCGGGGGGCAGGACGGTCACGCGACTCGAAGTCCAGCTTGACGAGCTCGGCGACAGGAGCTGGCCAGGCCACTTTTTCGAGAGCGTGTACCACGCCGACCGGACGCGCGACAACCTCCGCATCGAGGAGCTCTGGATCACGGCGCCGCGTGTTGCCGAACTCAAGCTCGAGAAGTTCGCCAGTGCGTCTTTCGCTGTCTGTGCCCCGTCCCCTACACTCACGCTGGTCCCTTCAGACCTTCGTCGGCTCAATCTCGAGAACCGGCACCGAAACGAGTACCCGCTCGTGCTCCACAATCTCTCCGATCTCCTGCCCGCCTCGCTCGTCTCCCTCCGCCTCCGAAACATTGAGGCTCAAGTCTG
Source organism: Rhodotorula kratochvilovae (assembly GCA_019926025.1). Taxonomy (NCBI): domain Eukaryota; kingdom Fungi; phylum Basidiomycota; class Microbotryomycetes; order Sporidiobolales; family Sporidiobolaceae; genus Rhodotorula; species Rhodotorula kratochvilovae. The sequence continues at coordinate 236,789 of JAHSUG010000012.1, forward strand.
TCCGCTCGGTCTCCACACCCTCATACTCGACCACTGCGACTGGAACACGTCAATATACGACTCGCTCCCGAACCTCCGTCTCCTCGCCGTGCGCCAGCTCTGCTCGTACGTTACGCCGGACGACATGCTCGTATACCTGAAGCAGGCGCCGTCGACCCTCGAGCACGCGTACTTTCCCTACTCGACGCCATGGGAGGACGGCTACTGGGACCCTGTCGAGCTGCGCCCGCTCACCCTCCCGGCCGCACTCAAGTCGCTCACCTCGCTACACCTCGACGCCCATCCCCGACGAGTACTGGGCCCCGCTCCACGCGACATGTGAGGCGCACGCCGTGCGCCTCGCCGAGGTCGTCTGCAGCGAGGAGGACGTGGAGGACTGGAAGGCGGAGGAGTGGGCGTGGTCGCTCGGCGGGTAGCGGCGGCGGTGTACGTGCAATGCGCTTGTTCCCTACCCTTCATAGCTTTCTGAGAGTGTCATCTGCGCGTATGCACCGCGCGGCGCTGGAGTGGTCGTCCACATCTCCGAACAGAGCGGGATCCGCGGAAGAGAAATATGAAACGGCCTCCGCCTCTGCTGGATTTTTCGGTGCGCGTGTCTCGACGTAAGCACTGCTTCAGAGGTAGCTCGGAAGACGCAGCTGCACGCTCTGCGAGAGACACGCTTTGCGATCGGGCGAGAGTCTCGCCCGGATCCCTCAACGCAGGTCGCCTCTGCTCGCCTGCAGCCGGCACGACAAACGCGCTCTAGCGTGCACTCGCTCGCGCCTTCCGCACCATGCCCAGCCGAACCCTCGCGCGTGCCCCGCTGCGCGTCCTTGCCTCGACGCTCCTCCTCGCCTCGAACGCCCTCGCGCAGGTCGCGGTCTCGGGCGCAAACGGCGGAGAGGGCGGCGCGTTGACGGGACCTGTCTCTTCTCCTGGTGCGTATCCCGCTCTCCCCATCGCCCACGACGGGCATTCTCGCCGCGGCGGACCCGCTCGACCCCCGCACGAGGACGACCCGCCCGCTCGGCTCGCCTCGCCTGCGCACAAGCTGACCAGCCTGTACATACACCGCAGAGTCTGCGGGCTACTCGTGCGACCCGAATCAGTGCAAGCTCCCCGACTGCCTCGTGCGCCACTCTGCCCTCTTCCCCGCCTCGAGACGGAGATGCCGCTATTCTGGGTCCCGCTGACTTTCTTTGCGCGAGTGCAGTGCGCGTCCGCGTCCCCGCCCGGTGGGCTCGACCCGAAGAACGTCCCGCAGTTCGTCAGTGCGTGGCGCGCTCACTCGACTCCGGTTCAAGAGGGCAATGAGCCTGCCTTCTGCTCGAGTTGCTCACCCTCTGCCTGCTCGCAGCCTTCACCGCCGACGATGCGATCCAGCTCTACACGAAGGAGGTCGTGTCCCACTTCCTCGGGGGGCGCAGGGTGCGTTGTGCTCTTCTCGCGGCCGCTCACCTCGCATCCGCTCACCTTGCTCCCCCCGCAGAATCCCAACGGCTGCACGCCGAGGATGACTTACTTCACCTCGCTCAGCTACACCAACTACTCGATGGTGACCGAGATGTGCGTCCCTTGCCCGCTCGCCCCCCGAACCCGTCGAGTGCGACCCCTCCCTCCCGAGACACTGCTCATCCTCACGCTCCCCGCAGGTACGTTAACAACAACACCGAGATCGCAGACCACACGATGACGCACGCGGGCAAGCCCAACTCGAGCGAGGTGTACGGGAACCTGAAGGCGCTCAACGCGTTCGCGGGCATCCCCATGAGCGACCTGATTGGGTTCCGCGCGCCGCTCCTTAGTTGGGACGGGAGCACCCTCGAGCACCTGCACAACGCGTCGTTCGTGGTGCGTTGGGCGAGGTTTCTCAGCGCATTGTGCGTCATGCTAACTCGACCCGCTGTCTACCCACCCTCCTCGTGCAGTACGACTCGTCGATGACCTCGGCCTCAATGGCGAACGCGACTCCGACGGACGCCTTTTGGCCGTATACGCTCGACGCGGGCATCTCGAACAACTGCCTCGAGCAGGAGGCGATCTGCCAAGGCCGCCTCAAGCTCCCCGGCCTCTGGGAGATCCCGATGTACTCGACCTTCGGGAACAGCACGAGCGACATCCACCTCATGGACCCTTGGCTCGACTCGAGCAACCCCGCCGAGGTACTCGAGTGGCTCAAGTTCTCGTTCCTCACGCATTGTGCGTCGCGCTCGCTTGGCCTTCATCGCCTTCGCGCACGGGCTGCGTCGCAGGCGTCAGACCTCGATGTCCACGTACTGACAATGTCCTTTCTCACAGACGAGGGCAACCGCCAGCCGTTTGGCCTGTACTCGCACCCGATCGTGCGTCCTCCTCCTCTCTCTCTCGCGCCCATCCCGCTCACCGCGCCCTCTCCGCTCGCAGCACCTCGCCGTCGGCTACCCAGGCGTCGACGACCCTATCGCAATGCGCGACATGCTGCAAGAGTTCCTCGACTGGGTCCAGTCGCACGACAACGTCTGGATCGTCAGCAACGCGCAGCTGCTCGCGTGGATGCGCGACCCTGTCCCGAACGACAAGATAGGCGACGTCGACGCGCTCAAGTGCGAGGTGCCCGACGTGCCCGAGAGCGAGAAGATCTGCAACGGGATCCCGCAGAACATGGTGCGCATCTGCTCGCTCGACGCGCTGGCCGTAGGCGCCTCTTGCTGACCTGGTTGCTCCCCCGCAGGCCGGCCTCCTCAACAAGTGCGACTTCTACGACTTCCCGTGGCAGACGTGCGTCCTCTCTGCCTCCCCAGCGCGCTGAGCTCACCGCCCTCCGTGCACCCGCAGCTGCTACTACTGCCCGGCGGACGAGCCGACGCCGGACAACCCTGTCCCGTCCCCTCGCGAGGGCGACACGCGGCACACGCTCCCGGACAACTGCCTCACGGCGTTCTTCGACCCGATCGCGAACCGGTGCACGTGCGACAGCGACAAGTGCTCGTTCGAGGATCAGACCAAGCCGATCGGTGCGCTTTCGCCACTCTTCTCACTAGTACGGGACTGACAGCGGGCATGCGAGCAGGCAACTACACGACGAATCTCGGCGGCAAGTCGGGCGCGTCGGGCGCGAGCACGGCGACGGCCGCGCAGCGCACGGCGCCGAGCAAGCAGAACTCGGGCGCGGCGGGCTCGGCTGCGCTCTCGGTCCTCGCGGGCGCGGTCGCGCTCGTCGCGGCGCTCGCGGCGTAGACCGTGTGGTAGAGAGACAGACGCTGCTTCTTTCCCTTCGCTTAGTCTCCCTTAATCTCCTGTGGACCCCCTTCCCATCTCGTTTCGCCTCGCCTCGCTCGCCCGCCCGCCTCGCAGACACTTCTCTAGCACTCCCGCGCTCGTTCTGTAGCCCTTCCCGCATCCCCCTTGCCCTTGCATCGCCGCTTCCCTTCCGCCTCCGTCCCCGCGCGAAGGTCCAACTTGAGAAGGTCAACCCGCTGCCGAAAAGCATGGATTTAGACTTTAGGTGGTGCACCACGTTGCCCAAAGAAGCGTGAACGATCGACTCCCCACTTGCGCAGCTCTTGGTGACGAGGAGGGCAAGCGGGCGTGAGCCGGCTCGCTGCGCGCCTCCTCTCGCTCCCACCGCTCACCGCACCTCACGAGCAACATGTGCGTCAGCTCCCGCCGGAGGAGCGACTGCCCGCCTGCTTGCTGACCCTCCCGAGCGTGCACAGGGCCGGCCTCCAAGCGATCCCCGCATCGTCGCGCGTCCAGGACAACGTGTGTCCTCCGCGCTCCCCTCCATGCGCCCTCGCTAACTAAAGAGCCCACGATACAGCCCACGGAGGAGCACCACGTCTCGAGCACGGTGTACGGCTCGCGCGCGGCGGCGACGGGGATCCCGCGCCTCGAAATGGGCGAGGACGAGATGGAGCCGCGGTTGGCGCAGCGGTTCATCCAGGGTGCGTCGGCCGTTCCCTCCGCTTAGTTGAGAGCGTTGATTCGCGCGGAAGAAGCGGCGCGCGAGTGCAGCCCGCGTACTGACGAGTTCCTCCTCCTCGCCGGCCCGCTCTCTTCGCATCTCAACCCACTCCTCCGACTCTGTGATACGATCGCACCCGCGTAGACGAGCTCCTCATGAACGGCAACCCGGCGATGAACCTCGCGTCGTTCGTTACCACTTACATGGAGCCCGAGGCGTGCGTCCCCCGTCCTCCCTCCCGACTCTCTCCAGTGACACTCGTCCCCCGGCAGCGAGCAGCTCATGGCGTCTCAGCTCGCCGTCAACTACATCGACGCGGAGGAGTACCCCGCGATGGAGGAGCTGAACCACCGCTGCACATCGATGATCGCGCGCCTGTTCCACGCGCCGCTCGAGGACGAGAACTCCGAGGCCGTCGGCACGTCGACCGTCGGCAGCTCCGAGGCCATTATCCTCGCTGTGTTGGCGGCCAAGAGGAGGTGGAAGAACAAGCGCAAGGCCGAGGGCAAGTCGGTGCGTCGTCGTCTCCCTCTTCTCCACCCCGTCAATGTACTGAAGAATACACGCCCGCTTGCAGACCGAGAACCCGAACATCGTCATGAGCAGCGCCGTCCAGGTCTGCTGGGAGAAGGCTGCTCGCGTGCGTCCGCCTGGCCTCTCCCCCTCTCCTCCTCCTCCCTCCTTCCCCTTCTCCATCTCTCCCCTTTCCTTCGCTTCCTCTCGCTGACTCCCCCTTCCGAATCTGTTCTGACCCGCCTCAACTGTCCGCAGTATTGCGAGGTCGACGAACGCTACTGGTACTGCCGCCCGGGCAAGTATACCGCCGACCCGCAGGAGCTCGTCGACCTCGTCGACGAGAACACGATCCTGGTCGTCGCGATCCTTGGCACGACGTACACGGGGCAGTACGAGGACGTCGCGACGATCAACGACCTGCTCGACAAGAAGTATGCTCCTAGTTCGCTTGCGCTCGACAAGCCGCTGACGCCCCCTCGTATTGCGCAGGAACAAGGCCGACGGTCTTGTACGTGTCTTGTATGTGCTTCTTTGTTGTACCTAACCGCATGTGCCGCGCAGGACGTCACCATCCATGTCGACGCGGCCTCGGGTGGCTTCGTCGTGCCCTTCGTCAACCCCAGCCTCGTGTGGGACTTCCGCCTCCCGCTCGTGAGCAGCATCAACACCTCGGGACACAGTGCGCACCCTTTGCGGCTCCTCGCAGCCGGAGGAGAGTACTCACCGTTTCCTGGGCAGAGTACGGCCTCGTCTACGCCGGCGTCGGCTGGGCGTTCTGGCGCAACGCCAGCTTCCTCCCGGAGGAGATCCTCTTCACTGTAGCATACCTCGGCGCACCGCAGGTGTGCTTGACACTTACCTTCTCGGGGAGTGCGGCACAATGGTTGACCTCGGCGCTGAACAGGTCTCCTTCACGCTCAACTTCTCCAAGAGTGGGGTCAACGTCGTCGGCCAGTACTTCCAGCTGCTGCGTTTGGGCAAGAGCGGCTAGTGCGTTGTCCTCCTCGCCCCGTCCCCGCGCCTCTCCCGGCCAACCTTCCGCCCCCCGCCCCCCGCGGACCGCCACCTTCAATCCGCTGCTCTCGGCGCCTCAGAGCGCTGATCTATCTTCCTACAGCCGCGCCATCATGCAGAACCTCACCTCGACCGCGGACTACCTCGCGGCGGAGGTCAAGAAAATGGGCGACGGCATGTTCGAGATCATCAGCGACGGCGAGGGCATGGGCCTTCCCCTCGTCGCGTTCCGCATCGTCAAGGAGAAGGCGTACGATGGTGCGCTTGCCCGCCCACGCGCAGGAGGCCGTCCGCTGACCTGCCTTCTTCCCGCCCGCGCAGAGTTCGCCATCGCCGCGCACATGCGCCAGCGCGGATGGATCATCCCCGCGTACACGATGGCGCCGCACACCGAGGCACGTCGCGCCCGCGTCCCCAATCGCAAGCGGAGGACGACTGACCTCCTCTTCCCGAGCAGCAGATGAAGCTCCTCCGCGTCGTCGTCCGCGAGGACCTCTCGCGCTCGCGGTGCGAGACGCTCATCCGCGACCTGAACGAGGCGATCGACTACCTCGAGCACGCGCCCGCCGAGGTGCAGAAGCACCTCTCGAAGAGCCAGGCCGCAGGCGACGTCCACTCGAAGCACCACCCGACGCACCACCTCGGCCGCAGGCAGGTGCACCTCCACGAGAAGCACAGTCTCGGCGGGAAGCACGGTAAGACGCACGCGGCGTGCTGAGCTCGAGACGGAGGAGGGGGAGGATGGAAGGGCGAAAGGAAGTGTGCGTCCTTCTCCGCTCACCGATCGCATTCTCGCCTCCCGCTGACACTCCCCCTCCCGCAGGCAGCGCTTGTTGGCTGTAGTGTATAGACCCTCGAGCCCGTTGGCTGCAAAATTACATCCGATAGTTCCACACGTCGCTCTCGCTCGACCTTCGCAAGTTCACAAGCTCGCTTCCATCGCCCTCTCGCGCGAGCAGCGGGACCCGAGAGTGCTAGATTACCGCTTAACGAGAGGAACAACGAGAGACAATTGACCGATACTGCCAAGGAACACCGCTCGCCACGGCCGCCCTACTCCCAGCGCGCCGCCTGCCTGCGCCTGAGCACCGCCGTCTCCGTCGCCCGTGCGACCGCTGGCCGCACCGCGGCCGCCGTGACGAGATCTGAGCTCGCCGCCGTGGGTTGGATCCCCGTCGCGTCCGCGGCCGACGCCGAGACCTGAATGCCGCCGCCGTTCGACGCGCCCGACTGGCTCGGCTCGATGCCGCCCGGCGCCGAGTTGCTGACGCTGGGCGCTCCGCTCGCCGAGCTGCTCTTGTCGTCGCTCCCGCCGCTCTTGCCCTGCGTGAGCCCGACGCCGAGACCGACGGCGAGTCCGATGACAAGCAGGAGCGCGAGCAGCGCGCCGAGCGCGATGGGCTTCTGCCACCACTGGAGCTTCTTCTTCTTGCTCCTCCGTCCCCTGCTCGACGCGCGCTTACCATCGCCTCCGCCAGCGGCAGCGGCGCCGTTACGCACACGATGATGGTCCTGCTTCGCGCTCGAGGCATGGTGCCGCACGCCCTTCTTGCCACCGTCGCGTCCCGTGCCCGAGCTGCGCCGCTTGTCGTCGTCGAGCGAGTCGTCCCTTGAGCGCGAGGCGTATGGCAGCGTCGCGGCGACGACGGCGGGCGGCGAGGACACGCGCGGTGGAGGGCCCGACTCGAGCGCGGCGGCGGTGTTCCGCTCGGGGAGATTCAAGAGCGCGGTGTCGTATCCTTCCTGCAGGCGCCCGTCGAGAATATGTCAGCGCGGTGACCTCGGTGTCTCCCCCTCGGAGGAGGCGCGAGGAGTGAGAGCGATGAGAACGCACCTGCTTGTCCTCCTTAGTGAGCTCAACGCCCTGCAAGAACTGGTTCTCGTCCTGCCTGCCCGTCGTTGGCGCGCCCACCGCGCTGCCCGTCCGGTACGGCGTGCGCGCCCCGTGCCCGACGGCGGAGGAATGGACGTCGGAAGGAGCGGCGCCGGGCCGCGACTGGTACGGCGGGTAGCTCGAGGGGTCGTCCGTGACGGAGGGACGGCGCGACATACTGCTGTGGCTGTGGGAAGAGCGAGAGAGAGAGCCTCGGAGGACGCGACGAGATAGGAGAGACCGGCAAGTCCGCGGCGACGAGAGGAAGCGAGAGGCTCGAGCGGGCTGAGAGGAAAGGAGAGGAGGTCCGGGGCGCTTCGCAGAGCGGGAGTCGACCTGACGTATCGTATAGCAGTGCAAGACGAGGAAGTCACGAGGGGAAGTAAAGAAGGAGAGAACCGCATGAGGACAAGAAGCGAGCGTTTCCTCCGCCTCTCTTTCAATCGACCGCCATCCCGTCTTCCGCACCCATCCGGGCGCGACGCCTCAGCTCCTCCCTCGCACGGTCAATCGACAACCCGTAGATCCTGACCCTTGCCCGGTCCGCCGCCGCGACGACCTTGATCATGCCTTCGAGCGTGAGCTCGCCCGTCCAGCCCTCATCGCGCTCGGTGCCGTCATCACGGTTGGTGGAGAGGGCACTGTGCACAACATACACGCCGACTTCGATGGCGCGGAGCGTACGGACGGCGATGGCGTCGATAAGGGCGAGGAGATGGGCGCTGGCGAGAGGTGCTCCATAGCTGATGTTGAGTCGGGAGAGCCGCGGAAGGGTTCGGAGTGCAGGTAGGAGGTTAGCGGTTGAGATGCCGGCGCCGAGCTCGAGCGCGCGGAGGAAGGGGAAGATGTGGAGGACAGCGCTGAGATCATCGGCGAGGGAGGAGTGCTGACGAATCTCGAGGGTTCCTAGGGAAAGGGGATGTGCCAGTGACCGGAGGAGAAACAAGAGGTGTCCGGCGGGGGCGAGTGCGCGCTGATTCAGGCGCAGGGTCTCAAGCGGAGGCAACGAGGCGAGGAAGCCCGCAAGGTCCGCCCACCCGGCGAGGTCTCCTTGCAACGACAGGTACTGCCCCAATCCGGAACGCATGCTGAATAGCCGGAGATCCGGAATCTTGAATGTGACAGAGACTTGGCGGATGGAACCCATCCCCGTCAAGCTGACGAGCTTGACGAGCGGCGCTGCGCTCCGGCAATGGAGCGGATCGCCTACTGTGACGGAATGCAGCGCAGGCAAGTGCCCCGCCTTGAGCGCGTGGCGCAAGCGCTCTGCGGGGAGGATGGCGTTGAATTCGACCTCCTCGAGGTGCGGGAGGTGACGGAGGAATGCTGTGAAGTCGCTGTCGGGAGGGAAGTCTTGCGAGCGGTGCCTCCCATCCTTGACGTGCAGAGTCGCGACGTGCACGCCTGCGCCTGGGCTGGTGTTGATGGCCTCGACGAGACGGGCGAGGCTCTTGTACGAAGTGATGCGGAGGTGGCGGAAAGTGCGGTCGCGCTCGAGGGGGAGGAACGCCTTGGACACGCGGCCGAGGTACTGCCTCGGGTGCGTCTCGTGTACGAGGTCGCAGATGACGATGAGGAGCTCGGTAGGGAGCAGCGCGAGGTAGTCGGTGGCCTGACGGGAGGGAGAGCGGGGAGTGAGCGAACGAGGGAGGAGAGTGGTGAATACGAGGTGGTAGCGCACCATTCCACCAGCAGTCTCGAGCTTGAGGCAGACTGGAACACGTCGCGGGTTCAGCAGGAGCGCAGGAGGAGAGCAAGCGGTGTGGCAGGAGGCGAGAGGAGGAACGCGCTGATGAGGAGGAAGACGCGGGCTCGTCGCGTGCTTGCAGCGGGATAGTAGCAGGAAGGTCCCGCTCTACACTTAGGCGACACTCTGGTTGTCCCCACCGCTCCCCATGCTGCGATGTCGCTGATTCGCCCGCTCCCCCTCGGCTCCTCGCGCGGCGCGCTGCTCTCGCTCCTTCCCTTCACTCGCCGCGCGCTCTTCTCGCTCAGAGCGCGCGCTTGCTGTGCCCAGCCTGTACGGGGGTCTTTCCTGCTGGACCTACACCCGCCTTGCCCTACAGCAGCCTGGCCCAGCGCCCTCGACGCACCGGCACTTTTTCCCTTCCGACGACCCCAGCCGCGCCTGCGCGCGCTGTGCACTGCTTGCAAGGACGAGTTAAGGTCGCCCAGACGGGCGGTGGCATCGCACTGACAGGTACGTTTCTCCCACCTGTCCCTCACCCTTTCGCGCTCGCCTCATGAAGAGACACTATTCACACTGTCCGAGGCGGTGGGCCTAAGAAACCCGCCGTCACATGTGGACAAACCATAACTACAACGGTATCGGACGGGCCCGCCACGCACGATGAGCAACCCGAAGGGAGACGAGCGCACGACGCTGACCTCCCTTTGCTTCCACAGCGTCCACCGGGCTTCTGCACTGTACTGTTCTTCTTCCACCGCCCTCTGCAGCTTCAACGGAGACGGCTTGCACAGCGGGCTGTCGCGCCTCGCACTGGTGAGCCCCATCTCCCTCTTCCCCCTCGCGCAAAGACGACACACCAATTCCTTCATGTCTTCTTTCTCCGACGTATCTCTCCTTGGAGACAAGCGAGAATGCCGATCAACCATTATTTCTAGGATACTGAGCCGCACACCGAGGACGGGACTGGAGCGGCTGGACGACGAGACTGACCGCGTCCTCTTCCTGCAGCCCCTCGCCTCTATCCGCAGCCTACGACTAACCTCACAGCTCGGCCACGCCCTCGATTAGGGCCCCTTGTAGTCAGCGCGCTCTTCGAGCTGCAACATGCCCGTTCTCCGTTCCCATGCGCGCTGTACCTCCGTGAGATGAGCGAGTTGTCAATGCGGGAAAGCATCCAGAACCCATGCGCCGCGTGTGCTGCATTGCAAGCATGTCCAGCGCCCGTCGCTGTGCTCCTGCAAGTCACTCCGGGTTTAATGAGGGCGAGTCGGCGGTGCAGGTCGAGGTCGAGCTCATCTCCGCGCGACCGGCTCTCGCGCTCCCCACCCCGCTCGTGCCTGCTCCAGCCGAGCCGTGCAGCCGCAGGACCCTCTGCCATGTCCACCCAGACCGGTGCCCCGCTCAGCGAGCTTGTCCTCTCCTCGACCGCCGCCGCCTCCCCGCTCCCGACGCTCGCGCTGCACAACCCCGTCACCGGCGCCCTGGTCTACTCCTTCCGCGCGCCCGTCGCCGCAGCGGGCATCACCACCACTGGCGGGCGGAGCGCAAAGGACCAGGAGGACCGCCCGAGCTTGGACAACCGCCGGACGCTCGCCGTCGTCGAGGGCGCGAACGGCGCTGGAGGGTTCGTCGCCGGCCTCGGGGGCAAGGACGGACGCGCTGCGCTCAACGTGTGGAACTTCACGAGGGTGCGTTCGCGCTTCCTCGAGCCGGAGCGCGAGTTCACGCTGATTGACCTCTCGCAACGCAGGAGACGACGCAGCACCGCCTGATCCCGCCTGTGCGGCTCTCGACGATGACGGTCAGCCGCGACGGACTGTACATGGCGGGTGGGACGCCCGACGGGCGGATCTTTTTGTGGGAGGTGCGTTCCTTCCCCTCCTCCTCTCCCGGCGAGACGGCCCTGACATGCAGCAAACGCAGATGTCGAGCGGAAACCTCCTCGTCACCGTCGACGCGCACTACCGCTCGGTCAGCGCGCTCGAGTTCTCGGACGACGGCGCAGCGCTTGTTAGCGGGAGTGAGGATGCGGGTGTGAGCGTGTGGTCAATCGGGCGGTACGTTCTCTCTCCCGCTCTTCGCCACCTCTCGCCGCATTCGACTGACCGGTCCCGAGTGCACAGGCTCCTCGCCGCTACGCCGATGAACCCGCCTGCGCCGTTCGCAACGCTCTCGGACCACACGCTCGCGATCACGGACGTGCGCGTCGGACTTGGGACGTTCCCGCACTGCAGGGTCATGACCGCGTCGATGGACTCGACTGTCAAGGTCAGTTGGCTTGCTCTCACCACGGGCTGCTGCCAGTCCGCGGCAGCAGCTCTTCTCCGCGTAGTCCAGCGTGATTGACCCACTCCTCCACACTCGCAGATCTGGGATCTCTCGACTTCGCCCGCCTCCCTCCTCTCGACCTTCTCCTTCCCGCACCCCGTCTCGCACATCGCCTGGGACACCCTCGAGCGCTTCTTCTTCGCCGCCGGGCCGTCCGTCCCCTCCACCTCCTCGTCCGCCCCCGCACCGTCGGAGCCCGCACCGAGCGGCAGCCGCGTCGTTCGCGTGAACTTGTACCGCAAGCGGAGGGACGAGTTTGGGATCGAGGTGTCGGAGCCGGTCGGCGGCGGCGGGAGGGGTGAGATTGAGCGTGTCGGCGAGGGGAGCGGGAAGGAGGGCGAGGTGTACGAGATCCCGTGCGTCGCTCTTTCGATCCCCTCGTCTGCGCCTCTGCTCGACTGAGGGCGTTGAGCCCAGGGTTGAGCGGTGCGATGTCCGAGTGGATGTGGACTGACCCATCCTCTCCTTCGCAGCGAAACCATCACGGCGCTGCACCTCTCTGCGCACTCGCCCACCCTCCTCCTCGGCACCTCCCTCACCGCCGTGCACGTCCTCTCGCTCCCGTCCCTCCTCCCCTCGCGGATCCTCACCCCGCCCCCGTCCTCGACCTCCCCCGGCCCCCTAACCTTCCTCACGACCCTCCTCCGCCCCTCCGAGCTCGGCGCCTCGGCCGCCGGCGCCGCCGCGAGCGGCGCGTCGGACCTCCCTGCGTGGTCGATCATGCCCCAGGGCATGGGGCGGACGGTCGTGCCCCCCTCGGAGCGCGAGCGCGGCGGCAAGGCCGGCCGCACCGTGGACATCCGGATCGGCGCCGCGGAGGACGTCAGCGCGCTGCTGCAGCCTGCGCGGGGGCTCGCGCCCCGGACGCTCCCCGCCCCGGGGGGGGCCGGGGGCGCGGGCGCCGAGGCGCTCGAGAGGGAGAGGAGGCGCGCGGACGAGCTCGAGAGGGAGGTCGAGCTGCTGAAGAGGCAGCTGGGGAGGGCAGTGGGGCAGAACGAGGTCGTGTGGAAGCGGGCGGTCGAGGGCGCGCTGGAGCGGTAGAGCGTGCGCGCGGAGGGCGTATTGCAATATGCGTAGTCCTCGAGATTTGCGTGCGTTCGAGAGCTCAGGAGAATGGTGGTACGGACGGAAGCATCTGCAGGGGCGGCTGTTGGAAGACGGGCAGCGGCACGCAGAGTTGTAACGTTAAGAACTTAGAAACAGAAGCTTCACAGCAAGCACGGCTCAACGAGCATTCAGCACCTCCTTCCTCTGGCGGAAAGATCCGTGAGCACGCTGTTGATACACGCCTCGCTACCTCCGTACCGCCTTGTCTCGTTCCGCCGCCGCTTCTCACCGCTGCGCTACCGGGACCTCGCCGCGCTCCTTCTCCGCTGCGCGGACCGCCTCCCTGATCCGCCGTTGCCGCGACATGACGAGGCCGGTCTGCGTTGGTGCTGGCCGCGGGTTGGTCTCTGTGTGGGTGATCGAGGGTGTGAGCGGGGCGAGGAGAGGAGGAGGGGGGAGGAGCAAGACGTACGGATGACGCCGGCCTGGACGAGGAGGCGCTCCACGGGCTTGGAGGGGATGGCGCCCTGGCTGAGCCACCACCTGACGCGCTCGAGGTTCCACTGGACCTGCTTCTGGCCGACCTCGGCGGCGGCGGTGCGGGGTGCGAACTGGCGCGCGCCCCACTCGCGCTGGCTGCGCTGGTGGCCGTTCGGGGAGCGCGAGGGGGCGGGTACGACGGCGGGAGTGGGGGCGTACTCGCCGAGGCGCTCGAGGGGCTGGGCGGTCGGCCGCGCGGAGGAGAGGGTCGCGACGAGCGAGTAGGCGGGGCTGTTGCGCGTGAGGTGGTGGCGCGAGAGGCGGAGGCGGATCCCCATCGTCGTCCTAGTCGAGCAGTATTGGCCTTAGCACGGGAGTAATGAGGGCGACAGTCGAGGATAGACGCGGGAAAAGGGAGGAGGAGCTCCTCGCCCCGCTCCACTACGCGCTCTCCCGCTTGAAGGCGACCTGCTGCCTCGAAAAGACTCGAGTCTACCTGCTCTGCCCACACACCACGCGCGCACCCCGCTCGAACCGCTTCCTTGCACTGCCGTGAGCCCTCTCCCCATCTTCATCGGTGGATTGCCCTCGCTGACCCTTGCACACCTCGCCGGGACCTGTGACTGCGCTGGAACGGACGCTACATCGCAGACAATGAGCGCCACCTCGTACGCCACCTCCATCCTCGAGACGGCCCTCGCTGCCGACCAGCCCATCCTCCGGTTCGGCTCGTTCACCCTCAAGAGCGGCCGCCAGTCCCCTTACTTCTTCAACTTTGGCCTCTTCAACACCGGCTCCCTCCTCCTCGCCCTCTCGACCGCCTTCGCCGACGCCATCCTCGACGCCTACCCGGACCTGGGCCTCCCCTACGCCGGCGCCAACGTCCCCAAGATCCTCTTCGGCCCTGCGTACAAGGGCATCCCCCTCGTCGCCGCCATCGCCGCAGAGCTCGCCCGCCGCGGCCGCGACATCGGCTACAGCTACAACCGCAAGGAGAAGAAGGACCACGGCGAGGGCGGCTCGATCGTCGGCGCGCCGCTCGCAGGCCAGCGCGTGCTCATCGTAGACGATGTCATCACGGCTGGGACGGCGATCCGCGAGGCGCACAAGATCGTCGAGGGCGAGGGCGGCAAGACCGCCGGCCTGATCGTCGCGCTCGACCGCGAGGAGCGCGGCGCGGGCGAGCTGTCGACCGTGCAGGAGGTCGAGCACGACCTCGGCGTCAAGGTGACGAGCGTCGTCAAGATGCGCGACATCACCGCGTGGCTCCGGGAGAAGGGCAAGGTCGACGAGACCAAGGCGATGGAGGAGTACCGCGCAAAGTGGGGCGTCAACTAGAGGTGCGTCCTTCTCTCTCCTCTGTTTTCAGTGTGAGTGGTGCTGACCAGCTTGACGCGCAGGGAGAGGGCAGTGTAGCATACCCAAGGCATTTCAGGTTTATCAGCGTCGCGACCAGCCTGCCGCCTCCGTCGCTCTCCTGGCACCGCACCACGTTGCACTCGCTGGGACCCCTCTGCACGACCTCATCGAATGCACGCAGCCATCGTCTCGGTGCATCATTCGGGCTAACCGCGGCCGTAACCGCCCTCCCGTACCTCTCTCCGCACGCTTGTCCTCTCCTCCCCGTCGCGCCCGCGATTCCGCTCGCAATCCTCCCAGGCCTCAGCAGCTTCCTTGCCCGGTCGTGCCCTGCTCACGCCTTCGCACCTCGCCCGTCCCTCGTCCCCCTCCCTTCGCCTGCCCAGCCCTGCACCCACCCACCCACCCCCGCTCTTCTCCCCTTGCACCGATCTCGCCCTCCCGCAGCGAGCCCGCCTCGCCTCGCCCGTCGGTCGCGGGACGCGCATGCGCACTCCCACCCGTCCCGCCCGGTGAGTGGCCCATGAGCAGCTTGCCTCGAGCCTGCCCATCAGAGCGTGAGACCTCCGTGTCTAAGACTCGGGGACCCCCTGGGCTCGCGCTACGTATGGATGCCGGCTCATCAGCGGCGCTACATACGAGGGGGCTGGCGAACTGCGCTGGTGCTAGCGATGTGGCTGGCGGGCGATGAGACGAGGCGGAAGGGGGTCACCGGTGCGAGGAGGAGATGAAGCTAGCGCGCTGTGCGGAACGGGGTGGGGCTCTGTACTGCGGGTATCGTACGAGTGTGCGCAACGTTCAAGGTGCGAGCGGAGCGGGAGGCGGGCAAGGCGGGCGCTAGAGGGGCGAGGGAGCTCGTGCTTGCGGGGGTTGTGGTGAAGCGTTGTGTAGCTTGCTGTCGGGCGTTGTCGTCCGCTGCGAGTAAAGGCGGCGTACAGACTCTCCACATGCTCGAATGCAAGGCGCGGAGGACGTGTGCAGAGTCTTAGGAAGTATTCGATGATTGACATGCGCATCTTCGAACGGTGGTGATGGCAGCGTCAACAGCGCGCGCGGGTGACGAGCGGTACAGCCGCCGTGACGCGCGAGGTAGCAGGCTTGACGCAGCGAGCGATGAAGCCGAGCACCGAAAGGAAGGTGCGGGCGGCAACCTGCGAAGGTCGACGTCGTCCGCCCCGAGAACCCTCAATCGCGAGTTGCTCTCCGTCGAGCCCATGTTTGGCGCGCGAGTCCCCTTCGCCTGCAAGGCGCCGGAGCTCGTCGTAAGAGCGCTTCTCGAGCAATGAGAGCCCGCAGGAAAGTGAGCACAGCCGTGTCGCACGGCGCAGCGAGAGCCCGCTCGTCGCAGGGTGGGCTGGCGGCGATCCGTCCGTGCATGCGCATGCGGACGGGCGGCGTCGACGGGCGGAAGAGAAGTGAGCAGCGCGGCGATTTTGGCGAGAGCGCAGCGAGCCCGCGAGGAAAAAGCGCGGAGACGATCCCACCTCGCCGTCGGCCGTGTCGAGGCGAGGCGAGACGGGCATGAGGGCGCGGCCGCATGGCGCTCGCGCACGACGTGCAGAGCCTTTGTGCACAGAGGGCAAGAGCGAGCGCTGCGTGGCATCCATTCCATCCCATCGGCGCTTGGGCATGATGAAAAGCGGAGTCGGAGACGGGCCGTGATGGAGGTCGAGGGCGGGCCCGAGGGCGCTCCCGACCGAGTGTGCTCCCGGGCGTGCAGCGCAGCTGCCTGTCAAGCGGGCTCGCGAGTCCGCTATAGTCTGGTCCAGCGCGAGGGGAGATGGGCGAGCTCAGCTCGCCGGCAGCAGACCACCGTGCTGGGTCAGACGAGAGGCGGGCTCTGAGGAGCGGATGCCCGGGACGCGGTGGATGCATGTTGCTGTGCTCGGGGACGTGCACGATTGCGACAGCTCGAGAAGTCGGCGTCGACCTGGAGTTGGAAGGTGCGCCCGACGAGGTGAAACCCCGCTCGCCCGCCACGTCTGCGCAGATCCACCTGGGCCTGCGCCCGACGTGCCCGGGCGCCCTGTTCCTGGCGGGACGGGTGCATGCGCTGCGTCTCTGTTTGCGACCGCTTGCGTCCCGGCCTGAAAGCCGTGCTCCTCGCTCCTCCCGCTCCGCTCTCGCTTCGCCCCTGCTCCCGCTCCACCGCGCCCGAGTCGCTGCACTCTAGCGGAGGGCTACCGCGCAGCCAGCCCAGACGATCCCGCACCGGCCGAGCATCCCCATCGTCCTCGGTCGTCCCTCGTCCCTCGTCGTCGTCGAATCTCTCCGCCGACGTCAATCCCCGGTCAGAGCTCGCCGTCCGGTCACTCGCCCGTCCAGCAGCGCCTCAGTTCTCTCTCCGCCTTGCCTGAGCACTTCAGCAGGGTCGCCTCGCCGCGCAGGACGCGAGCTTTCAAGGTGAGGTGGGGTTTCCGGAGGGTAGCTCCGGCGACGTTTCGCAACACCGCGCTGACCCTTCTTGCGCTGCTCTGCAGAACCGTACACAACCCGTCGCCCCACCCTGCCGTCGAGAACGACCGCCGACGTCGCCGCGATCATGTCGACCTCGTTCGCCCTCCCGCTCCCGCAGACGCCTCGCACGCACTACTGCGCAGCGCACGGCTACCAGGAGTCGCAGAGCTACTACACGAGCCCTTCGACACAGGGGTACAGCCAAGGTGCGCATCACGCCAGTCCCCTCCGCACCCAGAGCTCGAGACGACCTCCTGTCGCTTCTCGAGTTTCGGAGCGCGCACTTTAGCTCGCCATGTCGCACACAGCCGCTGACAGCTCCACTTCTTGCTTACAGACGTCTCGTGCACCGACTTTGCTTCGCCCCATCAGCCGGCCTTCCCGCACGCCGAGTGCTCGTCGTCCGCCGCCGCCGCAATGGCCATGGCAACTCCCCCTCGCTCCGTCTACCGCACTACCGCTCCCGCCTGGACCTCGCCCGCGCCGTCCTCGTCTCGCCCGCGCTACGTGTACGACCTCCCCGCGCCGCAACCTCAGCACGCGGCGGCGAGGCAGGAACCGTCGCTGCTCGAGGCGGCGATCGACTTTGACCAGTTCCGCTCCACGCGCGGCTCGACCTCCTCCGCCGAGCAGTCGTACTACAGCGCCGACGACGGTCTCGCGTACGACGCGAACGGCGCCGTCTACGACTCGGCGACTCCGGCGTACTCGACCTCGCCGTCCTCCGCATACTCGTCGACTTTCACTATTCCCGCGCAGCCCGGGCAGCAGCACACCCCCGCAGCGCAAGGGCGCGGCATCCGCGCGTCGACGTTCACGTGCACGCTTTGCGGCTGGGCGGCCGCGACTGGCGAGCAGTACGACTACCACCTCCGTGCGCACGACGGCGACTGCCTATTCCAGTGCTTCCTCGGCGGGTGCGAGGCGGCGTTCGCTCAGGCGGACGAGCTCGTCGCGCACTCGAAGGCGCATCAGCGCGCCGCCGCGGCGAGCGGGACGAAACGCTCGTGGGACGAGGTGCAGTACGTCGAGCTCCCGCCTTCAGTCGGCGCCGCCTGGACGCCGCAACAGCAACCGGCGGGCAAGCGCGCGTGCGTCGAGCCCATCACGCCCAGCTCGCCGTCGATGTCGTTCCAGCGCGGGCACCGCAAGCGCCCTTCGACCGCGAGCGAGATCCCGCCCCCCTCGATGGCGTTCTCCGGCCTCCGTGCGCTCGCGTACGATACGCCGGCGCAGGCGCAGGCGCTGCCGCAGCCCCCGCCGCAGATGCCGCGTGCGAGCTCGTACGACGGCGTCTCGCCGAGCCTGCGCGCGTCGGCATCGCGCTCGTCCCTCGGGCGGTGCGAGCCATACACCGCCGCCGCGCCTGCAGGTGAGAACGTCCTCCCGCCCGCGCGGTACGCGACGCCCCCGCCGCCCGCGGCGCAGACGGGCGTCCTCGCGACGTTCACGATCCCCGCCTCGCCCGCCGTCTCGCAGCACGCGACGACGCCGCGGCAGGCGCACGTCTCGCAGTTCGCGTACCGGCCGCTGAGCCGCCTCGCCTCGCCGGTCAACATCCCCTCGACGGCGCCGATCGACCAGGGCCGCTTCCTCCCCTACCCGGACTTTGACGTCGGTGGCGCCGAGATGGCCATCTCGCACTCGCTCCCGCACCCGCAGTTCGCGACGTCGGTCCGCGGGCGGACGATCCACTCGCGCAGGCAGGAGCAGGCGCAGGAGGTGTACGCACTCCCTGTGCCGCCGCAGCCGCAGCAGCACCAGGCGTGCGAGCAGGAGGTGCAGTACGCGTACGCGCTGCCGCAGCCCCCGCCGCAGTCGCGCTACATCGACGACGCGCAGCTGCACTCGCCCGTCTCGCCTGCGCACCCGCACTCGCACGCGAGCGCGTACGGGCCCGGGCCCGCGCTCGTCCCCCTCCCGCCGGCGACGGAGGCCGCGAGCAGCCCGCGGAGACGGTCGTCCGCCGAGTCGAATGGCGGGTACAGCTCGGCGCAGGCGGCGCTCGTCTCGGCCGCGTCCATGAACCGGCTCCTCGCACGCCTCCCGCCGCCGCCGTCGCCGTACGTGACCTCCTCCCCGCGCGCGGGCGTGCCCGAACCCGCCGTCTCGGCCATCCATCCGCGGTACCGCATCCCGCCGCCCGTCTCTGGGCCCAGCGCGCTCCTCGACCCGCCCCTGTCGCCGAGCAGCCCGCCACAGATGGTCAAGGCGCACGCGTGCAGCATCGACGGGTGCGGCCGCGCATTCAAGCGCCTCGAGCACCTCCGGAGGCACGAACGCACGCACACGGCCGAGAAGCCGTACGCGTGCGACGTCGACGGATGCGGGCGGTGGTTCAGGTGCGTCTTTCCCCGCCCTCCTCTTCCCCTTGAGCTCTGAGTCTAACCAAACGCCCATCTCTCCTGCAGCCGGTCGGACAACCTCGCGCAGCACCGCAAGACGCACGAGCGCAACGGGAAGAACACGCGCAAGCTCGAGCGCGAGGTCGCGGCGCGCCTTGCGGCCGAGACGGCGGCGCAGCACGCGCTGCCGCCGCCTGGCGGGGCGGAGGAGGAGTGGTGAGGCGACGCTGTTCTGTCTACGTTATTGCCGTGCACCTCGAAGTGCTGTATCCCTCCCGTCACACCCTGTTCCCCCTCCTCCTCCCCTCTGTACCCTTCTCTCCCCGGGTCCGATCCGCGAGCCTGCCTGGCGCAGGTGGTGATCTACATATGTAGCTGTGCAATGCCGTGCGCACTCTGTCCCGGCACCTTGAGAACGCAGTGTCTCGCCCGCGCGCTCCCGGCGAAGTCCCCGCTCCACGCGCTCCGCTCGCGCTCCTCTCCCCGCCGCCGTCCCCCCTCCGCTCGCTCTCATCGCCTCCCTGCGCCTCTTGCGCGCCCGCTCCACGCTCCTTCACCCCCAGTCACTCGTTCCAGCACACTCGTACTCCAGCAAGCGCCAGGATGCGCGTCCGCTCTCTCGCGCATTCAGCGCTCTCGTTCCTCGTCCTCGCGCCCCTCGCGCTCGCCTCGCCCGGCGTCGCCCCGAACCCCAAGAAGCTCGCGGCAGAGGACAACCCCGATGACCCCACCGGTGCGCTCTCCCCTCCTCTCCCGCTCCCGCGCCCTCATCTCGCGCGGGACGCGCTCTCGGACCGCGCGCGGGCTAATCTTGGGTTGCTTGCTCGCTGCGCAGGGAAGACGCTCTAGTGAGCTTGCGGTTCCTCCTACTCGGGCTTATGAGCCTTGCGACACCCAGGGCGCGCGCGAGAAGCGCGACTTCGGCGGACGCGGGGCGACGCGTGCGATATTGCGGGATCGAGGAGGGGCGCGGCGCGCGGATGCTCTCGCCGGGCGTCGCGCTGTTGCGCGACGACGAGCAGGGGTGTTGTGCGAGCTGGCGCGCCTTGAGCGGTGCGCGTCCATGCGAGGGCGACACGGCGACGGCGTGCTGCGTACGGCGGGGCTGGACTCGAGCGCACGCTCCGCCGCCGCACGGTCCGGTCAGGCCTGCGCGCCTCCTCCGCTACCAGGCAGCTGTGAAGCATCGCTCCAGTGGACGGAGCGCGGCAGATGTTGCGCATTGAGCAGGCAGGCGCGGTGCGGTGCGGCAGAGCTGCGCGTGATGGGTCGTGTTGGCGTGCTGCCGGGCCCGTTCCCCACTACCCTCTAGCAACTCTGCGCTTAGAGGACGGTCCTGACCCTGCCCTCTGCTCCGCAGCATTACTGAGCCAGCCTGCGGGTACTACCGAGTGCGTCCACCCCCTGCCTCTCCTCTCTTCCTTTTTGCCCTTACTCACGCTCTGCCCGCATACAGTGCATCGTCACCTGGCCTGTCGGTTCCTCCGTCGCAGTGAACTGGCTCGGCCCTCCAGCAGGGAACGTCTCCGTCTCGCTCGCGAGCAACATCGGGGGGCCGGAATACGTGATCACGCCGAGCATCGCGGCGATGTCGCAGGAGGGCTACTGCGACAGCGGTTACGGGCACGGCGTCGTCGCGCCGGGCCACGAGTGCGGGAGGGTCGAATTTGTCGTGCCGGAGGAGTGGAAGCAGATGAACAACTGTGAGTCGCCGAGTCACGCTTCTCTCCTCTTCTTCGCGTCACTCACGCGCGACAGGCACTGATCGAAGGATACGCGCACACCCAGACACCATCGTCGTCCAGTCGCTCCAGGACAGCTCCCTGATCGGCTACACCGACATGATCACGATCGCGCCGTACAACGCCTCCTCCCCCTCGGCCGTGCCCTCCGGCGAGGTTCCCAGCGGCACCAAGGTTTCGCTCCTCACCATCGCCGACCCGACCAGCACGAACAAGGGCGCGAGCACCAAGTACGCCGGCAACCTCCCCGCCCCGACGGCCGTCACCGGCGGTGCGGCCGCCGCGACCTCCTCCGCCGCCGCGCTCTCCACGAGCCGCCGCACCGCCTCGAGCCTCAGCGCCGAATCCTCCGCGCTCGCATCCGTCGCGGCGCAGACGGCGCTTGCGTCTGCGTCTGCCGGCGCGTCCACCGCTGCGCGGTCCGCCAGCTCCGCCGCGGCGTCTGCGTCGCAGACGGGCGGCGCACCCTCTGGGCCGGGCTTTGCACGCGCGGCAGCTGCACTCGGCGCTGCGGCGCTCGGGTTCGCGCTACTCGCGTGATCTGGCCCTCCTTCCTCCCCTTCCCTCTCTCTCGCCCCGCCCGACTACCCCCGCTTGCGATACCTCTCCTCCTCACACCCCTACTTATTCCGCATCTCGTAGTCCCCCTCTTAATCCGCCGCGTTATCGCCCGCATCCCTCGTCGTCGGTTGACCCGACGTGCTCCGCCTCCTCGCACTCCCGCGCCGCACAACCCTCCCCGCCTATTCCTGCCTGCACTCTGTACGGACACTATGGATACTCTTGGACTTATAGTCTCGCTGGTCACTCAGCGCAGGTTCTCCCACTCGCGAGATGGCGCAAGAGCGAGCGCGAGGGGCGGACCTTCCCGAGCACGCCAGAAGCATGTCGAGGAGGGAGATCTGTACATTGCGCGCACGGAGAGGCAAACTACTTGATTCTTCGAGGATACACACGAGTACGGCGGGAATGGGAGGAGCGAGGAAACGGGAGGGATGCGCGTCTAGAAGCGCGGGTCGTGGACGTGCTTGTATTTGACGCCGTCCGGCGCGTGCTCGCGCAGGCCGAGCTCGATCATCTGGATCTGCAGCGCGCAGTGCTTGCTGCTCGATGGTGCAGGGCGGGTCGGGGAGAAAGAGGACGAGGACGGGTGAAAAGGTCAGCGCTGCGGCGGGAGGAAGCAAGCGGAGACGGCGCACCTGAAGCAGCGCGCCTGGAAGAGGTTCCCCGACATGAGCATGAACCGCGGGACGCCGGAGTAGCGCTGCGTGAGGAGGCGAACTGGGTTCAGTATGCGGCGGCAGACCGAGGGGCGAAGAGGGGGCGACGTACCCACACGCCCGGGATCTCGCCCTGCGCATCCTTGCCCCAGACGGAGCCGAGACGGTCGGCGACGTCGTCGGAGACGATGCGGCGGACGGTCTCGCGCTGCGAAGCTGCGGGAGGGCGGTTTGGGAAGGTCAGCTTGGGCAAGTGCGCTGAGTGGGGTAGGAGCACGCACTGTAGCCCGTCGCCATGACGACTGCGAGAGAGCGGGCAGTAAAGTCAGCGAGGAGGAGCGGGGCGAACGAGAGGGAGGAACAAGGGAAAGCGCACCCATGTCCGCCTTGATCTCCGTCCCGTCCTTGAACAGGACGCCGTCCTGCGTGAGCTTTTCGATCTCCACGCCCTGCTTGACCTTGATCTTGCCGTCGGCGATAAGGCGCGAGCAGCCGACGTCGACTGCAGGAAGGGCCGCGGGTGTCAGGGAGGCGAGCGGGAGTGGGGGACGCCACAAGGGGGACGGAGGACGACGCGAGAGCGAGAAATGGCGTCAGAAACGTACTGTAATACCCCCCGCCGTCAGCGAAGTACCTATTCACGTCGAGGGAGGTCAGTCGAGAGCGATGGAGGAGAGCGAGCGGGACGTACTTGATGAAGAGGCCGGCCGGGTACGGGTTGAGCTTGAAGCCCACCTTCTGCAGGTCGTCGAGCAGCGGCTTGTCCTTGATGGCGATCTGCTTGGTCGCCTCCGTGTGGAACTCGGCGAGGAGGTCTATCGGGAGGCTCGTGAGCATGATGTCGGCGTCGTCCGTTGGCGGGCCGTCTTCCTCGTAGACGCCGTTGAGCAGGCCGGGGATGCCGTGCTCGGAGCTCATAACTGCGTGTATGGAAGTCGTCAGCGTCTGTGCGCGAAAAGCGGGTGCGAGAACCGGCGAAAGAGATGGCTCGCGAAGCGGGCGAGGCGGCGTCCGGGCGACTGCGGAAGGCCTCGCGGCAGATGGACGTACCGTAGGTGCTACTCCTCTGGACGATGGTCGTGTCGATCCCGTGCTCGTAGAAGTCGGCGGCGATGTCGTGCCTGCGGAGAAGTCAGCGACGCCGCGCGTGAGAGCGGGATAGACCATGGCGCACCCGCTGTTGCAGCAGCCGATCACGACCGCCTTCTTGCCCGCCCAGTCCTTGCCGTGGCAGCCGCCATGCGCCGACGAGTGGACGACGTAGCCCTTGAACTCGTCGCGCGGGAAGTCGGGCATGCGCGGCTCGCCCGAGAAGCCCGACGCGAGAACGAGGTGGTTGACGTGCATGACGCGGTCCTCGTGGCTGTCGCGCGTGACGCGGACCGTCCACTGCTTCGTTTGCTCGTCGAAAGTCGGGTTGCGGGCGATGGTCGACTGGAGCCAGATGTTGAGCTCCATCTGCGAGGCGTACTCCTCCATGTAGTTGGCGAGCTTGTCCTTGGGCGTGTCTGCGGGGTCATAGAGTCGGTAAGGGAGAGAGGGAGGAGAAGGGAAGAAGGGGAGGAGAGGATGCGGGCGAGGAGGGAGAGCCGGACGCACAGATCGGCCACGTCTTGGGGAACTGCATGTAGGCAACTGCCAAAGCTCCCCATTAACGTCAGTAAGAGCAGGAAAGCTACGACGGCAGAAGGGACGAGAGGAGGAGGCGAGAGAAGCGCACAGTGATCCGCCCTGTGGACGCACGCGACGGAGGTCAGCGGAGCTTGCGAGGGTGATGGAAAGTATACTCGCCAGACGGGGTCGTGAAGGCATAATGTGTGGTAACGCTTGCGCCACGAGTCGCCGATGCGCGGGTTCTTCTCGACGATGAGGGTCTTGACGCCAAGAGCGCCGAGGCGGGCCGCGAGCATGAGCCTTCAGTCGCGCTCAGGACCAGTCAGTAAGGCGTTCCTGTAGAGTAGAGCGAGCGGCGTAACGCACCCGTTCTGCCCACCGCCGACGATGAGGACGGCCGGGTCCTCGCCCTCGAACTCGACCTGCTTGCGGCGCCGGTCGAGCCAGTTCTCCGACGAGTCGTGCATGCCATGCTCCGCGCCCTTCGGACGGCGGTGTCCGGCGAACTCCTCGTGACCCTTGATCTCCCAGAGGGTGGTGAAGAAGGTGAAGGCGCGGTAGTCGCCGGCGCCGGGCGACGACTCGCGGAGGCGGAGGAAGCCCTTCCCGCGGCCCTCGTCCGTCTCGAACGTCGTGAACGCCTGTAGCCAGTTGGCGCCCTCGTTGATGACGGCGTCGTGCGGCTTGATCACCTTGAGGTTCTGGACGGAGGGCACGCCGTACTTGGTGAGGTGCTCCTTGATCTCGCCGCGGTCCTTCTTGAGCGAGTTAAAGTCGAAATCGATGGTCTGTGAGTGCAACCGGGTTAGCTCTGCGTGAATGAGGACGAGGAAACGTGCGAGCGTACGAGGATGTCCCGCCAGTGGCCGTCGTCGGTGAAGTGGCGCTCGATGCCCGCAATGTCCTTGGCGTCGAAGGCGGCTTGGATGGAGCTGCAGAAGGCTTGCGCGATGTCGGCGGGCGAGCTGGCGGGTGCGGCGGCCTTGGTGAGCGAGGTGGGGAGGATGGACTCGACGTGCGCGATCGACTGCTTCAGCGAGTCGATCACGGACGTGGGGGCGTGTACGTCGGCAGAAGGTGGCATGGTGGTAGGGCTCTGTCGATGAAGGGAAGGAGAGAGAGGAGCCAGGCGAAGCGAGCGAGGAGCGTCCACGGGCGCGTCCGAGGTGGGGAGGGGCCGGGCGATACTGCGGGCTCGTTGTGCGGGGCAGCGGAGGACACGTCGACAGCACAGCAATCCGACCGGCGCCGCGCGAGGTGGAGAAGCGGAGACGAGAACGCGCTCCCGGCCGTGAAGGTTCGAAGGGCAGCCAGGAGTCACGGGGCAAGCGATGCGAGGAAGAGCCAAGCAGCGATGCAGCCCGGGGCCCGTTTGATAGGGCAGAGCTGCTCTTGATAGACTGGCCAGCAGAGGGGGAAGAAACGGGCGGAAGTGGGGGAGGGAGAAGAGGGTGCACCTTGGAGGAGGCTCGAGGAGGAGGGGGTCCCTCGACTGGGTTGGCGTCCTGCACCTCACTCGCAGCGCTCCAGCTCCTCGCTCTGCACGGGCGGGCACGCCGCTCGCAAGCCTGCCAGCGCTTCCTGCCCATTCCGCCGACGGGCCCGCTCGATCGCCTCCTGCGCTCGTCAGTGGGCACAATCGCTTCCCATGCTCCTTTGAGTACTTCGGCAGCCTCAGGCTCAGCGCAAGAGCGCCCTGCAGCGTCCGCGAACCCGCCCGCGCTCGTCGTCCCCGCGCTACGGGTCGTCGGATTCTCATCAGCTCGTACGGCGAACGAGGTACGCAGGCGATGCGGGGACGCCTGCGCGTGCAGGTAGTGCTCCTGGGTGCCCACGGCGACATCTGAAGGACGCTTGCCTCGCACTCGAGTACCCGGGCGCGAGCGAGGGCTGTTCCCCACCTCTCGGGTTCTGCTGGCGGCCTGGGCCTGCTCGTCCTCCCCAAGCGGGGCTGTTCCCCCCATCTCCAGCGCTCAAGGGGGCGTGCCGGGATTGCCCTGCTCGGCGGGCGGGGGCGGGCGGTCGACGTCCGTGTCAGGCGCCAGCAGCGCTCCCTCGCAACGCGAAGGCTCCGATCGTCTCGCTACCTGCTCCGGCTGGGTCACGGGCTGCAACTCAGCGCAGGTAGTGGTCCTGCGGGGCACCCGTAGGGCGGAGCCGGGCCCTGCGCGGAAGCAGCGGCGGGCTCCCCCCGCCGCTTTCCCTCGTCGCCGCTTTCCCCGCCTCACCCACCCCGCCCTGCTCTCTCAACTCCGCTCTCTCCACTACATCCACTCCTTGTAGACGCAAATGGCCAATCAACCACACCCACCGCTCGAGAAGAGCGGCACTCCAACCACCATGCACGACCTCGAGGCGGGCAACCTGGGCTTGCTCGACAGCGACGGCGGCGCCTCCCTCCGTCGGCAGATCTCCGTCCAGCTCTCGCCTGAACAGTTCGAGCGTCTCTACCTCCAGCCAGGTGGTGCGAAGGCAAAGGGTGATCTTTCCAAGGTCCGTCGTCGTCGACGCTCCCATCGCTCGACTCCGCTTTCAGCTCGTGCGCGCCTCCGACTGACTCGCTTCCTCACCATCTCACAGCGCTTTGGTAACCCTACCCCGCTGGGCATTGCGTCGTTCCTCCTCTCCCTGACGCCGTTCTCGTGCTACCTCATGGGGTGCGTCGCCTTGTCCTCACTGGTTCCTTTCGCCCGAGTGCTTCCTCGACCTCGCTGTCTGGACCCAAGACTCGTACTGACACTTTTTACGTCATGGCGTTGCAGCTGGGTCGGTACCTCTACCGCTGCGGGCGCAACTCTCGTGTGCGTCGTCTGTCCTCGCCCTTCCGCTTCGTCGACTGACCTGGCAGCTCTCGAACAGTGGCGCTATGCTCGGCATGGGCGGCCTCGGCCTTACCCTCGCGGGCATCATGGAGTGGGTGCTCGGTGCGTTCTGATTGCTGCGTTCGTTATCTCCCCTCGCTCACGCTCATCCGGCGACCTCGTATCGCAGGCAACACGTTCACCTCGGTCGTCTTCATCACCTTCGGCGGCTTCTGGCTCAGCTTTGGCTTCCTGCTCCAGCCCATGCAGGGTATCGCGACCACCCTCGACGCGTGCGTCCCGCTCGCTTTCACGCTGGTACCCGCTCGAGGCTAACCTTTCCCTCATGCAGCAACTCTGTCGAGTACAATGGCGGCATCGCCATGTTCTTGGTCTGTGCGTTCCACCCTCTGCGTTTCTCGCTGAACGCGAAGCGTGAGGCTGACCTTCTCATCTCGGACAGGGTGGGCGGTCCTGGTGCTCATCTACCTCATCGCATCGCTGCGGACGAACGCCGTCTTTGTCGCTCTCTTTGGCTTCCTCGAGAGTGCGTCCCGCACAGTCAACCTTCATCGGCCTGTCTTCGCTCACACTCGCCCTCTTCCCCGCTCCGCAGTCACGTTTTGGCTCCTTGCCGTGATCTGTAAGTCTCTCACACAGCCTCCTCCGTATGTCAACCGCCTTGACTGACTCGCGACCTCTGCGTTCCAGACATCAAGCTCGCGTACGGCGACGTCGGGATGGTTCCCACCCTGCTTAAGGCGGCGGGCGCGTTTGCCTTCCTGACCTGCGCGATGGGTGCGTTCCCGCCTGCCCCTTCTTCACAGCTCGGGGTGACACTGACTTACTCGTTGCACCGCTCCTCGCAGGCTGGTACCTCGAATGCGTCCTCATCTTCGACTCCGTCGGCATCCCCATCAAGCTCCCCGTTGGCGACATGTCGTCCTTCATGTCTCGCCGTCGGCACCTCGCGTAACGCGCACTCCACCACGGACACGCTGCCAATGCGAGCGTCCCCGTTTCCTCTGCGTCTGCCACTCCGCGCTCTTCACGTCCTCCGCTATACGGCCCATCCCTGCCATCTTCTCGCTGTACTCTCGCTGTTGAGCATAATGTCCGTTTCCGTAGTCCGTGTCTCTCCTCTTGTCCGTGCCATCCTTTCCTCCAGTTCTCCTCGACCTCCCAGCTTGTCAGCATCCCCCAAATCCACTCGAACTGCAACGACCATCTACACACTCAGTTCCCGCTCGTCCTTCCCGCCGAGAACAGCGCCCCAACCCTGCTGAGCGCCGAGCTGACCGCCTCGCCAGCCTGCTCCACCGCATCCGCCGCCGCGCCGAGGAGGTCCGTCGCGGCGGGGCGGTCGTCGTCCGTTGGCGGGGAGGGGGACTTGCCTGGGCTGCGCGGGGTGCGAACGGGCGAGGGAGAGGCCGAGGGAGAGGGAGAGGGAGAAGGAGAGACGGGGCGAGGGCGTCGGCGGGAGGAGCGGGAGGGCGGGTGGAGTGAGTGGCGGTCGCGCGAGGCGTCGCCGTGGCCATCGCGAGGATCGGGAGTCTGGAGAGGGGCCGCGGAGAGTGAAACAGCACGAGAGGGAGGAGGACGCCGGCGGGAGGAGCGGGTCGACGGCTCCGGCGGGGGAGGCGGCTTGCGATGCGAGCGGGAGGAGCGGGACGGGCCTGCGGGAGGGCGCTTCAGAACGAGCTTGGAGGGTGAAGAGAGACGGGCGCACGGTCTGCTTCCTTGCGAGACGGCTGCGCCTCTGCCGCTGACCGCGACCTTCGCAAGTCGGCTTCGCGCCGGTCACGCCGCTTGCTTCGCCGGTCCGTTGCCCGTTCGTCGTTGTCCAAGTCGTCCAGCCGTGGCGGAGGTGACCCCGTCGACGCCATTGACGTCGTCGCGCTCCTCCTACCCGTTGACCGCCAGTCGTCCTCGTCTTCGTTGTCGCTGACGGGCCGCGAAATAACCAGAGCGGGCGTCGCCTTCCGGTCGCGTACCTTCTTCACGGCGACAGCCTCCTTCACCACCAGCTCCGCCTCGACGAACTGCGCCTCCTCCTTTTCCTCGTCCGCCCTCCGCTCCATCTCGACCTGCGCAAGGCGGATGCGCTCCCGCTCCGGCTGCCACATCTCGTACTCCCTGACCCTGCTCACGCGTCTGCGCGGACCTGATGGCATCGAGCTCGCGCGGCTCTTGCGCCGCTCGCGCCTGCCGCGGGGATCGTCCGCCTCCCTCGCCGCGAGCGAGTCCATCAGGTCCCACTTCTCGAGCATGAGCCGCGTCGCCGCGTCGGCGGAGAGCCTCTCGCGCACGTGCAGGCGCGGCGGCTCGGAGATGAAGGTGTGCGGCGAGGGGCGGCGAGGCGGAGGGAGCGGCGAGGCGGACCGGCGCGTCGAGGGCGGCGAGGCGTACAGCGACGAGGTGGGCGATCCGTCTGAGTCGAAGACGAGGTCGTAGTGGCGCCTGCGGGGCATCGCGCGAGCGTGTCGAGGAGGAAGAGGGAGAAGAGCGAGAGGAGGTCAAGGTGCAGGTCCGCGGAATGCAGGGGTGTCTCCTGTTGCCTTCATGGGACCGTGCGCACAAGTTGAGAAAGCCGCAGGCAAGCTGCAGGCGTGCACAGCAGTTGGATAGTCGGGCACGTACAGCGTGAGCACAAGGGGCGAAGCAAGCAGGAGTGCGAGTCCCTCGGGCAGGCGCAGTAGTTTCCCGCGCTCGACGCTCTCTCCAGCTCCTAGCGCGAAGCGTGGCGAGAACGATATCCAGCATTACACATACGACATATGACTCCGCAGAGCACGGCATTGAGCGAGCACGGGCATGAGAGGCGGCGGAGAATGTGCGGCGGCAACGCCAAGCGCTCCCGCCGAATTCAAGGCAGCGCCGCACCTTGTTCAGAACGCAGTTCGAGCCTGTGTGCTAGGACGAGCGAGTCAGTAGACTGCTCAGGTATCCTGCTGTCAAGGTTGCTGGGGCAAGCGGAGCATCAGGGAGTAGGATGTCAACCTGGCCGCACTCCGGGCCATCCAGGCATGGAGGCCCTTGCAAGCGAATGCGGGAGTACGGCGTTCAGTCGCAAATTATCATAAGAGCATCACACGCGCAGGCTGGGGGTCCTGGAGCCTGAGACGGCCCAGGAAGGGGAGAACGAGGGACCGGAGGGAGATGAACGTACCATCGCGACATGCCCCCGACCTGCGCTCCCTCCAGCGACCGCGGCACCTGTTGTTGCGCTCCTTCCCTCCGGCATAGTCCGCTTGAGCCACCCAACAAGCAGACACAGCCGGTCGCCGCGCGACAGAACCGACCAAGCTCCTCCTCCTCTCGCCATCCTCGAATGCTACACCGCAACGTCGGCACGAGTGTAACGTAGACCTTCTACGAGTGGCGAGTCGCTATAAACCCAGGCCTGTGCCGGGCGCTGCTCGACGGAAGGGAAAAAGTGCCGGCGCGTCGAGGGCGCTGGGCCAGGCTGCGGCGGGGCGAGGCGGCGTGCTGGTCCAGCAGGGAAGGCGCCCGTGCAAGCTGAGCACAGCTAGAGCGCGCTCTGAGCGAGAAGAGCGCGCGGCGAGTGAAGGGAAGGAGCGAGAGCAGCGCCCGCCTCGAGGAGCCGAAGGGGGAGCAGGCGAATCCGCGAAAACGTAGCCTGAGGAGCAGCGGGAACAGCCAGAGTGTCGGCTCAGTGTAGAGCGGGACCCTCCCCGTTACTATCCCGCTGCAAGCACGCGACGAGGCCCCTTCCTCCTCCTCATCAGCGCGTTCCTCCTCTCGCCTCTTGCCGCACCGCTCTTTCTCTTCCTGAGCTCCTGCTGAGTACGCGACGTGCTCCAGTCTACCTCAAGCTCGAGATTGCTGCTGGAATGGTGCGCTACCACCTCGTATTCACCACCCTCCTCCCTCGTTCGCTCACTCCCCCCACCCCACCGACGCACAGGCCACCGACTACCTCGCGCTGCTCCCTCCCGAGCTCGTCATCGTCATCTGCGACCTCGTACACGAGACGCACCCCATGCAGTACCTCGGCCGCGTCTCCAAGGCGTTCCTTCCCCTTGAGCGCGAGCGCACTTTCCGCAACCTCCGCATCACGTCGTACAAGAGCCTCGCCCGTCTCGTCGAGGCCATCCACACCAGCCCAGGCGCAGGCGTGTACGTCGCGACTCTGCACCTCGAAGATCGCCTCCAGCGGCCACGCGACTTGCCCCTCGTCCGCGACCTCGCCTCGTTTCTCGCGCTGCTGCCAAATCTTGAGGAGGTTGAGCTCGACGCGGTGCTTTCCACGGACCGCTTTCGTAGCGCACTCCAGTCCACGCCACACCCTGCCCTGCATAGTGTCGCCGTCAGGAATCCGCTCGATTGCCGGCGCGCGCGAACACTCGCCAATCAGCTTGACGGCGATGGGGTCCGTCCGCTACGTCTTTCTCACGGCTTTCGCCCCGGAGCTCCAGTTGTTCAGCGCGGGGACGGGGTCGGGGCACTACCTCCCATTGCAGGGAGACCTTGCCGGGTGGGCCGGCCTCGCGGACGTTCTCGCCTCGTCGCCTCCACTCTACAGCCTGCGCCTGGAGCAGCGCACGCTCGCCCCTAGCCGCCACCTGTTCACCCTCCTCCAGTCCATCGCGCACCCGCTCTCCCTCATATCGCTCGATATCCGTCAGCACTCCTCGCCTCCCGAGGATCCCAGCGCCGTCCTCGCCCTCTTTCCCTCCTTGTACAGACTGAAGCTCGGCGCGGGCATCCTGACTGCCTCTCTCCTGCCCGCGCTCACCGCCCTCCCTCGACTAGCTTTGCTCACCTTCAGCTATGTACGATTCACCCCTTGCCGACGTCCACCTCCTCGCGCTCATTGACGCCGTCGCACGGCGGACGCTCCCTCCTCTCGACATACTCATACTCGTCGTCTACCAACCCTTCTTGTCCGACAGCGACGATGGGATCGTCACCGACAAGGCTTGGACGGACGACCTCACGCTCGAGGGCATGGTCTCCGCCGTCGAGGCGGCGGACGCGGCAGGCGTGTGCATCTACGATCATGCAGTCGACCGTGCGCGTCAGGAGCAGGAGCGCCGCCAGCAGGCGGGCGCGGCGGCGCGGAGGGCGGCGGGGTGAGCGCGACGACGCGGCGGAGCGGCTTGAGCCGGATTGGCGGCGAGGGCGGGGCGAGGCTCCACGCTTGTTCTGTTCGTGCTATGCAGGTATGCCGTTATCGCCAGTGCAACGCGAGGCGAGCGTCCGCGCACGGGCGATCCGGCGCACTCTTCGCCGTGCGTAGTTCGCGCCCTCTTGGTCCTAGAAGACCGCCGGGCTGGAGACCCAATCCTCGACGTCTTCCTCTCTCTCTCGACTTCAGCCAGTTCGCGAGGTCGCGCCGAAAGCGCTGTCTATCCCCTTCCGCTCACGGCCATCTACCGCCCCGCCGCATCCGTCTCCCCCACCAGCACGAACACGACCTCCGCGTCCGGGACCTCGCCCTCGCGCCCGAGGACCGCAAGCCGCCGCGCAGGGACGTAGCTCACCGCGGGCGCGCCCTCCTCGTCGATGGGGACGCCGAGGACGCGGCGGGCGAGGGCGCGGACTGCGCGGAGAGGAAGGCGAGGGAGGAGTGTCAGCGCACAGTAGAGAGGTAGGGAAGGAGAGGGGAAGCGCACCGACGGAGACGGAAGCGAGCGACGGGCGGTAGAACGCGCGCACCTGCCCCAGCTTCGCGCGATCCAGCCCTGGGAGTGGGTGCGGCAGTGTCTCGTCTGCTCCCTTGGCGGGTCAGTTGCGCGCGCGGAGGAGGGACAGGGGAGAGGAGAACGCACCGAGCGAGCACGCGAGGAGAGCGAAGGCGGATGAAGAACGTGAGGAGGGCGAGGGGGTCGGCCGCGAGCGGTGGTACATGAGCGGGCGGGCGGTGGCATTCGAGACTGCTTGGTGAGAGCGGGACGGGTGTCAGCGCTACTGGCGTGATATGGAAGAGGGGAAGGAACGACGCACCCGTCTCCATCCTCACGCACTCGTCCGCCTCGCTCACGACGTTTCGCTCCTCCTCGTCGCTGTCGTCCCCATCCTCGGAAGGAGCGTACCTCGCCGCACCGCCGCAGTACGTCACCTGCCACTCGACCTCCGCATCTTTGGGAAGCGCGGCAGCCTCGACAGCAAGGAAGGGCGGGACGAGGGCATCATCCACGTCCTCGGACTCGTCGTCCTCCTCCTCCTCCTCGTCGTCGTCGTCCTCCTCCTCCTCCTCGTCGTCGTCGTCGGCGTCGTTCTCCTCCGCCCCGCCGCTCGCCGCCCGCCACACCGCCGCACAAGCCGCAACCCTCCTCCTCCACTGCTCCCCGCCCTCGCACGGCCCAACCCAGGCGACCGCACCCTCCGGCCTGCCCTCCCTCCCCGCGAGCGAGGCGTCCGCAACGCGCCGCAAGTGCTGCAGCGCGAGCGCGGCGTGGCGCGCGAACTGCGCTGCAGGGTCGGGCGCGGCGGCGGACGGCGGTGGGAGCGTGAGCATGGAGGGGAGGAGGGGAATTTGACCGGCGATGTGGAGGCGGTTGGCGGTCTGCGCGCGGGGGCGGTGAGCATGCAGAGCGGGAGGGAAGAGGAGGAGGAGGGGCACGCACGAGGACCGACTGCGAGTACGGCCCGATGTTCGCCGGCGCCCAGTAGCTCATGCTCTGGACGTGCAGCGCGCGCCTCTCCTCCCTTTCGTCCCCCGCGACGCGCGCCACGCCCTCGAGCTTGACCCGCCAGCCGCCCGCGATGCGCGGCCCGGGGACGGCGACGCACGCGCGCGTCGGCGGCGAGGTGCCGAAGTGGCGCGCGTAGACGGCGTTGATGCGCGGGAAGAGCGCCATTGTTGACGCGGAGGGGGAGAGGTACACTGTCAGGTGCGCGAGGGAGAGGAGGGAGGCGTCATGCGCGGCGAGGAGCGCTGTGCAACGGCGGCGGTCAGCACGCGGTGGAGCAGGGAGAGGAGGGCAACGCACCGGAGAGCGCCGAGAAACAGCCTTCCACCTCGTCCTCGATCTCTCCGCCGCGCTGCGGCGGCGGGGCAACCACCTCGGCGAGGAAGAGCCACCCGTCTTCCGTCCTCGTCGCGTGCGCGCGATGCTCCTCCGCGTCCTCGCGCACCTCGCGCACCTCCTCACCCTCCTCCTCCGCCCGCGCGCGCTCAAACGCCCTCGCGCCCGCCCTCTCCCACCTCCTCATCCCCCTCCCCCTCAGCTCCGGCACGCGCACGACACCCTCGCACAGCGCCCTCGCGCGCTTCCACCGCTCGGGCCCGCTCTCCGCGCCCTCGTACTCGGGCTTGAGCATCCCAAGCGCGAGCTCGTCGAGGTGCAGGTGCGCGACCGTCGCGTGCGGGTCGGGGGTCGAGACTACCGTGGTGATCTTCTCGCTGCGCGCGCGCGCCGTGGGTCAGCGAGGAAAGAGAGGGAAGGAGGGGAGTATGTACAGCAGGACGGGGCGGAGGAAGAGCGGCGCGTCAAGCGTGAAGGTCTCGTACTCGCCGCCTTCGCCGCACGGGTGCGTCTCGTACAGCTTGTTCTGCGGGCGGGCGGGCGGGCGCGCGACGTGCGTGCGCGCGTGAGCATCGTGCGGGGGCGCGAGTTCGCGCGCGCGCGCGGTGACGCACCAGCTTGAGCAGCGTCGGCTGCATCTCCGCGAGCGACTTGCCGAGGTGCTCGACGCCGAGTCCCGCGCCCGCAACCTTGACCAGGACGCTCCGCATCCCCGCGTCGACCATCTCGGCGAGGAGCTCCTTCTGCTCGCGCTCCCACAGCGGCGCGAGCGGGACGAGCCCGAGCCGCAAGCAGACGTGCTCGACGCGCACGCGCTGGTAGTTGGACAGGATCGCGCCGGCTGCGACAGCGCGCACGGAGGGGTGCGCGGCCTGCGGGAGGGCGGGGTCATCAGTCCGGGTTCGAGGCGCGCGGGAGGGTTGCTCGCCGAGGAAGCATGCTCGGGCGCGAGGAAGCTGGGATGCCTCGGCGCTTGTAAGGCAGATATGGCCGCGGGCGCCCGCAGATACTGCTGAGGGCTCCGAAGGATTGCTCAGGGCTAAGCATATCGCTGAAGGCTCGGAAGCAGACAGCATATTGCTCGAGGCTGTGCATATTGCCGCAGGCGGCGGCTCACATTGCTGAGGGCCCGGCAGGAGACAGCATATTGCTCAAGGCTGGGGGCCGGATATTGCCGCAGACGCCGGCCGATATTGCTCAAGGCTGGAGCTTGTTCATGGGAGACGGCGCACCTTTACTTGCAGGAGGAGCTTGTAGAGATCTTCTGTCTCGTCGCCGTCCTCTGCACTACTGGACCCACCCGCGCGGGAGCCATACTCTGCGCGCTGGTTGCGGGCGGTCCCTAGAATAGTCTCGGTGTAGAGCGGGAGGCCAATCGCCTGTGCGAGAGTCTTGAGGCCCGAGGATCCGACGGTCTGGTACATGAACGAGTCGAGCTCGTCCTTGCCCTGGGGCGGAACCAGGGAGGCGAGTGCGACGGGGGTGTGGCCCTGGAGGAGGGCGTGATGGAGGGTGTAGACCGAGTCCTTCCCGCCCGAGAGGAGGGCGACGAACTCCATCGTGCGCGGGTTGCGGGGACGAGGTGGGGGGAGAGGAAGCGCGAGACGGTCGCCGGGGCGGGGAGGGGCGCGGCAGGCGGGCTGGGAGCGTGCGCGGTGTGCCCTGTGAGGAAGGAGAGCTGCTCCCCTTGCGCGAGAGTGCGGGTTCGGAGGACGAGCGCTGTCCGAGATGAGGCGCCCGTCCGCGCTCAGGAGGAGAGCCGCGCCCTCGTCGACGGAGCCCGCTGGTGGAGCAAGTGCAGAGCCAGATCGACCCAGTTCCACCCAGACTCGACGTATCGCGACTCAGCCACGCGCTTGCCGCTGTTGCGCCTCTGCTGCGCCGCCCCTCGTTCGCTCCTCATCACCTCGCGCGTCGCCCCTCGCGCTCCCTCTCCCTCCCGCCCTCTCCCGCCGAGGAGTGCCCTGCGCGCCAGCATGCCGCCAAAGGTCAACCGCGTCGCAGCCCTCCGCGCAAAGAAGGCTTCCGCCTCCTCGTCCGAGTCGCCCTCGTCCTCCGCCGCCGCCTCGCCCGCCTCGACCGCATCGCCCCCGCCAGCAGCAGGGCCCGTCCCCTCCGGCTCACGCTCACCGTCACCCCCGCCCAGCAACGCCGCCGCCTTCCCCCCCGCCACCACCCTCCCGACCGAGCCCATGGAGCTCGACGACACCGCCGAGACGGGCGAGGGCGACGCAGACGATGCCCGCGATGCCCGCCCCGAGGTCGACACCTCCCGCCCGCGCAACGCCGTCCCGTCACCCGCCACCGCCGCCGCCAACGGCAAGGGCAAGGGCAAGGGCAAGGCGCGCGACGACACCGGCGGCAGCATGGCCGCCCTCCAGGACGTCGCCAAGGACGCCCACCACCTCGCACAGGGCCTCGAGGCACTAGGGCAGGAGACCTTTAACGGCAAGAGCCTCACAGACCCCGTCAAGTCCGTAACGGTGCGTCCCGCGACTTCCTCCAGCCTCGAGCACTATGCTCGTCTCCTGCCGAGCCTTCAGCAATATGCTCTCTCCTGCCCCGCCTGGGGCAATATATGCCGGCGCCTGCGGCAATATGCACAGCCCTGAGCAATATGCTGTCTCCTGCCGCGCCCGGGGCCATATCGCCCAGCCCTGAGCGATATCTGCTGGCGCCCGCGGCAGCATGCTCAGCCTTGAGCAATATGCTGTTGGCTGCGGGCGCCCGCAGCAGTGGGCCCAGCCTTGAGCAGTATGCTGTCTGCTGCCGCGCTGGGGGCGGTATCAGCTCGTCCTCCCGCCCGGAGCGATATCACCCGTCCGCCTCACCGCCATCTCGCCCTCGGAGACTCGCTCGCAGGGAGCATGCTCTCGCTCCGAGCAACCCTCCGAGCGACTCGAACGCGGCACTGACGCGCGCTTTTCCCCCCGCAGGACAAGTGGGACCTCCTGCCCGCGTTCCTCGCCGTCAAGGGTCTCGTCAAGCAGCACATCGACTCGTTCAACTACTTTGTCGACGTCGACCTGCAGGCGATCCTCCGCGCCAACGCGCGGATCACATCCGACGTCGACCCCAACTTCTTCCTCGAGTACACCGACATCCGCGTCGGCGCGCCCGAGCGCCCCGACGACAACGCCGCGACGTCGCAGATCACGCCGCACGAGTGCCGCCTCCGCGACCTGAGCTACTCGGCGCCGGTGTACGTCTCGGTGCGGTACACGCGCGGCCGCCAGGAGGTCGTCAGCAAGGGCATCCGGATCGGTCGCCTCCCGATCATGCTCCGCTCGAACAAGTGCATCCTGACGGGCAAGAGCAAGGGGCAGCTCGCCGAGTACAACGAGTGCCCGCTCGACCCCGGCGGGTACTTTGTCGTCAAGGGCACCGAGAAGGTCATCCTCGTCCAGGAGCAGCTCTCGAAGAACCGCATCATCGTCGAGACCGAGCCCAAGAAGGGCCTCGTCCAGGCCTCTGTCACCTCGTGCGCTCTCCCGCGCATGCACTCCCCCGTACAGTGCATCTCGCTGACGCTCGTCGCGTCCGCAGGTCGACGCACGAGCGCAAGTCCAAGACGTACGTCCTGACGAAGCACGGCAAGATCTACCTCAAGCACAACTCGATCCACGAGGACATCCCGATCGCGGTCGTCCTCCGCGCGCTCGGGATCGTCTCTGCGCGCGAGATCGTCCAGCTCGTGTGCGGCAACGACGACGACCACCGCGCGGCGTTCGCCATCAACATCGAGGAGCTCGACGACCTCAAGACCAAGGGTGGCGCGCCCATCCCCGTCCAGACGCAGCAGCAGGCCCTCGACTACATCGGCCACCGCGTAAAGGTCATCCGCAAGACGCCCGGCGCGCCCGGCTCCGGCGGAGGCGGGTTCGGCGGCGGCGCGTGGGCGCCCAAGCGGCCCGCGAGCGAGGAGGCGATCGAGGTCCTCGCGACGGTCGTCCTTGCGCACGTCCCCGTCGAGGACCTCAACCTGAGGCCCAAGGCGATCTACATCGCCAACATGGCCCGCAGGGTCCTCCTCGCGATGAACGACCCCAAGAACGTCGACGACCGCGACTATGTCGGCAACAAGCGCCTCGAGCTGTGCGTTCGCGCTTCCTTTCCTTGTGGAGCGAGTGCTGACGAAAAGAGAGGGCACGCAGCGCGGGGCAGCTCCTCTCGCTCCTGTTCGAGGACCTGTTCAAGAAGTTCAACCACGACCTCAAGACCAACATTGACAAGATCCTCAAGAAGGCGAACCGAGCGACCGAGTTTGACGCGATCAAGCAGTTCCAGCTGCACGGCGACGGCATCACGCAGGGCTTTGTCCGCGCCATCTCGACCGGCAACTGGTCGCTCAAGCGGTTCAAGATGGAGCGCGCGGGCATCACCCACGTCCTCTCGCGCCTGTCGTTCATCTCGGCCCTGGGGATGATGACGCGCATCTCGTCCCAGTTCGAGAAGACGCGCAAGGTCAGCGGTCCGCGCGCGCTCCAGCCCAGTCAGTGGGGCATGCTCTGCCCGAGCGACACGCCCGAGGGCGAGGCGTGCGGCCTCGTCAAGAACCTCGCGCTCATGACCCACATCACGACCGATGTCGACGAGGAGCCCATCTGGAACATCTGCTTCCTGATCGGCGTCGAGGGTGCGTCCTCCCTCCTCCGCTTTTCGAACCGCGCTCCACTCCGCGCTTCGGACTCGTCGCTGACAACCACGCCCGCCCCGCGCAGATATCAACGTGCTCGACGGGACCGAGATCTACGCCGAGGGGCACCTCGTCGTCTACCTGAACGGCAACGTCCTCGGCCTGACGCGCTGCGCGCCGCGCTTCGTCCGCACGTTCCGCCAGCTGCGCCGTGCCGGCCGCATCAACGAGTTCGTCAGCATCTACGTCAACTTGCAGCAGCAGGCGATCCACATCGCGAGCGACGGAGGGCGCATCTGCCGCCCGTTGATCATCGTCGAGGAGGCGAGGAGCAAGGTCAAGGAGATGCACATGAAGGTGCGCTTTCTCTTCCCGCGCGTGCCGTTCTCGTCGCGGACGAGGCTGACCCGCCCCCGCCCGCCCGCAGATGCTCCGCGACAAGGTCATGACGTTCGACGACTTCCTGCGCAAGGGCCTCATCGAGTACCTCGACGTTAACGAGGAGAACGACGCGTACATCGCGCTGTACGAGAACGAGCTCAAGCCCGAGACGACGCACCTCGAGATTGAGCCGTTCACGCTCCTCGGCGCCGTCGCGGGCCTGATCCCGTACCCGCACCACAACCAGTCGCCGCGCAACACGTACCAGTGCGCGATGGGCAAGCAGGCGATCGGCGCGATCGCGCACAACCAGCTCAACCGCATCGACACCCTCTTGTACCTCATGGTCTACCCGCAGACGCCCATGTGCCGCACGCGCACGATCGAGCTCATCGGCTACGACCAGCTCCCCGCCGGCCAGAACGCCACCGTCGCCGTCATGAGCTACTCGGGGTACGACATCGAGGACGCCCTCATCCTCAACCGCGCGAGCCTCGACCGCGGCTTTGGCCGCTGCCAGGTCTTCCGCAAGTACGTTACGCTCCTCAAGCGCTACCCGAACGGCATGTACGTGCACGCTTTCCCTCTATCTTCCTTTTGACGGGGGATTGAGACTGACACGCCCGCGCGCAGGTACGACCGCCTCGCCGACCCGCCGAAGAGCGAAGCGGGCGAGGTCCTGCCCAAGTACGGCGCGCTCGACCTCGACGGCCTCGCGCACATCGGCGAGCAGATCAACCCGGGGCAGGTCTACATCAACAAGCAGACGCCGTCGAACGCGCACGACAACCAGCTCCCGGGCTCGGAGGCGCCCGCGGGCGGCGACGCGGCGCCGACGTGGAAGAACACGGGGATGAGCTACCGCGGGCCGATCCCGGGCTACATCGACAAGGTGCTCCTAACGGACACGGACTCGGACTCGACGCTCGTCAAGGTGCTCATCCGGCAGACGCGCCGCCCCGAGCTCGGCGATAAGTTCTCGAGCCGGCACGGGCAGAAGGGCGTCTGCGGCTTGATCGTCCCGCAGGAGGACATGCCATTCAACGACCAGGGCATCTGCCCCGACATCATCATGAACCCGCACGGGTTCCCGTCGCGCATGACGGTCGGCAAGATGCTCGAGCTCCTCAGCGGCAAGGCGGGCGTTCTCCGCGGCACGTTCGAGTACGGCACGGCGTTCGGCGGGTCCAAGGCCGAGGACATGAGCCGCGTCCTGATCGACGCGGGCTACTCGTACGCCGGCAAGGACTACCTCACGAGCGGCATCACGGGCCAGCCCCTCGAGTGCTATGTCTACATGGGCCCCATCTACTACCAGAAGCTCAAGGTGCGCCCTCCTGCGCCTCTCCCCCGCTGGAGATCCACGCTGACCCGCTCTCCCTCCCTCCGCAGCACATGGTCCGTCTTCGCTCCCGCTCACCCTTCTCTCGATCGGCCCGTACTGACGATCTCCGCGCCCATAGGTCCTCGACAAGATGCACGCGCGTGCTCGGTGCGTCGCACTTCTTCCTCTCCTCCCGCTCTCGCCCGCGCTGACTCCTCTCCTTTCACGCCCATAGCGGCCCGCGCGCGGTCCTCACTCGCCAGCCGACCGAAGGTCGTTCGCGCGACGGCGGTCTCCGCCTCGGCGAGATGGAGCGCGACTGCCTGATCGCGCACGGCGCGTCGCAACTCCTCCTCGAGCGCCTGATGGTCTCGTCCGACGCGTTCAAGGTCGACGTCTGCCAGGAGTGCGGCTTCATGGGGTACAACGGGTGGTGCGCGAGGTGCAAGAGCGCCAAGAGGGTCGTCAAGCTCATGCTGCCGTACGCGTGCAAGCTGCTCTTCCAGGTGCGCCCAGCTGCCCCCCTCTCACCCAGACCGCGTCTGACGCGCCCCGCCCCGCCTGCAGGAACTCCTCGCGATGAACATCGCCCCGCGCCTCGTCCTCGAAGACGCCGTCTAGGATCTTCCCGCCTTCCCCTTGCTCCACCCCTTCGCGCCCGCCTCACGCCCCCCTCGCACGCCATTCGCATCCCGCCGATACCCCCCTCCTCTCTTGTTGCAACATAGCTAGTGATCTGATTCATCGCGGCGAGGCGGGAGAGCATGAGCGGCGGAAAGAGCGGGAGGAGCACGAGGAGGAAGTGGAGCCCTTCATGAGCTTTCCTTCTCGCCCGCTCCATGCGCGCTCCAGCAACCCTCTATGATGCGCGCAAACAGTACATCACCGATCTCCGCCCTCACAACGTCTTCACCACCTCGCCCCCTCCCAATGCGACCATCTCCTCCCCCTCGAGCCAGTCGATCACGCCCGCGTAGCTCGTCAACGAGTTGAAGAGGATGCGGTCCCGCCGCGTGCGGAAGCGCGATTCGAGCATGTACGAGACGTGCCGGTGGAAGAGCGGGTAGATCAGCCCGTGCGAGGTCGAGAGGCGGAGGAACTCCTGTGCGCGGGAAGTGCGAAGATGTCAAGCGCCGTTAGTGAGGAGCGGAGAAGGAAGCGCACCTGGATCGCCGGGAGTGGCGTCTGCGAGTGGCCTGCGAAGAGCGCCTGCGAGGCGGGGAGCGAGGTCAGCGAGGAATGGGGGGAGCGCGAAGCTGTTGCACGCACCGGGTTGGCGAGCAGCCCTCGTGCGCTCATCACACCCCTGACGCCCGTCTTCGCCCTGAGCGCCTCGCCGTCCTCGCGCGTGAAGACGTCGCCGTTCGCAACAACGGGAACGGCACCCTTCGCGCAGCTCGTCGCGAATGCGATGCCTTCGGGGTTGACGGGGTGCCCTTCGGACGACTGGTGACGCGTCCGCCCGTGGACAATGAGGATATCGGCGCCGCCGGCGAGCGCTTGCGTGACGAGCTCGTTCGTCCGCCTGCGCGGGGGAGGTTCAGCGTGCGTTGGGTCGGGAGAAGAGAGGATGGCGCACGTCGGATCGTCGTCGATCCGGATCTTCACGCTTACGGGGAAGTTCCACCCTAGCCGCTGCTTCGTTGTCCGGACGAGGTCGCGCACCAAGTCCGGCTTGCGGAGCAGAGCGCAGCCGATGCCCTCGTGGTAAGCCCACTTCTGCGGGCAGCCTGCGAGACCAAGGAGGCGTTGGTGAGCGTCTGGAAAAAACGCGAAGGGGAAGAACGCACCGCAGTTGAGGTCGATCCCGTCCACCCACGGCTTCGCCAGCTCGGCCGCCTCCGCAAGCTGCAGCGGGTCGTTTGCGGCGAACTGGAGCAACAGCCGCCCCTTGACCTTTCGCTGGCGCTTCGTGCGTGCCGCTGGCTCCGCATGCACGCCTCGCCGCGGCTCAGGCGCCGGGTCCCACTCCGCGACGGACGGGCCGGTGTGCCGCTCGGGGAGGAAGAACGTCCCGCGCTCGGTCGTCGACGTGCTGAAGTCGCTGTCGCGGGCGATGGCGGAGCGGCTGAACTCGGCGGCGCTGCCGGCGGGAGGAGGAGGGTCAGGGAGGCATGCAAGGAGGAGGACGGGGAACATACAGCATCATCGGCGTCCAGATGAGGTGCGTCTCGTACTGGGCCACTAGCGCTCGGAAAGGGAGCTTTCCATAGCGCACCATGGGCGCTAAAGGCGCGCGACCACGCGGAATAACTTCATCAGTTCGAGCGGAGGAGGCGAGGCGAGGAACACGCACCACATGCGTTGATGCCGTCAAAGTCGCGCAGGACGTCCTGAGGGAGGAGCTCCTCCGCTACATCACGGTCTTGCGCCTCCGCGTCGTATGCAGAATCGCCGCCAAACTCGTCCGTGCTCATCTCCGCGTCCGTCGTCGTGGCGTTCGTTGCTGTATAGGACGCTTGAGAAGCGAGGGTGCAAGCTGGATAGCTCTAGAAGCAGGCAGAAGAAGCGAGAGTTGAGCGGTGTGGCGATGAGGACACCTTCGTGAGCGGCGGCGGGAGGAGGAGGAGAACAGGGTGGTCGTTCGGGGTGCCCGCTCGAAGCATGCGCCTGCCTTAACTCAAGGGACAGTCTATTGTCGTCCACGAAGCGCTACAGCCGAAGGAGTGTGTTGGAGAGCAGGCCTTGCGCTTTCACGCTCTACTGGACGGCGCTCGCGGCTTAAGTGCAGATGGCGGCGAGCGAAGCATGCTAGGTTCCGCTTCCGACCTACGGCCGCTACAGAGCTCTAAAGGAGAGATGCTGCGACGCCTTCAACTTATTCCCTGGATCCTGGCAGAACCCGCCGAGGAAGCGACCATCCTTCCTCAGCTTGCGTGTATTCGACGTAGATCCGGGTACACCCGACATTGAGTCTGCGATTGCAACGCGAGGAGGAGAGAAACCCTGAGAAGGGAAGGCAGGGAGAGCGGTGGAGCGGGACGAAGGAGGGAGACGGAGGAAACGGAGGGATGGAACACACTCCTTCAGCGAACGGCCCGCCGTCTCAGTTGCCTGGCGGCGTGTGGCGCCACTCATTCCACCGAAGAGCGCCAACAGCAGAGAGAGGATGACGCCCAAGGGGATGGCGAGGTGC
Source organism: Rhodotorula kratochvilovae (assembly GCA_019926025.1). NCBI lineage: Eukaryota > Fungi > Basidiomycota > Microbotryomycetes > Sporidiobolales > Sporidiobolaceae > Rhodotorula > Rhodotorula kratochvilovae. The sequence goes on from JAHSUG010000012.1 coordinate 279,672, forward strand.
GAACAACGGATAACAGCGTCGGAGAAGACGCCGCAGCCGACGGCGGTCGATGCGAGGAATGGCGGCATCGAGACAGCAGTCTTGCCCTGTAAGCACCAGCGTGGTAGGGTGGACGGCGTGTGCAAGAAGCGGGAAAGTTGAGATAGCAGGATGGGCTGTTGAGCGTGAAAGCGATTGCGCACGGGTGTGCGTGGCGACCGGGGCCGCAGTTGCGGCGAACGTGTCTTGCGGCCCCATACGCACGAAGGGTAGTCCCTCGTTGGTTGGTAACCTGCGCTGGCAACACCGCCTGTAGCTGCGGACGGACGAGCGAGTGCAGTTGAAGCGCAACGTCCAGGAGCTGGAGGCCACTCCTTCACGGGGACGTCCCGCACGTTTGCAGCCGCGCGTCCGCGGCAAACAACAAGGCTCGTCTGAGTTCGCCAAGCAAGCGAGAAAGCCGTACAGCAGCGGGAGAAGCCAGAGCCCGCCTCGCCCGCTCCGCCGTTCGCGCGCTCCTTCCGCCGCGCACCACGCGTTCGCGCGCATTTGCCGCGCTCGGCGTGCCACTGGACGAGAGGTGCGAGCTTGTCTAGCCGGTCGGGCAGCTTGGAGCACCGACAAGCAACCGAGAAGAGTGGGGGCATGTCTACCGCGAGGGTCGCGAGCGGGTGAGATGGCGAGCGCGCGCAGCCTTGGCCGGGAGCAGCTGGAGAGGCGGGCGCACGGACGCGCCTCCTGCAGCCCGCGCGGCTTTTCGAGGGTGCAGGGAGGAGGCGAGAGAGCCGCAACCGCGGATGCTGCCTCCTTCCTTTTTCGTTCACCGCTCCTCCACACTCAATTCTCCCCGGACCGACCCGGGCGACGTCATCCGACGCTGTTTGCAGCACTTGTTTGTCCCATCTCGCGCGACCCGACATCCGTCCCGCGCGTGCTTGGCAGACGAGTGTGTAGACGAATCAAGCGGGGCAGCAAAGCACGGCTGCGTCATTTCATTCGGGCAGCAGCGTCACCTCGCCAGCCCGTAAGAATGGACGTGGCGAGAGTGGCAAAGATGCAGGTGCTGGCGGGGCAAGGAGGAGGAGGAGACGACCGCGAGGAGGAGAAGCGCTCGCGCGAGTGCGAGGGGGTCCCTCTTTTGACCCAACCGGAGGTCGGTGTGGGCCGTGTGGGCGCGCGAGGAGCGACGCGGAGGAAGGTGGAGGACAAGGCCGAACGCGCTAAAGTCGGTAGCGGGGTCGAGGGAAGGGGTCCCTCGAGGCGGGGAGTTTCTCGTCCGTCTCCCGTTTGCACGCCTCTCTCTTTCCTTCTCCTCGCTCCTCCCACCGACACCACTCGTCGCTATGAGTCTGGTCAACGACAAGCAGCGCCATGAAGGGGAGAAGAGGGAGTTCACCCACAGCTCGCCTGCTCCTTCGCACGACGGCCCCGTGGCGAAGAAGGGCGGCTTCCAGGGTACCTCCATGCCTGAGGGCACCAGGTGCGTCTTGCCACCGACGACGCCTTCCTCTGAGCGACGAAAGAGCTGACCCAGCGCGCTCAATCCCCTCCTCAGCCTCGACGCCTCCGGCATGCCCACCTACATGGGCGCAAACGGCAACAAGCTCGGCGCGCTGGTCACCATCTGCGCCTCGATGGGATTCATCCTGTTTGGGCGAGTCTCTTTTCCATCTTGCGCGACGTGGGCGCCGTCGCCGCCTTCACATGCGAGCGTTCAGCGGCTAACCTTCGCGCTCGCGCCTCCGCCCGCAGTTACGACCAGGGTGTCATGAGCGGTATCATCTCGGCACCCCAGTTCATCAGCGTCTTCCCGGCTTGCGACCCTGCCGCTCAGGGAACGTACAAAGGTGCGTCGGAATCTCGACTGGCCCGCCGACTACGCTGATCGCGCGCGCTCCTCCACAGCCTCCGTCCTCCAGGCGTTCTACGTCGCCATCTACGAGATTGGCTGCCTCGGTACGCCCGCCTCCTCCTCGACTCGAGCGATGCGTTTGCTGACGAGCTGGTCCTCCTGCAGGCGGCGCCATCTTCGCCCTCATGTTCGGTGACCGCCTCGGCCGTCGCAAGATGATGTTCACCGGCGCGGTCGTCCTCATCCTCGGCGTTATCATCCAGATCACTGCGTTCCGCGGCAGCTGGGCTGGCGGCCAGTTCATCATCGGCCGTATCAGTGCGTCTCGTGTCTTTCCGCTACTCGCGCGTATGGCGAGCTGACCCGCTTCCCTGCAGTTACTGGCCTCGGTACTGGCTTCGAGACGTCGACCATCCCGACCTGGCACGCCGAGTGTGCGAAGGCGCACTCTCGCGGTTTCGCCGTCTTCATCGAGGCGGCCATGATCTCGACCGGCACCATGGTCTCGTACTGGGTCGACCTCGGCTTCTCGTACATCGACTCGTCGGTGTCGTGGCGCGTCCCCATCGCCCTCCAGTGCATCTTCGCCATCGGCCTCATCCTCATGCTCATCTGGCTCCCCGAGTCGCCCCGTTGGCTCATCTCCAAGGGCCACATGACCGAGGGCCAGCGCGTCGTCGCCGCGCTCGAGCCGGCACCGTTCGACAGCGAGACGGTCATCCTCCAGGTCAAGGTCATCGCCGACTCGCTCGAGGGCCAGATCCGCCAGCGCAAGCGCGACCTCATTACCAACGGTCCGACGCAGCACTTCCGCCGCATGCTCCTCGGCTCGTCGTCGCAGTTCTTCCAGCAGGTCGGTGGCTGCAACGCCGTCATCTGTGCGTCCCTCTGTTTCTCTCCCGGAGGACCGCGCTGACCTTCCGCTCCCTCCAGATTTCTCGACTCCCATCTTCGAGGAGTACCTCGGCCAGAGCCGCCAGATGGCGCTCATCCTCGGCTCCGTCCTCGCCACCGTCTACGCGCTCTCGGCGTGTATCTCGTTCCCGCTCGTCGACAAGGTCGGCCGCCGCAAGCTCTACTTCATCGGCACCATCGGCCAGGCCGTCTCCATGTTCATCATCATGGGCTGCCTCATCCCGGGCAAGGACAGCAACGCGACGAACGGCGCCGTCGTCGGGTGCGTCTCCGCCGTCCCTCTCTCGCCGACTCGACCCTGACTTTCGCCTCTCTCTCGCCCGCAGCATCTTCCTCTTCCTCACCTTCTTCGGCTTCACGTGGCTTGAGCTCCCCTGGCTCTACCCCGCGGAGATTAACCCCCTGAAGACGCGCACAAACGCGAACGCCGTGTCGACGATCAACAACTGGCTCTGGAACGTGCGTTCTCCTCCCCCTCGCTCCTACCCTTCCCCTCAGGCTCACGTTCCCTCGTGCGCAGTTCACGGTCGTCATGTTCACCCCGCCGTTCCTCGCCTCGACCGCCGTCGGCTGCTTCGCCTTCTTCGGCGCGATCAACCTCTGCTTCCTCCCGGTCATCCACTTGTGCGTGCCTCCCCCTGGTCCTCCTCCCGCTCTACTGCTGACAAGCCGCGTCCCGCACAGCTACTACATCGAGACGGCTGGCCGTTCGCTCGAGGAGTGCGTTCCTTCCTTCCCTCTCCTCCCTCCCACCCCTGCTGACCTCGCCCTTCCCACCCACAGGATCGATGTCATCTTCGCCCGCGGCTACGTCGAGGGCGTGTCGTACGTCAAGATGGCCAAGGAGATGCCGCGTCTCTCCGGCGCCGAGATCGAGGCAGAGTGGCAGCGCCTCGGCCTCAGCGACGAGGCGCGCCCGCAGTCCGCGATGGGCTCGGTCGCGTAATGCGAGGTCACCCCCGCCGGCGGCACCTGTCCCTTTCCCCTTTTCCCTCTCGCATCGCACGTCCTCCACCGCTCGTCGACTCTCGTCGGCGAGCACGAAGCCTATCTATCGCGCTTCGGAGCGACTCACCCACCCCATGTCTTTATTCCTCATTACACCATTACACCAACCGTACAGCCGCCTGTTTATACGACCTCCCTCGTCCGCCCTGTCCATACAGCCTCTCCCTCGCCCCTAGATACCCCTCCCCCTCCTCGCCCTGTTAGTGCCCCCCTCCTCGATCGCTCTCTGTGCTTTCCTTATATAAGCCACCTTTGATCGTTATACGAGCGCGTTGCTAGACACCGCTCCCCCTTCGACGCGTAGATGCAAAGAACGCATTCCATCGCCACCGTTGCTCTCCAGTGAGATGGTGTTCTGCGATCCGCCTGTGCTTCAACACTCAGTGCCGAGCTGATTTTGCGGCTGGGGTCCGCAGCCCTTGTGAAACCGCTTGCTCGTCGGAAGCGGTTTCGGCGCGAACGAGCGGAGTGTACGTTGCTGGACGGAGGCGGATCAAGGCGGTTCGACCGCCACTGCTTGATCTCACGCAGGAGGAACGGAACACGCGCGACCAGCAGACAGACCTCCGTCTGTCGGAGTGAGGGTAGCATGGTCTCGAAGCGCTGCGAGCCGCGCTGGCGGACGGCGCGGGAGACCTGCGGGAGGCGCGAGGCTGCGAACCGGAGAAAGCAACGACAAGCGGACGGCCAGCACGACCAGCTCGTCCAAGGTACCTTCGCAACCGTCACTGCGAGCGCGCGCGTCCGTACGTGCTGCGGAAGAGCTGTTCGGCGGTTTGACTGATGAGAAATCGAGGCGGGGACGAGAAGAGCGATGACCACAGCGACAGCAGCGCTACCAGTCGGAGGTCCGAGCCAGAGCTATATCTGCGAGATACGAGCAGTAGGAGGTCCACCTGGAGGCGTGAAGGCGAGCAGCTGATAGCGACGAGCGAGAGAGCGGCGGCGAGCGGGTTCGCCTCGACACTCTCGCCGACTCGCCCCGACCGAGCCGGAGTCGCGCTAGACAGCTTGAGGGAGACTGCCTCGAGACCCGCAGACACCGCCGCGCCCGCCCAGCGTCACCGCTCCCCCTCTCACGTCCAGCACCGCCCCGCCGATGAACGGCGCCAACGAGCCTCTCCCGCTCGAGAGCCGTGCTTTCCTCGTGTTGCATGCCTCTGTGACCGGCACCGCGATCGACACGGCCGAGCGGATCGGGCGCAGGGGCAGGCGCGAGGGCTGGGCGGTTACCGTCAAGAGCGTCGCCCAGTTCAACCAGGTGCGCTCTGCATTCCTCTCCCTGCATAAGCGGCCAGGAGGTAGAGCTGAGCAGTATGAAACAGGCCGAGCTGCTCGAGCACGGCCTCGTTGTGTTTGTCGTCCCGACAACCGGCAACGGCGCGACCCCGCCGCAGTTCATGCCGCTCTGGACAGCGTTGCTGCACCCCGGCCTCCCGCCCGACTTCCTCGAGGACCTGCGGTGCGTGTACCCCTCCTTCAATGCGCACAGGAAACTTACGAGCCGAACGAACGCAGGTACGCGGTGTTCGCGCTGGGCGACTCGAGCTACGGCAAGTACAACTGGGTGGGGAAGAAGCTCTCGCGGCGGCTGGACTCGCTCGGCGCACATGCGGTGGTCGAGCGCGGCGAGGGAGACGATCAGAACGAGTGGGGGTGTGCACCTCCCCTGCCTTCTCTCTGTCGCGCTGCTGATCCTGAGCGAACAGCGTCGAGTCGACCTTCCCCGACTGGCTGGACCGATTCTTCGCCGCCATCGACCCGCTTTACCCCCTCCCAGCGGGGTTCACCAAGCTCCCGCTGACCGCCACCCCGCCGGCGCGCATCCGGCTCGAGAAGGTCGCGTCGCCGTCGTCGCCCGTCAAGCCGCTTGCGGATAACGCGCCGCTACTTTGGACGGATGATGCACGGTGGGCGCGGCTGGTGAAGAATGAGAGGGTCACGAGGGAGGACTGGTACCAGGACGTGAGGGAGATCGAGCTCGAGGTGGAGGGCGTCGAGGAGAACGAGCGGACACGGCTGTGCGTCCTTCCCGCTGGCCGTCTGATCCGCAGTACTGACGAGTCGCGCGCAGATATGCGGCCGGAGACGTGCTGGAGATGCGGCCGCAGAATTCGAAGGAGGACGTCGACCGGTTCCTCGGCTCGACGGGTTGGGCCGACATCGCCGATGAGGTCTTCCTTGTCTCGCCGAGCAACCACGGTGCGCGGTGTTTTTCGCTGCCTCGCTTTCACGCTCGCTGACCGCCTTCCCGCTTGCAGACCAGCCGCTGCCTCCACACCATCCGACACCATTCCGCACCACCCTCCGCTATCTTCTCACGAACGAGCTCGACATTTCCTGCGTGCCGCGGCTGTCCTTCTTCGAATGGCTCGCGGCATTCTCGGAGGGCGACATGGAGGAGAAGCTGCGGTGGTTCTGCGAGCCCGCAGGACAGGTGTGTCTTCCCCTTTCGTCTCCGACGGCCCCGCTAACAAGTTCGCGCAGGATGACCTCATCGACTACACGCTCCGTCCGCGGCGAACGGTGAACGAGGTGATCTACGAGTTTCGGGCGGCAAAAATCCCGCCAGACTACATCTTCGACCTCCTCCCGCCCATCCGCCCGCGGGGGTTCTCCATCTCGTCGTCTCCCGCTGTGCGTTTCCTCATGTGCCTCCAGTCGCGCAGTCGCACTGACGCAGGGAAAACAGGCGCACAACGGCAAGGTCGATCTCCTCGTCGCGATCGTGCAGTACCGGACCACGCTCTCTGTCCCACGCAAGGGCCTGACAACGTCGTTTCTCTCCTCCTTCCCCGTCGGTGCGTCCTTTCCTCCCCCACCCTCTCCCATTGCCTGCCTAGCCTGTCCCTTCCTAACCCGCGCGAACAGGCGCCCGCCTCCCGATCCGCTTCGACCCCTCAGGCCAGCTCAAGCTCCCCGCGGGGACGCCTCCGCTCATTATGGTGGGGCCCGGGACGGGCGTTGCGCCGTTCCGCGCACTGATGGAGGAGCGGGTTCGCGCCGGGGCCAAGGGTGCGTTGCGCGTCGTCTCCCTCTCTCACCGGGAGTGCGAATCGGCTGACGGGTCGAAAACACGCAGACAACCTCCTCTTCTTTGGCTGCAGGTCCGAGAAGGCCGATTGCTACTTCCGCCCGTACTGGGACTCGCTCGTCCAGCGCGGATTCCTCACGCTCAGCGTCGCACCGTCGCGGGACCAGGTGCGCTCTCACCACTCGTTCTGGTTGAAGAGGAGGTGCTGATGCGTCGGGGTCGAGAAGGAGGACAAGGTGTATGTGCAGCACAAGATCCCGGAGCACAAGGAGCAAGTGTGGGACTTTGTCCAGCGCGGCGGGGTGGTCTACGTCTGCGGGTGCGCCTCCTCCGCCCTTTCTCCTCCTTCCCGTTCCGCCCTGACGTCGCAATGGGCTGACACCCGCCCCGCGCGCAGCTCCTCGACCCAGATGCCCAAGGCGGTCAAGAAGTCGCTCCTGGCCGTCTTCCGCGAGATGGGCGCGCTGGACGAGCAGGGTGCGGAGCGGCTGTGGGACGGGATGGAGAGGGAGGGAAGGCTGGTCGAGGAGACTTGGGGGTAGATTGCGCGGGCCGGGAAGGGGAGGTAGACGAGGAGAAACGGGGATGCGATTGCGCGAACGCGCCAGGGTGACATGGCTGGTTCCCCGCAAGGCTGTAACGACGTGAAGGCTTCGCGGACAGCCCTTCTCGCTGCGACGGTGAGATGTCAACCTTTCCTCCTCGTCCTCGCTGTTGACCTCTTTGCTCCGGCACTTTACGATGCTCCGCTGATGCCCTCTCCAGGCTCCTCCGCCAGCTCCGACTACGGCTCTGAGCTCGACTACGCCGACGCTGCGCTCGAGGCGCAGCTCTCCGCCGTCGACGGCGCTACGGCGGTTGAGCGACGATGCGAGGTGGGGCGGGTCGAGATCGCGCTCGAGGGGGATGGCGGCGCTGTGAGCGGGGGACAGGCCGGCACAGGGGAGGCCTCGGAGGACGCACGGCTCGCCCACGGGCTGGAAGCGGTCGGGCTCGACGGGGGACTCGCCGCGACTCGGGAGAACCTCTGGTGCGTCGCGTCCTCTCGCTCTGCAGGCGGTGGGGGCCGTGAGCTGCCTTCCTGTGGATCGCCTGGATGTGCTCAATTCGCTGGTCAATGCGCAGGAGCTGCGGCGACTGACCGTCTCCTCCCCACCTCGCAGGGAGCGCTTCCGAAAATGGCGCGGCTGGGGCGCACTCAGCGTCTCTGACCTTGCCGGCCCCTCTTGGTGCGAGTGGCAGCACTTTTACCGCCTCCTCAGCAAGCCTCACCTTCCGCCGCTCCTCCGCCCGGCGACTATCACCACCCCCTCGGGCGCGACCATCGCGGTCGACACGGCGCGGACAGTCTCGCGCGAGCGCGTCCTCGACCGCGGGAGGGAGGTGCATGCCAAGATCGAGCGCGAGGTGATGGGCCCCGTCGAGGAGGTCAAGGTCGAGGTTCAGGGCAAGGAGGAGTGGTGGGCGCTTCGCGTGCTCAATACGGCGGCGTGCCTCGAGACGCTGCTCCAGACGGGCAGGGTGGTACGTTCCTCCTCCCTCTCATGCTGGGCGGGCGTTGACGGTTGGAATCGCAGCGCGAAGTCCCGGTCGTCGGCTGGGTCGGAGACTTCCTCGTCTTCGGCGTCTGCGACGAGATCGAGCGACGCGAGATCCCCCCGCCCAACCTTCCTCCTATCCCACCCACTCCTTCCGCTACTGCCGCCCGTCCGCCCACGCCGTCGAAGGGCAAGAAGCGCGCCGCGTCGCCCGCTCCTCCCGCCACGCCGAAGAAGGACGAGCAGCGCACGCTGCAGCAGTTCTTCTCGCCCGTCGCGTCGCCGTCGCAGCGCGCGAAGGGGAAAGAACGCGCGGTGGAGGAGGTGCTGGACCTAGCGAGCGAGGAAGAGCGCGACGGGAAGGAGGAGGAGCAGCTCAAACGAAGGTGGACGTTCGTGCTGAGCGATACAAAGACGCGGTGCGCCCTCATCCCTCTCCTCGCTAATGCGTATCGCTCACGCCCGGCGTGGGCAGCTTCAACCGCTCAATCCCCTCCGAAGCCGAGTCGCGCCCCGCCCGCCTCCAGCTCATGCTGTACCACCGTCTCCTCACCGCGCTCGTCCACCCTGGCTCCTCGGCACCCACCTCCGGCCCACCACCTTTCTCTTGGCCGCGCCTCTACGCTCACCATTCCCTCTCATCCTCGGCGCCCTTGTCGCCCGCCTTCCTCTCCTCCATCGCGCCCCTCCTCCTCTCCACGCCGGCGTTCGCCGCCGCGCAGACGCTGCAGGATTTTGTCGACGTCCTCGCGCGGTACGGCGAGCTGCTCGGCGGTGCAGGGTGGCTGAGCGACGAGATGGAGATCTCGTACCGCCTGCGGGGGGACGATGGCGCCGGGCGCGGGAAGGGGAAGGGGAGGTGGAAGGCCCGCCGCGGGGCGAAGCGCGCTGGCGGGGAGGAGGGGGGCGGGAGGAAGCGCCCCAGGGAGGAGCGCGCGGCTGGCCCGCAGGAGTCGGCGCAGGGTGCGCTCGAGGCGGATGAGGAGGAGGACCTGAGGCGCGCGATCGAGCTCAGCCTGCAGGAGACTGCGGCTGTCGCGCCTGAAGTGGCTGAGGCGGCGCTGTCGGAGCCGCCGGTCGACTTAAGCGTGTCCGTTGAGGCGGACATGATTGACTCGCAGCTCGAGGACTCGCAGCTCCTCTTCCTCGCGAACCCGTCTCTCCCCCTCCCTCTCCCCACCGCGCCGACTTCCTCCCTCGACGAGGCGCCCTCCTCCTCGCCCGATGCCTCCGCCGAGCCGTTTGCCCTTCCGCTGAACTCGCAGTCCGATGCGCCGGCCGCTCCAGCGCCAGCAGGGCGGTACAACCTGCGCCAGCGTGCGCCCGCATGGGCTGCGCCTCCTCCCTATCCATCGCCCGTCGTGCCCGCCGTGCCCGCCGTGCCCGCCACCCCGCCGCGCGCCGCCTCCCCCGCCTCGTCCGCAACACTCGCAGCGTCGCCCTCGCCTTCCCCCTCCCCCTCGCCCGAGGCGCCCGCACCCGACCCCTCCTTCATCGGCACGAGCACATTCCGCAACTCGTCCCCGCAGCTCGCCGCCTGGCTCGGGAGCGCGCTCTCCTACTGGCGGAGCGAGCGCGCGCCCGTCGGCGTGGCCGAGAGCGAGACGAGCCGCTGCCGGACGTGCGAGTTCGAGGAGGGGTGCGAGTGGCGGGCGGAGAAGGCGCGCGAGGCGGCGGAGGGCGCGCGGAGGAGGCGGGTGGAGAGGGAGGAGGCGCTCGCGGCGAAGGCGCAGGGACGGTGACGGGGGTAGGGAGGCTCGTCTATTGCTCGTTAGCCTGTTGTTGTATCGCGCGCCACTTCCGTCTCATCCGCAGCTGGAGCTTGGACAGGCAAAGCGAGTAGTGCACAACGACAAAGCAAGCAGACGCAACTACGCAAGCGGGATCCTCCCTCTCAGTCCTCCTCGTTCGCCTTCCTCCACGACCGGATCGCCCCCTGCACCTTCGCCCTCTTCTCCCTCGACCCGCCCGCCTCGAGCTCACGACGGAAGCGCTGCACGCCCTCCGCGCCAACGTACCCCGCCGCCTGGAGCACCTCGACGGCGGAGACATGCTCGGGCAGACCCTCGGCAGCGAAGAGCCCGCCCGCGCCGCCCGGCTCGATCTTGGGCTTCTTGAGCGCCGGCTCGCCCTTGGGCTTGCCGCGGCTGAGCGGGTCCCACGCCGGGAGGTCCTCGTCGTCGTCGGCCGTCTTCGAGCGCTTCTTCTTCGCCTTCGCGGCGGGCGGCGGCGGAGGAGGAGGCGGGGGCTTCGCGGCGGCGGCGGCCTGGCCGCGGATCGCGTTGTGCCCACGGAGCATCTCGATGCTCGACCCGCCGATGACGGCGTCCGACTCGGTCGTCTTGACGCCCGAGAGGATGCGCGCGATCGTCGCCTGCTCGTGCAGGTGCTTCTCGTGGCGCGCGAGCTCCTCGGGCGACATCTCTGCGCGCACGGGGGAGGAAGGGGTCAGTCGCGCGGTGGAGAAGAGGAGATCGTGGACGCACGGTTGGTCGGCTCGGCCTTCTTGCTGTACCCCGTCACCTCGGCGACGACCTCGTCCGCGTCCGGCTCGTCGAGGTCGGCGACCTTGCCGTCCTCCGTTTCGAAGATGCTCGAGTTGCGCAGCGCGTACTCGAGCTCGGCGAGGTTGGCCTTCTCGATCGACTTTTCCGTCAGCGAGAAGTTGTCCGAGAGCGTGAAGATGTTCTTGACGCCCCACAGGTCGCCGTGCTGCGACTTGCCCTCGCCCTGCACGCCCGTGTAGAGACGGCGCTCGGCCGTGGCGTCGTCTGCAAGCGCAGGAGTAGTCAGCGCTGCGAATGAGGGGCGGCCTGGAGAGGGAACGCACAGCTCGTCTTGGCCATCGCGCGCTTGTACTGCTGACGGTTGTAGATGAGCTCCTCGAGCCTGTGCGATGGGTGCGTGAGTATGTCGCGAGAATGGCAAGAGCGAGGGGACGCACGTGCCAGCGCCGATGAGGCGGTAAACGTCGACCTTGCGCGTCTGGCCGAAGCGGTACGCACGGTCCATCGCCTGCAAGTCATGCGCGGGGTTCCAGTTCGGGTCGAAGATGACGACCTGCGAGTGCCGCACGCGTCAGCATCTCGTCGCAGCGGGGAGAACGGGGAGCACGCACGCGGTCCGCGGCGGTGAGGTTGAGGCCGACGCCGCCGGCGCGCGTCGAGATGAGGAAGCAGAACACCTCGCCCGCGGGGTCGTTAAACTCGTCGACGAGCGGCATGCCTGTGTGCGGGCGAGTCAGGTCAGGGTGCCATCTCTCCGAGAGGAGTGAGCAAGAGGCGCACGGTCGTCCTGCGGCGTGCTCCCGTCGAGCGTGAGGTACTTGTAGTGCGTCGTCTCCATCAGCGCAGCGAGGAGGTCGAGGATCTTGAGCGACATCGAGAAGATGAGGACCTTGTGGCCCTCGCGGTGCCACAGGTCGAGCAGCTCGCAGAGGATCTGCGTCCCCGCCCGCGAGTCAGCCGACCCCCACGAGTGACGGGCCCGAGTGAAGGGCGCACCTTCCACTTGCCGCAGAGGTCGGGATCGAGCGCCGCCTGCGGGCCAGGCTTACGCTGTCGCCAGTCGTCCGGGAACGCGACCTGCATCCAGCTGCACGCCTGTTCGTACCGCTCCGGGTCCTTGCGCTTGTCCTCGCGGTCTGCGCTCGTCGGAGGTCAGCTCCAGCGTGCGCGGCGGAAGTGGAGAGCGGCGACGCACTCGGGTACATGAGCGCGAGGTGGTTGCTCACGCCCTGGAAGAGCGAGATGTACTTGAAAATGAGCTGCGTTCGACTCTAGATCAGTGCCGCCCCGCATCAAGCTGGAGACCGTCAGCGCACCTTCGTCCACTCCTGCTCACAGCAGCTCCCCCGGCGGTACCTCGCGCCATTCTCGTCCGTCTCGCCACACGGGCACGGCTCGTCCGCCGTGAGCATGATCTGCACGTCCTCGAGCTCGAGGAGGCGGCGGTACACGCGCTGCTGCAGCGGTGTGAGCGGGCAGAGGACGACGTTGTCCGTCTTGGGCGGGAGCTGCAGCTTGACCGCCTCCTTTGTGCTGCGGGACGAACAGTGTCAGCGATTACGAGCGAGGAGGAAGAGGCGCCGAGCGCACCGGCGGAGCCAGAAATTGGGCAGGAGCGAAGTGACGAGCGCGACGGCGCGCGAGCGGCCGAGCGCAAGCTCCTCCTCGGTCGCGTCCGCCGCTTGCGCGAACTTGAGCGGGCGGCTGACGAGGTCGTCCCTGCGTTCACTGCGTCAGCCTGCCTCATCCTGGAAAGAGAGAGAGGGGCGTAAACGCACCACTGCCTGTGCGTGCCGACGCGGCCGGGAACAGCCCAGTTGAGCAGGCACCAGAACTCGCCTAGCTGGTTCTGCATCGCGGTGCCGGTGAGGCCGTATCGGAGGCGCGAGCCGAGCTGGTTCATCGCGATCGTCGTGCCCGACTTGCGGTTTTTGAGCCGGTGCGCCTCGTCGACGACGACGATGGTGAAGTCGCGCGCCTTGAACTCGTCGATGTGGTTCCGGACGCCCTCGATGCCGGCAATGACTGCGCGCGTGGGCTCATGAGAGAGGGCGGGATGGGGCGAGCGCGCGGACGCACCAACGTCGAGGTAGCCGAGGTCGAACCGCCGCAGGACGTCCATCTTGGCCTGCTTCTTCGCGCCCGCAAAGACGCCGACGTCGAAGTAGCCCCACTGCGCGTACGAGACGCTCGTCAGCAAACCCAGTTGAAGCGCGAGACCAGGACGCACAGTGTGGAACTCGCGCTCCCAGTTGTGCACGACCGTCGTCGGGCAGACGATGAGGCACGTCGGGCCGAGGTCGGACGGCAAGTCGACGGGGTCGTCCGGCGCGCGCGCGTTGATCGCGTCCTTGCGCTTGCCGGCGTCGTACTTCTTCAGGCCCTGCTTGTTCATCACAGCCGAGAGGAACGCGATCACCTGGATCGTCTTGCCGAGGCCCTGCGCGCGTTTGCGTCGTCAGCAAACCGCCGAAGCAGGTGTACGAGAGAGGGCGCACCATGTCGTCGCCGAGAATGCCGCCCATGCCCTTCTTGTACTGCGAGTAGAGGAACTCGGCGCCCTCGCGCTGGTACTGGCGGAGGAAGCGGTTGAGCGGCGCGGGGATCTGCGTCTTGTCGCCCTTGTCCTTCGAGAGGTAGTGTGCGCCCATCGACGCCTGCTGCGCCGACTCGAGGAGGAACTTGGGGCGGCCTTTGCGGACGGGCTGCGGCCAGATGCGAGTCTGCGCATGCCAGAGCGTCAGCACACCGTCGACATGAGCGGGAGACGGCGGGACGCACCTGCACGCCCTTCCCCACATCCCACATGAGCAGCTCCCCCTCCTCGTCCTCGTCCTCCTCGTCCACCTCCTCCCGCTCCTCCTCCTTAACCCTCCTTCGTTCCGCCAGCTCCCTCTGCACCTCCCTCCTCCTCTCCTCGGCCCTCCTCCGCTCCTCCCTCGCGCGCTTCTCCCGCGCCGCAGCCTCGACGCCGCGGAGCATCGCGTCGTCGACGAACTCGACGTCGCTGCCCAGGTCGGCGTCCTCCTCCTTCGCCTCCGCCTTGACGCCCCGCTGCTGCGACAGCGCAAGCGAGCTCGCCTGCGTCTGCGTCCCGCCCTCAGCCTTGAGGCTCCCCAGGAGCTGCGACGACGCAAACGCCGTCTGCGACGAGTGCGTATGCGCCGCGAAGTGCGGCGCGGCGCTCGCGCGCGGGGGCACGATCTCCCCGTCGACGTTGCCGTCGTCGTCTTCGTCGGTTGAGGGCTCCGTGTCGGGCTCGGCGCCGCTGTCCGCCTCGTCGGCGTCGGCGATAGTGTCGACGGCCATTGGGACGGCGGAGGAGGACGCGACGGGCGCGGGGGTAGGGGCGGAGGAAGTGCTTGCTGTGCGGGAGGCGACGTGTGTGAAGGGCTTGATGTCAGCCAGGGTGGACGGACCGGGGCCGGACGCGGGCGCGGCGGCGTCGTCGTCGCTCTCGGCGGTGGACGGCTCGCGCTCGTCGTCACTCAGCTGCGAGCGGCCACTCGTCAGTGCGCTCGCGAACAAGGAGAAGGAGGAGGGAGGCGCACCGTAATGACGGGCTTGACGTCCTCCGGACTCTTCCCCTTTGAGAGCGGGAACGGCGGCAGCCTGCTCGGCGTGACCTGCGGCTTGACGTCGCTCATCTCGTCGTACTCGAGCTTGAGCACCTTCTGCGGCGATGGCGACTCGGTCTTGACCCTCCCACGCGTGGGCGGGGTCGGCGCGAGCTTCGGGTGGGCGGGGATCTTGCCGTTGTGCTCGCCCATGCCATCCGAGCTCCAGTCCGTGTCCGGGTCGGTGATGTTGACGGCGTGCGCGTCTTGTGCGTGCCGCCGCTCGTCGTCTGAATCGGCGCCGTGCGCGGGGCCGGAGACGACCTGGATCTTGACCTCTGCGAGCGAGAGTGAAGTCAGCCCGAGGTGGGCGAGAGAGGCGAGGGAGGGGGAACGCACTGAGCATGCGGACGAGCGGGTTGTACTTCTCCTCGAGCTGCTTGCGACGCGCGCTCATCGCGTTGGGGTTCTTCTTGTTGACCCAGCGGCGAGCGAGGTGCCGCTTGACCTCGTCGGGGTCGTCCGAGAGGTCGCCAGCGCCGCGCAGTGCATCCATGACTAGCGGTGTGCGATAACGTCAGCGAAGGCACGGTAACGAGCGGGAAAGGCGGACGCACCGTCGTCCGCGCCCTCCTCGTCGCTCGAGTCGGCGCCGACGGCGTGCAGGCCCTGCGCGCGCTCGACCTCGCGGCGCTTGCCGCTCCGGCGGAAGGTCGGCCTCGTCGCCTTGACGCTGCCCTCGTCCTCGCTGCTCTCCATCGCCCTCGACTTGCCCTTGAGGTCCTTCCTCCTCTCGGCGCTCACAAACGCAAGGACGGCGTCTTCGTCGTCCTTGACGCGGGGCTTCGGCGCGCCTCCCGCGCTCTTCTTCCGCCTGGCCCTGAGCTCAGGCGGGACGGCCTCGCCGCGGTCGGTGTACTTCTTGCGCTCGGCGCGGAGCCGCGCCGCCTCGTCCTTGTCGGCGGCGGCGCGCGCGTCGTAGTCTGCCTGCCGCTGCATATCGCGCGCAAAGTCCGAGTCGGAAGACTGGCCCTCTGCACTCCCTCCCCGCCCGCCGCGCGCGCCGTAGACGGCGGGGAACGCCTCATCGCTCGACGAGGACGAGGGGACAAGCTTGCGCCTCGCGCCGCTGGAGGTTGATGCGCGCGGCTTGTGCATAGTGCTGGAGGTGCTGGCGGTGCTGGTGCGGGTGCGCGTCTTGGTTCGCGCGACGAGCGACCCGCCCGCCATGACGGGACGGCGAGGTGGGGGGGCGGCGAAGGTGGCGGGGCGCGAGGAGCGGGGTGTGCGGGCAGTGCGGGGTCACAGTACTACTCAGAGTGCTCCTGTCGAGCGTCTGCAGCAGTCTCTGGAAGCGAAGGAAGCGGGAGGAGCGAAAGCAGCCGGGCGCAGAGTTGACATCGCTGACGGGGTAGCGACGAGCAGCGCCCTCTCCTCCTGGAGCACCGTAGAGCGCGTCACATCCATCGTAAGCTGTCATGCTGTCCGCACGAGCGCGCTCGAACTTCCGCTGGGAGACGCCACCTCCTCCTTCTCCTCCAGCTGCTCCCCGAGAAAAGGTACATCGCTGGCAGGAACGACAGGCTACATTGCGATGCTTGTGCAGAGCGTGGAGAGAGAGGAGACGGGGGTAGAAAGCACATGCAGGGGTAATCATCCTATCCAGGAGGGGGAGGAGGAACGAGAGCGTAGCGAGGATGAAGAGAGAAGAGTGTCTGTGTCCGCGCGTCAAGCGAGGTTTCGTCTATCGAGTCATCAAGAGAGTGTCCATCCATCACCGCCTCCCCGGCGGCGGCGCGCCCATCCCCATCCCCATCCCGGGCAGCCTCGACGGCCCATGCTCGCCGCTCTCCCTCCTCCCCGCGCCTCCTCCGCCGGGGGCAAAGTCCGCGTACGCGACCCCTCCGCCGCCGGGCGCGAGCGTCTCCTCTCCTTCGACATCACCGCGCACAGGCGAGTACAGCGGCGCACCCACGGGCGGGTACGCCGGCGCGCCCGCCGCGCCCGCAGGAGGGTAGAACCCTCCCATCGCGCCCGCGCCCGCGCTGCGGGCCGAGTCTCCGCTCTGCTGCGGCGCATGCTGCGCGCGCCACTCGCCGCTGCCCATCCCGGGGAGCGAGCCCGCCGTGTGCTGCCTCTGCGGCATGGGCCGCGCAGGGGCGTACTGCGCCATCTCGAGGCTCGCGCGCGACGCCGCGTACTCGCCGTACCCGGGCCCGCCGACGCCGCCCCCGAGGGTCGAGAAGCTCGACGTGCTCATGTTGGCCCTGTGGCCGGCCGCGCCGCGCGGCGAGCCATACGCCGGCGGGTACGCGATGAGGTGCTCAGTCGAGGTGTTCGCGGCGGCATAGTCCGGCGCGCCGACGCCGCGGTCGCCGTCGTACGTGGGCATGCGCTGCAGCTCGAGGGGGAGCTCGTCCGGCGTGCCGGGGTTGAACGGGCTGCCCGCGCGGCTGCCCGCCCCCGCACCGTGCTTGAGGTACTCCTGCCTCCTCGCGGCAAAGTAGCCCTCGGCGTCGCCCTCGCCTCCCCACGCGGACGAGTCGGCGACGCTGCCCGGCCCGCGCGCATGCCGCCCGAGCGCGGCGGCGGTCGTGACGGTTGCCTCGTCGTCGTCGCGCTGGCGGAGGTAGGCATGCCGGTCGACCTCGAGGTTGTGCGCGTCGAGCATCGCGAACGTGAGCCCGCCGGCCGTGTTCTGCTCGACCGTCTGCCCCTCGAGCTTGGTCTCGCCCTGCCCGATCCGGCCGTTGTAGCTGTGCGCGCGTGGCCCTGTCAGCCTCCTACCTTGCCCTGGAGGAGAGGTGGAGCGAGAACGTACATGGTCGGGAGCAAGTGTTGCACGTTCTTGTGCAGCATCGGCGTGTAGAGCGGCTCGCTGAGCGCGTCGTGGCCAAAGCGCTTCTGGAGGCGGTTCTTGCGCGCGTCGGCGTGGTGCATGTGCACCTGGGCGAGCTCGGCGTCCGACGGGATGTACCACCGGAACCGGTCCTGGAACTTGCGGTCAAGGAGGATCTTGAACAGCGGGACGGCGATCGCCGGTGGGGCGCTGTGGATGACAGCGCGTCAGAACACGATCAGATGGGGGAGGGGAGAGGGAGACGCGCAGCGCGATCGCGTAGAACCAGTTCGTCTGCAGCCCGATCGAGACGGCCATGAACAGGTGCATGAGGATCTGCGCGCGTGCTTCGTCAGCCTCCTTGCCTGCGCTCGGGATCGAGCGCGCGAAAAACGCACCAGCGCCATCAAGCACCTGTTGATCGCGACGTTCCAGAGCCTGCCGCCCGTCTCGCTCCGCGGCACCGCAACATAGAGGAGGTTGTACTTGCCGACCCAGTAGCTGACCGCGAACGCGGCGACGCCAAACAGTGCGACGAGGGGGGCGATGGGGGCATAGACGAGGGCGACGACGACGAGGAGGAGCGAGTTGGAGTAGTAGACGGGGAAGTCGAAGAAGGGGGGCTTGGTCGCCTCGCGGATTTCGCGCGGCGTGCGCCCAAAGAGGTGCGTCTTGGACCACACGAGGAAGAGCGAGATGATCTGCGCGAGGTCGAAGCATGCCGAGGCGCCGCGGAGGGGGAACACGGTGAGCCAGTCTGAGGGCGGGCGGCGGGGGAGGGTCAGCAAGCGTGCGGTGAGGAAAGGGAGCGCGTGCAGACGCACAGTTGCTCTGGATCATGTACGTGTTCTGCAGCTTGTCCGGGATCGTCTTGAGGTAGTTCAGGATCTCGTGCGACGACTTCTGCCCCTGGACCTCGATCACGACCTGGGAGACTGCGCGCCCGTTCCATGATCAGCACCCCGCACCGCAGCAGGAGAGGGAAGACGCACTGATCTGGACGAGGACGCCGAGGAGCGAGAAGATGATGAACTGCGTGATGAAGAGGAAGGCCGAGTACCGCGCCGTGACGATCCGGTCCGACTGCGAGTGCGTCGTCGCGCCCTGGAGCGAGGCGATCCAGCTGCGCGTCTCGCGGGGTCAGCGCGCGCGCGAGGATGAGGGAGAGAGAGATCAGGGGACGCACCGGATGATCATCGGGAGGATCATCTGCAGCAGGAGGGTCAAGACGGGCGGGACGATACCTGTACGTCGTCGCATCTGGTAATCAGCGCGGCGCCTCGAGAGACGTCCACAGAGAGCGAGAGAGAGCGCGCAACGCACCGATGAACGCCGAGAACAGCCAGGGGTAGTTGTTGACCCAGTTGTCGATGAAGCCGACGTACGCGGACCTGCGGGCGCTCGCACGCGTCAGCGCCCTTGAGCCCACAAACCAGGACACGGGACACGGGAAGCGCGACTCACAGCGCCGCCAAGTTGGCGAGGAGCGCGACCGCAACGAGCGGGATGGTGTAAAACCCGCAGAGGAGGACGAGCAGCACCCCGCCGAAGAACTTGTTCTTGCCGCGCGCGGCGTTGCCCATGGTCAAGTTCTGCCAGATGAGGTCGCTCGGCTGCGGGGCGAGCTCAAACTGGGCGTTGTGGCGGCGCTTGCCGCGGAGCGTCTTGGCGACGATGTGCGCGTACGGGACCGATTCCTGCCGTGCCGCGCCGTGGGTCAGCGCGGAAGGGAGGAAGAAGGGGGAGCGGGAGAGCGCACGAAGGACGCGAAGCCGTAGTTCTCGGCCTTGCGCTCGTGAATTTGCTGCCGCGCGAGCTCGACGCGCTCCTCGAGGCGCTTGATCTTCTCCGTGAGGTAGTCTGTCCCCTCCTCGTCAGCCTCGCCCGCACGGAAAGAGAGGAAGGGCGCAACGCACCAACCGCATCGACCTTCTGCCCTCCGAGCCCCATCCACCCGCCAATGCGCTTGGTCGGCCTCGCGCCCATCTTCTCCGGCTTCTTGAAGTAGCGCGTGAGGACCTCCTCGAGCTCCATGACGGTCTCGTTGTGCTTCTTGATCAGCGCGGGGAGCGCGCCGACGCGGCGACCGATGTGCACCGCCGTCGTCGGGTAGGGGATGTTGAACGACGCGAGGAGGCCTTGCAGCCCGGCGTCGGTCTGGAACTTCTTGTTCACGTGCGTGATCTGCGGAGTGCATCGTCAGCTATAGGCTCCTCGCACACACTCGAGGAGCTCGCGCCGCGCCCCGGAAGGGAGGCGCAGCTCGAGCAGCAGGCCGAAGCGGAACGCACCATGAGCGAGCGCGCATAGAGCGTATCCTGATACGCCGGCGAGCGGAACCACTGCCAGCGGAGTTTGACGATGGCCTGCGAGCGCGTGGATCGTCAGTTCCCGTCGCAGCGTCGAGGGAGAAGGGACGGAACAGACGTCGTAGTTGCGCCAGATGAAGAAGAAGGCGATGACCGTGAGGAGATAGGTCCCAACGACATGGGCCCTGTAATCCCATTCGGACCGAAAGATCAGCCCGCTGCTCGGAGACAGGAGCAGGAGGAGAAGGCAGGATGGGACGCACCAAAGCCAGTTTCCGCGGACCTTGCTCATGGTGAGCATGAGGAGGTAGTTCCTGTCGCCCGAGTTGACGTACTTGAGATTGTACGTGACGTTGATAGGGATCAGGATCGCGCAGGTGAGCGCCGCGATGCAGAGGAACACTGCGGGCGCGGGCGCGGGCGGAGCGGGTCAGCTCTACGCCGGGAAGAGTAAAGGAGCGGCAGCGCACTGTTGCGGCACATGCGGAGGAAGCGCAAGTAGGTGACCGAGTCGAGCCCAATGGTCGCGAGCATGTCCTGCTCGCCCGTCTTGAGGACGGGCGCGACCCAGTCGAGGAGGCCCTTGCCGATCTTGGGCGGGCGCTTCTCGTCGGCAGCGTACTTGACCTTTGGCTGGTACACGACCGAGTTGTTGGGGCGGAGGATGGAGAAGGCGCAGAGGGCGGCGAGGCCGACGCCGACCATGAGGGCAAGCTGGATCCCGACGGCGCCGGGCGCGACCTTGGAGATCTTGTTGTTGTAGGACTCGATGATCTCCTGGGCGGCTTGGCCTGCGTCGGCCATGCTGGGCGGGTGGTGCTGGGGTGGAGTCGCGCGGGAGCGGGAGGATGGGGGTGCGCGCGAGTTGAGCGGGCGTGGGAGGGGTCGTTAGGGGGCCTGTAGCGGTACAGGCGGTGGCTTCTGCGCGGGGCATCACCCAGAAGGAGGGCGGGAAGATGTCAGCTTCGGGACGCGGTCACGGGCGGGAGAAGGCGGTGCAAGAAGAGCGACGGCGAGCTCGTGCGCGGTGGTGCTCGTCGTGGGCACTCGTAGCCAGTGCAGCACTCGCACTGTGCTCCCACTCGTCCCCGCAGAGGCGAGGGTGCGCAGCAGCATGCCCCCAGCCTCCGCTCAACGAACGCGGACCCAGAGTGACGCACCGTGACCTGCGGCGGGGCTGGGGCGTGGTGTGCGTGCTGCTGGTGATGCTCGAGGAGAGGCGCGCGCTGATCCTGCAGCGACGGGCGACTCGCGGCGAACGGCGGACGCGCTGGACGGTTCGAGGACAAGGGGACCAGCAGAGGGGATGGGCGCAGAGGAAGAGCTGCTGCTGGGGCGCAGTGGGTCAGTAATCGACGCTGCAGAGCTCCTCGCACGGGATCAGCTCGAGAGGCGCACCCTCGAAAGTCGTCGCACAGAGACGAGCACCGAGATTCAGATGCGCAAGGAAGCGACCCCGGATCACTCCCCCTCTCGCACAGCTCACCCTCGTGTGCGCTCTTTCTCCGCTCAGCCGAACCGACTCACCAGGCTCTCGTCAACGAAGCGCGAACCCCACCGATGCGCGAGGAAAGCGAACCCACCTCCTCCTCCTCGAGGTGCTGCGGAAAGCTCGTCTCGCATTCCACGCCCTTTTCCCGCCCCTCTAGCCCCGCCCCTGCATCCTCTAGAACCCGCCATACATCACCTTCCCACCCACCACCGTCGCCCTGACCTTCATCTCCCTCAGCCTCCTCTCCCACTCCTCCCTCTCCCCCTCCTCAGGCGCGTCGAGCGGGTCCCCCTCGACGACGATAAAGTCTGCGTGCGCCCCGGGGGCGAGGACGCCGACGCGCCCTTCGGAGAAGGACGCGTACGCGGCGGCGGTGGTGAACCCGCGGAGGGCTTCGAGGGGCGTGAGCCGCTCCGAGGGGTACCTGCGCGCGGGCGGGCGGGTCGTCAGTCGTGCCCTCCTTGAGGCGAGCACAGCGAGACGGTGAAGGGTGAGATGAGGCGTGGAGGAGGACGAGGAGGGTAGAGGCGAAGGGAGGAAACAGCAGAGGGAGCGCGCGACGCACCACCCCCCTCGTCCATGCGGCGAGTCTCCCTCGTGCGCCCCTCCAGCCCACTTGCGCGCGACGGCCGCATACAGCCCCAAGAACGGGTTGACGCTCTCGACGGGGAAGTCGGACCCGAGCGCGTACGGCGCGCCGGCGCTGCGGGCGCGCACACGAGGTCGAGTGGTCAGCGAGCATGACTTTCGGAGTAGTATCCTCGCAGCAGGGCTCGACGCGACGCCGCGGGGAGTATGCAGGGAAAGTCGACGCACTCGATCAGCGACCGCCACGCATACGCGCCCTTGATCCGCTCCGGGCCCATGCGGCTCTCGGCGTAGCCCATGTCGCTCGTCGCTGTGCGCATGCTCCTCCTGTCAGCCGTGACCGAGATTGGGGGGTGAGGGAGAGGGCGGGGAAGACGCACCGTGCGTGGGCTGAAACGAGGCGATGAGCCCGAGCCGGCCCATGCGCTTGATATCCTCCTTCGTCTGCGCTTCCTCCATCAGCCTCCTCCCCCTCTCGCGCCGAAGCCTCCGGGGTAAGAGACGCACCAAGATCTGCGCATGCTCGACCCGGAACCTCTCCCTCCTCTGCGTCCTGCGCAGCTCCTCGTCGTTGTCGGGGTCGCGCCCGTCCGCAGCGGTGAGGTTCCGCAGCGCGCGCTCGTAGATGTCGAGCACGACGGTGTTGGCGCGGTCGCCGATGCCGTGCGAGTTGACTTGGAAGCCCTGCGCGCGACAGATGCCCGGTCAGCTGGCGGAGGACGGAGGGGAGGACGGAGGGGTGGACCTTGGCAATCCACTGCGTGCGTCCAACGGAATTCGCGAGTCAGTAAACCCACGCGCGGCGTGAGGACAGACGCGAGCGGGGCGACGCGCACCTTCGCGATAAGCGGCTCGAGCTGCTCCTCCTCCGTGATGAGGAAGCCCTTCTTATCCGGCGCGTCTGCGCGGCATCCCTCGCATCAGCTCCGCGATCTAGACGGGTCGAAGAGCAGCAGAGGAAGGCGAGCGCACCCGAGTATGACTCGTGCATCGCCGCGCCCCACGACCCGAGCGCGCCGTCCGTGAAGATCTTGGCCGCGCTACGCCGGGCACCACGGGACGCATCAGCGCCTGTCTTTTCCTGGAGCATACCGCCGAGCCGAGTGGGGGAGAGAACGCACCGAAGCGTGAACCTGTCCCCATCGTAGCGCTCGACACCCTCCTCGTCCCCACACCACGCATTCGTCGGCTCGCGCCCGACGAACCCATACACGCGGACGGGCAAGCGGCCCTGCTCATCGAGCGCGCGGAGGAAGCGCACGTCCGCGGGCGAGAGCGCCGCGTCGTGCACGCTCGTGAGGCCGTGCTGCAACATTGAGAGCGCTGTCGCGCGCAGGAAGGACAGGCGCGAGGAGGTCGACCAGGGGGGGATGACGGCCGCTGTGTGAGGAGGAGGGTCAGCATGGAGCAGAGGGAAGGGAGGGGAGCGGCGCACTGATGTAGCTCATCGCGTTGTCGAGGAAGACGCCGCTCGGCTCGCCAGAAGGAAGGCGGACGATCTCGCCGCCTGGAAGCGTCTGCGGCAGGTCGAGCGGGAGGAGTGCGAGGATGGCGGGCGAGACCCAGAGACCGTGGACGTCAACTGCAGTGCAGCGGGGAGGGTCAGTGCTGCTGAACCCGCTGTAGGAGCGGGACCGGAGAGGGACGCACTGCGCTTGAGGTAGATCGGTCGGCCTGCGAGGCGAGGGTCGCGCTCGAGATCGTTCTGCGCGTGCGGACGAGGTCAGCATGTGCTCCGCGCGAAAGAAGAGCGGCAGACGCACCGCGGTCGGGAACGCCCCGCCCGTGTCCTTCCACGTCGTCTGGTCCCAACCGAGGCCGAGGATGAAGCGACTCTTGTCCGCCTTGAGCGTTGGGTCGACGTCGACGAAGCGGGCGATGCGGTCGACGACCTCTGCGGGGCGGGTAAAAAGAGGGAAAGCGGGCAGGTCAGCGCCCACTCTGGGTATCCGCTCGCTTTCCAGCAGCTCTGGAGGAAGTTGTGCGCACCGGAGACGGATGTTGCGCCGACCAGGTCGACAGCGGAGGACGCCTCGCCCTGCTGGAGAACGTGAGCATGCGCGTCGATCCTGCGGTGGCTCCCGTCAGCGCGAGCAATTCATGGAGCGAGAGTACGCACAGTCCAGGGAGGAGCGTCTCGCCCTTCTTGAGCCAGTAGATGCGCGCTCCGCCTCCGCGGCCGACGCCCTTGCCCGTGGTGTCGACGTCGCCCCACTCGCTCCTGACGTCCTTGACGCTCCCTCTCCCGACGACGACGCCCTCGTGGACGACGATGCACTGCGTCCTGAGGTGCGCGCCGCCGTCCGTCTCGTCCATGGTGATGACCTGCGTCCCCTCGCGGGGGGAGCAGATGGCATAGTGCGCGGGGAGCGCACGCGGGCCGCGGCGCCGCGCGAGGACGAGGTAACAGAGGCCGAGGAGCGGTGCGGCGAAGAGCAGGATGCGGATGCGCGAGGGGCGGGCGCGCGGCGCGGAGGTGGGGCGGCCCTTGGGGGCGAGCGAGGAGGGGGAGTCGGCGGGCGCGGCGGGGGCGTCTGGGGCGCCTTGCCTGCGTCTTCTGAGAGCCATCGTGGCTAGCCTGCTCGCTCTGGCGGAGAGTGCGCGGTGAGGTCGAGCGGAACCCGCACCTCGCCGCTCTCCCTCAACCGGCTTCCCTTCCGCGCGCACCAAAGGCACCTGCTGCCTAGTTTTCTGGCTTGGCTTGTTTTGCAGGAATGCTCAAGGCGTCTCGGCAAGTCACGACTCTCCCGACGCTGTGCTCACCTCTCGCCATTTCTCATCACCTCGTCGAGCGATGAAGGGTCTGGAGGATACCGTCGGCCTTGGGAGAGGCTGGGAGCGCTCGAGCGCCTTTGTAGGTACTGGCCGGGTCGGCTCTGCTTGCTCTCACGGCGGGCGCAGGTGAAGATGCCGTCGTCTTCACCCTGGCGAGGACCGACGAGGGTGCGAGGCGGTCTTGCTCGCGCAGCAGCCGTCGTGAGGCTCAACGATTACACTGAGCGACACCAGGGACTCGCTCTGCGAGTGTGATAGGCGCGAGGACCTCTCTTCGCGTGCTCGCTCGATCTGCTTGCGTCCGCCCTCGACGGGTGGGTCTCGTGTACGCAACTCGAATGTGCCGCCCCAAACTCTGGCCCTCGTCGCTGGTAGCCTCCGCCCAGGATCGTGCCGCGTCGAACGGCCAAGCGGCAGGTCAGAATGCTACGCGACGCCGCCCGCTTCTGCTCCGCTCGCGCGAGGATCTCGCTCGTCAACAAGTCCTCCTCGTCCACGTGCTCGGCAACAGCTTACTGCTTTCAATCTGCAGCTTCTTACCCTTGAAGTGACTTCTGTGCGTCTGCCTGCCTGCTTGTCAAGAACAGCTGACCCAGTCTCGTTCCCATCTTCCCCTCAACCACGCTCCTCCGGCACCAGCAGCACCGCCTCTCCTCGCCTCCTGCAGGCCATCGCACCAGCCCTTCCCCGCGGCGACGAGCGGCTCCTTCCCGTCAAGCCGTCCAGTCGTTCACCCGTCCCCACCTCGGCACCACCAGCTCACCTGCCCCGTCCCCACCTCAACCTCGCAGTTCCTGCCATCCTTCTGCCCATTTGCGCCGTTCCTCGCAGGCTCCCGTCTCCAACCGTCCGCCGCACTAGACTGTGCGACGCCCAGCGGCGGAGGACATTGCACAGGGCATGAGACCCGCGCCGCGGCCGGCTCGTTTCGAACGCTCCCGACGAGGCGCATCTTAAGACGCGCTCCAACTCCCCACCGGACCGTGGATCCCTCGGTAGCGGCACAGTCAGCACACAGAACGACGGATCAGCAGGCGCATTCGGTGCTTAGCGAGGAGAGAGACGTTGCGAGTCTTGTTCCCGCTCGGAAGAGGACTCGGAGGAGATCGACCGGGAACGTGCGCGTGATCTGCCCTGCTTCTGCGGCATCTTCGTTTGCGGATGCAGGGCGAGACGCCCTGCTGCGCTCGGCCGGGTGGAAGCGCACGAGGCCGCTGTCGAGGACGAGCGGGAGGAAGGGATCTCCTCCTCAGCGGGCAGCAGCGGCAGCAACTCGTGCGCTTCCGCGCGGCAGAAAGCCCCCTCCGTCCCTCGAGAAGAAGCGCTTTCACGGCGGCGGAGCAGATCTGACCACCGTCGCGCGATGTCGAGGCCGAACCGGCGTGAGAGCGGCGCAGCTTGGAGCCCGCAGGGGGGATAGAGCCTCGTCGGACGAGATAGCGAGTCCATCGGTGCGGATGAGCTGGGCGACGGGCGATCCGGCGGCTCGGGATCGGCGCTGAAGGGTCGGGCGGGCGTGCAGCGAGCGCGAGATGCAGGCGAGGAGCAGGGGGATGGAGGCGCGAGCAAGAGGGCGACGGAGAGGCGATGCGGCGGGAGGGACGCCGGTTGAGAGAGAGGTGGGCAAGCAAGCGGCTTCATTGACGTCTTTGTCAGGACGAGGAAGGAGCGGCGAATTTGGGCGCGGAGACGCGTCGCGTCGCCTCCGTGATTGACCTGTCGAGAGAGGGCGAGCGAGGCGAGCTGAGCGTACGAGAGCCCGGGAGGACAAAGAAGCAAGCTTGTGGAGAGGTACAGTGAGCGAAAGCGGCGGAAAGAGCGGGTGGGGAGGCGACGGCCGTTGCGAGAGGCGGGTTGAGAAGGTCAACCCGCTCGAGCGGGAAGGCTGGCGCCGCTGTTCCGAGCTCCGCCAAGAGGGCACGCTGCCCTCCTCGCACTGTACTCCGTACGACCCGCTTTGATACTGAAGGCCTTGGGCAAGGGGAGGAGAGACAGCGGCGCCGAACGCCGGCTCCAGACCTTCCTTGACATGCGCATCCTCAAGGACCCTCGATGCCCAGCGGCGCTCTGCCAACGCCCGCTCCCCCAGAACGCACCCTGCACGGCGTCGAGCCCGCCGACGATGCTCCGCAGCCCATTACGCCCGCGCATCCATCTTTCGCTTGCTCCTCCGAACGCGGAAAAGGCGTGTCTCCTCCTGCTGCACCGCGCGCAGATCCTCCGCCCGCCTGTCCGCGCGCAGCTAAACGCCGCTTGCGGCTAGGAATGAAGTTGATGAGAGTGAATACGCCGTCTCAGCCGGCAGACCCCTCTCTTCTTCGGCGAAGGGCGGCTTCTGTCGAGCTTTGACAGCGGAGTACGGGGGCAGAACACCGTGCTGCGATGACCAGAGGCCGAGGGCGACTTCGACGAGAGGGAGGGCAAAGAAGGACTCGGCCAGGAGGAGGAGATGGGCTTGCAGCGGCTTACGGGCGCGCGCACGAAACGCCTGGTGCGGTTCAGCGCCGGGTTCTGCGCGCACGCGGGAGACGCGCGGGCGGAGAGAGAGCGGGGTGGAGAAGCGCATGGCGAGGCCCAGCGCAGGGGAGAGGAAGCGGGCGCACTTCCGAGGAGGGAAGGTGCGCCCGCTGTGCCGGCGGGTGGTCCGTCCAGCCTTCTCTCCCCAAGCCCTCGCCCGTCCAGCCGCGTCCAACGGGCGCAAGCCGCAATATAGCCAGGAGCAGGGAGACGAAGAGGAGCTGGATGCGAGATGAAGGATCGTCAGGGGGCGGGCTGGCCGGTTGCGCATGCTCGCGGTTCCGAGGCGGCTGCTCCGCTGGGGCGAAGCGCTGCTCAGAGCTCCGGCGCCTTCAAAGGGCAGCAGTGGACCCCTGAGCCCGCGGCGGAGGTGGAGAAACGGAGAAGAGTGCGGAAGCCTCTCAGCTTGGCCAGGCGAGGAAGGTGGGTGCGGCTGCTCCCGAGGCGACGGACCGTTGGGAGCTCTGCGCGGACGGCGCGCTTTGTACAAGGTTGATGAAGCGTTCTGGCGGGCGGGTGGGCGGACAAGGCCGGATACGGAGCGAGGAGGGAGCAGATGCGAAGGTTGGAGAGTGCGACGGCCCAGGCTGAGGTGCACGGCGTCGACCTGCAGATCCACTCATGAAGGGACGGACATCGTGCCGTCCCCTCTGTGGTTTCAGCAAGGCATGGGAGGGCCGGAGAAGCGAGGCGCGAGGAATGCTGGGTGAATGGTTCCGCGCGAGGAGGACAAGGCGAGCGGGTTGCGCCTGCCCGACTTGGCGATGGGAGACCGCGTACGCGCTCGTCCCGTGGCCCAGTGAATGGCAGTGCAGCGATGCAGCATTCCGGAGCGGTGCCGAAGAGGTTGTGGCAGAGAACAAAGCGAGCCAAGCCGTGAGCGGGAGGTGGGAAGCGGCGAGCGCGAGCGCGAGCGTCGGGGGAGACGCGCGCACGGGCGAGGCGAGCAAACGCATCGAGATCCATCCAGTGCAGCCGACGAGAGAAGCGGGGCGACGAGGGAGAGGACTGCGGGCTGACGGCGAGGCAGCCGTTGCTGCTGGCGTCGCGACGTCGAGGGGGAGCGGGCGGACGCGGGAGGCGCGGATGGCCGCGTGCGGAAAGGGGCTGAGGGATTCGCGCAGTGCGAGACGAGTTGGAGCAGAGATCGGGGCTTGCGAGGCACGGGTGCCTGTCTGCGCGTTGCAGTTGCCCTTCCCGGCTGGGACGAGGGGGCGCGCACCTCGTCCTGAGGGCGCAGCGTCGCACCCGAGGCCTCGCCTCGCCCTCGCTCCCTCCTGCTGCCTGCTGCTCCCTCCTGCTCTCTCTCGGCCCGCACGCTCGCCAACCGCACCCCCCGCCGTCGCTCCCTCGCCGCCGCCGCCGCCGCCCCCCGCCCGCGCTCAGCTTCATCAGTTGGCCTCTCCTCGGCCCATCCTCACCTGACGCACTCCCTCCGAGCGACTGGTCCGCCTGCGCCCGCCAGAGCACCTGCACAGAGCACACCCGCACCTCGAACAGTCTCGTCCAGCCGAGTCACTTTCCCTCCCCTCGCGCTCCTCGACGTCTCGCCCAAGCCAGCCAGAGCTCCCGCGCCCGCCCCGACTGCCCGTCGATGACCCTTTTTGGGCTCATCTCGCCGTTCACGATGCAGGCGCACTTCACCTCCTCGAGCACGGCGTCGGCCTCGACCCTCTCGTCGCCCTCGTCGTCGTCCCAGTCGTCGTTCACCTCGAACGAGTCGCTCCTCCAGCCGCCCTTCGCCGCGAGCTCCGCGTCCCCCTCCCACTTCCTTCCCCCGCGCTCCCCCTCGCCGCCCCCGCCGACCGCGTTCGACTCGTTCGCCGCACCGCCGCCCTCCGTCGCGCCCCTCGCCCCCGTCGACGCCGCGCCCGCACCCGCGCCCGCGCCCCTCTCGCCGCCGCAGACCTCGTTCGCGCAGGCGCAGGCGGCCATGGCCGCGCAGAACTCGAGCCACTCGCAGAACCTCATCGGGCAGGTCATCGACAACTCGACCCACCACGGCGTTTCGCACCTCGAGTTCGTCTCGGTGCTCGGCCTCGGCGCGTACGGCGTCGTTTACCTCGCGCGCGACATCGCCGCGCACCCGACGCCGTACCCGACGAGCGCGGCGCACCCTGAGCTCGGCAACCTCCCCCTCTACGCCGTCAAGTGTCTCAACAAGGTCGGGCTCGACACGCGCCAGCGCAACTTCCAGCAGCGCGAGATCAACCTGCACTACGCCGCGTCGCAGCACCCGAACGTCGTCACGCTTGACAACGTGATTGACGACGAGACGTGCACCTACGTCGTCCTCCAGTTCTGCGACGAGGGCGACCTCTTCGGCATGATCACCGAGCGCCAGCGGTACCTCGGCGACGACGACCTCATCCGCCGCGTCTTCCTCCAGATCGTCGACGCCGTCGAGTACTGCCACGCCAACGGCATCTACCACCGCGATCTCAAGCCCGAGAACATCCTCTGCCTCGACGACGGCGAGAAGGTCATGCTCGCCGACTTCGGCCTCGCTACGGGCGAGCGCCTCAGCGGCGACTTTGGCTGCGGCTCGACGTTCTATATGTCGCCGGGTGCGTCCTGTCTCTCCCTCTCCGCCTCTCCCCACTTCTCGCGTACTGACCCTCCTCCCGCCTCTCCAGAATGCCAAGGCGGCCTCTTCCAGCGCCTCTCGTCCTACTCGACAGCGCACAACGACATCTGGTCGCTCGGCGTCATCCTCGTCAACCTGACCTGCGGGCGCAACCCGTGGAAGCAGGCGTGCCCCTCGGACGAGACGTTCTGCGCCTACCTCGGCAACCCCGACTTCCTCCGCTCGATCCTCCCCGTCTCGGAGCACACGAACCGCATCCTCAAGCGCATCTTCGCGCTCAACCCGCAGGCGCGCATCACCCTCCCCGAGCTCCGCCAGGAGATCCTCAGCGTCAAGACCTTCGTCATGAGCGAGACGGAGCTCCGCCACGCGACGCGTGCGACCAAGGAGGCTGCGCGCGCGTTCGCCGCGAGCGCCAAGGCGCCCGCCGCGCCCGCCGCGCCGGAGCACGTCGCGCACCCGCACGCGTACGCGCAGGAGCCGCCCGCGGGCGACGTGCTGTACGAGGACGTGTACGAGGACGCGATGCAGGACGTGGTGACGGGCGAGGAGGAGATCTTCGAGACGTCGCCGCCGTCGACGCCGTGGCAGAAGGGTGCGTCGGCGCTCCTCTTCCTCTCCTCTTCCCGCTCGTCGGAACTGACGCCGCTTCCTTCGTCCTTGCAGCCGAGAGTTACTCGTCGCCTGCTACGCCCACCCAGCCGCCGCGCAAGACGCCGCTCACCCCGCCCGCAACGCCCCGCCGCGTCCCCCGCGCCCCGCCCGCACCGATACACCCCGCGCCGCACTCGCCGCCGACGCCGCGGCGGAAGCGTGCCGACGCGCCCACCACGCCGCCGCCCCCCTCACGCTCGACGTTCGAGGCGTACCGCTCGACGAGCCACGAGGGGGAAGACCTCTTCGCGACGCCGCCGTCGCCCGTCACGCCGACGACGCGGCGGCGCACCTCCCCGCGGCGGTCTCCGCGCTCGGCTGCGCGGCAGCTGCCCAATTCGCGGCGCCGCAAGCCGTCGTTCGACTCGTCGTCGTCCTCGTCCGGCACCTCGTCGCAGCCGGCAACGCCGACGCACATCCCGCCGTTCGCGGCGAACGGGCACGCCGCCGAGGCGCCGTACGCGAACAATGTGCGCATTGCGGGCGAGGACGGCGGCCCGCCCGTCGCGGTCTCGACGTTCACGGACCTGTCGCTCGACCAGCCATGCGTGTCGAGCTCGTCGACGCTCAGCGCGGGTACCAAGGCAGCGTACACGGCGTACTACCCGATCTGGAGCGACGACTGGGCCGACGCGTGCCGCGACCAGCAGGCGTCGTACCGCGTCGAGCTCCCCGCGCCGGTCGTCCTCCCCGCCGAGATGGACGCGCACGACGAGGAGACGGACGACTACCACTTCCCGCTCCCGCCCTCGAGCGGGTTCTACACGCGCGTGCCCGGCCCCTCGCGCGAGGAGCAGCTCGCGCACTGAGCGGGGCGCCCTCCCCTCCCTCCCTTCCCTTCCTCTCACTATCTATCCTGCTGTCTTACCTAGTCCTCCAGCCGTCCTAATATCTTCCCCGTCGTCCCGTCCGTCTTGTCGTTCCTTGTTGGCTGTTCCTCCCCTTCCCTCCTCTGCTGTCCTTATCGCGCATCTCCCTACACACCGCCGCATCGCTGCATTCCCTCATCTCTCTCCCCCCGCGCCATCTATTATGTCTAGACAAGTACTGTGTATCACCCGGAGACGTCGCCTGCGCCGCACAAGTGTGTTGAAACAAAATCGCGCCTCGCAGTTCCCTCTCTACGTCCTCCTCGTCCCGTTCTCCGCCTCGCGAGCGAGAGACTCGCTTCCCCTCCCGCACTTCGTGCCTCCGCCTTCGTTGACCGCCGCGCCCTCTCGCCTCCGCGCTCCTCGTAATGCGCGACGAGACCCCCGCCTGCTCCGTCCCGAGAGAGGAGCTCGCGAGACAGTCCTCCTTTGCGATCTTCGACACCTCGCCGAACCAGAACGAGAGTCAAAGCCGGTGCGAGGGTGTCGCGGATCGAGTGCGGCGGTGGTCGCGCAGCAGAGGCGCAGACGGGGACGCACAGTGGGGGCACTTACTCGCACTGGCGAGCGGGCCAAAGGCCAAAGGGGTGTTCGCGCGCCAAGTCCAGCGAAGAACCATCCTCCGCGGACCCAGAAGCTGTTCACGAAGAAGCTGTAGCTCTCCCGGTGCGTGCGAGAGAAAGAAAGCGGCTCCCGCAGGGAGGAGAGGCCGCCGCGCGAGGCCGAGCTGCGCTCGTCGGAATGTGCAGGAAATCGAAGCGAGTGTGGGCGGCGGAGGCATACTGCGAGGCGCACGTCGTAGCGGGAGCACTTCCTGGAGGGCGCATGCAGTAGAGAAGGTGGTGTGGCGGGCAGACGGCGGGAACGAGGACTGGATGGCGCGGCAGATCGCTGTGAGCAAAGCGTTGCCTCCGAGAAAGGACTAGCCGACAGAGCGGCAAGATTGGATGACTAGCTGTCGAGTGAACGCAGCGAGGATTTGCCAGCACCATAAAAGCAGGACGTGCTTCGCTAGTAGGGTGCGGCGAAGGAAACGCGGCAGCATGCGAGAGCGTGAAGAGCAGGCGTCGTCGAGGACGAGCAGCCGGCGGTAAGGGGCGTTTAGCAGCGCAGGCAGCCCAGGCCAGGCGAAGGCGGGCGGGCTGGAGGCCAAAGCGAAGTGCGGGCGAGCCTCGCGAACAAGGACGGTAGGGCTCGACACGCTCATGAGGGGGGAGCGGGCGTAGATGTCGTCCATCCAGGCGTAGAGCTCCTCGTCCGACTTGAGCGCGAGGTAGTAGGGGCGGGCGGCGGTCGCGACGGCGATGCAGAACGGCTTGAGGTCCTCGCGAGTGACGGCCGTGACATCCGAGAGCTCGATCGTAGTCGAAGGAGGCGCCGAAGTGCCCTGCGCGCGGAGACGGGATCAGCGGGGGGCTCGAGTGCGGCGACGACGAGGCGGCCGGTGCGACGGCGCGGAGCGGGGGGATGCGAAACGGCGCACCTCGTTCTTGTAGATACACAAGGAGTGCTCGCGCAGGACGAGCCACTTCTTGCTCCACATCCACGCGCGCAGGCCGTCCTCCTTGACGCTCACCCACCCGCGCCGCACGATCGTCTGTGCGCCGCCGGCCGCACCGGTCCGCGCCGCGTCCAGCGCAGCCGAGAGCTCGTATGGAGCCTGCGAAGCTGGGGAGCTCCTCTGAGACGCCTGCGTCTGCCAGTTCGACGACGGCGCGCTCGGGTCGTTCCGTATCGCCGGGACGGGTGGAGCTGGGCGCGAGGGCGTGAGGGCGGGTGAACCGTTGGCGGCTTCAACAGAGGTCCAGCGCTGGTTTGCTCCAGACATGTCTGCGACCGAAGTCGGGAGACTGGCGCAGGCGAACGAGCGCCCGGATCGCTCGCGTCCGTGTCGTGAGGGGTGCGAGCGCGCCAGACGCTCGCTCGACATCACCCATCGGTCCCATCCTGCCCGTCAAACGCCCGTGCTTCTCTGCCGCTGCCCGGTTGCTCTCGTTGTGCGCTGTACATATGACACGCGCTCCCTGCGGGCGGCCCTGCTGCTCGTGCTCGTAGCTTAAGCTTGGCTTAAGCTGCCTCGCGCGCCCGTCTCCGTCGCAGCTCGCTTCAAGCCAACTTCAAGCGCTCGGAGACGGCGAGCTGTGCATGCACCAGCCCGCTAAGCTGGCCTCCGTGCCGACCGACATTGCCTGCGCCCTGGTTGGCGCTCGTCGTCTCCTTTGTCCTTTTGTGCCTCCCGATAGGCAATCCGTCGCACTCAGCAGCGCTTCACAAGACAAGGACGCGGCGACAAAGGCTGGCGGGCGCCTTTGTGGGATCGAGCGGAGCCGGCTCCGCCCTCAAGACGGCGGCGTTCGCTTCCTCGCCCCTCCTCTTCTCCTTCACCACCGCTCTCTCGCTCTTTCTGCCCACCCCCCCACACTCCCTTACACCGTCGAAATGGCCCCCATCACTCTCGCCCAGGCCCGGGAGGTCGCCGCCGCCCCCGCCTTCGTCAACGAGGAGCGCAACCCGACCGTCACCTCGTACATGTTGTGCACCATCGCCTAAGCGGCGCATCCGGTGCGTCCCCCTCCTCCTTCCTTCGTTCGACCGCCTGCTTCACGCTCTCTCACGCTCTCGCCCGCTGACGCTTCACTCGCCTCCTTCGCAGTGCATCAACACGGCCCGTCGATCGCCCTTCTCGCCTTTGTGATCCTCGCCGGCTGGCGCTCGAGACGGCTCGGGTGGATGGATGGACCGGGCTCGGGCGGGCGTGGATGGTTGTACCGGCGTGTCGTTATCCTTATTCGCAACGCATCTGTTCGCTGTTTCAGTGCTCGTGTACCCTCCCGCCCGCTGCGAGCGCGAGTTGGCAGCACTTGCGCGTGAAAGCGCGGCCGGCCTTCTCAAGCTGATGAAGGCAGCCGCATCCTGTTCCTGCTCCTTTAGCACGTTGCGTCCCAACCTTCCCACCCTCGCCGGACCGCACGCCAGCTCAGGCGCGGACATCGAGCTCCTCACGAACTCTTGGGTTCTCCATCTCCTTGCGCACGTCGAGCTCTCCGCCTTCCCTTCCCCTTCCCATCTTGGCCCACACCCGTCGGTCCTGCTTCCCGCAACACGTTGCCTGTGCTTCCACTGATACGCTATGCTCCGCTGGATACGGCCACGTCGACGGGTCGACGCTGTCTCATCTCCTGCTCCTTTGTCCCTTTGCTTGCCTCGATCGCTCTTCGAAAGCGAGCGGCGCTCAATAGGTCGCGCCGTCCGCCTCACAAGACAAGGACGCGGCGACAAAGGCTGGCGGGCGCCTTTGTGGGATCGAGCGGAGCCGGCTCCGCCCTCAAGACGGCGGCGTTCGCTTCCTCGCCCCTCCTCTTCTCCTTCACCATCGCTCTCTCGCTCTTTCTGCCCACCCCCCCACGCTCCCTTACACCGTCGAAATGGCCCCCATCACTCTCGCCCAGGCCCAGGAGGTCGCCGCCGCCCCCGCCTTCGTCAACGAGGAGCGCAACCCGACCGTCACCTCGTACATGTCGTGCACCATCGCCCGCAAGGACGTCGCCGTCGAGCTCGACAACGAGGAGCGTAACCCGACTGTCACGTCGTACATGTCGTGCACCATCGCCTAAGCGGCGCATCCGGTGCGTCCCCCTCCTCCTTCCTTCGTTCGACCGCCTGCTTCACGCTCTCTCACGCTCTCGCCCGCTGACGCTTCACTCGCCTCCTTCGCAGTGCATCAACACGGCCCGTCGATCGCCCTTCTCGCCTTTGTGATCCTCGCCGGCTGGCGCTCAAGACGGCTCGGGTGGATGGATGGACCGGGCTCGGGCGGGCGTGGATGGTTGTACCGGCGTGTCGTTATCCTTATTCGCAACGCATCTGTTCGCTGTTTCAGTGCTCGTGTACCCTCCCGCCCGCTGCGAGCGCGAGTTGGCAGCACTTGCGCGTGAAAGCGCGGCTGCTGTCGACGCCCTCTCCTTAGGCCGAACCAATGCTGTGGAAGACGTTCGTGCAGCAACTCTGTTCACATCGCAAACTTGGTCTTCGCTTCGCGTCGCGATTTCCCCTCCACCAGGGCGTCCATCGCGTGCTCGCCCTCCTTCGCCTCCCCATCGTCGGCGCCCGCCCACTGCAGCACAAGGTGGCGGCCGAGTAGATGCGTGTGCTCCAACGCGTTGAAGGCGGCCTCGGCGTCGCGGCGCGTGGCGAACTCGAGGAAAGCGAAACCGCGAGTCTTGTTGTCCATCTTGCGAGGGAGGCGGACCGACTTGAGCTGACCATACGTCCTGCGGATCCCGAGTCAGTCGAGAGGCGCCGAAAAGCGGGGAAAGCGGGACGTGCCCGAATAGCTGCCGGAGGTCGCTCCTCGTCGCCTCGAACGGCACGTTCTTGACGAGCAGCTTGGTCGACGTCTCCCTCGAACGGGCGGCCGCGTCGTCTGCAGCGGGCTTGTCCGAGTTGCGCTGCGCGAAGCGGATCTCGAGGGCGTGGCCATCGAGCACGTAGCCCTGACGGGCGTCCTTCGCGCTGGCGGCGGCTGCCGCGGTGCGGAAGCCGACGAAGCCGAAACCCATACTCAGCGTGCGCCCAACTTGCACGGGATCGGGCTTGGTCTGCACGCGCGCAAACACGACATCCGGGAGCTGATCGAATGCCGCCCGCAGGCGAGGCGTAGTTGTCGCAAAGCTGAGGTTCTTGACGAAGAGAGTCGCTGCCGCGGGCCCTGCGTCGTCCTTCGACGACGTCGCATCTCCGGCCGCAGCAGAACCCTTGTTGAGGGGAACGGACGGACTCGCGGACGACCTGCTTGTCGCCTGCGAATCGTCGTCGACGACGAAGATCGCGGCAGGCGCCTTCTCGAGATACAGGACGCTGCCGCCGAACTGCTTGTAGACGAGTGCACGCCATGCCGCCGCCGCCGCACTTGCGTCCTCCATCTCGACGATGGCGATGAGGCCAGAAGGCGGGATGAGGAGGCGCCTGACCACGCCGTACGGGGAGAAGAGAGCTTGCAGCGCCGACGCCGTTGTCGCAAATGGCAGATTCTTCACGAGAATGCAGGTAGACGAGCGAGCACCGGGCTGCGAGAAGGCGGCGACGTTGATGTTCGCCTGCAGGCAGGTAGACACACTCAGCGAGGAGGCCCAATCACGGGAAACGAGCCGGGAACGCACGTCCTCGAAGTACCGCTTCGTCTCGGCAAGCGTATGCGCCTCCGCCAGCGCGACTTTGACCGCCGGATCACTTGCCGACGGGTCGAGGAGGGCGGACTTGGCGACGCCGAGGCGTTCGGCGACAGCGGTCAAGGCGGCATCCGTCTGCGAAATGACGGGAGCGTCAGCTCGGATCAGCAGACAGGCGAAGAGCAAGACTGGACATGAGAGGAGGGAAGGTAGGCGAAAGACTTCTCACATTCAGGAAGAGCGAGCCCCAGCTGAAGGCCTGGCCGGCGGACTGCTTACGGCGCTCAAGGCGGTCCTCCTTGAGCGTGCTCGGGCGCCCGTCGGCACTGGACTTGCTGCTACGTCCGATGGCCGGGAGGATGTGCAGCAGGCGACCCTGGAACGTCGTTCCGTCGAGCGCGTCGTGGGCTGCGACCGCATCGGCGGAGTTGGCGAAGCTGACGTACGCGAGGCCTTTCGAGGCTCCTGTGCGCGAATCGACGGGGATATGCACCTGTGCGCCGGGTTAGCGAACTGTCAAGGAAGAGACAGTCGAGAAATAGCGCGCGCACCTGCTCGACGGAACCGTACGCGCCAAAGACGTGGTCGAGATCCTCGCGCGTCGCCGTGAACGGGAGATTGCGGAGAAAGAGTCGTCCTGTCTCGAGAATCGTCTCGCGGGCTTGTGCGTCCTGTCCAGCCGAAACCGGCGGCGACGTCGCGATCACCTGCGAGGGAGCGAGAGCGCGCCGAGTCAGCTCTGACAGGCTCTGCGTCAAACCGCTGTATAAACCGCTGTATGAGCGGGTATACCTTGTGCGCAACGGTGGTCGCGCCGTGCTGGACCTGCTCAGCCGCAGTACTCGCCTCCTCGCCATCTTCCTGCAGCCAGAGCATGTCTCGTGCGGCTGGCTCTCCCGCTTCATCGACGTCTTCGAAGCGCCGCTTCATCCGCCGGGCGAGGTAGTCGGCGTCGGTGAGCGTCTCGTCCTCGGCAGCGTCGTCGACCTGCACCTCGGTTGCCTCGGGGACGGCGGCGCCCTGCGGCGGCGCTCGCGAAGGAGCTGACGGCTCGGAGATACCGGCGTCGCCGCGAGTCGTTGTTGCTAACCGCTGCGAGCTCTCGGCGACAGGTGCCGCCGCCGCCGCCGCCGCCTGCGAGGGTGGAGCGGCGGCGGCATCGGTGTACGTGCGCGCAGGCGCCATGACGGCCATGAACTCGGCGAAGCGGTCATCCTGCTTCGGCCCGGTGTTCTCCGTGGTAGACGTGCTGGCCGTCTTGAGGCGCTTTGCGGGGCGAGGAGCATCGCGGGTCTGCGGAGGGCACGAGAGGTGCAGGTGAGCATCACAGGGGCGGAGAAGCGCGCTGAGAGGGACGCGACGCACGTCCTTCGCCCAGTCCACCTTGATACGCGCGCCCCCACGGTCGCCCGCCACCCAGGCGCCGCTGGCCCAGCGCCGGACGCGGTCGGCGTCGTCGTGCGACTTGAAGCCGGCGAAGGCGATGCAGCGGGACGAGCCGTTGGGGCGAGAGAGGACCTTTACGTCGGTGACACCGGGCGCGGCGGGCGGGCAGGCCTGGAGATGCTCGCGGAGGTGGTGCGAGGCGACGGACGGGTGCAGGTTGGTGATGAGGAGGCGGGTCGGCGCAGCGCCTGCGGGCGGCGCAGGAGCGGGCGTGGAGCTCTGCATCGGAGCACGAGCGAGTGTTACTAGCAGGCAGCCGACCAGCGCGCGGCAAGCGAGCAGACGAGGGCGAGCAGCGGGACGACCGCCGCCTCTCCGGCCCAAGCGCAGCTGAGCGCGCGTGCACCGCCCCCTTGCCTGCTTCCGAGACTCGTCGCACGCCCAGATCCTGCACAGCGAGCGTGGATGGCAGATGCAGTCTCGAGTACACCCTCCCGGCGAAGAGAGCGCGCGCCAGCCCTCCTCCCCCCCTCCCCTCACGCCCAGCCCGCATCTCCCCGCCGCTACTTGGCCTTCTTCTTTCCCCGCCGCTTCTTCGCCTTGGCTGCCCCGTCGTCTGACGGCTCCGCAATCGTTGTCGGGACAGCGCCTGCTGCGAGTTGCGCCGGACCAAGCGAGGGCGGAGGGGCACCTAGGCCGTCCACCTGGAGCGACGGGCGACGCTTGTTCCGGTACTGCTGGAGCAGGGCGCGGTTCAAGGCGTCGAAGCGGTTGAGGTAGGTACTCGAGCGGGTGCGGAAAGTGAGGCACTGGAGACGAGCGGGGACGGTCAGCGCGAGGGAGCGGGAAGGGGAGGGGAGGGGCGAACGAAGCGCGGGTGAGGGAGAGTACGCACTTTGCGGTCGTCGGTGACCTTGAAGACGAGGAGGCCAGCCTGGTGCCGCCATCGGATGCACGCTCGCGTCTGGACGAGAAAGTGGGGGAGGCGGGAGGAGGAATGGATGAGCGCGAGAGCCCGGGACGCCCAGAGGGAGAGTGCGGCGGCATACCTGAGTGTCAGAGTCACGGCAGAGGTCATCGCAGGCCTGCCTGAAGCGGTCCCAGTCGCGGTAGAGCATGGCCAGCGGGAGGTCGACGCGCGACGAGCTGATGAGGCGACGGCGCAGGGTGGGCGGGGTGGGCGAGCCGGGCGATGGTGGGGCGCTGTGCGTTGTGCTCCTGGGTGCGCTTCTGCCGGGGCGGACGGCTCTCAGGCGCGGAGCGTGGTCGAGCGAGCGAGCGACCTCCGCTTCGCCTCGTCGTCGTCGTCCTCGCGCTCGACGTCGGCCTCGCTGCGTCGCGCCCAGACGCAGGTCGCCTGCCTGCCATGCTCGCTGCACTCGCACCGCCCTCCAGTGCTTCTGCAGCCCCCGCACCGCCCGCTGCCCCGCCTCGCCGACCCGCCTCTCCCCGGGCGCTCGCGGCTGAGCCTGCCAGTGCCTCGTCTCGCTGGCTCGAGGCTTGCTCCAGGCTCGACGCTACCAACCCACTCGCGGTCGGCATCACCACCGCCGCTCTCCTCGCCCTCGGCGCTCGCATCTGGCATCGCCACGGCCGTCGGATCCGCACCGTCGACGACCTCACCCCCGCCGACTATAGCCCAAGGATCTTGCGGGGCACGGTCACGAGGTGCGCTGTACATCTTCCCTCCCAGACAACCCGCCGTGACTGACAAAGGTCCTCTCAGCGTGGGCGACGCAGACGGGTTCCGCTTCTTTCACCGCCCACTCCTGCGGCCATGGCTGTCTCCGCCTTCCGGCAAGAGAGGTGCGCGGCATTGCTCTTGCACACCGCTCTCCCCGCTCACGGGCAGCTTCTCAGCTCTCAAAGGACAGACGCTCTCGGTTCGCCTCGCAGGCGTCGACGCTCCCGAGGTACTCGTGCGACTCGCAGCCTCGCAGCCTCCACTGACGCTGCAGAGGTTCTACCCGCAGATGTCGCACTTCGGCAAGGCCGCTCAGCCATTCTCAGAGGAAGCGTTCGCCTTGTATGCGCTCGCTTCCTTGCACCTGCGCGCTGGAGACTGATCTCCCACGCGCTGGACAGGCTGACGCGCACCATCGACGGGCGGCGCATCAAACTCGAGGTCTTCCAGAAGGACCGCTACGGCCGCGCCGTTGGCATGGCCTACGTGCGAGGCTTCCCCTCCTTCCGCCGCAAGAACGTCTCGGAAGTGCTGCTTCAGGCTGGTTGTGCGTCCGGCACCGACCTCGACCAGTCTCGGGTGCTGACGATCGATCTGCCTGTCCAGATGCTACGGTGTACGAACAGAGCGGAGCTGTTCACGCAGGACGACTGGACAGGTTGCGCGCCTTGGAGGCGACAGCACGGTATGCGAGGCCGCCATGCTTCTCTCTAGAACGCCCACTGACCTCCCAGCACTCCATGCAGGACGCGACGCATCGGTATGTGGTCGCAAAGTGCGAAGGACTTCGTAAGCCCGGGGGAGTACAAGGCGAGGCTGCGCGGCGAGTGAGCGCAGCCATACGGGCGTTACTGTAGATCGGCACCGCTCCTCCCACATCACGCTGTGCTCGCTGTGGAGTCATGCACGGGACGTGCAGAGCTGAAAGCGGGAAAGCGTCCCTCGCTCTTGAGCAAGTCGAGGCTGGTCGGGTCGGGGGGAGACGCTCTCACCTCAACTCCCGCTTTCTCCACGTGTGACGCAGCACACACTCGATCACACGACCGAGGGCTGCTGATCTATGGTGCGCACCGCTTCGCTGCCGCCGCCGCTCTCTCTCCGCCCCTCGCCCGCCTCATCGCCCTCCCCTTGCTCACAGAGCTCCGTCAGCAAGAACGCCAAGGAGGCGCGCGTGCGCGAGTTCGTCGAGGTGACGGGCTCCTCGTGCGTGCTTGCCATACGCCCGGCGGGGAGGCAGCACTCGCTCACCGCTTCGTCCCCGCGCACGCAGCTCGGCGGACGCGTCGAGGTACCTCAAAGCATCGGCGTGGAGGCTCGACGGGGCGATCGACGCCTTCTACAGCGACCCACGAGCGAGCGCGGCAGTCGCCGGTGCCGCGACGAGCAGCGCTAGCATGAATCGCAACCTCGAGGCGATGTGGGCGGGCTACGCAGGTGCGCCTACCGCCCCCCGTCCCTACTGTTCCGCCGCGGTGACACTCGACCGCAGATCCCTCGGCACCCGACGAGATCAGGATGGACGGGACGATGCAGTACTGTAACGACCTGGGCGTCGACCCCGGAGACGTCGTCGTTCTCGCGCTCGCATGCTTCACGACGGCTCCAACGATGGGGCGGTTCCTACGCCGCACCTGGATCGAGGCGTGGCAGAGCGTCAAGTGCGTCCGATCCCGCTCGACCCCGCTGTTCTCGGCGCTTCTGACCCTTCCCTCAGCAGGTGCGACACGCTCGACCGTCAGCGGCAGTACATCGGGACGCTCCGCTCACAACTCGAAGATCCAGCGACGTTCAAGCGCATCTACAACTTCGCGTTTGATTACGCCAAGGCGGAGGGGCAGAAGAGCCTGCGTGCGTCTCCCCCCCCCCCTCCCCCCCCTCCCCCTTACCCTCCTCGGCGTGAGCTCCCCTGATGCGCGCTTCCGCCTAACAGAGTTCGACATCGCACAAGAACTCTGGAATCTCCTCATCCCCCTTGATCCCGCGTCGTCGTTCCCAGCGGAGCATCTGGATCTCTGGCTTGGGTTTTTGACGAAGAAGGGCGGGCGGGCAGTCTCGCGGGACACCTGGAACCTCGTACGTTGCCTTCCTTCACACGCTCGACTTCGAATAGGCTCCGCTGACCCTCCCGGAATGGGAACAGTTCCTCGACTTTGTCCGCTCGATCAACCCGGCCTTCAGCAACTACGACGAGGAAGGTGAGCCGCCCTCCTCCTCATTCCGCCCAATCATGCAGCGTTCGCGTCGCTCATCACTTTTTACCGCAGCGGCCTGGCCGTCTCTCATCGACGACTTCGTACAAACTGCCGCGCCTACCTCTTAAGTAGTTTACGCAACTCGTGTTCCGACAGATGTCCACGCGTCCCGCACCCGCACACGGCTGCCGAGGCGTTCGCAGAGCAGGAAAGCGCCGCTTAGCTTGCGGTTGAGGCTGTACGTCTCCTCGGGCGGCGGTGTGAGGCGATGTTGGAGCATGATGGGGATTTGCTGTCGGATCTTGGCCGTGATGGGCGGTCCGAGTGTGCCAAACGGGAAGGGGGACGGCGCACTCGGACGGAAGGGAACCGCCAACGCGAAAAGCGAGTCGAGGTGGGCAGCGAGCATGACCTGCACGCAGCTCGTCAGCGAGGAGAGCCCCGCGCGGGATAGAGGGTAGAGGCGGGGGCGCACGTCATTCTCCTCCCCCGTCAGGTACCCGAGCTCGCGCGAGTACCGAAGAGCGGCTTCGCGGTCTTCGTGAATCGCCGCGTGGAGGAGCTGCTCGTAGAGCGACATGAAGGCCGCCGAATACTCGCGAGTTGCGCCGAAGTCGATGAGCTCTAGCTGCGGTATCGTTCGAGCGCGTCAGTCACGGCTGCCCGCGCAGGCGAACCTTCCGCGACGACAGCGCACCTTGCCGGTTTCCGCGTTGTACAGGAAGTTGCTCCAGTTCGGATCGGTTTGCATGAGGCGGAACTCGAACAGCTCGTGCATGCACAGCTGGATGACGCGGGTTCCAATCTGTACGTGTACGTGAACGTGGTCAGCGGGAGGCGCGGGACGAACGGGGTGAGCAGGACGAGCGCGACGCACCCGATCGCGAGAAGGCTGGTCCAGGTCGAGGACGTCCTTGAGCGGGCGGCCGTTCATGAGCTCCGTAGTGAGGACCATCGGGCCGCTCAGCTCGCCGACGACTTGTGGGACGTCGAAGTCGGCGTGCAAAGACGAGTTGAGAATCGCCTCGCGCATCTGCCGCCCGCACTCAGCTTCGCGGACGTAGTCGCACTCGTCAGCGAGCTCGCGTCCGAGCACGCGGAGCGTGTTGTCGAGGTACAGCCCGCGCGGAAGAGCGGCGCTCGCAAGCAGGAGCCAGCGGAGGGTGCTGAGATCGCTCGAGATGGACTCGCGAACGCCCGGGAACTGGACCTTGACCGCGAGGTGCCGCACGTTCGGGTACTTCTCGGCTAGCGGCGAGTCGACGGCGAGGGTAGCGGCGTGCACCTGGCCGATGGACGCGGCGGCGAAAGGGCGCATCTCGAATTTGTCGAAGTGGTCACGCCAACCTTGGCCGAGTGAGTCGGCGAGGACCCTCTGCACGAGCCTGCTAAGCGTTCGTCGGGCACGGGGACGAGGTGAAATAAGCGCGCCTCGGTTTGCCAGTCGGGCATGTAGTTGGCGTTGTTCTGCACGCGCTGCAAGATGGCTTCGAGTTGTGGCGGAAGCTGCTTGGTGTCTGCGAGAGGCGAGGGTTACCTCAACAGTGAGACTGCTGCGTTCAGCCACGGAAGCTCACCCTGAATGCTGAGGAACTGGCCGAGCTTGAGAGCGGCACCGCGCATCTTGGCGAGCTTGCCGACGAGGCGTTCCAGGTTGGCCTCGCTCATAAGAAGCGAGCGAGGGTTGGAGGAGGGATCGTCCACCGTGCGGCGAACGGCTTCAGCCGCCATGCCCCAGCCGAGACCTGCGGCTAGTCCTGCGGCCGGGAGGATAATGGGACAGAGGGAGACAGGAGCGCGCTGGGTCAGCACGAGACGAAACGAATTGCGACGGGGAGGAGGCGAGGCAGCTCACCGCCATAGTGGAAGAGGCGACCGATGCGGGACGAAGGCACACGGGATGCTGTCGAAGAAGGCTGCGGGGCGGCGAGAAGGTCGGCGGGCAGCGCAAGCGAGGACCAGAGGGGCGACTCACAGGAAGACCGGGAGTGCCGACTTGCGCTTCAGCCTCGACGGCGGGAACAGCGGCGGGCGGATTCGCGGTCTCTTCGGCGGTGAGGAGGACAGGGTCGCTCGGCGGGGGGTCGACTGGGGCCGGGGAAGAGGCCGCCGCGACGGGAAACGCCGGGACGGCTGGCGGGGACGGGAGCCGGCTTTTGTCGACAGACAGTTTGCTCGACTCAGAGGGCGGTGTGCCGGCTGGGAGCGGAGGAGAAGGGCGAGGCGGAGGAGGCGGTGCCAGTTCGGCCGAGGGCAAGACCGC
Organism: Rhodotorula kratochvilovae; assembly: GCA_019926025.1. Taxonomy (NCBI): domain Eukaryota; kingdom Fungi; phylum Basidiomycota; class Microbotryomycetes; order Sporidiobolales; family Sporidiobolaceae; genus Rhodotorula; species Rhodotorula kratochvilovae. The sequence goes on from JAHSUG010000012.1 coordinate 323,385, forward strand.
GGCGGGGGGGAGGCGAGGGCACGGTGCGGGCGGGGCTGAGCATGGCGGGGCGGATGCAGGGGCGGGGGCGGGAGCAGGGGCAGGGCGCGAGCGGGGACGGTCGAGGGTGCGCGACTGGCGGAGGGCGCAGGCGAGGGCAACGAGGCGAAGTGCGCCCGACGCGACGAGCGTGGGCGAGGCTCTGGCAGCGGTGGGGAGCATCCCTGTGCGCGTGGCAGGGTGTGCGCTCGCTGCTTCACTACTGTAGCTCGAGAGGGCGAGCCAGTGCTGGCGCCGTCCGCCATCGCCGCCGCGCGCGCCGTCGCGCCGCTCCCCCCGCCTGGACCCGCGCCGCTCCCTCTCCCGCCGTCCTCGCGCCTGCAAACCCTCCCCCGCCCGCCTGCCCGCCCGCCCGCCCGCCATGGCCACCCCGCCCAGCGAGCGCAAGCGTGCGTGCCCTCTCCGCCCGCCCCGCGCGCCTCTCGCTCCTGTCGCTTCCGCTGCTTCCCGACTCATCGCCCTCGTCCCGCGTACGCAGCGCTTCCGTTCGTCTACCAGTTTGCCGCAGGCGCCATCGCAGGCGTCACAGAGCTGCTCTGTCTCTACCCGCTCGGTGCGCCTCTCCAGCCCCAGCCTCTCCTCTCCCCCCTCCGGCTCGAGCGCCCGCGGCTCCCCCCCACCGACATGCACTCCGGCTGACTTCACCTCGCCGCGCCCGCCCGTCCAGATGTCGTGCGTGCATTCTCTACCACTCCATGTATGGACTACGCGCTCACTCGCTCGCACCCGCCCGCAGGTCAAGACGCGCATGCAGCTGCAGGTCGGCAAGGCGGTTCCCGGCGCAGAGCACTACGACGGCATGGTCGACTGCTTCCGCAAGATCATTGCAAAGGAAGGGTGCGCATCCTCTCGGACCTGGGCTCGGCCCCGTGCCCGCCGTCGCCTCGCTGACCCCCTCGGGTCCTCCCCCTCCCGCCTCGTCTCCTTACACGCCTCGCCTTACTCCGCCAGAGCTGGCCGGCTCTACCGTGGTCTTGTCCCGCCCCTCATGCTCGAGGCGCCCAAGCGTGCCGTCAAGTTCGCCGCCAACGACTTCTGGGGGAAGACGTTCAAGTCGACCTTTGGCGTCGAGAAGATGACGCAGAGCCTTTCGATCCTCACCGGCTGCAGCGCCGGTGCCACCGAGAGCATCGTCGTCGTTCCTTTCGAGCTTGTCAAGATCCGTCTCCAGGACAAGAACAGCACGTACAAGGGTCCGATGGACGTTGTCGCCCAGATCGTCAAGCAGGAGGGCCTTTTGGGCATGTACGCCGGTCTCGAGCCTACGTTCTGGAGGTGCGTCTCCTTTCCCTCGATTCCCTGTCGCGGCGGTGTTCTGACTCGCGCCGTCGTTGCGCAGGCATGTCATGTGGAACGGCGGGTACTTCGGGTGCATTTTCCAGGTTCGCAGTCTCCTTCCGAAAGCCCAGGTACGCCGCTCGTCCTCCGTCTACACTTTGGCTCGAACCCGTTCGACCGCTGACCCATGCTGTCGTTCCGGCAGACAAAATCGGCGCAACTCTTCAACGACTTCGTGTCCGGAGCGGTTGGCGGGTTTGTTGGCACGGCGTTCAATACCCCCTGTACGTGCGGATGAGCAGCGCACTCGGAAAGCCTGCGCTGACAACCTCCTCGCACAAAGTCGACGTCGTCAAGTCGCGCGTGCAGAACTCGATCAAGGTGAGCCGGCCGCTTCTTCACGCGGGTCCAGCAATTCACAGCCTCTCGATGCTCTCCTCCACATTCCCTTCTCCCGCGCACTGCACAGGTCGCCGGGCAGGCCCCCAAGTACAGCTGGACGTTCCCTTCCCTCCTCCTCATTGCTCGCGAGGAGGGCTTCGGCGCCCTCTACTCGGGCTTTCTGCCCAAGGTCCTTCGTCTCGCGCCCGGCGGTGGCGTTCTCCTCCTCGTCGTCGAATTCACGCTCGGCGTCTTCCGCAAGCAGTTGGGTCCTCCGTATGTGTAGAACACGCGCTCGCAGCGGGCGGGAGGGTACACGAGCACTGAAACAGCGAACAGATGCGTTGCGAATAAGGATAACGGCACGCGGGTACAACCATCCACGCCCGCCCGAGCCCGGTCCATCCATCCACCCGAGCCGTCTTGAGCGCCAGCCGGCGAGGATCACAAAGGCGAGAAGGGCGATCGACGGGCCGTTTTGATGCACTGCGAAGGAGGCGAGTGAAGCGTCAGCGGGCGAGAGCGTGAGAGAGCGTGAAGCAGGCGGTCGAACGAAGGAAGGAGGAGGGGGACGCACCGGATGCGCCGCTTAGGCGATGGTGCACGACATGTACGACGTGACAGTCGGGTTACGCTCCTCGTTGTCGAGCTCGACGGCGACGTCCTTGCGGGCGATGGTGCACGACATGTACGAGGTGACGGTCGGGTTGCGCTCCTCGTTGACGAAGGCGGGGGCGGCGGCGACCTCCTGGGCCTGGGCGAGAGTGATGGGGGCCATGTCGACGGTGTCCGGGCGGGTGGGGGGGGGCAGAAAGAGCGAGAGAGCGATGGTGAAGGAGAAGAGGAGGGGCGAGGAAGCGAACGCCGCCGTCTTGAGGGCGAAGCCGGCTCCGCTCGATCCCACAAAGGCGCCCGCCACTTTGTCGCCGCGTCCTTGTCTTGTGAGGCGGACGGCGCGACCTATTGAGCGCCGCTCGCTTTCGAAGAGCGATCGAGGCAAGCAAAGGGACAAAGGAGGGAGATGAGACAGCGTCGACCCGTCGGCGTGGCCGTATCCAGCGGAGCATAGCGTATCAGTGGAAGCACAGGCAACGTGTTGCGGGAAGCAGGACCGACGTGTGGGCCGAGATGGGAAGGGGAAGGGAAGGCGGAGAGCTGACGGGAGATGGAGAACCCAAGAGTCCGTGAGGAGCTCGATGTCCGCGCCTGAGCTGGCGTGCGGTCCCGACAGGGTGGGAAGGTTGGGACGCAACGTGCTAAAGGAGCAGGAACAGGATGCGGCTGCCTTCATCAGCTTGAGAAGGCCGGCCGCGCTTTCACGCGCAAGTGCTGCCAACTCGCGCTCGCAGCGGGCGGGAGGGTACACGAGCACTGAAACAGCGAACAGATGCGTTGCGAATAAGGATAACGACACGCCGGTACAACCATCCACGCTCGCCCGAGCCCGGTCCATCCATCCACCCGAGCCGTCTCGAGCGCCAGCCGGCGAGGATCACAAAGGCGAGAAGGGCGATCGACGGGCCGTGTTGATGCACTGCGAAGGAGGCGAGTGAAGCGTCAGCGGGCGAGAGCGTGAGAGAGCGTGAAGCAGGCGGTCGAACGAAGGAAGGAGGAGGGGGACGCACCGGATGCGGCGCTTAGGCGATGGTGCACGACATGTACGACGTGACAGTCGGGTTACGCTCCTCGTTGTCGAGCTCGACGGCGACGTCCTTGCGGGCGATGGTGCACGACATGTACGAGGTGACGGTCGGGTTGCGCTCCTCGTTGACGAAGGCGGGGGCGGCGGCGACCTCCTGGGCCTGGGCGAGAGTGATGGGGGCCATTTCGACGGTGTAAGGGAGTGTGGGGGGGTGGGCAGAAAGAGCGAGAGAGCGGTGGTGAAGGAGAAGAGGAGGGGCGAGGAAGCGAACGCCGCCGTCTTGAGGGCGGAGCCGGCTCCGCTCGATCCCACAAAGGCGCCCGCCAGCCTTTGTCGCCGTGTCCTTGTCTTGTGAGGCGGACGGCGCGAGCTATCAAGAAGAGCGAGAGGCAAGCAAAGGGACAAAGGAGCACAAAGGCTGAGACAGCATGGTAGCGTAATCCGCATGCTTTCCCCATGTAAAGTCAGAAGACCGGACAAAGAACAGTCGCCACACCCGGGCGGAGAGGTGCACAATGCGGTGAGGAGAATGTCGCGTTTCCATCCCTACAGCCTACAGCGGCAGACCAGCACCAAAGCTGACCACCTAGTAGAAGGTCGAGGGGCGGTGGGCGAGGAAGAGGCTGCGGCTCTTGACGACACGGTGCGGGAGGGGGAAGCGGAGGTTGGGGGTGAGGAGCTGCTTGATGTTCGGGCGGCGGACGTCCACCGTCTTCTCGATCTCGGCAACGCGGAGGATCTGCAGCGGGAGGGTCAGCGGGAGTTTGAGAGGGGCGAGGGCGGCCGGAACAGCGAGCGCACCTGGACCGAACGGAAGCGGGCACGGTGGCGCGCAGCCATGTCCTGGTAGCACGCGTGAACCGCGTCGGCGCGCGAGAGCTCGCGGAACTCTTTGTACATGTTGTGCGTGCCCGAGCGCGAGTCGTAACGGAGCCAGATGCCGAAGTTCTTGACCTTGAGCGGCTTCTTCTCGCTGATCTGCGGAGCGTAGGATGCCAGGTCAGCGTGTGCGCCAGTGCTCCGCTCGCGATGTTGATGCGGCAGTCCAGTCCACGATCGCATGGGCAGGCGCCGACCACGCCCGCCCCGCACGGCATCTCGCACGCGAGGAGATGCAGACATTGAGAGTCGGCCAAGCAGGGCTCTGCACAAAGCGGGAGAGGGCCGGAGACGCACCACATTGACGGCGACAACCTCGCCCGTGGCCTTCTTGACCTTGCGGAGCTTGCGCAGGAAGTACCAGAAGCGCGACTTGGCGACAACGTCGTTGGGCGCGAAGATGCGCATCCGGTAGAGCTTGGGCTGCGGCTCCTTCTCGGACGGCAGCTTGCGGCCGATAACCTGGTACTCCTGGAAGCGGCCCATGCTGCGACGGTGAAGGACGAACGCCGTCATCGGAGCGGAGGGGCGAGTCGGCGAGTGGGGAGACGCGCAGGGCCGGCGCGAGTGGGAGGGCGCGGGAGATGGGGGGATGCGGGAGGAGGCGCGGGGAGGGGAGCGCAGCCACGAGGGCGCGGGGGCACGTCGAGAGGCGCGCGCGGGTCGGATCGGACGGGGAGGGGGCGCCGGGAACGACGGACGGGACCAGGAGCGGGCCAGGGGCGGGTACGGGGCGGGGCAAGCGAGGGGAGCAAAGTCAGCAGGCGAACTCGCGTGATGGGCGGACGGGCGGGCGCAGCGGTGCGCGACGGGCGCAGGGCGGGCGCGAGAAGGGGAGCGCAGGTGCTCACGTTGTCGGAATGGAGCTCTGCTGGGGGGAGAGGGTGGCCAGACAACGGACGACGGGCGACCCTGGACCCTCGCACGCTGCTCGCGCTCCCCGCGCGCAAAGCTCAGGACCGTTCCCCCTCTCGCGCCACGTCACCCGCGCTCTCCTCCCACCCGCTCGCTCGCGTTCTCGCTCCCCGTCCGCCGGCAGCTGCGCAGAAGGCGCTCGCCATGCTCGTTCCGGCAGATCCGGCCGTCCTCAAGCCCTGGCTCATCCGCACCCTCGAGCCCCTGTGCGTCGGCTCGTCCTCCTACCCCTCGGCTCCCCTGCCCTCTGCCTTCTGCGGCTCCCTCGTCTCTACCCTCACCACCGTCCTGCGGGTCACTACGAGCACGGGTCTCTGACGCGCCTGTTGCGCCAGTTCGGACGCAGAGCCCGCTGTCCTCGCAGACTATGTCCTCGCACTTCTCAAGCGCGACGTTCGCGACCTCGACGACCTCCGCCAGTTCTGTGCTCAGCAGCTCGACGACTTCCTCGAGCAGCGTGCGTAGCATCCTCTCTGTCGCCATAGTCGCCGCAGAGTTCTCACCTGTCCACTCGCGCAGACACCGTCCACTTCGTCGACTCGCTCCTGCACTTCATTGCCAACCCGACACGCAGCTTGCACCAGGCCCCGAGCGAGGCCCTTGCCGTCAACGTGATAGCTGCCCCGTCGTCCACGTCGTCGGGGCTCAAGCGCCCGAGGTCCCCACCGCCGCCCGCTCCAGCCGCAAAGCACCCGCGCTTCAACGCTGCAGCTCTCGAGCCTCACATGTTCGGAGACTCCGACATTCCCGGCGTGACACAGTCGCGCGACACGTCCGGGTTCCGGACAGGTCTCGGCGGAGCCTTCGCCACGCCGAGAGCTGCTTGTCGCGACTATCACTGTGCGTCCAGTGCGCCCCCTTTTCGACCGAGATTCGACACTGACTCCGTCGTCGTGTAGTTCGGGGCTTCTGTGCACGCGGCGGTGCTTGCCCGTACCAGCACGATGCGCTTCCGCCGTCCGTCCCGCCTCCCGCACCCTTTCCGCCCTTCCCCCACCCCTTCTCGCTCGCTTCGCACGCGCACGTTTCGCCACCGCATGGATCGTCGCCCAATTCCTCACAGGCCCCCGCCCTGTCCCATCCGCACGGTCGTCCGCCCCCGCCCAACGCGCATCATCCAGCCAAGCGGCCGGCTCGCGGCAGCTCAAGGGTGATCAGCGTCGACAACATCCCGCCAACGTCGCTCACGGTCGCCGCCGTCCGCCACTTCTTCCAGCCTTTCGGCGTCATCGTCGACCTCGTTATCAACGCCGAGGAGCGCACCGCGACCATCACCTTCCTCAACCCCGAGCAGGCCGATCGCGCTCTCGCCTCGCCGCAAGCCGTCTTCGGGAACCGCTTCGTACGTGTCTACCGCCGGCCGGACACGGGCGCACCCACGAGGAATGCGCCCCCGGTGGTAGCGCGCGACTCGGCGCCTCCGCCCTCGCCGGCCGCAGTTCCGCCGGTGAACTCGATTGCGGCTGCTTCACCCCCTTCGCGCGCCGAGCTTCTCCAGCACAACGCCGCGCAGCAGCGTGCACTGCTAGCGGAGGTCGAGAGCGCCGATGCCGCGCGGAGGAGCGTCATTATGGCGTCGCTGCGGCAGCTCGCCAACGAAGCTGACGCCATCCGCATCGGTGCGCTACCCGCTCGCGATCCGAACGGAACCCTCGGTGGCGCTCCCTCGAATCGCGAGGATGCACTGGCGCGGTTGAAGGCCCTGCAGCGAGAGGTGCGTCTGTCCGCTCGCCTACCTCATAGCGCCCCGCTGACATGCCTCCGCGGCCTGTCAGGCGGCATCGCTCGGTATCGACTCGGCTTCGTCGGCAGCGCCGCCAAGACCTTCGTCCGGTGCCGCACGCGTCGATGAGCACTTTCAGCAGCGCTCGACGAAGCGGCGGCATCCTCAGCAATTCCGCCTCGACAACCGGAGCCGCAAGGTTCGCGTCCGACCGGTCGTGAACGCCGAACAGGCCGAGCAGGCTCGGGCGTATTTCGAGGTGAGCATCGTCGACTGGACCGTGCGCGGCGAGCGTTGCGACTTACCTGTCTCCGCTGTCTCGCAGACGTTCGGGACGGTCGTCACCTTTGAGCACGCCGCTGACGAGCAAGCTTGCGTGGTCGAGTTCGAGTCGAGGAGGACGGCAGAGCAGGTGCGTCGGACTCTACCACGTCTCCGGCGCAGAGCGTGCTGACCTTGTCGACCCGTGCAGGCTATGGCTGCAGGCGCGCCGCCCGCAGACCTTGGCCCTGCGCAGCTGTCATGGGCGGATGCGAAGTCCGTCGGGAGCACCGCTGCCGTGCTCGTCGAGCCAAACTCGGGCGTCGCCGCCGTGACGCACCAGGCGGCAATTCTCCCGATTGCACCCGGCGAGCAGGTCAAGGAGGAAGGTCGTGCGACGATCGAGGATGGGGAGGAGCGTAGCTGGAATCGCTAATGCACGAGAGGGCATAAGCACGAGTCGTTCGCCAGGCGAGTGAAGGCTCACCGTCCACCAACATGTTTTGCGACTCGGGCCCACTTCCGCAGGAGCATTCTTGTCCAGTCCCGTGAAGCTGGAAGCGCCTTGACCTGCGCTGGTCCGCCGCCGAAACAGAGAGTCAGTCCGCTTCGCACTGAAGCCACCGCCCCTCCTCGTCCGCTGCCAGCTCTCCTCCGACCCCTTCACGCCATGCTTCCCACCCGCGTGTGCTTCGCCCGGGCGGCCTGGAAGGGCACGTATACGATGAAGCGCCTCCTCGTACCCAGTCTTGACGCTTCGCGCACGCAGGGCCGGCCTTCACAGTCTTTCCCGGGATCAACCAGGCGATCAAGACCAACACGCCGATTAGGACCGCATCGCGCGCCTGCACGGTTCTCCCAAACTTCATCGGGTGCGCTGAACCTACCGCGCTCTCTCACACGTGGCGGGGAGCGCGGACTGACCACCTCATCCTCATCTCAGGATGCGCTTCCTCGTCCACAACGGAAAGCAGTACGTGCCCCTGCACATCACGCCTGAAATGGTCGGCCACAAGCTCGGGGAGTTCGCTCCTAGCCGTCAACCGTACCGCGGCAAGTGCGCCAACTCCCGCTCCCCTCTCGCGGCACATCGTCGCTCTGGAACGGCCTCCCCCCCCCTTTCTGCTTCAGCCCGAGCACGCTGACACCCAGGAATGCGTTCCATCGGAACAGGCCCGCGAAGCGTTGAAGCGGCGGGCGTAGAGGTCGAGTTCGCGTCGGATGGAGACGCGTTGAGGACGCGCTGGTGCGCCTTGGAGGGCTTTGCCCGTCGTGAACGCGCAAGTGTTGTATTTCTACCGCTTCCCGGTGCGGCATCAGGCTTGCGGAGAGCAGCGGGCAAGCGTTCGCCGAGGCGAGTGAATAGCGGCGGACCGAGCCACCGCTCCCGAGCTAAAGGAGGAGGACCTGGAGGCCCTCCCGCACGATTGAGGGGAAGAGGCGTATGTATTGCACGCCTAGGACTGCAGACTCCAGAGGATGACGAAAACGAGGAAAGCCACCGATACACTCGCCGCGCCGCCGTAGTAAGGCAGCGCGCCCGCAATGAAGCGCTCGTACTCGTCGTGCCGCGGCGGAGTGATCGACATGACCCTGTCGGCCCGCAAACTCGTCCATCCAGGCCGACGATGGTCGATGCGCAGCGTGAACACGCCGTGTCGATCTGGCACGGTGAACGCCGCTGCAAACGTCGTGACGTTGTCTGCCGGATGTTTCGGCGCCGAACCGCGGTGAAGAGGAAGGCGGAGGTGCGGGTCGAGCATGCCGAACTCGATCTGGAGGTCGTCGGCGGTGTAGGTCGGGGTTGCAGCCACTGCGACGTCGAGTTCCTGCGTACCGATGTGCGTGAGCGAACGGGAAGCTGACAGGGGAGGAGCTGCCGACGCACGAGACGCGCTCCTGTGCGATAGGACGGCTTGGCGCCGCTGCTCCCGACCTCGCGGTACTGCAGACCGACCACGCGCAGCTGGCCCGTTTCCTGGCAGACCCAAGAGAGCAGATCGCGTGCGAAAGCCAGGTTGCCGGCACTGCGGCGCCGGGAATGTGGGTGAGTCGCCCTTCCCGCTGAAGTAAGTTGAGGGAGAGCACGAACTCGGCACGCCCCATAAGATCGTCCGCAAAGAGCTCGACCGACCCCGCAAACACGGCGCGCGCATTGTTGTGCGTTTGGAATGCGCTGACGAGCGCGATGTTGGAGCCTGTGAGCCGCATGTCGGCGGGCGGCGCCGTTGATGCCGAGTCGGCGACGAGGGCAGTCGAGCGAGCCCGGAGCACGGGCGTAAGGAGCGGATGACGTCCGGCCATATGTCCTGCACCTCGATAGAGCACGGCGGGCCCGGCGCGGGTCGCACTCGAGAGGAACGGGTGAGGCGCTTGGTCGAGGGGGAGCGAGAGGAGGGTGTGCGAGCCGTCGTCGCCGACGGGGTCAAAGGCAACGTGATCGACGACCTGCTGACCGCGGTCGTCGAAGTCGACCTCGAACTCGCGCGCGAAGTCGCGCCAGAGCTCAGGCGTGTCCGGCGACGCGACAAGGACGAGGTTCGTGCCGGCCTCGAGGCGACGGGCGAGCGCTTGCGGGCTGAGCTCAGCGGGAAGCTCTGCAGTATGTGAAGCAGGTCAGCCACGACCGCTCCTCAACGAGAACATGCGTAACGCACGCTTGGCAGCCGGCGCGAAGACGACGAGGTGCTCGATGAGGTCGCCCCCCTGCCTCAGCTTGACGGCGGCATCTTGCGGGGTGCTGACGATGACTTGGTGACCGTGATCTGTGGGTAAGGGGTCAGATCGAGCGGTCTGTACGTACCTGGGCGCGGGAGCGCACCTTCGAGAGACCGCCAGAGATGGGTGAAGGTGGACGTGGTCGAGCGCTCGTCGACGATCGCGAGCACGCTCGCGCCGGCAAGGCGAGCAGCAGCGCAAGCTCCTATCGCAAACTGTAGCAATCCGCGCATGCAAGGGTGCAGGGGGCGGTGATCAGGTCGATGACAAGGACGTGACGCCTTCCGTTTCCGCCGTTTCCGACCGCGCGCGCATCTCTCAGCGTCGCACTTGACAGCTTGACACCTGCTCTCTTTCTCGAGGCTTTGTCGGTACTACGGCGCGTCTCGGAGCGCGCCACAGACGCTCGCTCCCGGCGGCTACTGGCGCGAGGGCTTGGCGGGAATCGCCCGCCGACCCGCCGCTCTGCTGGGCTTGACCGGCTCCGCTCGACCTGATTGTCAGAAGCAGCTCGTCCTGCAGTGCTGAACATCGGCACACGCGTCGCAGCTGACCGCGTCGGAGAGCCCTTTGTGCGTGCTGCCGCAGGTTAAACAAAGGGAATCCTCCTCGTCCTCGCATCACTCCACGTTCTTCTCGTCCCCTTCTGCCGACATTCGCGGCCATGCTCGTTCCACTCTCCAAAGCGATGGCGTCGATCGACAATGCGGTGGCCAACATGGGCCTCTGCTGTGGATCCGTCTTCGCTGTACCCTCCGACGGCGCCGTCGATGTCCCTCTCCTGCTGGATAACCTCAAGAAGGCCGTCAAGCGCGTAGTGGACAAGTGGAGTATTCTGCGGGGACAGCCAATCTGGCTCGAAGAGGTACAACGCCGCCTCTCTCTCTCCAGTACGCGCTAACTCAGTACGGTTCGCAGGACAACATATGGGCGATCAATGTGCCGGAGGAGGTCTCCACCCTCGAGAAGCCGTTCCTTTTCACGTCCGCCGTCAACCAGGCCCGCTATTCCGGAACTCTCGCCCTCGCGACCTCGTCCGTTTCCCTCTCGCCGTCCTCCCCCAGCGGCTTCCAGGTGCAGCCCGACATCACCTTCTTCCGTCATGGCCGTCTTCCGTCCACCTTCGCTGCATACGCCGACTCTGGCGCCTCCCTTCTCGCCGTCCACGTCACGGTCTTTCCGGACGCCATCGCCGTCGGGTTGGCGGCGCCCCATGGTCTCTTCGACGCCACAGGACTCGGGTACGCCGTTCGGGCGATCAACGCCGAGCTTCGCGGCGAGCCGTGGACCGCCCCCGGCTTCAAACCCGTCAACGGCCTCGACCAGGTCCTTGCGGAGCTCGACCAACAAGGAGCTGGCGATCCCGCCGCCGCCCCTGGCGGGTTGTCGGGATGGGTGCCGGCGCTGAGCCCATCGCCAGTGCTCAAGTTCCTCGCGAATTACGTGCACGAGAAGCTTTGGCATCAAGACGAGAAGGGTTACGTCTTCTTGAGCTCCCGGGCGGTAGACGGGCTCGTCCGGAGCGTCAAAGATGAGGTCGTCCGCATCACCGCAGGGCGCGAATGGGTATCGAAGGGTGATGTACTCACGGCATGGGTTCTGAAGGTATGGCTTTCGCTATGCGAGCCAGTTTCTCAGGCTAACTCCCGATGCACGCAGAACGCTCACGCCGGCGAGCTCGACGCCCGAGCTTGCGTCGCCGGCTCAGCCGTCTACACCCTGCGAGCCCTCCTTCCCCTCGCACATTATCCGCACAACGCCATGATCCCCTACCCCATGACTCGCCAGCCGATCCCCTCGCACACGCTCTCATCCCTCTCCATCGCTCAACTCGCCCTTATGCACCGGCAGTCGTTGTGCGATTCCCGCACGATTCCGTTCGTCAAGACCACGCTCGGCATTATGCAGGACACGCCGCTCATACCGGAGCATTCCTGGCCTTGGGCGGGGCTGCGTAGGAACGGCCCGCACCCGCCCTTCCGCTGGATCGCCAGTAATCAGATGTCGTCGGGGGTCGCGGACCTCAAGATACCGGCGTCCGCGTGTACGTCCAGCGGCGAAGAAGGCCGGACGCCCGCCGTACTCGACACCTTGGCGTTCTACATGGTCGTCACGACTGCGATCAAGGATCATCAAGTGTTCCGCTTCCAGGAGAACGACCTCGGGATCTTCCTCGAAGGGAGCATGCGCAGACGGCGGTGGCGGAACATTGCGAGGGCGGTGAAGTCGCTTGACGAGGAGTACGGGATCACGCAATGAGCAGACTTTCTTTGCGCCCTCTCTCTTCGCTTGACAAGGCAGAACTTGCAAGCGATCATGCCGTTGCTACGGCCTGCAAAGCCTGTCGGACGGTGCGGATCTTGCCGAGCAGAACGTGGATCGCCTCGGGCACGAGCTCCGCCGGGGCGTACTGCCCGGCAGACTCGATGTTGACTGCGAAGGTGGATGGTCACCCAGAGAGCGGGCGGAGAGCGCAACGCGGACGCACAAATGAAGTGGTCGCGAACACGGCCCAGCTTGACCTTGTCCTCGAACTCCGCGTGCCGTAGCACTTCGCGACTGACGGTGTCCCGGCGAGCGTTGGCGACGACGAGCTCGCCGCCGGAAACGTCGATCACGCCGTGAGGGAAACACGCTTGGAACTTCGGGTGAAGCGCGGCGGGGATGTCGGACATGATCTGGATGGTGGGGAGAAGGCGGTACGAGGCCGTTGCTGCGACATTCGAACGCGCCGTTCAGCGGAGGTCGGCGGACTAGGGGCCTCCGAGGATGCTTACCGACGGGAGACCATTTGGCGTGATCCTTGCCGACGCCCTTGTTGCAGTGCAACTCGGCGACGATTTCCTGCCCGGTCGTGGGTCAGCGGGATCGTGCAGGACGCACAGCTGAGAGGACTCGCCTGCCCGCCGCGCATCTTCGCAATGAGGATGTCGTCGATCGCCGGTTTCGGCTTGCTGGGCCCAAACAGTTCGTCTTGCCCGCCGCGCGAGCTGAACTCGAGTGCGGACGACAGCACTGTCGCCGCATGCAGAAGTCAGTTTAGCCTCGTGCACTGCGCGGTGCCCGCAACAGACCACGTACCCTGCACACCCTTCCAGATCTTGTCGGGATCCGTCTCGCCCTTCTTCACATCGCTCCTCCGGGTGCACCTCGCGACAAGGCTGAAGACGACGGTGTTCAAGTCGGTCGGGGGCTCGTCGTTCGCTACGGAGAGGAGACATTAGGCGGTCAGCTTTGTGTGATTACGACAGCTACCGAGAGCGAGAACAGGCGCACACTTCTTCGCCTCGATCTTGCGCGGGTCGATGGCAAGGGGTATCAAGCCGAGACGCTGCGCGAGCACCTCGTCCTGGACGATAGACGTGTTGTTCCAGATGTAGACGTTCTCGATGGCGACCGTTGGAACCTGCATAGCGGAGTGCGCGAACGGGGACGGGGGTCAGCTTGCAGCAGGAAGAGGAGGGCCGGCGCGGCGGAGCACACCTCGGCGATGACAATCCTCCGGATCGCGTTGGCGACGCTCGCATCGACACCAACGAGGTCGAACTCGAGAGCGGAGGGGCTGAGCCAGTTGAGCTGAACGCGGAGGTTGCGGCGGAAGTGGTCGAGGTCCCAGTGGTGCGACTCGCCAGGGTGGTGGCCAGGGAAGTCGGTCGCGGAGACCTACAGGCCTCAAAGACGCGTCAGTGCGTGCAGCCCGGCCTACGAGCGGGTGTGGCGGGCGGGAGCGAGCGGGGAAGCCGGCGTTGAGCTGATGAGAGGGACGCACGCTCTCGACGCGCTCCTTGCCGATGCGGACGAGGTTGCGGTCGCTTGGCGGGACGATGGCGGGCATGGCAGCGGACTGAGCGACTCTGCGCGAGCAGCAGGTGCGCGGGAGAGGACGGGGGCGGGGGCGGAGGGAGCGGCGGCGGCGAGGCGCGACGAGGGGCGAACCCAGCTCGGCGCAGCTCCTCCTCCCGTCGAGCCGCGCACCAGGGCACACCAGCGACCTCGCGAGCACACTCAGCACGTCCGACTCCCCCACCCGCGACTCCCGCCCAGCCCGCGCGCGCCCATGTTCCGCCCGTCCCCCTCCTCGCCGTCCGCCCCCGCGCGCCTCGTCGCCGCCGCCCGCTCCATCGCGCGCCGCCCTCGCCCCACCCCTGCACTCGTTCCCCAGCTCCGCACCTTCGCCGTCGTCGCGCCCGCTTGCTCCCACGTCGGCTCCGCCCCCATCCCCCTCCCCGCCTCCGTCTCGTTCGTCCCCCCTCCGCCCGCACCCTCCTCCTCTGCGAAGCCCGCCCCTGCCCGCGTGCGAGGACCCAAGGGCGAGCTCGCTATCGATATCGCTCCCTTTGTTCGCCTCGAGCATGCGCCTGCCGTCGCCCCCTCCGCGCACCCTCATCTGAGCGTTTCCGTCGAGGACGCGGCCGTCAAGCATCAGCGCGCCGTGTGGGGCTTGACCCGCTCGCTCCTCGCCAACGCCGTCGTCGGCGTCTCTGAGGGATACACCCTGCCCCTCCGTCTTGTCGGCGTCGGCTACCGCGCCGCCGTCGAGGACCTCCCAGCTTCGCCTGCCGGCCCCGCCCAGCGCCTCAACCTCAAGCTCGGCTTCGCGCACCCAGTTCTCATCGACCTTCCCGTCGACGTGCGTGCAACTACGCCCTCGCCCAACTCGATCGTCCTCGCTGGCATCGACAAGCAGCGTCTCGGCCAGGTCGCCGCAAGGATCCGCAACTGGCGCATTCCCGAGCCCTACAACGTGCGTCCTGCAACCTCGCCTCCATCCTCGCTGACAGCCGCGTTGCGCAGGGTAAAGGCATCTTTGTCGGCGACGAGCAGGTCCGCAGGAAGGAGGTCAAGAAGAAGTGAACTTGCTGCAACACGATGTCCTTCGCCACTGCACAGCGCCCCAGTCCTCGAGTTACTGAGATTCAGAGAGGACGTGGAGGAGCTTGGAGAAGGACTCGACAAAGCGACAAAGAGCGTCGGGCGGTTGCACCTTTCGCTGATGAGACATGCCTTTGTTCGCGATCGCCTCCTTTTGTGTCCTCCCTCGACATCCCTCTTCTTCTCCTGCCACTCTCTGCTGCCACATGGGCTCACAACTCGCGTATGCTGTCCTCAGCGGTCTCCTCGTCACTCTGAACATCGTGCCGCTGTACTGGCAGTTCTTCCAAGGCAACTCCGGCCCCATCGCCATGGGTGTTTGGGTGGTGCTTGCGAACTTCATCGACTTCGTGCGTTCAAGCCCTTCCACCCTCGTATCCTTGCTAACCATGTCTTGCCAGATCAACGCCGCCGTTTGGTATAACGATGCGGTTGACCGCGCTCCCCTTTGGTGCGATATCAGGGTGAAGGTGAGCAGGCTCGCCTCTCTCTCGTCGCGCTCTCTTCCCCTCTTCCTTATCTTTACTCACGCTCGTCATCGACAGCTCTCCATCGGCCAAGGCGTCGGGCGGCTTGCGGCGGTCTTTTGCATTGCTCGTTTCCTCGCCGACATCGTCAGTCCCCGCGCAACCGCCATCACCCGCCAAGATCGCCGGCGGAGGGCCATTCACGATTATCTGTTGTCGTTCGGCGTTCCGGGCGTCATCATGGCGTGCCACGTGCTGTACCAGCCGAACCGGTACAGCCTTAGTCGCGGCGTCGGCTGCACGGCGACACAGGTGATGACATGGCCGACGCTCGTCCTCCGCGTGATCTGGCCACCTCTTTTCGCGATGGGCGGCACGCTCTACTCCGGTACTTATTTCCACCACGCTTGACCACCTCCTTCGCGCTGACCAAGCGTCTCCCGCAGCGTACACCGTGTACCGCCTCATCCGGCACCGTCGTGACTTCGGGCGGGTCGTCGTAGGCGCTCATTCTGCACTTACGACCGCTCGCTTCATGCGCCTCGGCGCCGTGTCGATCGCGTACCTCTGCGTTGGCGTCCCGCTTTCCGTGTGGTCGGCCGTCGTCAACATCCAGGCGTCCGGACGATATTACGACTATTCGTGGGCTTACGTCCACTCAGCTGTGCGTTCATCCATCCAACGTATCGAGCCGTCCCTGACCGCTGCGGCGATTAGTGGAAGGTTCATCCCGTCACGTACAGCAGCGCGCAGGCGGATGACTTCTCCAGCTGGGGCAACGTGGTCGTCGGGTTCATCTTCTTCGCCGCGTTCGGATTCGGTACCGAGGCACTGAATGCGTACAAGCGAATCGGCACGGCGCTCCGTCTTCGATCCCCATCTACGGAGTCGAAATTGCCGGACGCAAAGTGGTCAGCTCAGCTTCCTGCGCGCACCGCTCACACTCTCGCTCACTGCATATCGTTCTCACAGCAGGAATTGGGCACACAAGCTTTCGAATCTCCGCCTCGGGCGCCCACTCGCTCAAGATGTCGATCGTGCCCCTGCTTTCCACATTAGCCGCGAAGTGGGCGTGAAGCATGGGGTGAAGGTTGTCGTAGAGGAGGAGCAGAATATTGTATAACTGTCGTTTGTTTCCTCTGTCAAGCATGGAAAGCATGGATGCGAGAACGCGCCGGACCAGGCGAAGACGATTGACATGTACCCCATTTCAGGCTGCACTCGTGAACGGGTTTGCGATCTCCTCCGAGCTGTACGATGTGAGGGGAGGGCGGGAAGGGAAAGGTGAGCCGCTGACGCCGGAGTCTGCGAGATACGAATGAGACGCACCCATCAAGCGGACTGATGACGACCAGGCTGGTACCGCGCAGTACGGCCAGACCAAGAGTGCGAGACTGCGCGGGGACGTATGGGAGACCGGTTGCGGGATCTGCGCACAGGCCAGCGTGAGACGAAAGCCCTCCTTTGTGAAAATCACGCCCGCACGAACCGTTGAGCGACTCCTCCAGGTCGTCCATGACCAGATTGAGAAGCTGGTCGAAGCCCTTAAGCGTTCCAACGACTGCGTACGCGGAGAGAGTCAGGATGGGGCGCCCGACGGAACGGCGCCGACCGGGAACGGTGGGAGAAGGGCGCACCTTCGCGGCCGCCAGTGAACTTGACGCGAATCTGCTTGTCGACGTACTTGGCGAGGTCGAGAATGGCCTCGCGGCGGGGACGGTCCTCCCCGCGCCCTCCGCCAGCACCTCGCGCGCCTGCACCGCCGCCCGGTGCTCCCCCGGCTCCACCGCGCCCGCTGCCTCCGCCGCCACGACCGCGACCGCGTCCCTGTGCGCGCCAGTGTGCGTCAGCACGCACGACGCGGGAGGGGAGCGAGATCGAGGGGCCTCACCCGGAAGTCTGCGCTCATCAGCGCGAGGGAGGAGAGATGGGGAGGGGAGAAGAGCAGAGGAAAGATGCGGGGCGAAGGAGCGCGCGTCGAGGCGGAGGTGGGCGCAGATGTGCACTCGGTAGACGGCGCAAAGCAAGCTGGGTGCTCGAGAGAGGGAAGCGGGCGAGCGAGAAGCGCGCGAGGCGGGGGTATACAAGCGGGGAATACAGCCGCAGTTGTATTGCGCGCGACTATTGCAAGGCGGACGGGGGGCGAGATGCGCGTCGCGGCCCTTGCGCCCCGTCCCTCGCCCGCTCTCCCCCGGATCCGCCTGCCAGCTGCGCGCAGCCATGGACGTCAACGCTGTCCTCGCCGCCACCCTCTCGCCCGCCCAGCAGGAGCGCGACGCCGCCACCGAGCAGCTCACCCAGTTCCTCTCATCCAACCCGGCCGCCTACCTCGCCAGCCTCGCCCAGGCCCTCGCGAGCGACCAGGCGCCGTCCCACATCCGCAATGCCGCCGGCCTCGCCATCAAGAATGCCCTCTCGGCGCGCGAGGCGGCCCGCCAGGACGAGTACGCTGCGAGGTGGAAGAACCTCGACCCCGCGACGCGCGACAGCCTCAAGCACGATGCGCTCGCGACCCTCGCTGCCACTGACAAGGGTGCACGCAACGTCTCGGGCCAGGTCGTCGCCGCCATCGCCGCCGTCGAGCTCCCCGCCGGCATGTGGCCGGGCCTCGTTGGCCAGCTCCTCGAGCTTGCGAGCCGCAGCGACAACTCCAACCTCCGTCAGGCCACCCTCCAGACCATCGGCTACATCTGCGAAGCTATCGTGCGTCCTGCGCCGTTGATGCCGGGGACCCGCCCGCCGACGCCCTGACTGACCCTTGTTGCCTCCCTCACGACCTCGCTAGAAACCCGAGATCCTCGCCGCGCAGTCCAACGAGATCTTGACGGCCGTGGTGCAGGGCGCGCGCAAGGAAGAGCCTAGGTGCGCCCTCGCCGTCCGGTCAGCAGCGGCGGAACTGACGGTGTGCGCTGGCGCTTGCAGCTCCGACGTCCAGCTCGCCGCGATCAACGCGCTTTACAACTCGCTCGAGTTTGTGCGCGAGAACTTCAGCCGCGAGGTGCGCATCCATCGCCGCCCGGATACGTGAAGGCCGGTCTGACCCGTCCTCTTCGTTCGCCCGCCGCGCAGGGCGAGCGCAACTACATCATGCAGGTCGTGTGCGAGGCGACGCAGTCGCCGTCGTCTGACGTGCAGATCTCGGCGTTCGCCTGCCTCGTCCGCATCATGCACCTCTACTACGACTACATGAAGTTTTACATGGAGCGCGCTCTGTTCGGCGTGCGTTGCTCTCCGTCAGCTCCTTCTCCGGCCGCTCACTCAGGCCTTTCCCCGCGCTTTGCAGCTCACCGTGCTCGGCATGAAGCACGTCGACGAGAATGTCGCTCTGCAGGCGGTCGAGTTCTGGTCGACCGTCTGCGACGAGGAGATCGAGCTCGCTCTCGAGGCGGAGGAGGCCGCCGAGTACAGCGAGGCGCCCGAACGCGAGTCGTCCCACTTCGCGCGCGTCGCTCTGCCCGAAGTGCTCCCGGTGCTCCTCCTCCTCCTCACGAAGCAGGACGAGGACGCGACCGACGACGAGTGGAACGTCTCGATGGCCGCGGGAACTTGCCTCGCGCTGCTCGCGCAGTGCGTCGGCGACGGCATCGTCGCACCGATCATTCCGTTCGTCGAGGGTCACATCAAGAGCCAGGACTGGCAACATCGCGAGGCGGCGGTCATGGCGTTCGGCTCGATCCTCGACGGCCCGGAGGAGAAGATCCTGGCCCCGCTCGTCGCGCAGGCGCTCCCGACCCTCATCGAGATGATGGCCGACCCGTCTCCGCACGTGCGCGACACGACTGCGTGGACGCTCGGCCGCGTCTCCGATGTCCTCGTCAAGACCATCGACCTCGACGCGCACCTCGCCCCGATGGTCGCCGCACTCGTTTCGGGGCTCGATCAGTCGTCGCGTATCGTCAGCAACTGCTGCTGGAGCATCATGAACCTTGCCGAGCAGCTCGGCGAGTCGAGCGCCGAGACGTGTCCGCTCAGCTCGTTCTACGACGGGATCGTCTCCGCGCTGCTGCGCCTTGCGGAAACGTCGGTTTCATTTCTCCTCGATTCTCTCGAGGGGTGCGAGATCTGACGAGCCCGCCGCCCCTCGCGCAGCGCGACGAACGAGTCGAACTCGCGCACCTCGGCGTACGAGGCGCTCTCGACGCTCGCCACGCATGCTCCGTACGACTGCCTCCCCGTCATCTCGAAGCTTGTCATTGCCGTCCTGGACCGCTCCGAGGCGCTGCTCAACATGCATGTCAGTTCGACCCGCTCTCCTGGCCGATCTCCCTCAGCGCTCACCTCGTTTCGCTCTGCCTTCGCAGGGCCAGCTCGTCGGTGCGGACGACCGCAACAACTATACCGAGATGCAGGTGAACATCTGCAGCGTCCTCACCGTGCGTCGCTCGGGTTGTGCGGTCCGTGTTGAAGTCGTGCTGATCCCGCTCATCTGGCAGAGCATTATCCGGCGACTCGGCCGCGAGATTCAGCCGCTCGCCAACCGCATCATGGAGCTCCTCCTGCGTTTGATCTCGACTGCCGGCAAGCAGTCGCCGATCCTTGAGGACGCCTTCCTCGCCGTCGGCGCCGTGACCTCCGCGCTTGACGCAGACTTCCACGCCTACCTCCCCGCGTTCCTCCCCTTCCTGTCGCAAGCCCTGGGCGCCTACGAGGAGTACCAGCTCTGCTCGATCGCGGTCGGCCTGATTGGCGACGTGTGCCGCGCGCTTGGCGAGGCGAGCCTGGCGTACTGCCAGGCATTCATGGAGGGTCTCCTCGCCGCGCTGCAGAGCAACATCCTCCACCGCAGCGTCAAGCCCCCGATTCTCAGCTGCTTCGGCGACATCGCGCTGGCGGTTGGTCCTGCCTTCGAGCCGTTCCTGCACACGACCATGACGGTCCTCAAGCAGGCGGGCGTCATGCGCGCGGACCCGGTGCGTCTTTCACTTGCTATCGCTCGCAAACTGGAGAGTCCGCTGACCTGGACGGCCTGCGTCTGCAGAATAACTACGACCTCGTCGACTACGTCAACACCCTGCGCGAGGGCATCCTCGAGGCGTACACGGGCGTCGTGGGCGGGCTCAAGACGGGCGGCAAGGCGGACCTCCTCCTTCCGTACATTGCCGACATCTTCACCTTCCTTCACCTCACCCTCACCGACCAGGATCGGTCCGAGGCCATCCTCCGCTCCGCCATCGGCCTCCTGGGCGACCTCGCCGAGGCGTTCCCGAACGGCCAGCTCAAGGAGCCTCTCACTTCGCCGTGGGTCGGTGAACTGCTCAAGGCGGGCCGGACCAAGCTGGGCGGCGTGGAGACGAAGAAGGTCGCCAAGTGGGCCCGGGAGGTGCGTCGGCCATTCTTCTCATGCGGACACGAGTGCGCGCGCTCACGCTCACCCGCTCCTCCCTACAGATGGTGCGCCGGGCTACGCAGTGAGGAGTGTGCAGCTTTCACCCCTTTTTCTCGCCGTCGTACCCTCGCTTTCGTTTTTCCCCTCTTCGCCTGCTTTCTGTACTTCTCGTCGTTTTACCTCACTCCCCGTGCAACCGCATGTCGCATTCGCCCGAAGCTCGAAGCCGCGCTCTCTAGTGCCCGAAGCAAGCGGCCGCTCCTGCGGGCGCAACGGGACAGCAACCAGTTGCATGACAGTTTGCAAGATCATCGCGACCCGCCGCGAAAGCGCAATAGGGGGGCAAGGCCGGAGAGGGCGCACGCCTTCTTGAGGAACTCGTGCTGCAGATCGTGAGGCAGAGGACGGTCAGCGTCGCGTCGCCAGCGCGAAGCGGAAGTGCAGCGGACGCACCTCGAGAAGCTCATCGGCGGTCGCACGCGACTTGACATCGACGCAAAGGCAAACGGCGAGGAAGTTCTTGAGCTCCTTGCTCAGCTTCTCGGGCTTCTTGAGCGTTGGCGTCCCGTTCGTCGCGATGAGGTACAAGGCCTTGAGCGGCTCCTCGTCGAGATAAGGCGGCTCGTTTTCGATCATCTCGATGGCCATGATGCCGAGCGACCAGATGTCGACCTTGGCGCCGTACTCCTTCTGCTTGACGACCTCGGGCGCCATCCAGTACGGCGTACCGACCATCGTCGCCCGCTTCGACTTCTGGTCCGTCAGCTTGGCGCAGAAGCCGAAGTCGGCTGCGAGCAGGTCCGATACGGTGAGCGTCTTGCGGCGGGAGAGCGCGGCGGGAGTACGTACTGATCTTGACATGACCCCGCGCGTCGAGGAGGACGTTGTCGCTCTTGATGTCGCGGTGGATGATGCTCTGCGCGTGGAGGTGCTGCAGCCCTTTGCAAGTCTGCGCGCGGCGGGGAAGGCGTCAGTGCTGCCTGCCAGCGGCGACCCCCGAGGATTCGGAGAACTGACCTCGTTCGAGATGCACGAGATCTGGTCCTCCTCGAGCGTGTTGCTGTCGATGATGTCGGTAAGCGCGCCGCCCTCCATGTACTCCATGACGACCCAGAGTTCGGCGCCGCCGAGGAGGAACGAGTCGAGAAAGTTGACGATGTTGGGGTGCTGGCTCTCCTTCATGACGAGGATCTCGTTCACGATGAGCTCCTTGCGCGGCTGGTGGCTCAGGTCCATCTGCTTGATCGCGACCTTCGACCCGCCCGCGAGTACTTTGGCCACGAAGACCGAGCCCGACGCGCCTTGGCCGACCTTCTTGATCTTCGAGTACAGCGCGTTCGGGTCCTCGGGCGAGCAGACAGCGCGCAGCTTCGCCATGATCTGCGCCTCGGTCATGGACGAGATGCGGCGATCTCCGCTGCCCTTCTCGGCCTTCTTCGCCGCCTGCACGACCTTGTGCACCGGCGGGGAACTCGCCGAGACGGCGGCCGCCGCGGCCGACCCGCTCGTGCCGCCCGCTAGCAGGCGTAAAGGCTTCGCGCCCGGTGGCACCCCAGCGGCTGGATCCGGCGGCGGCGGCGGCGGACGCGCGGGCGCGGCGCCGAGTGGGTGGCTTCGCGGAGCAGCACTCGTGAGGAACGGCTTAAGGTGGGCCGGCGCCGGGGATGCACTGCCGGACGAGACGGGAGGGCGGGGTGCCGCGCGCCCCGGCGCGAGCGACGGCTCGTGCGCCGTGTGGGGAGGTCGGAGTGGCGTGCTGGAAGCGGGTGGGCGTGGTGCAGCGGGCGGAGGCGGGGCGGGGCGCGAGGCGGGGCCGGAGGGATTGACACGCGGATTGGACGCCGAAGTCGGGGCCGTCGGAGGAGTGAAGGACGACTGGGTCGAAAGGGAGGGAGACGAGACGCCTGGTACGAGCGGCGGGGGACCGAAGCCGCTGCGCGCCGGTGCAGCGGGCGGGCGGTCCTTCTGCCCGGCGAAGCCCGTCCCCGCGCCGAAGCGCGCAGGACCCGCTGAGGCACTGACGGCCGCAATGTGCTCCGGCGGCGGGAGAGCGGAGCCGACATCGGTCATGCCCATGCTGGTCGCGCCGAGGCCGTACTCGTCCCGTTCCCGCTTCTGGATGTCGGTGTAGAACTCGAGCACGTCGAGGACCGCCTGCGGGTTCTTGGCGTAGTCCTCCTTGGTGATGGCGCTGCTGGTGAGGAGGCGGGTCCACTGGTCGGGGAGGCCGGTAAAGGCGCCCGAGACGGGGTCGAAGCCGACATGGACCTGGTGAACGAAGTTGGTGGGGCTCGACACGCCCATGAGGGGGGAGCGGGCGTAGATGTCGTCCATCCAGGCGTAGAGCTCCTCGTCCGACTTGAGCGCGAGGTAGTAGGGGCGGGC
Organism: Rhodotorula kratochvilovae; assembly: GCA_019926025.1. Classification (NCBI taxonomy): domain Eukaryota; kingdom Fungi; phylum Basidiomycota; class Microbotryomycetes; order Sporidiobolales; family Sporidiobolaceae; genus Rhodotorula; species Rhodotorula kratochvilovae. The sequence goes on from JAHSUG010000012.1 coordinate 346,271, forward strand.
GGCGGTCGCGACGGCGATGCAGAACGGCTTGAGGTCATCGCGAGTGACGGCCGTGACATCCGAGAGCTCGATCGTAGTCGAAGGAGGCGCCGAAGTGCCCTGCGCGCGGAGACGGGATCAGCGGGGGGCTCGAGTGCGGCGACGACGAGGCGGCCGGTGCGACGGCGCGGAGCGGGGGGATGCGAAACGGCGCACCTCGTTCTTGTAGATACACAAGGAGTGCTCGCGCAGGACGAGCCACTTCTTGCTCCACATCCACGCGCGCAGGCCGTCCTCCTTGACGCTCACCCACCCGCGCCGCACGATCGTCTGTGCGCCGCCGGCCGCACCGGTCCGCGCCGCGTCCAGCGCAGCCGAGAGCTCGTATGGAGCCTGCGAAGCTGGGGAGCTCCTCTGAGACGCCTGCGTCTGCCAGTTCGACGACGGCGCGCTCGGTCGTTCCGTATCGCCGGGACGGGTGGAGCTGGGCGCGAGGGCGTGAGGGCGGGTGAACCGTTGGCGGCTTCAACAGAGGTCCAGCGCTGGTTTGCTCCAGACATGTCTGCGACCGAAGTCGGGAGACTGGCGCAGGCGAACGAGCGCCCGGATCGCTCGCGTCCGTGTCGTGAGGGGTGCGAGCGCGCCAGACGCTCGCTCGACATCACCCATCGGTCCCATCCTGCCCGTCAAACGCCCGTGCTTCTCTGCCGCTGCCCGGTTGCTCTCGTTGTGCGCTGTACATATGACACGCGCTCCCTGCGGGCGGCCCTGCTGCTCGTGCTCGTAGCTTAAGCAGCCAGCGCTGCCTCGCGCGCCCGTCTCCGTCGCAGCTCGCTTCAAGCCAACTTCAAGCGCTCGGAGACGGCGAGCTGTGCATGCACCAGCCCGCTAAGCTGGCCTCCGTGCCGACCGACATTGCCTGCGCCCTGGTTGGCGCTCGTCGTCTCCTTTGTCCTTTTGTGCCTCCCGATAGGCAATCCGTCGCACTCAGCAGCGCTTCACAAGACAAGGACGCGGCGACAAAGGCTGGCGGGCGCCTTTGTGGGATCGAGCGGAGCCGGCTCCGCCCTCAAGACGGCGGCGTTCGCTTCCTCGCCCCTCCTCTTCTCCTTCACCACCGCTCTCTCGCTCTTTCTGCCCACCCCCCCCACTCCCGTACACCGTCGAAATGGCCCCCATCACTCTCGCCCAGGCCCGGGAGGTCGCCGCCGCCCCCGCCTTCGTCAACGAGGAGCGCAACCCGACCGTCACCTCGTACATGTCGTGCATCATCGCCCGCAAGGACGTCGCCGTCGAGCTCGACAACGAGGAGCGTAACCCGACTGTCACGTCGTACATGTCGTGCACCATCGCCTAAGCGCCGCATCCGGTGCGTCCCCCTCCTCCTTCCTTCGTTCGACCGCCTGCTTCACGCTCTCTCACGCTCTCGCCCGCTGACGCTTCACTCGCCTCCTTCGCAGTGCATCAACACGGCCCGTCGATCGCCCTTCTCGCCTTTGTGATCCTCGCCGGCTGGCGCTCAAGACGGCTCGGGTGGATGGATGGACCGGGCTCGGGCGGGCGTGGATGGTTGTACCGGCGTGCCGTTATCCTTATTCGCAACGCGTCTGTTCGCTGTTTCAGTGCTCGTGTACCCTCCCGCCCGCTGCGAGCGCGAGTTGGCAGCACTTGCGCGTGAAAGCGTGGCTGGCCTTCTCAAGCTGATGAAGGCAGCCGCATCCTGTTCCTGCTCCTTTAGCACGTTGCGTCCCAACCTTCCCACCCTCGCCGGACCGCACGCCAGCTCAGGCGCGGACATCGAGCTCCTCACGGACTCTTGGGTTCACCATCTCCTTGCGCACGTCGAGCTCTCCGCCTTCCCTTCCCCTTCCCATCTTGGCCCACACCCGTCGGTCCTGCTTCCCGCAACACGTTGCCTGTGCTTCCACTGATACGCTATGCTCCGCTGGATACGGCCACGCCGACGGGTCGACGCTGTCTCATCTCCTGCTCCTTTGTCCCTTTGCTTGCCTCGATCGCTCTTCGAAAGCGAGCGGCGCTCAATAGGTCGCGCCGTGCGCCTCACAAGACAAGGACGCGGCGACAAAGGCTGGCGGGCGCCTTTGTGGGATCGAGCGGAGCCGGCTCCGCCCTCAAGACGGCGGCGTTCGCTTCCTCGCCCCTCCTCTTCTCCTTCACCACCGCTCTCTCGCTCTTTCTGCCCACCCCCCCACACTCCCTTACACCGTCGAAATGGCCCCCATCACTCTCGCCCAGGCCCGGGAGGTCGCCGCCGCCCCCGCCTTCGTCAACGAGGAGCGCAACCCGACCGTCACCTCGTACATGTTGTGCACCATCGCCTAAGCGGCGCATCCGGTGCGTCCCCCTCCTCCTTCCTTCGTTCGACCGCCTGCTTCACGCTCTCTCACGCTCTCGCCCGCTGACGCTTCACTCGCCTCCTTCGCAGTGCATCAACACGGCCCGTCGATCGCCCTTCTCGCCTTTGTGATCCTCGCCGGCTGGCGCTCAAGACGGCTCGGGTGGATGGATGGACCGGGCTCGGGCGGGCGTGGATGGTTGTACCGGCGTGCCGTTATCCTTATTCGCAACGCATCTGTTCGCTGTTTCAGTGCTCGTGTACCCTCCCGCCCGCTGCGAGCGCGAGTTGGCAGCACTTGCGCGTGAAAGCGCGGACGGCCTCATCAAGCTTCTCAGGGTAACGCGAGAGACCGGGTTCCTCCGTGAGCACAGAACGGTATTTCTCGCATGTTCTCCGTGAAAACGTCGTCCGCTGCTCGAACCGATTGATCACTGCAGCTTACTTGTCCCCCACCAACCTATCCACCCTTGTCTTGACGTCCCTCCATTCGTCGGGCAAGCCGAGGCGCGGGGCGATCTTGGCCCACGAGTGCGGGAGGAAGTACGCCGTCGAGCCGAGGAGGAACAGCGGCGGGAGCGAGAGGCGGAGGAGGATGCCTGGGCGGGGTGGGAGGCCGCGCGCGAGGGCGTGTGGGAGGTGAGGGGAGGGGAGGGGAGGCGGACGAGAGTGAGGGGAGAGGGGAGAGGGTGGGAGGATGGAGGGGGCGGCGGACGGGACGAAGGAGGAGGAGGGCGGCGGGAGTGGAGGTTGTTGGCGCAGGGTCGAAGAGAGGGGTAGGGGGATTGGATGGAACGAGAGACGAGGGTGGAAGATGAGTGGACAGCGGTAGGAGAAGCGGGCGGTGCGAGGGCGCGACGAGAGAGCGAGGAATGGCGGGATGAGAAGGTTAGTAACGGCGAGCGGCGCTCGGAAGCGGGCGGGCGCGTACGGTTGCGGCCGACGATCGAGCCGGCGAGGGTGGCGACGGCGACGCTGTGCGCAGCAAGGGGGCGTCAGTACCGCAACCTCGGTGACTGACAGCGCTGAGCGGGAGGTGCGGAAGCTCGCGCGTTCCCGCACGAGGCGGCCCAGAGAGAGCGGGGACGCACTAGAGGGCGTTGGGGTTGAGCTGGTCCTTGTCGGAGATGACCGACTTGAGTGCCTCTGCGTCGCAGCGGCGGGTCAGTCCCACTGTCGCTCGGGGTGAGGGAGGACGAGGGGAAGGGGGGGTGCGCACGCTCGCCCTGCTGCTCCCACGCGAGGACCTGCGCACGGAGGTCGGCGGTCGCGGCGGAGGCCTGGACGAGCGAGTCGTGGGCGGCGCGGCGGGCGGCAGCGACCTCGTCCTGGAGGGGCGACTTTACGGGCACGAGGACGGCGGGGGCGGGGGCGGCGTCGTAGAGCGGGAGCTGCGTACGGGTGCGGGCGAGGTGAGCGCCGGGGGAAGCATGCAAGCGTGCGGGGGAAGAGGGCGGGAGCGTACGCGGGCGCGGATCACGTCGGGGTCGGCGGGGCGCGAGGCGAGGTGGGCGGGGGCGGCGGGGCGGCGGCAGACTGGGGCTGGAAGACGGTGGGTGCGAAGTAGAGGCCTGCGCCTGCTGCTGCTGCGGTCCCTGCTGCGAGCTGGCGGGCGTGCGGGCGATGAGGGTCGGGACGAGGTGCGAGGGGGAGGGGGAGGGGGGTGGTCAGCGCGGGGAGGGTAAGGCAGAGGGGGAGGGGTTCACCTTCAGTGCGAATGCCATTGCGCTAGTCCTCGCTGTAGTCCAGTGCTCTGGAGTAAGGGCGAGAGAGAGAGGGTTACAGTCGCGCTGGAGCTTCGCCTCGACGTCCGCTCGTCTGCATTGCCCTCGCCTGCTCCCGAGAGAGCGAGCAGCGTGCAGCCATGGCGAGCTCCCCTCCGCGCTCGCCGCCGCGCAGCAGGCACCCCTCCCCCGCCCGCTCGCAGCCCGCCGACCTCGCCTCGTCGCCCTCATCCTCCGCCGCAGAGCTCCACCCGCAGCCGCACCTCCCCGCCCAGCAGCAGCAGCAGCAGCAGCAGGGGCAACAGCACCGCATCCACCCTCACCACGCGCATCCGCACCCGCCCCAGCTGCACCCGCCCCCGCACTGGCGCGACTCGCCCGCCTACCACCACGCCCCGGACCTCACCCACTACCTCGTCGCCAGCTTCGTCCCCTCGGTCGTGCCCCAGCCGGAAGAGTACCACGCAAAGGAACAGGCACGCCAGTACCTCGAGAAGCTCGCCCACCAGGTCTCGCCCGGCGCAAAGCTCCTCCCGTTCGGGTCCGTCTCTCTCCCGTCTACCTCCCCATGCAGCCACGCACTCGAAGCCAGCAAGGCCACCGACCAGTGGGACTGACGCCGCGCACTTGGCCGCAGGTCCATGGCGAACGGCTTCGCGCTCAAGAACTCGGGCAAGTCGACCTCGGCGCTCGTCCAGCTCTCCTCGCTCAAGCTGACCCGCATGTTCCTCCGCACCGCGCAGATATGGACCTCTGCTGCTTCCTCGCCAAAGACGCGCCCGTCCGCGCGCCGTCGGAACTGGTCGAGCTGCTGGGAGGGCTCATCGAGCAGGGTGCGTTCACCGCCCTCTCGCGCTCTTTCCGCTGTGCTGACAGGCCTCGCCGCGCATGCAGAGACCAACTTCTACGTCAAGATGCTCCCCCGGGCGCGAATACCCATCATCAAGCTCACCATGCCGCCCACCCCGGCGTGCCCCGCCGGCGTCGCGTGCGACATCGGCTTCGAGAACCGCCTCGCGCTCGAAAACACCCGCCTCCTCCTCACCTACGCCATGGTCGACTCGCGGTTACGCACCCTCGTCCTCTTCCGTGCGTCCGCGCTCGCTCCGCTCTCCAGCACAGCCCGGCTGATTCCCGCTCGCGCAGTCAAGGTGTGGACGAAGCGGCGAAAGATCAACAACCCCTATCGCGGCACGCTCAGCTCATACGGCTACGTGCTCCTCGTCATCCACTTCCTCGCGCATGTCAAGCAGCCGCCCGTCCTCCCGTCCGTCCTCCTCCCTTCCCCCACTCTCCTCTCCCTCCCGCTCACTCGCGTGCGCGCGCATTCCTCGCAGCAACCTGCAACGCCTCGCGCTCCCGAACGCCTCCGCGCTCGAGGAGCTCACCTACGACGGGCACGACATCTCCTTCTTTGACGACGTCGAGGCACTCCCCTCCGTCTTCCAGACGCAGAACACCGACTCGGCCGGCGAGCTCCTGATCGACTTCTTCCGGTACTGGAGCAAGGACTTCAACTACGTGCACCAGGTCGTCAGCATCCGCAGCGAGAAGGGGACGCTGCCAAAGGTGCAGAAGGGGTGGCACACCGACGTGCGTAGTCCTTCCTCCCTCTGCAGGAGCGCGACACTGACGCACTCCTGCGCAGTTCGAGTTCGACCCGGAGGTCATCGTACGGGACCAGCACAAGCTCTGCATAGAGGTGCGCATATCGCTTGCTCAGCCCTTCCTCGCCTCCCGCTGACGCACGAGCACTCGCAGGATCCGTTCCAGCTAGACTACAACGTCGCACGGACGGTCACGCGCGACGGGCTGTACACCGTGCGCCCTACATTCCGTCCTCTCCGTCCCCTCCCCTCGCTGACTTTCCCGCCAACGCGACAGATTCGCGGCGAGTTCATGCGCGCCTTCCGCATCCTCACGACGACGCCGCCCTCGCGGCCCGCGACGCCGACGCCCCCCGCAGCGGGCGGTGCGGCGGCCGCAGCAAGCGAGGAGAACGTCGGGACGCTGATCGCCGCGCTGTGCGAGGAGCGCGAGGACTACCTCCTCATCCACCCCGCCGACACGGACCTCCACCCTGCGTACCTCCATAGTGCGCCGCACCACGCCCACACGCCTCATTATGCCCCGCCGCCGCAGCAGCGGATCCACGCCGCCGCCGCGCCGGGCCCGAAGAGCCCCCGGCGGCGAAGCGCGCCGAGCCCGCGCCTCGCGCCGCAGCCGCATGCGCCTCTCCATGCACAGCCGCAGCACCCGCCGCCGCTGTGGGCCGCGGCGAACGGCGCGGCCGTGCACCTCTCGAGCGCGCCGCGCCCGCAGGTGCAGGCGCAGGCGCCGAGGGAGGCGCCGCGGGAGGCGCCGCGGGAGGAGCCCCCGCCGCGCGAGCAGAGGGAGCAGCTTGGCGAGCCGTTCGCCCCGGCGCTCGAGCGGAGATCGTCCTGGGACGGCGCGGCGGGCGGCGCAGGACCGCCGCCACCCGCGACCGCCAGCAGCAGCGGAGCGAACGGCAATGGGGCGGGGGTCGACCTGCACCGGTTCTTCCAGAACCAGCACCCCGTCGCGGCGTCGTCGCGGAGCGATGCCGGCGGGCCCTCCGCCGCCGCTAACGCGCTCGCCCAGCCGCGCCCGAGCGTGAGCCTCACCGCGCCGAGCAGCCCCGACATGGCCGCCTCGTCGGCGTACTTTGCGGGTCACCCTCCCGCGCCGGGCCCCGCGGCGGGGAGCGCGTACGGGTACGCCCGCGCGGGGTACGCCCGCCCGTACGGCGCCGCCGCCGGCGGGTCGCACGTCGGCCCGCGCCTGCAGAGTCTCCCGCGGCAGCTGCCCGCGCAACACGGCGCGGCGGGCGCGGGCGCGTTCGTCAACCCGTACGCGGCACCGCCGACGCCCCTGCCCTTCTCGCCGCCTGCGCCGCCGCCTGTCGCTCGCACCGCAGCGGCGACGGCGCCGAAGCCGATCTTCCCGCCCGAGGACCGCGCCGCGATCGCACTCTCGTCGCACATCGCGTTCGGGAGCTTCCCCGAAATGCTCCCCCTCCCGAGCTACGCGCACTATCACGCTTCCGGGGGCAGCGCGGCGTACCTCGCCGGCGCGGGCGGGTGGGGCCGCAGGCCGTACGGCGTGGGCCCGAGCGCGGGTGGGCGCGGCAGCGGGAGTGGGAGCGCGAGCGCAGGCGAGGAGAGCGACGAGGAGGATGGCGAGGCGGCGCGCGGGAGGAGCGACGAGGCCGAGCGGGCGCGGCGCGCGCGCGGCCGGAGCGCACCGCAAATCCGGACGGGCCCGGACGGGAGGGAGACGCTCCTCTTCGGCGCGATTGAGGTCACGCTCCCGCGCGCGGAGGAGGTCGAGGAGGCGGAGCGCGAGGTTGATGACGATGAGGAGGAGGGTGAGGGCGCAGCGGAGGAGGATCCGCGCGAGGAGGACGAGGCGCTCGAGCGCGAGGTCGAGCGCGCGGGGGCGCCGCTTGAGCCGCCCTCTGCGTCTTCGTCCGACGACGACGATGACGACGACGCGGCCGAGCGCGCAACTGCCTCCCTCGGGCCGGACTCCTCGCCGTCCGTCCCGCTCGACACGGCGCACATCCCCCCGTACGCTCAGGCGCACATCCCCGTACCCCCGCTCGTACCCGCACCTGCTCCTCCGTCAGTGCCGGTGCTGACGACCCAGCCGCCGACACCCGCGAAGCCGCCGCCCCGGCCGCGGTCGTCCTCCCCGCCCTCGTCGCCGCCGATGCACGCGGTCGACCCGTCGACGCCGCTCGCACCGCCGCTGGAGCTCGGCTCGGCACAGGAGGCCGGGGCGGAGGCGCAGCGCACACCGCGCGCGGCATCGCCTCCCTCGCCGCAGCCGGAGGTGAACGGGCGCGCGTCGCCGCCTGCCAGCCCGCAGGCGCTGGTGAACGGGCTCGCAGCGCTGCATGTCGGCGGCGACGACGTCGAGGATGCGCTGGGGGAGCCGCAGGAGGAGGACGACGTACCGCCACGGCGGAGTACCGACTCCTCCTCACCGGCTGAGCAGCCATGACCCCTCCATCTCTCTCTCTGGACCACGCAGCGCAAACGCCTCTTTCTTCCCGTCGATCCGTCCCTCGGTTGTTGTATCTCTCCACGCTCATGCCCCCGTCGCCTCTCCTGCCTCGCCTCGTCGTCGGACCCGCCCGCCCCCCGCATCCCCCTTGCCTGTCGCATGAGCACTGTCCCATAGCCTCCTGGAACGTGTCCGCCCACCGCATGTTAGCATATTCCGCTCGCGTCTAAGTCTTCCGGTCGGAGGGTGCGCGAGGAGAGGCTGCTCGCGAAGGTCCTGGTGGCTCTTCTGCACCTGCGCCGCTCCTGCCGCTTTTCTCACGGCTTCGCACTGTGCTCTCGCTCGCTCCTCGCAGTGAACGCACAGCCTTCTGGAGCACGTGCTGTCAGTCGGGACTCGAGCAATTCGCCCTCCCCGTTTCGTCTTTCACGCTTGCGTACGAGCGCCAAGGCGAAGCCGATGCTGCGTGGCGAGCGGTCCCTCTGCAAGAGCCGCACCCTCGTCCGTCCGCTTATCGGCGTCGTCGTCACCGCATTGCGAGCCGAAACTCGTTGCACTCCTAGAAATGCCCGCTCCGCGCGTCGCCCCAGACCTGGAAGGGGAGCTTCCAGTACCGTCCCTGCAGCGCCGGGCTGAAGGGGTTGTAGTCGACCTTGGGCGAGGCGAGGCGTGCGAGGTAGGAGCGGGCGGGCGTCTGCGGGCGGAGATGGGAAGGTCAGACCTGCAAGATGGGGCGCCGGCTGGCTCGGCCATTCACGCAATGGAGGAGAGAACGCACCGCGGTGAGGAACACGGGCACGGCGCGCTTCGGCACGCCCGTCGTGCCCTGGAAGCACTCCCTCGCTGTCCTGAGCTCCGCCTCTGCGATCCCCGCCAGCTGCGCCACAGCGTCCTGCAGGCCGTCGGCGTCGGGCCCGTGCCGGAAAAGCGCCTCCTCGCGGAGGTTGTGTTTTGCGGCTGCCCGCGCGGGTCAGCGCAAGCGAGGAGCGCGAGAGAAAGCGGTGACGCACCAACTTCGAGCGGGATGACGTTGACGCGCTTGGACGCGTGGTGCGGGATCGAGCGCAGGAGCGTCGCGATCGTTACCGCGACGGCGAGGTGGCTCGCGGCGTGGTCAAGCGTGAGGTCGTCCGCCTCTTTCAAGCTCTGCACCGAGCCGGGCTCGACGGGCGCGTGCTCGCCGCCCGTGTGCTGGAACGGCGTCGCGTGCCGCGTCACCCCGCCGAGCTCTAGGGGCGGGGGGGCGGTCCCCGCTGCGGTGGCCTGCAGGAGGAGGTACAAAAGCGAGGCCTGCGTCCCGGCGCTGTAGTCGGCGAGGTCTTGCAGCGAGTGAAAGGTCGGGTTCAGGAAGTTGTTCTCGCGTGCGGTGACGAGCCGGGTGAAGTGGTACTGCGAGAGGAAGGGGCGTTGCGGGAGGTTGGCGAGGAGGTTGAGGAGCGGGTGGGGCGGCGCTTTGTGCTGCGTACGCAGGGCGGGTCAGCGTGCTCGCCGGGTGCACGGAGGTACTGAAGAGAGCCTCCCCGCCCAGCAGGACCTCCCAGAAGAGCACGAAACGCACCTCGTACAACCCCTTGACGGCGTCCTTCCACCACTGGAACCGCATCCGCCCGATCATCTGGTTCGAGACCTGGTCGGGCAGGCCCGCAAGCTCGGCGTTGAAGGCCCGGAGCGCAAAGTACGCCGGCTGGAGCTGTGGCGGGTAGAAGTAGGACGCCCAGACGGCCTCATGGTCGGCGCGGCGCACGACGCCCTGGGCGTACGCGAGCGACTTGGCGTACGCCTCGGCGCCTGAGCCAGGCGAGGCCGCCGTACGGAGCAAGGAGGAGGCGCGCATCGGTGTGAGCGGGGCGAGGAGGAGGAGCAAGGAGATGAGGATGACGGCGGGATGTCAACTTAGCAGCGTCGTGCTGCTGAGCGCTCCCGGTGCGATGCGCTCTCTCTACACGCTCTGCAAGTCTACCGGCAGCGAGCAGCGGCCCCGCGTACGGCGCGAGACCCTCTCCTCCCTCTCCAACACTTCTCGACGCCGAGGTTGGTTCACTGCGTTTTGTGGTCCAAGACAGAAAGCGGGGTACTACGGAGAAGCACGACATCGCTGCTTAGAGCTTGGCCGACTCGGCGTCCTTCTTGGCGATGTAGACAAGGAGGTCGACGACACGGCGGGAGTAGCCTGCATGAGGGGAAGGTCGTCAGTTCTCGCACGTTGATCGATGCTGGGCAGGGGGTTCGACGTACCGTACTCGTTGTCGTACCACGACTGCGCGGGTGGAGAAGAAGGGAGGAAGAAGGTGGGTCAGCACCATCCCCGAGAGGCGAAGACCAACGCGGCGGCGGGGAAAGCGACGCGCGCCGCTCCATCTCGCCGAGAGAGCGGAGGGAGAGGGAACGCACGATGAGCTTGACAAAGTTGTTGTTAAGCGCAATGCCGGCCGACGCGTCGAAGATGGACGACGAGGTGGAGCCGATGAAGTCGGTCGAGACGACGGCGTCCTCGGTGTACTCGAGGATGCCCTTGAGCGGGCCGTTGGCAGCCTCGCGGATGGCGGCCTTGATCTCGTCGTACGTCGCGCCCTTCTCGATGCGGCACGTGAGGTCGACGACCGAGACGTCGGCGGTCGGGACGCGGAACGCCATACCGGTGAGCTTGCCGTTGAGGTCGGGGATGACCTTGCCGACGGCCTTGGCGGCGCCAGTCGACGAGGGGATGATGTTGGCGGCGGCGCCACGGCCACCGCGCCAGTCCTTGGCGGACGGGCCGTCGACGGTCTTCTGGGTCGCGGTCGTCGCGTGGACGGTGGTCATGAGACCCTCGACCATGCCGAACTTGTCGTTGATGACCTTGGCGAGCGGCGCAAGGCAGTTAGTGGTGCACGACGCGTTCGAGATGACCGTGTCGGCCGAGTTGTACTTGTCGAGGTTGACGCCGCAGACGTACATCGGCGCGTCGGCGGACGGCGCCGAGATGACGACCTTCTTGGCGCCACCCTTGAGGTGGAGGCCAGCCTTCTCCTTGGTCGTGAAGACACCGGTCGACTCGACGACGTAGTCGGCGCCCGACTTGCCCCAGGGGATCGCAGCCGGGTCGCGCTCGTTGTAGACGTCGATCGCGTGGCCGTCGACGACGAGCTTGCCGTCCTTGGTCTCGACGGTGCCCTTGAAGCGGCCGTGAGTCGAGTCGTACTTGAACATGTAAACCTGTATACGCCAGAGAGCAGCATGAGAGGGACGCGGGTCAGTGGTGCTCCCTACGAGGCGAACGGGGGAACGCACCATGTACTCAAGGTCGATGAAGGGGTCGTTGATGGCAACGACCTTGGCATCGCCGTGCTCGATGCTGTGCGCAAGAGTCGCAAGGGAGCGCGAGGTCAGCAATCGGCCGCCCCAGCCGAACGAGGGCGGGGAGATGGGCTCACGCGTTGCGGAGGACGATGCGGCCAATGCGGCCTGCACGAGGCGGCAGCGAGCAGCGCACAGGGTCAGCATCGCTCGTCGGATGGGCCTTATCGCGCGAGGAGGGGGAGATCTCGCACCGAAGCCGCTGGAAAAGGGTGACGACGAGGGGAAGGTCAGCGTGCGCTCGTTGAGGCGCTGAGAGTGTGGAGCGCAGAACTCACTTGATGCCAACGTTGACGGAACCGGTACCAGCAGACCTGCACAGCGGGACGGGCGCAGAGGGGCCGAGGGGGTCAGCGACGTCGGGGTCGGGACGTAACGGGGGCGGTGGTGCCGCGGGTGCGAGGAGAGCGCGAGCCAGCGGGCAGGGGAGTGGTTAGGGAGCGCCATACGCACATGTTTGTGTGTGTAGAAAGGGTTGAGGGGGTGAAGGGAGGAGGGCAAGGGGCGAGAGATGCGATGGATGGATCCGCTCTCGCGGCCAAGTCCAGCTTCCGGCCACGCCCTCGCGGAGGGTCCTTCCGAGGCCCATGCAACCTTTCATGCTCTCGCTGCCCGCATCCCGAGCAGCACAGACGCCCTGAGGACGCTGGGAATTGACGTCTCTCACGACTTGGCCACAGCAGCGCCTCGCGCAGCCTCCGAGGATGGCGGGGTCGAGCGGGGTCGTTTGGTCGATGCGGCCGCCGTGTCGATGTCTCGTCTTTTCTGCTTCCAGACATCGTCAACTCGTGCAGGATGGCCTCTGCAGGAAGCAGGATGCAAGGGCGCGAGATGGCAAGTCTACGGTGAGGGCGTGGAGTTGAGAAGGCCGAGGGCGTCTTCGACGCGATATCACGGCTGTTGCGAGCGCTCGACGACGATGGTCGGCGAGGCCTACCCGGGCGACGCGAGAGTAGCAGGGAAGCGAGCGAGGGAAGCGCGCCAAGCCGGGAGCCCGAGGAGTGGTACAGAACGCGCACTGCATTTCGAGTCCGAGATCAAGCCCATCGTCCGTCCCTTCACCGTCCCTCACAGCTTCGCCGTCTTCTTCTTGTCGGCGCCCGGCAGTCAGAGCTTGGAGCCCTGGATGAAGGCGACGCCCTTGGTGATGGAGCCGGGGAGCTCGCCGAGGCAGCCCTGGAGGAGCTCCTGCTCGTACGCGCTGAGCTTGCCGAGCGGGTGGAGCTTCTCGGCGCCGTTGGGCTGTGCGGGAGCGGGAGGATGTCAGTCAGGGACTGCAGAGAGGAGAAGGAGGAGAAGGGGACGCACGCCGAGCTCGACGGGGACGGAGAAGAACGCGAGGTCCTGGCCAACGACCGACTGGATCTCCTGGTCGTCCTTGACGTAGACAAAGCTCGGCGCGACGACGCCCTTCTTGCCCTCGAACGCGGCGCTGATGAGCTGCGCGGCAAACTTGTAGCCGGCGTACGCCATGCTGAGCGTCGCGCTGCCGGCGCCCGCCTTGGCCTCGACGACCTCGTCGCCGCCAAACTGGATGCGGTGCACGAGCGCCTTGAGCGCCTCCTGGTCGTCGAAGAGCGACTGCGGGAGCGCCGGCTGCGACTGCGAGAGGAGGGGCAGGATCGTGAGGCCCGAGTGGCCGCCGACGACCGGGATGGTGTACTCGGGCGCCGAGTTGGGCTTGCCGATCGCCTGCGCCGACATGGTCGACGCGCGGACGACGTCGAGCGTTGTGACGCCGAAGAGGCGCTTCGGGTCAAAGACGCCCGCGGCCTTGAGGACCTCGGCGGCGACGGGGACCGTCGAGTTGACCGGGTTCGAGATGATGAGGACGAACGCCTTGGGGCAGTAGTCGGCGATGCCCTGCGCGAGGTCGCGGACGATGCCGGCGTTGATGTTGAACAGGTCGTCGCGGGTCATGCCGGGCTGCAGTCGCGCACATCGTCGAGGGCGGCACAGGTGAGCAGGAGAGTGTCAGCGTATGCGCCTGGAGAAAGCGATCTGAGGGGCGGAAAGGGCGGAGACCCCGCGTGGAGGGGCACCGCCCCCAGCACCGCACCGTCGCCCCACCGCGTCCAGGCGAGCACACACAGCGCGCAGAGGGATGAAGCTGACCTTGCGGGGGACGCCGGCGGGGATGACGACGAGGTCGGCGCCGGTAAGGGCGCCCTTGAGGCCGTCCTCGTCCTTGACGAAGCCCTTGGTGACGGCGGGGGTGTCGACGTGGCTGATGTCGGCGGCGACGCCCTTTACGACGGGGACGACATCGAAGAGGGCGAGCTCGGTGATGGCCGGGTTCTGTGCGGATGTAGCGCGCGAGGTCAGCGACGGAGGACGGCGACGACGAGGAAGGGTGGGGGCGAGCGCGTCCCAGGGTTGGGGCGGTGTCGGCAACGCGGGGCGTGGGTGCAGGCGGAGGGTCAGAGGGGGCAGCGCACCTGCTTGAGGAGGAGGGAGAGGGGCTGGCCGATGCCTTCGGGAGAGAGCGGGCGGAGGGAGGAGCGAGGGATCAGCGCGGGCGAGGGGCGGGGCGGGCGGAAGAGGGGAGATGCTTACCGCCAGCAGCGCCGAGAACAGCAGTCTTGAGGCCCATGTCTGTGTAGAGAGTCTAAGGTGGAGAGAGAGGGGAGAGTGAAGGGACGGAGCGAGAGCCGGAGACTGCGCCGAGCGAGAGAGCACCGCCGGCCGCGGTCCACCTCGACTGCGACCAGGGCGAGTCTGCCAGCGTGTAAGAGGATCACCGCCCTCCTCGCAGGCCAACTCTCCCTCCCGCCCCTCCTGCGACGCGAGTGCCCCGGGGTTGCGTGCTGCTCCACCCGGCGACCTCCGCCCCTCTGGCTCTCCCTCGTCCCTCTCCCACGTGAGACCATGCAGAGCCTCGCCGCCCCAGACCCGCTCCCTCTCCTCGTGTGCGTGCCCTCCCCAACCACCGCGGCCGGCACCCCCGCTGACCCTCACTCGCCTCCCCCACCTGCAGCCTCCCACTCGAGACGGTCCTCTTCCCCGGCCAGCTCCTCTCCCTCCACCTCCAGGCCAAGAGCGCCCTCCACCTCGTCCGCACCGTCGTCCAGGTGCGCCTCCTCCCTTCCATGAGCGTGCTCGCGGCTGACCCCGATCCCCACCGCAGGACGCCGCCGCATCATCCGGTCCGGCTTCCTCGACGCTCCTCGTCGGCTGCGTCCCACTCAAGCCCACCAACGCCTCCGTTGATGCTGGCTCCCCCGCGAGCGAGGCCGGCGCGCCGAAGCTCGAGGGCGCAGCGGGTCACGAGGATGACGGCGTCCGTCCGGCTCACGAGGACGGCTCCGTCGAGCGCGAGAAGGGCCTGCAGGTCATCCGCATCCCGAGCGACAAGGCCGCGCCATCGCAGGAGGACAAGCCTGACCCGAGCGACCTCTTCGAGTGTGCGTGTTTCCCCCCTCGCCTTCCCTGCTTTCCGCCGACGCCGACTCCTCGCACGCCCGCAGTCGGCACCCTCGCGCGCATCGTTCGCCTCGAACGCCTCTCAGCGCCATCCGGCTCGGGCGTCATCCTCGTCCTGTCCGGCCTCGCGCGCTTCTCCTACTCGCCGTCCGCCCTCGACCCCGCGGCGCCGTTCTACACCGCTTCCGGCGTGACGCTCCACACCGAGCCGTCGACCCTCGCCCTCTCCTCAGCCGACACTGCCCTCCTCGCCTCCCTCCGTGACAGCGCCACCGCGCTCGTCTCGACCCTTTCGTCGACCTCGACCCTCCCGCAGCTCATCATCCGGCGTCTCCGCGCCGCGCTCGCGCGCCTCTCGCCGACGACCGCCCCCGCCCTCCTCGACGCAGTGGTCTCCGCCCTCCCCGTGCACGCCACCTCGGGGCTCACGCACGCCGACAAGCTCGCCCTCCTTGGGACGCTCCCCGCCGCCGAGCGTGTCCAGCGCGCGCTCGAGGCCCTCGGCCGCGCGGACGAGGCGCTCCAGCTTGCGGGGCGCATCGAGGGCCGCGTCGAGGAGGGCCAGAAGCGCAGGCAGCGCGAGTGGGCCCTTCTGCAGCAGCTCATGGCGATCCGCCAGGAACTCGAGCAGCTCGCCAAGGAGGAGGGGCGCCCGTCCCCTCTCCCGCTTTCGGGCGTGGGTAGGAGGGGTCTTCCCGCCCCGTCGGGCGGGAAGAAGGCGCTCGGCGGCGCAGCGCCGCAGGGCGAAGAGGCGGACGACGAGGACGATCTCGCCGAGCTCGAGCGCCGCGTCGCCGCCAAGGCCTTCTCCGCCGAGGCGAAGCGCGTCGCCGAGAAGGAGCTCAAGCGGCTCAAGAAGACGCCGCCGCAGGGCGCCGAGCATGGGGTCATCCGTGCGCTTCTTTTCCCTCTACTACCGCTCGAGAGTGTTACTTACGCCCTTCATCCACCCTCAGGCAACTACATCGACACTCTCCTCTCGGTGCCGTGGACGAGCGCCGAGGCGACCCCGCTCGAGCTCTCGAAGGAATTTGTTGCCCAGGCGCGCAAGAAGCTCGACGAGGACCACTACGGCCTTGGTGCGCGCCCCTCGCTCGCCCACTCCCGTCGTCTCTCTACTTACCAGAACCTTCACCACGTGCACGCAGACAAGATCAAGAAGCGCCTGCTTGAGTGGCTCGCTGTCCTCCGCCTGCAGCACGCGCAGCACTCCGCCTCGCTCACCTCCTCGCTTGCCTCGACGCCCTCCTCGCCGACCGAGTCCTCCGTCGCGCCCGCCTCCCCCGACGCGCCTCCCGCACCGGCCCCCGTCCCCGCCCCCGCTCCCGAAACGCCTGCGTACCGCGCACCGATCCTCCTCCTGCACGGCCCGCCGGGAACGGGCAAGACGAGCATTGCGCGCTCGCTTGCCGAGGCCATGGGGCGCAAGTTTGTGCGCATCTCGCTCGGCGGCGTGCGCGACGAGGCTGAGATTCGCGGGCACAGGCGGACGGTGCGCTGCTCTCCCCCTCTTTCTTGCGGACGAGCACGCTGACACCCCGTCCCGTCCTCTGTACCGCATAGTACGTCGGCGCGATGCCGGGCAAGATCGTCGCGGCGCTGCGCAAGGCCGGGACGAGCAACCCCGTCGTGCTCCTCGACGAGGTGGACAAGATTGGGCACGCGAGCCACCACGGCGACCCGAATGCCGCACTGCTCGAGGTCCTGGACCCAGTGCGCTCGCCTTCTTTTCGCCCGCGGGTCGTCTAAGGCACGAGAGAGCAGGACTGACGAGGTCGTTCACGCCCGCAGGAGCAGAACAACTCGTTCGAAGACCACTACCTGGGCGTGCCGTGCGTCTCACCCTTGCCTCCTCTGCATCTGCAACCCTGTCGGCGTCGACCAGTCCACCCTCGCTGACGTCGCAGGCTCTCTCCGCAGGCTCGATCTTTCGCAGGTCCTCTTCATCGCGACGGCCAACTCGCTCGACACGATCCCCGAGCCGCTGTTCGACCGCATGGAGGCTATCGAGCTGAGCGGATACGTGGTGCGTCCTCCCCCTCGTTCCCTTCGCGACCCGCGCGAGACTGACCCCTCGCCGTCGTGCAGCACGCCGAGAAGCTGCACATCGCGCGGCAGTCGCTCCTCCCGAAGCAGCAGCGCGCGAACGCCCTCGCGCCAGAGCAGCTCTCCATCTCGGACGACGTCCTCCTGCGGCTCATCACGCAGCACACGCGCGAGGCGGGTGTTCGCTCGCTCGAGCGCTGCCTCGGCGCTGTGTGCCGCGCCAAGGCCGTCGAGCTTGCTGAGGCGGACGAGGGGGCATACAACCCTGAGGTGAGCGAGGATGACCTGGAGAGGATCCTTGGCCCGGGGAGGTGGGAGGAGGAGGAGGACGACGCGGCGCGGGTTGGCGTTGCGACGGGGCTGGCGTATCAGGGAAGCGGGAACGGGGGGATCCTCCGTGCGTTGGTGCCCCTTCCTCTCCCTCGCCTGCGTCTGCAGGGAGTGCTGACGATCGGGAGAACGGCCTTCGCGTGCAGACATCGAGACGACCCACACCCCCGGCAGCGGCACCTTCTCCCTCACGGGCCAGCTCGGCAGCGTCATCTCCGAGTCGGCGCACGTCGCGCTCGCGTGGGTCAAGGCGCACGCGTACGTCCTCGGCATCGCGCCGGACCGCACGACCAACGTCTTCAAGAAGCTCGACCTGCACCTGCACCTCCCGGCTGGGGCGGTCAAGAAGGACGGGCCGAGCGCGGGCGTTGCGCTTGTCGTCGCGATTGTGTCGCTCAGTGCGTGGCGCTACTTCCTCGCCCGGAATGTCGAGCGGGCTCTGACCTTCCCAACCCCGCTTTCCCCCTTCCTCCTCCTATAACTCGCTTATGAGCAGTGCGCGGCATCCCTCCCCGCGCACACACCGCCATGACCGGTGAGGTCACCCTCCGCGGGCTGGTCACACCCGTTGGCGGGATCAAGGAGAAGGTGCGCCGTCCTTTGCTCCCTCCTCCCTCCCACCGCGCACTCACACCTCCCGCATGCGCAGATCCTCGGCGCCCACCGCGCCGGCATCACGCGCGCGATCCTTCCGCTCCCGAACAAGCGCGACGTCGAGGCGGACCTCCCCGCGCAGGTCCGCGCCGAGGTCGAGTTCGTCTACGTTCGCAGCGTCGAGGAGGCGCTCGATGCCGCGTTCGAGGGCGGACTCGAGGCGCTCGCAGCGCCGCGGACGGACGGGAGGGCGTGGGAGGTGCAGAGCCACTTGTAGCGCGAGCGCGACGTCGGAATTCTCGGAAGTAATGTCGTTGTCAACGACCTCTCCGCCACGGCGAGTAAGCGAGCGCGGTTCCTGGTACACAACAAGGCTTGCAAGCGCGGAACAGACCCCTCAAGCAAGGCGGGTACTACGGAAGCGGGAAAAGGGAGCGAGCGCAGGGTCATGCCGCCGCAGCGTACGGGTTGAACGGGGGAGGCGGCGCGGCGGCGGCGGGCATGTCGCCGAGCGCCTGCGCTGCGGGCTCGCCGAAAGAGCCGGAGGACATGGTCGGCACTGCTGCGGGGGTGTCCCTGCGGGCGTGCACAAGCGAGGTTAGCCTCGTCCTGCGCGCGGGGAAGGGAGAGCGCGCACGCACCACTGGATGTTGAACTTGGTGACCCGCGGCTTGTCGGCCAGGACGTTCCTCACGAGCCCGTCGATGTGCTGCGTCGGATCGGGCGCCGTAAGGCCCTTCTCCTCGGCGCCCTCCTCGAGCGACGCGTCGTGCTGCGCCTTGAGCGCCGGGTCGCCGTACTCCGTGTTGACGTAGTACCCTATCCGCACGAACTCGGCGTCGTTGTACGCGCACGTGAGCAGGATGACCGTCACGCCGATGAGGTCGGAGGCGGGGATGCGCGACGGGAGAGGGGCAGCGGCCTGCGAGCGAGCCGAGCGTGAGTGTAGATCCCTAAGGGGCGCTCACCATCGGCACGCGTCGCCTTGGGACCGACGGGACCATGAGCGTGTCGAAGGAGCGACGCCTTACCTCGAACTCGAAGCTGTTGACACCAACGGGGACGGGCCCGACCATGCACGTGTCGAGCTCCTGGTCGAACGAGTCACTCTCGGCGCTCCCGACATACGTGAGCTTCCACTCGAGGTCTGCGCGCGCGCTCCTGGGCGGGTCAGCTTGTCGTGCGGGGGAACGGCGAGGAGAGGCGCGACAGACCGTCCTGGAGCGGCGCCATGCACTCGAAGGTGATCTTGAAGAGGTACGGGTCGGTGAACTTGCCCGGGTTGTTCAGGACGGTGACATCGCTGGGTGGGGAGACGCGTCGGGGAGGGGGAGGGCGAGGGCGTCAGCCGCTGTGGGGAGAGCTACGGGAACCTGTGTACGCGCACCTGATGTTGATGATGCTCATTCTACCGGCAGTGCGGTCTCGAGTGTGCGAGCGAGGCGTGGAAGGAGGAGAACGAGCGGCGCGTGGTCGAACGCGTTGCGCCTCGAGATGGGATTGCACGCGTCGACAGCTGGGGAAGTTGTGCGAGGGCTTGCCACCCACGGTGAACCGCACTCGACGCGCTGCAGGCACGCGCAAAGCAGCGCAAGAGGTCACCCTTGCTGGCTCACCTTCTCCCGCTCCTCTTCGCGTTCAGCTCGATCGCGGTTGAACCGCTCGCACGATTCTCTTGAGCAACGTGGCAGAGAGGTCCGTAGAGCGAAGATGCGGAACAGGAGCACGCGAGTAACCCGTCGCCCCTGCACGACTACGATGCCGTCCCGGCGCCATCCTCGACGACCGTCTCCTGGAACACGTGCACGGTCGGCTCCTCCTTGACCTCGGGCTTGGGCACGGGCACCACCTCCTCCTCCTTCTCCACCCGCTTGACGTGCAGCGGCATCGTCGCGCCATCTTCTGGCTTCGGTCCGACTCCACCGCCGGCTTCCTCGCCCTTGACCAGCAGCTCCGGCAGCTCGAACTGCTCGCCCGGGTACACCACGAGGCCAGTTGGCAGGGCGAGGGGCACGGGCGGGCTCGCGCGCAATTTGGCAACCTCGTCGCCAAACGTCGCCCAGATCTTGAGCTTGACAGGGAGCTGCGGGCAAGGAGCGAGTGTTAGCGCGCTCACCCTGGACGCTGCGCACCATAGCACGAGAAGGCGAGAAGACGCACTGGGTACGCCGCCACGCGCCCGGAGGTCGACGGAAGGCAGTAAAAGTACGTCGTGCTACGCACTCCGCCGGGCGAGGACGGCGGATTCGAGACGGCAAAGCTCTGCAGGCCGATGTGCGCCTTGACCGGCGGAGGCTTCTTCGCTTTGCGGCCGGCTTTGCCGTTGCTCGAGGAGGCGACAGGCGCAGGGGACGGGGCGGGAGGGGTGAAGTAGCGGAGGACGGTCTCGCAGACCTTGATCCCAACGAAAGCGACGAGCCTGCGTGGAAGGGTAAGTAAACTCGCCTGCTCGACGGCTTAGTCGCCAGCAGAAAGCGCACTTTGGCCGGTGCGTTGCGACCTTACGCAGGAGGATCGGGACAGCCGCCTCCAGCTCGTCCTTGTTCAGCTCAGAAGCCTGCATATAGTGCGCGAGTCAGCGCGGAAGTCAGAGCGGCGTGGAACGTTCGACGCACCTCGCGAGTCGGGCGAGCGATGAGGTTCGTGATGCCCAGGTTGAGGTCCTCGGGGAAGGTGCGGCTCGCAGTCGGCGGGAGGACCGTCGAGGTGAGGTTGGCCGCGTGCAGGCACTTGTAGAAGTGGTTGTGCGGCGATGCATCTGCTCTTGGGCGGGTCAGCGTGTGCAGGGAGGGGAGGAAGGCGATCGGGGCGCACAATGAAGCTGCAGCTCCGCCGTCTTGATGCCCGGGTTCTCCCCACAGAACAGCACGTCCAGCCCGCCCTTGATCCTATCCGTCAGCGGGTTCTCTCCGAGATGGGCGTAAGGCCCCCTGCGCTTCTTCGTCGGTCGCGCCTGCTCGAGCAGCACCTGCTCGTCGTCCGCCCCACGCTCTTCGAACCCTGCCTCGCGCTTGACATCCGCGCGGCCGATGTCCTTCTCGTTTGTCGCGGCTGCGCTGCCGCGCTTCGTCGAGCGGAGAGGGCCAGTCAGGGAGAGGAGGGTGGCGGTGGCGGTGGAGGAGCGGGAGGAGCGGCGAAGGTTTCCGGGCGCGTCGGCGGGGGCAGCAGCAGCGGACATCCCGTTGTAGCTGGTCTCCTTGCTCATCAAGTAGCGCGGGCGTGTGAGCAGGAAGAGGGAGAGGCGTCGAGCTGATGAAGACGGCGTCCAGCGAAGCCGTGCGCTGATCACGTATGTGCGCGTGCAGTGGAACTGTAGATGGAGGCGACACCAGCGCAGCCAGGGCTGCTTGTCCTGGGATCGTGTCGGATGCGAACGAGGACAACTGGACGACGTCCGCCGTGGAGGCGGCTCTGCTCCCGCTCCCACCGCGTGCATGCACGAACCCAACTCTGGCCCGGCTCGGGCAAAGCTCCGTGGGTGTCCTGCGCAGGGCTGCACGCCGCGACCGCCCACGAGGAGCTCTTCGGCCGAAGTCCTTCTCACGCTCCGCGCGGGCGCTTGCTTTGCCCTGGACCGCCTCCGGCGTGCTGGCCATTTAAGCTCGCATCTGGAGTGCGCACAAAGGCTCAGAGGGAGGGCGCGGGCGATCTCCAGGAGGCGGGCGAGTCCTCGCCCGCAAAGTGGCTGGCTTCGCCTTCCTCTCTCGGCGCAGGATGTGCTGTCTCAACCCCTTGTCCGCTTCCCCGGCACCCGAACACAACCCGAACAGGCTGCGGTGTCGCAGTGATGGTCGGCCCCAAGCCTGCGGCCCACCCCGCTCAATTTCGCGTGGGCTGGACGTCCGCGCGCGGCCGCATCTGCTCCCGCCATCTCTTTTCCTCACTCCCCTCCGCACCAGCTGCGTCGAGATGCGCTACGCACGGTCGTCGTCCATCCGGCTGCCAGACTCGCCGGATCGCGCTGCGCTGCTGGGCGGCTTCAGCGCGACCGCACGAGCGGGTCGCCTGCGACCGACGCAACTCCTGGCCGTCCTCGCCTTCGCCTGTGTCTGTTTCCTCGGCGGTCTCTACTTCGACCGGGTCCCTCCAGCAGACTCTGTACTGCCCGCCGTCGTTACCCAGTCCCTCGCTCCTTTCCGCGCCGCCCCTCGCCCCTCCGCCGCGCCCTCGTCCTGCCGACTGTGCGACACCGACCCCACCAACCCGCTATGCGAGTACGGCGACTCGGCAATCCGCCTCTCGCGGGCGTTTGAGGGCTCGGGCGTCCGCGTGCGCAAGTTCCTCGCCAAGGCGCTGCGAGGGGAGGAGGTCAAGATCGGCGTGATTGGCGCGTCTGTCACGGCGGGGCACGGGCTGGACCACGGCGGGCACGTCGTCGGTCCTGCGTATCCTTACCGTTGGCTCGACGAGTTCCGGAAGACGTTCCCGAAGGCCAAGATGTACGACGGCTCCGCGCCAGCGATGGACTCGGCCTTCTACTCGTACTGCTACAAGACCATGGTGCCGGAGGAGGACATCGACTTGTGGCTCGTTGAGCTCGACATCAACAAGTGCGTCCTCGACTCGCTTCCTCGCGAGCAGCCGCTGACGAGCGTTCTTCCAGCGGCATGACGGCCGACACGATGAAGTCGGACGACGCGCTCCTGCGCGCGCTTCTCAGCCAGCCGAACGAGCCCGCCGTCGTCCGCCTCTCCGTGCTTGCCCTCTCCTTTGAGGACATGGCTCGCGGCGCCGTTTCGAATCTGCTCCTCTCGCAGTTCTTCGACGTCCCGATCATCAGGTCCGTCCCACTCTCCTAGCGCTTCCGTACCGCGCATCTGACGCTTTCTCGCACGCAGTATCAAGAACTTCCTCCTCCCACACTTCCTTGCCAACCCGGACGCGGCGCCGGACTACTTCACCAAGTTCTGGAACGGCGAGCCTGATTTCGTACGTTCCTGCCTGACCCTCGCTCTACCTGCGCTCACCCCTTCGCCCACAGCGTCACGTCAACATTCGCGGGCACAACGCTCTTGCGGACATGATCTCGCTGTACATGCACGAGCAGACGTGCATCACCCGCCAGGAGCAAGCCCGCGGCCGGCTGCTCGCGAAGGAGGGGACGCCGTGGCCCCGGGAGGACCTGTGGGGGACGATCCCGCGTCTGCGCGCGACGGACAAAGTGCGTTTTCTTGCCCTTCTGAGCCTCTGAGCCCGACTGACAACGCACTCGCGCAGTTTTCTTCGACGGACCGCGTCGACCACGTCGAGGCAACGTGCCGCTTCGCCGCGTCCAAGTCGCACCCGCTCATCCCCGCGTCGGCGTCGGACCTTGGGGCTGTGGCGGTCAAGGGCCCGGGGTCTTTCTCGCCCGACGCCCTCGGCGACGGATGGCAGCGCGTCGAGTGGAACGACAAAGCTGCTCTCGCAAGTCGTGAGGTAGGCGCTGTCGTACGCTTCGAGGTCGAGGGGACGACCGTGGGCGTGTCCGTCGTGCGTGCTTTCTCCCTTCACCTCCTTCGCAAGCGGGACTGACGATCCTCGCGCACATGTAGTGGCAATGGGCCGGCCCACCACACGCCCTCTCGCACGAGCAGCCTGGCCAGGCGTTGTGCTGGATCGACGACGACGTCGCAGGCGCGACCATCGTCGACGCGTACTCGGTCGGGGTCGCCGGCTCAAGATGGTTCAGCATCGGCGACGGGCTCAAGCCGGGCAAGCAGTGCGTCCTGCTCCTCCTTCCCCCTTCGTTGATGTCGTGCTGACGAGCTACATCGCGCGCAGCACTGCCTCGTGCCGAATCGCCACCTCGTCCTCGACGGACGGGCACGAGGTCCGCATCATGGGCATCGTCTCGCACTGACCCCTGCTCCACCTCCTCCTCCTCCATCCCTCCGCATCACTCCGCATGTAGCCTTACGATACCCTCCTCCTTTGCTGTACACTCGGCATGTCGCGCACTCGCAGCTAGACTTCTGCCTCCCCGGCTGTTGTAGACTCCCCGGACTCAAGACTCGCCCGCCCGTACACGCTCGCTTTACGCAACGCAGCAGGTTCTGCATCACTTCCTCTCGACAGCAATGAATGGACGAAGAGCTCGTTGTGAAGGTGAACCTCGTTGCGAAGGACAGATGAGGGGATACAAGCGCGGAAAGCGGAGAGAGTGGGCAACATGCGTTGGAAGACGAGAGGTACGAGGTGGGGGCACAACGGCGTGTCTAATCGTGAAAGCGGGGGGAAATGTACATGTCGACGACAGGGAGGAAGGAGCGCGTACAACCGGAGGCTCTTGACTGCAAGATCAGGCGTCGCCGCCCTTGCCCTCCTGCAGCGGTTTCTCGGTGCCGTCGTCGTCGAGCTTGACGCGCGAAGAGGACGCGTCCGCGCCTTCGCCCTCGTCGTCCGCCTTCTTGCCCTTCATCGACGCTGCGGTCGACGTCGACGCGTCGAGCTTGGTCGCGTCGCTCGAGCCCGACGACGTGGATGCCGAGCGGCGCAGGCCAGGGTGCGCGTCGTGCGACGATGTAGTCGAGTCGAGCGAGCTGGACGAGGTCGACGCGCGGGGGAGGGCATCCTCGGCTCCGGTCGCCGGGACGGCGGGAGCCAGGGCGAAGGGCTGAGGCGAAGGAGCACGGCGGAAGGCGGAGAGGAGGAGAGACGAGCGCGCGGTGCTGCTGCGCATGGCGGCGGGGCGGGGCACGTCGGGTGCGCCCGGAGGCGAGAGGTGCGCCGCAGGCGGGTACGCAGGCAGGGCCTCCGGCGGCGCGTTCGGATCCCGCGCCGCGCGCGACGCCGCCTCGTACTCGGCCGCGCTGGGGATCACGCTGCTCTCCCCCGCGGTGGCCGCCTCGACGCGTATCCGCTCAGCCTCGTCCGCCGCGTCGCCGTCGCCGCCGAAGTAGCCCGGCAGGCCCGAGTCGACGTAGTACCGCGGGAGCTCGTCGACCGCGACGCCCACGACGCTCCCGCGCTCTGCGAGGCTGAGGTCGTCCCAGCCGTCGTCGGCGTCGCGGTCGCCGATGCGGCGCCCGCCCTCTCCAACCGTCTCGCCCGCCGTCTGCCGCCCGCGCCGCCGTCTCCTCCGTGCCGCCGCAGAGTATGAGGGAGGCGGCTCGCGCGGGATGCGCTCTGGCGGGCCGGCAATGTGTAGCCGAAGCCAGGGGATGTGGACGCCCTTGGCGGGGATGAAGTAGGCTCGGAGGGTGGGGGAGTAGAAGCGGCGGATGTAGAAGTACCTGCGGGCGCGGAGGAGGTTAGCAGGAAGCAACGGAAGTCGAGTCCGCGGCGGGCCCAGGAGACGGCAAGTGGAGGCGGTGCGCACCGAGAGCACAGGAGAGCGACGACGACGCCGGCGACGACGACGACGGAGACCCAAGTCACCCTGCGAGCGCAGTCACGGGAGGTCAGCTTTCGACGCGATGGAGACGAAGAAGCGGGGACGGACCAGCTGGAGCTGAAGCTGCCGTCGGCACCCGCGCCCCAGGTGTAGCCGGCGCCGTACGTGTACCCGCTCGACGTGCTGGGTGGTGTGGTCCAGGACATGGCGAGAGGAAGGAGGAAGAGGGGGGGCAAAGGCGCGGGTGAGTCTCTAGCGCGCCGAGGTGCGAACTTAGTGAGACGAGGGGAAGCTTACGCCGAGGGTGCGCTGCTCGACGCGGTCTGCGTTGCCGGGGCTGCCTCGGTGGCCATCTTGCAAGTGCGGGTGTGGGCGGGTGCGGTGCGGTGCTCGTCGCGGCGGTTGCGGGCGATGGAGACGGGCTGGACGGGCGAGAGAGTGGAGGGACGCCGTCGAGCGGGGCGATGCGGGGCCGGTGCAGACGGTGCGTCCGGTGCGGAGCTGGGCTCAGTTTGGGCGGCTCAGAGGCTGCAGGGAGGGCGGAAAGAGCACGGCGTCTGTCCGGAGCGAAGGGAACGCTGGCAGGGAGCGCGCGCTCGACCATCGCAGGCGAGGATCAGCCCGCGCTGCACCCTCGCCAGCTGCACGGCTCTGAGTGCTGGAAAATCAGAGCTACCGTTGTTGACCCAGTGCATAAATCACTGCCCCACTCTGAGCCGGTGCGAGGGAGGCGGTCGCGACTCTGGCGCGGCGGTGGTGACCTCGCGTCGTCGCGTCCGCCCCGCTCGCCTGCCCGCTCCGACGCCGCGCTGCTACGATGGCGCCGCCCGGGAGTGCCGCCATCGCCATCGTCCGCCCGCCGCCGGACCACCCGAGCCTTTCGCCCGTGCCCAAGGCGCCCTCCTCCCCCGCGAAGAGCGAGAACCGCCTGTGCCGCAACCTGCAGCTCTTCGGCAGCTGCAAGTACGCAGACCGCGGCTGCCAGTTCTCTCACGACCTCCCCGGCACCTCGTCCAAGCCCGCCAGCCCCGCCCCGCCGTGAGCACCTCCCCCTCCCCCTCGTCGCGCTCCCTCTCTCTCATCAGCGAGCACTCGAAACTGATGATCGACGCGTTTCTCGCCCGCAGAGGCACCTCGTCGACTCCGCTATCCGCCGCTGCCATCACCGCCGCTGTCTTCGTCCCCGGCGGCGTCTCCAGCTCTGGCACGAGCGATGCGGGACGGGCGCCGCCCTCGGGCACCCTCACCCCGGGAGGCAGTGCCATGGCAGTCCAGGCTGCCGAGTTCGTCCCGCGGCGAGCTGCGACGTGCGTCCCGCCGCTTCGTCCACCGTGCACGCGCGCCTCGAGCTGACCCCACTTGCTGCCCTCAGCCCCGCCCTTTCCGAGGACGCGGCGTTCTACGCGCCCGAGGCCCAGGAGGGCGCAGACATCGACCCGACGACCGGCTACAACAAGGGCATGGCCGACGTCGCGCAGCAGAATGCCGAAGGGCTCGCAGAGTATTACCAGCAGGCGATGGACCTTGTGCGTTGCGTTCTACCCAGCCCATCCACCACAATTAGGCTGACCGTCCTCGCGCATAGAACGCTCCCGAGTACGGCGGTGCCGCGCCCGACTCGTCCGCTGCGCTCCATCCGTACAGCTTCTCGCACGCGCTCGCCCCGCCAGGCGCCAACGGCGGCGCGCCATCGATCCCGGGCATGAGCCACGCCGCCGTCGCTGCGGCCGAGGCGGCGTACTACAACAACGGTATGGGTGCGATGCAGATGGGCGGGATGGGTCACTATGTCCGGCAGCCGGTGCGTCGCCATTCCGTCTCCTTGCGCATGGCGCGAACTTTCTCGCTCAAGCTGACGCCCTGCACCGCTCGCAGCTGCAATACCACCTCTACCACCCGCTCCCCTCGACCAACCCGCGACACCTCTCCTCGGCGCTCTCCGCCCGGACAGGCTCACACTCGCCGACAACCTCCTTCTTCCTCCCGCCCGCACTGCACATCTCGCTCACGCAGAAGTCTGAGGCAACGCAGGCGACGCCGAGCGTCGACATGAAGCTTCCGGAGGAGGTCGGCGGTTACACCGGCCTCCTCCCGCTGGACAAGCCGCCGAGCGAGGGCGGCAGCGGCGGTGGCGGGCTCGGCTGGGCGGGCTTCCGCGGGTGGGTGTACAAGGCGTGGAAGGAGGGCGAGGGGAGGTGCTACATGCTCCGGAGGATCGAGGGTGCGTTGCGCTCTTCCTCGTGCTGAGAGGAGTTGTACTGACGCTAACACGCCCCGTAGGCTTCCGCCTGCAGCACGAGGCGGCAATAGCGGCCGTCGAGAAGTGGACGCGCGTGCGGCATCCTGGCCTGGTTGGCGTCCGCGAGGCGTTCACCACCCGCGCATTCGGCGATCAGTGTGCGCCCTCCCCCCTCCCTGTACTCGCTCGACTAGCGCTGATCCCTGCTCGCTCCCGCAGCCATCGTCTTCGTCTACGACTTCCACCCCTGCTCCCAGACCCTCTACGAGGCTCACCTTTCCCCCCTCGCTACCCTCCCGCCCAACCCCTGGTCCACGCCGCTCACGCACCACGCACATCACGCCGGCGCGCCGGCGCACGCTTCGCCCTTCCGCACCGCCGCGCGCCCCGGCGTCCCTTCTGCAGCAGGCGGGAGCAGCGCCGCGGGCAGCCCGCTCCTCCCCGAGCGCGTCCTGTGGAGCTACGTCGTGCAGCTCGCGTCGGCGCTCAAGTGCGTGCACAACAGCGGCCTTGCGGTGCGCACCGTCGACGTCAACCGCGTCCTCGTCACGGGCAAGAACCGCGTCCGTCTCGGCGGTGCGGGCATCCTCGACTGCTTGACGTGGGACGGCGGGCAGAGCATTCCGGCGCACCAGGTGCGTCGCCCTTCTATCTTGCCGAATCGCGCGCCGCACGGCTGACCACCCTGCCGACGAATTCGCCTCCCGCAGCAAGACGACCTCCTCTCGTTCGGCAAGTTGATCATCGCGCTCGCGTGCGGGTCGACCTCGGCGGTGCACAACCTCCCCAAGAGCGTCGACCACATCTCGCGCATGTACTCGCCCGACCTGAAGAACATCGTCCTGTACCTCCTCAGCAAGCCCGGCCCGCGCAAGACGATCGAGGAGGTGCTCGTGCTCATGGGGCCGAGGGTCGTTGATGAGCTCAACTCGAGCCTGGTGTGCGTCGTCACTTCGTCCCTACGCTCTTGCCGTCTCTTGGCGGGATCGCCCGGGCGCGCGGACCTGTCGAGTCGCTCCACCCCGCACTCGCGTCTGACGCTCTCGCCGGTCCGTGCAGTGCTGAGGACACGATCGAGCACGAGCTGATGCGCGAGCTTGAGAACGGGCGCCTCGTCCGCCTGCTCACCAAGTTCGGCTTCATCAACGAGCGGCCCGAGTGCGTGACCTCCCTGTCTCCTCCTTCGATCCCTCCCTCTCTCCTCCTTCGCTTTTCTGACCATCGTCATTGCTCTCAGGTTCGACCACGACCCGCGATGGGCCGAGACGGGTGACCGCTATCTCATCAAGCTCTTCCGCGACTACGTCTTCCACCAGGTTGACGAGACGGGCCGGCCCGTGACTGACCTGAGCCATGTCCTCACCGCGCTGAACAAGGTGCGTGCCCCTCTCCTTCTCGCTGGATAGCGTGGAGCTGATGGTGTACGTCCGCGCAGCTTGACGCCGGCGTCGACGAGAAGCTCATGCTCGTCTCGCGCGACGAGCAGAGCTGCCTGATCGTCAGCTACCGCGAGGTGCGCTCCTCCTTTTCTCTCGTCCTCTTGCCGTCCCTCCCCTGCGTGCGCACGTGTGCAGCGACAGCGAACTGACCCGTGCGGCCGCTCCTCGCAGATCAAGAACTGCATCGAGAGCGCCTTCGCCGACCTCTCGCGCAGCTGATTGTCCTGCTTCGGAGGCACTTATCCGGTCGGCGAGTGGCATATCACCGGCGGTTGAACGGCGAGAGCGCTGGGGCGGGGCGGCCTGTGTTGTAGGAGGGAGGGGGACGTCGTCGCAACTCGCTTCTTTCGCATGCTTAGAGTCTGCAGTCGACCCTAGTGGTGAGCACGGAAGCGGGCTAGCCAGAAAGAGAAGGGGCGCTTCGGCGAGGCGGCCTCTCGACGAAGCGGGAGATGAAGCTCTCGCTTCGACGACTCGCTGCTCTTCCGCCGTCTCCTCGGCATGAGCGCTCAGGCTGAGGAAGGGCCACTCTACGGCCCGGCGACACCTTCGCCCGCCTTCCAGGCGCACCTCGACCGTTTCCGCTGCTCTCCCTCCCCCACCTCGACCCGGCCTCGCGCCGTTCCGCCGCGCAGCCAACCTCGCACGCCCGCCGTCGTCAAGGCCGAGCATCGAGACGACAGTACCTCCTCAGCGCTCGCCTCGCCGTCCGCTTCCGCCAGGAAGCGCTCTCGCGCGCGGTCGATCAGCACGCCCCCTCGCGCGGACGGGACGAGCGCGCACTTCCCGCTCAAGGCCGAGGAAGGCGGCGCCGGTCTCGCCGACGAGGTCAAGGACAAGCCGCCCGCAACGCCGGGCAAGAAGAAGAAGCGGCCGACGAGGCCTTACGCTGACCCGTCTCAGTATGCGCACCTCGGCGACGACCCGCTGCCAGACTATATCGAGGACGGGCTCGCGGTGCTGTTGTGCGGGATCAATCCGGGTGTCAAGAGCGCCCAGCTCGGGCTGCATTGTGTGTCACGGCTTCTCCACTCATTCCCTGCCGGCGGGTACGGGTCCCTCCGCCTCGCACAACCCGCTGAATCATCGCCGCGCAGACGCGAACCCGACGAACCACTACTGGAAGTGCCTCTCCGAGTCGGGCATGACGCCCCGCCTGCTCCACCCGTCCGAGGGCCCGTCGCTCCCGAGCTTCGGAATCGGCTCGACCAACCTCGTCGAGCGGCCGACAGCCGAGGTGCACTCTCTCCGCTGCACCGCGAGCTCTGCTGGGGCGATGCTGACGGGGCTGCGAGCTGGGCACGCAGATGAGCGAGATCTCCAACCAGGAGATGGCCGCCCGCGTGCCGGGCTTGCTCCGCAAGGTAGTGCAGTACAAGCCCAGGTGCGTACTTTCCCTTGCCGTCCCTGTGCCTCCCTTTCCTGTGATGCACCGCGCCCGTATGCCGCCTCTTTGGACGGCCGCTCCTCCGCTTCGCTTCCGTGCACCCTCACACTCGGCTCTCCGTCCGCCAAGACTGCGCTCCTACTGGCAGGAGCCCGCTAATACCACCCTTGCAACGTGCAGAATCGTCGCTCTCGTCGGCATGAAGATCTGCGAGATCGTCATGCGCTACCTGCACAACCTTCCCAAGCCCGCCTCGTCCGCCTCCGGGTCCCCTGGCCGGCGCAAGGCTATGCCGAAGGTCAAGATCGGCCTGCAGCCGGTCACCATCTCGCTTGGGGAGGGCAAGCAGCGGATCTACGTGTGGTGCCTTCCCTCGACCAGCGCGAGAGTCGTCGAGTACCAGGTGCGTGTGTCGTCTCCTTCTTCCCCGTCGTTGTGCTGACCGCTTCTCCGGGCAGCTTGTCGACAAGATCAAGATCTGGAAGCTCTTGAAGGCCGACATGGACCGGCTCGCACAGTCGCCGTCCGCCGCACTCGAGCTGCCGGAGGGTACGGTCGAGTACGCTGCCGAGTCGCTCTTCCCGCCGGCTGCTGAGGTGTCCATTCCGTCACGGTACAAGGTCACACTCATCAAGGCGGAGGAGTTGGCTGTGCCCGTGTCCGCGTGAGGTGTTGGAGTTGCGTGCGGCGGGGCTTTCCGCGTTCTATTGCCTCCTTCCTCTTGTGTAGCTTCTCCCTCCAGTGTAGCCCTTTTCTGCTGTGTAGTTCCCGTCTGTATCCCTAGCCTTGTAGCCTCATTGTGCTGTTCCTCTTCCTCCTGTGATGCTTTCTTCTTGGGGTGAGGCTCAAGAGGGGAACGGTCAGCACGGCTTGCATACACCGCTGGCACAGAGTTGCTACTCCCTTTTGCTTTCCTGTATGCTGGCTGGCATGTGTGCAGAAGCTGAGGGGAACGGAAGAAGGGAAGGGAGAAAGTTGAGCAGGCAGGGAGGCGCGGAGGGGCCGGCATGGTCGAAGTGGAGCAGCTGTGTCGCGCTCGCCTGGCCTTGAGGAAGGTTAGCAGTGTATCCAGGTAACACAAGGTGGTCAGGCTGGTGTTATGCAGACCAGCAAAAGATGCGGGCTTGTCTGCTGGAGATGCGGCGACCTCTCCGTGGGAGGTCGACGGCGCATGTTCGCCAGGCAACAAAAAGGTAGTGCCCCGAGAGAGGATCGAACTCTCGACCTCGGGATTGCAAGCGCCAGGCGCCCTCATGCAATGCCGCTCTGACCAATCAGAGGAAGCCATTTTTCTGTATGAGACCCACGTGATAACCAACTACACCATCGAGGCACATGTCCTGAGAGGGCAGCATCGGCTACATTCTCCCCTGCGCCTCTGCCCATGCACCGTGTCCCCCCGCCCCTGGTCACCGCACTTTCTACTGACCTCCCCCCCTCCGCAGTACGCGCATGCTAGCCATGCATGCTAGCGTTCACACTGTAGCATCTGGACTGTTCAGCTACATCTGCCAAAGCGGACAACCCTGGCAACCTCGCCTTGGAGAGGGGCATGCCACGCGCGGTTGTTCCTGTCCCCCTTGTTCATTCTCGTTGCATTGCTTGCATCCTTGCCTCTTTCCAGCTTGTCAACCTGCCAGTGCATGCCGCACAAATCTGGCCAGCGGAGGCACGCAGGAGTCGCACGGGGAGGCTTCGATGAGATCATTTGTAGTGAATCTTGAGCCCAGAGCAATAGTGTGCAAGGAACAGAGTCTGACACTCTGGCTGCTAGATTGGCTTAGGGGAGAGATAGCTGGAATAGGTACACGCTCCTCATCCTCTCACCCTTCCGCCTCGTCCCGCTCAGAGGGACCTGTCGCTCTCCTGGCCCTCCTCCTCCAACTTTGCCGTTGTGCAACCGGCTCAAAGCAGCCCCAATGAATGCAGAGCGCAGTGTCTGGAGGAGATGGAAAAAGGGCGGGGGGATGGACACTAGGCCGGTGAAGGAGCGAAACCCTGATATCGATTGAAAGGCAAACTCCACTGCCTCATCGTTCACGTGCGGGACCTGTCAGGGCGGTACAAGGCTGTAAAACCGGTGGTCTTTTGCAGTGGCTGGAAGGCTGCAGATGTGGAGGTGCGGGGGCAGAAGGCTGAGATAGACGCAGTGAAGGGGGACGCACTGTGCGCGCAACTCGGGTTCTATCCCGTCACTCAAGCAGTGGAGGAACCCAAGTACACCCTCTCTGTAGATTGTAGTCCCTCCTCTCATTCGCACTACAGAGGAACCCAGCAACACGCACCTTGGGCCACGGCCTCGCAAATCCCGCACAGCGAGCACGGGTTGGTGCAATTTGACTCGGCCTTCCAGATGACGGATATGCTGGCATCAAATCACTGCCTCCAGGGTCAGGTCGTTGTCCTCATCATCAGCCAGCCTGAGTTGCAGTGGCTTGCAGCTGACACTCCCGCCCGCCCAGGTCATCGCCTCCATCTGCGCGCAGCTCCAGGCCGGCTCGAACGCCATCTGCGGCATCATGCTCGAGTTGAACCTCGCTGAGGGCGCGCAGAAGGCGCCGAACGGCCGCGAGGGGCTCAAGCGCGGCGTCAGCATCACGGACGCGTGCGTCGACTGGGAGACGACCAAGACGCTGCTCCGGGACCTCAACGCTGTGCGTCGCTCTCTCTTTTCTGTCCTCAAAGCGCGCTGGACTGACGAGAGCGCGGATAAACAGGCGGTTGACGCGCGGAGGGAGAAGAACTAGGTTCCTGGTGAGCATTGGTAGCGGGTTGTCACCCTGCCTGCAAAAGTATATAGACTGCAGGCGCTTGGCAGGTCTAGCGAGGCATGCACGCACTCTGGCTGAAGAGCGTGGGTGTCACCTCCCTGGAGAGACCGGAGGCACTGGGTGACGGGAGGAGGTGGGAGACTGTGAGGCCTGGGGCACCCCAAGGCGATGGTGAAGGTGGCACACATCGCTGGAGATTTGCACCAGATACATGAGGGTGTCCAGGACTCCCTGCCGCAAAGCCACTGGCTGGACATCTTTGCGTACAAAGAGACGCTGACCTACAACAAGGTGTTTTGGCCGAGCGGTCTAAGGCGCTAGCTTAAGGTCATTCGTGATCCGCTAGTCCGAAAGGGCGTGAGTTCGAATCTCACAGACATCACTTAGGCGCTAAGCGTCGCTTCCTTTTGCCTCCTTTTTGCTCGCATCGCCTCTCCTTGCACATCCCTGCTGCCCCGGGTACCACAGTGATGGGTCCTCCAGCACCCAGTGCCGCTGCCTGTCTGCCGGCACCGCCTCTCCTGCACGTGCATCTCGTCACGTACCACTCTCTTAGTGTCCCTTCCTTTGTGCTGCTGCCGCCCTTTGCTCACGTCTCTCCGGCCCTGTTCTGCCTCGAGGGGTCACCTGGCATCCGGCATTGCCGCCTGTACATATGCCGGCCTCCCTTCTTGTGCACGATGCTGGACTGCTGTGAGAGGGCCCCCAATGCTCAGTGTGACAGTGAGTACAGTAGCTGGGGGCGCGTGAGAGGCGTGAGAGACAGCTCTAGCATGTGGCGGAGCACAATGGGTGTAAACGCCTGAGGTGTGCAGGACCGTGAGAGAGGGCTGAAGAGACCGGGAGACTGTGAGAAGCCCCTAGCAAGTCGCATTTGCGTGTTCTGCATTACTCACAGCACTCCCTGTTGTCTACCGTACCTGACTGATACAACAAGGACAGGATGATCACAGTGACGGGGGTCGTGGCAAGGAGGACTGCGGCGTGGGGAGGGAGGGGTGGGGAAAGCAATGAGAGTGCTTTCCCTCTGTCCACTCATCTGCCTCTCCCACTGCACACACAGCTCATCAGGGCCAACAAGGTTACTCTAGGCACACTATGTACGAGTGTGCATGCCATTCCCGGTCTTGCTCCTTCTTGCTGGAGGTGCATACTGTCTGTGTGCCGCCCGGCCCAGTTCACTGCATGGCATGACATTGGCATCCCTTGCACCCAGCTGGGTCTTGGTCAGGTCTCCAACGAGCCCATTATTCGAGTTCTATGACCACTTCTTCCTCCGTATCTGCCCTCGTCTTGCCAGGCCTCTTCAGCTCGCACTCTCTTCGGGCGGACTCTCTCACCACTCACATGAGCTCCTCGGCCACTCTGGCGCGAAGAAGCTCAAGGCCTGCATGCGAGCAGCACTTCTTCTGGCCCAGCCTCCTCCGTGACAGGCAAGAGGATGAGGAGCATGTAATGTAGGGACTCGAGCTGGGGCTCAGGGGAGGCGTTGACTTGGCGAGGGGGGACTTGGCGAGGAGGAGCGGGAGGGATGAGGAGCGAGGAACGTGACGATTCAACGAAGGGACAAGGTCTGGGAACCGAGTCTGATAGATTGATCCGTAAGGACGAAGAACAAGAGTGGCTACAGAGAGTGGAGAGGGGGTGCGATAAAGAGGTGGGGAGGAGGTGAGTCGAGGAGGCGGGAGACAAGGAGGCGAGGCGATTAAGCTGGCCAAACGGAGCGGAAGCGGAAGGGGGCGGTACAGTGGGGAACGAGGCGAGACGGGAGGCTGGACTAGGCGCGGAAGGAGACACGAGGATGATGTCGAGGGGACGGAGGAGGAGGAGCCGGAGGCGATCTGTGACGTGTATGTACCACTTCCAGCTTTCTCTCCCCTAAGCCAATCTAGCAGCCAGAGTGTCAGACTCTGTTCCTTGCACACTATTGCTCTGGGCTCAAGATTCACTACAAATGATCTCATCGAAGCCTCCCCGTGCGACTCCTGCGTGCCTCCGCTGGCCAGATTTGTGCGGCATGCACTGGCAGGTTGACAAGCTGGAAAGAGGCAAGGATGCAAGCAATGCAACGAGAATGAACAAGGGGGACAGGAACAACCGCGCGTGGCATGCCCCTCTCCAAGGCGAGGTTGCCAGGGTTGTCCGCTTTGGCAGATGTAGCTGAACAGTCCAGATGCTACAGTGTGAACGCTAGCATGCATGGCTAGCATGCGCGTACTGCGGAGGGGGGGAGGTCAGTAGAAAGTGCGGTGACCAGGGGCGGGGGGACACGGTGCATGGGCAGAGGCGCAGGGGAGAATGTAGCCGATGCTGCCCTCTCAGGACATGTGCCTCGATGGTGTAGTTGGTTATCACGTGGGTCTCATACAGAAAAATGGCTTCCTCTGATTGGCCAGAGCGGCATTGCATGAGGACGCCTGGCGCTTGCAATCCTGAGGTCGAGAGTTCGATCACTCTTGGTATGCACAGGCCTGCTAAGGCGGTGATAACCAAGGCTGCAGGAACTCACACATCCATAGATTTCTATGGTAAGCGAGAGATTGAGTACATACACGGGAGGTGGGGGATTACCGTATGACTCCCCTTAAGGGGCCCTTCCCTTTCCGCCGCCCCCAAGTTGCATGAAGTGTCCATGCGCCGCGTGAGCGCTGCTACAGGGCTTGTGTTCTGAGGACTGGCTTGTGCAGAAAGCCCCAATCGACACTCCGACCAGCTCCTCCTTGACCTCCTTGCAGGCAGTGTTGGGCAGTGATGAGGTAGGGGCTGAGTGGGCGGGGAAAGGAAAGGCAAGCCTGGGAGAGGGCCCAGAGCCAGAGTAGCAGAATGGGCAGTCCAAACAGAGGGTGTTGCATGCCCTCTGTGAGGAAGTTATCAACATCTGCAGGACCCCTGTGCCTCCTTTCCCTTGCTCAGCTCGTGCTGTGCCTCGTCCATGCTGGCGCATGCTACAGGGTCATCCACAGAACCCCTGCACCCCTCCTGCACACTCCCCGCCTGGCAGAGCCCGCTGGCGTTGCCATCCCCCGCTTCCACCACCTCTTCCTCACACCTTGACTTTTTGCCCTCTATGCAAGCGTTGCGCACTGCTGCGCATGCTCCTGGGCACTTTGGAGTGCTGTCTGGGGCAGCTTCGACAGTACTGCTGCCTACGCCAGACCTCTCTCCCTCTGCCTTCCCTCCTGCTGCCTCCCCGTGAACTCAACAGAGCCACATACACTTGTGCACCAGCCTCAGCTCCACTCCCCCACCCTCCTCAAGTACATCCATTGTCGTGCACAGCTCCTCCTTGCCCCCAAGTTCAGGACATAGTACACCAGTGTAGAGAGGTGGCATGCAGTGGGCATTGCAACACTGAGGCCGGTGGAGGAGGTGGTGCAGCAGACGTGAGTCACTGGCTTTCAAGGTTTAGGCAAGGAGGACGTTGCTGCGCCAGGCAGTGGCGAAACAGTGGCTGCAGCCTACTCTCGCCAGCCCTAAACGTGCCAGGAGAGAGCAAGGTTGGATTCGTAGGGGGGAGGTGGTGTACGGCAGGAGGGTGCTCCCACTTCCATCGGCCCTGCCTCCCGTCACAGCGGCACGTCACGCGTGATGTTGTGGTCTTGGAGGGCAGCCAAGTGAGCAGACTACACTTTGGCTGACTTCGTTGTCTGGATTGGACCCGACCACGCTCTTTGCTATGTGCGTGATGGCTGCACACTGGTACGCAGCAGGGGAGGTGCAAGGTTGGAGGTCTCAGTGTGTGTGGAGAGGGCAAGAAGGGGGTGCCTGCATTCATTGGAGACACGCAGGGTCAAATGGAGGGTCTGAAAGATGCAGAAGGGTGGGGCAGGGTGGAGCGAACAAAAGAAAAGGAGGGGAAAGGAGTGAGGAATAGGCAAAAGAAAGGAGCGCGCACAATACAGCACACCTGGTGTCGCCCCTGTTTCTCTCGCCGGTTACCCTCTTCTGCCCCCTCCCGCCTTCCGCTGGCCGCGTGCTTTTGTGTCAGCTCGGAAAGCGCGACATGTCGGCGATGAAGTCCAGGATGGCGAACTCAAGCGCAGCAGCCCCTAGGGACGGTGTGAGGGCGGGGAGCACACGCTGCAGGAGTCGCAAGAAGAGGCAGGCGCAGGCACGGCTGTAGAGTGCACATTTGACGTGGTAGTGCTTCGCGTCTCCAACTCGCTGCACTCACAAGCGCCGTCAGCACGCTGGCGCGTTCGCGGGAGGTCAGTCGCGGGAGGTCAGTGTTGTGCTGTGCGTAGCCGACGACCAGCCGCGCAAGCAGTGATCAGTAGCAGTGTGTGAGTCCAGCATGGTAGCGGTGGGCCGTGGAGGGGGAGGGGGCGACGTCGAGGGCGAGGGCGCCACATTGCCCACTGCGACACGGGGACTTGTGCGGCACATGCGGCGAGCTGGGCTGGAGAAGTACGGCTTGGTTGTCGATGGCAACAAGCAAGTCAGTGGGCTGTGTGGGTGGGGCAACTCAACGAGTGTCACAAGGGCAAGGCGGAGATCCTCGAGTTCTGCGACAGACGGTCTGGCCAACACTGAGCTGACGCCGAAGCGCCGCCCACAGGAACCCTTCGCCTTCTTCCTCACCCTCCAGCACTGCATGCACGACAAGACTGGCACCTGCATGGCCGTCTAGGAGCGAGCCGTCCGACTAAACGAGGAGCAACTCGGACGGGTAGGGGGAGGTGTGTCTTGAGCACCTCCTCCTTTGTCTCGCAATCTGGACGTTGAGCATGGGCTCAAGGGCCCAGGGCGCAATGGGGTTGGGGAGGAGGGTCTCGACAGAGAGGGTGGGTGCGAGGGGCGGGTATGCGAGGAGTGTGCGGTGGAGTGGGCTGGCGTAGACAGCAGAGGTTGTGTCGCCCAACAGACGTACGCGACGGTGGCGCGAACGGGACTTTGGGGCGGAGGGCGCGGGGCCCAGAGCGTAAGCCGGAAGAGCAACTTGCGCAGGAGGAGGCGGACGGGCTGAAAGCCTGACTCGACGGCGAGTGCTTCCCCTGCGGCGTGCGCGCCCCGCCACATACAAAAGTGCACGCCTCCGTCCATACGCAGACGAACACACCAACCCAGTCTGTGTTGCTCATAGGGTACCACGCGGTGCTTGCCCAGACAAGCCGCGGCAGCACACATGCAGCATTGAGCTGCCAGGTACAGCACAGCGCGATTGGCCCAACTGCGTGCAAGGAACCCAACCCTGCGGAGCGTGACGGCGGTGCGGACGATGTGCAAGCCGAAGGTGAGCTTCTCATCGATCTCCGTTTCGAGCATTGTCAGCAATGGCGCGTAGGCGATCGGCACGCCGCGGAGGACTACATGAGGTGGGTCAGCTGTGCGACAGCGGGTGGACAGGAGGAACAGGACTGCGTCAGTATCGCTTGGCTTGAACGCCGAGTCGTACGGTTCGGACCACAAGCCCATGTTCGGGACGAGCGAGTTCGTCGCGCTGACCGCGAATCAACGCTTTTGGTCCGTGCCGGGATGTTCACGTTGCCAATTCACCTGAACGCTGTGGTCGCCGCCGTCTCGCACACCTGCAGGAGCGGTGTGTTGTAATGGAGGAAAAGACGGGGGAAAGGGAAGCCTTGCGGCATCCAATCTCTTCACTGACAATCCCATCAGTTACACCGCCTTCTCCTCCGGCCTCACCATAGACATGCCCATTGCACACCACACGGCACTTGTGCACTGGGTCCCCCAAGGCCGAGGGGCTCGAGGAAGAGCTGCACACGGCGCACGGAAGCGCCCCGCAAGGGCGAGGGGGTGGTGCGTGAGCACACAGCCAACCTCGCGCCTCCCCTGGCTCCACCAGCGTTGTGCGGAACCCCAGCAACCAGGAGGAGGAGGAGGTTCACTACTCAACGGTGATCTCTGCGGAAGAGTTGAGGAAACAGGTCAATCCTCCTTTAGTATACACACCCCGCGGTGTCCGCACACCCATGTCACGAGACCAGCGACATTGACGCGAGTGAGGAAGAACACACACCCGCAGACCTCCACTTCCTGCGCTCCCCGTCCCCCTCCCCCGGCGCATCGCCCGCGCTGTCCGCCATGCTCCGTGATATCGCGCGCTTACGCCCGGCAAGCCTGTCCAGCAACGGCAACTCGACCGTCACCATTGCACTGAGCGCGCTGAGCGCCAGAGCAAGCAGCACGTAGGCAGGCGCGAGTGGCGACAAAGAGAGCAAGGTGGACATCTCCTGGAGCGATGAGATGAACCTCGTCGCCCCGTTCGCCCCGCCACCGCCGCTGCAGCGCCCGCGCGCCGCCGCTGCCGCCGTCACGCCAAGGAGGGTGCTGCGCACGCGCCGCGTCGCTGCGCGTGAGGAGGAGGGTCAGCAATCGCCCGCTGAACTCAACCTCCTGTCGCCGCCGTCAGCAGCCCGCCGCACCGCATCCGCATGTAATGCGGATGCTCACCATTGTATCCTACAACGTTCATTGATCTGCCGACCACGTCTGCCGGCCCTCCTCTCCAACGGCGCCCTCCGGGACATTGACCTCCTCATCCTCCATGATGTCCACCTCCTTTTCCTCCGAGGACCTCCCCGCAGGCTCCCACCGGTCCCGCCTGGCTGCTACGTGTTCTCCCCCACCCCTGACGAGCGAAAGGAAGGCGGAACACACCTGATCCGCTCCATCCTCCTAGTCTCCTCCCGCCTCCCCCCCGACTCGGTCGCCCAAGTCGCGACAACGTCGGGCGACGTTGTTGGCGTCGATGTGCGGGCGGGATTGACGTCAGTACGCGTCCTCGGCGTGTGTCAACCCGAGCAAGGGCTCAAGCATACACCTGCACAACACTGCTTTTTGACTCGCTGTTCATTGTTGCAGGGGATTTCAACCTGTCACACCCGTTCTTGGATGATCAGTGCGTGTCCCGACGGGCAGGAGGAAGAGCAGGAGGAAGAAGCGTCACTCACCTTCACGCCGCGGACTGGACCATCTTCTCCCCCACTCCACGCTTACCTGGTTCCGGCGGGAGAGGCCGAAGCCGCTCGACCTGTCCTCAGCTGCCTGCGGGCGGATGAGGCGTGGTCAGCTGCAGCGTCGAAGGGCGCCGAGTCCGGCAGTGACCACAGACCCGACCCACACGTACTGGACCTCACGCTACCCGCCCGCGCGACCCGCCCGACCTGCCTACCGCCGTGCAGATCCCGTTGCGCTACGTGCCGCGTACCAGCGCGCGGCGGCCCTGCGCTCTGTGCCCGCCGCCCTCGACTCACCCCTCCTCGTCAATGCAGAGGCGGAGAGACTCACCAAGGCCCTCCTTGCATCCATCGCTGACGCCGTCCCCCTCAGCAAGCCCGCCTGCCATAGCCACCACCCTCTCCCATTTTGGTCTGCCAAACTTGCCCCGCATGCGCCGACACGTGCTGAGCCACGGATCACGCGCATCATGTGCGTGCCATCGCCGCAGGTCGCGGCTAACGCATCGACGAAGCGCAGGAAAGAGAGAAGAGAGAGAGAGATCCTAGTTTCAAGCTGGAATCGGGAACGACAGGCCCATGTCAACTAGCAGAACCGGGGACCCGCTGCCACAGGTAGGGTGTGGGGGTATGTGGAGAAAGAAGGAGGAGGAAAAACGGCGGAAAAGTGGCTAAGTTGAGGTGTAAACGGTGAAGAGAGCGAGGAAGGGCTGCCTGCGGCCACAGACGGTGTGCAGGGTCACATTGTGGGCGTGGGTAGGCGTAGAAGGGTGTATGGGAGTGGGGGAGCGAAGAAAGAAAGAAAAAGGAGGAGAAACGGGCGAGAAACGGGTGAAAAGAGGTGAGGAGGAGAGAGACGGCGGTGGTGAGGGGGGGCTGCACCGACAATAGCGTAGTAGTGCGGCTGGTCTCCCCTACCTTGCCAGCGCCTGTACCACATTGTCTGCTCCTTCCCTCCGTCCTCCGTCCTCCGGCTGCGCGGTGTCGTGGCAGCGCGGGAAGCGTCCGGTGTCGGCGATGAAGTTGAGGACGGCAAACTTGAGTGCCGCGTCGCCCAGGAGCATCGTGAGCGGCGGGAGGCCGGGTGCGGTAGCCGTGAGAGAAGGCGCGCGCCGGCGCAGGCGTGTAGCGGGCAGTTGATGCGTAGTGCTCCGCAGTCTCCTCCTTGCACTTTTCCCCCCGGTCGCCGCGCTGGCGCGTCTGCGCGAGGTAGCCATTGAGCGATGCGCAGTTGAGTCGCAGGCGCGTAAGTAGCGTTGCTTGGCGCCTGGAGAGGCCCGCGTGACATCGGTGGGCCGCCGAGGGGGAGGGGCGAGGCGGTGCAAGCCGCATATGACCTTTGCCGCGGCCCACTCCAGCTCTCACCTCGCGCGCTCCTCGACCTTGTGCTGCTGCCACAGCGCCGAGATCGCCTTGGGCAGCGCCTCACCGCCCTTGACCAGCCCGTCGGCGGTGAGGACGCTGCGCTGCTCAAGGCGGAGCGGGACTTGGGCGGGACGTGTGCTGCGACCACGGCGCTCGCCCCCCTCGCTCGCACTCCTCCCACTCGCTCTCGTCTCCGCTGGACGAGGCTGCTCGGCCTCCTGCGCCACGCAGCATCCGCGCACCGGGTGCGGGGCGCGCGCAACGGCCCCGCCTCCTCTTCTCTTCCCCCTCCCTCCGCATCCCTCTTTGCCTCTGCATCGGCGCGCTTGTTGCCCGCAACGTCGCGGTGCCCGGGTACCCAGCGCAGGCGCACGCTGAGCTGCTGGTGCACCCTCTCGAGCTTGAGGAGGAGCGCGCGGACCGCGGGGCGGTGCTGCTGCCCTGAGGTGGGCGCGGGCAGTTGGGCTGCAGGAGGACGGATTGGTTGTCGATCGCGACAAGCACAGTGGTGGGTTTGGTCGGCGGCGGGGAGGTGGCGAGCGGTGCGAGTGCGAGGCGGAGGCCTTTGAGCTCCGCAACATACACCGCCTGGAGCGTGCCGAGCTGACGCCGCATGCACGCCCACAGGTTCCCCTCGCCCGCCTCCCCGCCGTTGAGTACCGCGCGCCCCGCGCCGGCAAAGCCCCGCGCCGGCAAAGCCGGCGAGGAGGGAACCGTTGGAGTAGACGAGGAGCAACCCCGAGGGGAGGGCGACGATCTCAGTCAGGTGCGCCACGAGCGCCGTCTCCTTCGTGTCGTTGATGCGGACTTCGAGCGCGGGCTCGGGCGCCCAGGGCGCAACGGGGTTGGGCAGGAGTGCCTCAACCTTGAGGTCGGGCGTGAGGAGCGGGTATGCGGTGAGGGCGCGGTGGAGCGGCTGGCGTGGACAGCCGCGGGTGAGGCGCGGGCGAGACGGACGCGTTGGTGGAGCGGATGCGCCGGTGCGGCTGCGAGGGCGCGGAGCGCGGCTCGGAGGAGCGACTTGCGCAGGAGGAGGCGGACGTGTTGCTCTCTGCTCCCCAGCGAGGGACGAGTGAAGCGCTAAGTTAGATGGCAGTCTAGCCAGAGACAAAAAGGGCGAACGGACCTGCTCCCCAGCGAGGGACGAGTGAAGCGCTGAGGAGAGAGAGGGGGTGCAGCGGACAGGAGCGGGGAGATGCAAAAAGGGACCGTGCGCGCGCGCGTGCACAGGGAATCGAACCCGCGACCAAAAGGAGAGAGAACCGGGGCTGAATCTCGCTGGCCCTGCCCGGGACAGACCACTGCACCATCGGTGCAGTGATTGGAGAAAGTGCCGGCTGAGAGCGCCTATGGCGGCAAATCTGCCGCAACAGGACGGGCTGGAGGCCCGCCTCGATGGTGAGCGCTTCGCCCGCCGCGGTGCGTGGGCCGCCGCATACAAGTGCACACTCCTCTTTCCACACGCAGACGAGCGGGCTGACCTTAGCCGCTGCGCTAGCAGGGTCAAACCGCGCGGCGCTCGCCCACACGAGCCGCGGCAGCACGCAGGCGACCGCGAGCTGTCGCACCCACCGCGAAGCGAGGCCGGCGCGTCGGCGGGCGAGGAGCCCGACGCCCGCGGAGGGCGGGGGTGGCGCGCGAGGCGGTGCGTGCGATGTGCGGGCCGAAGGTGAGTGGCGTTCGGCACGCCGCAGAGGACGACGCGGGGAGGGGCGATTGGTCGTTTGCGCGTGGGCGGGAGGAACAGGACGGCGTCGGTCTTGCTCGGCTGAA
The DNA here is from genome assembly GCA_019926025.1 of Rhodotorula kratochvilovae. Classification (NCBI taxonomy): domain Eukaryota; kingdom Fungi; phylum Basidiomycota; class Microbotryomycetes; order Sporidiobolales; family Sporidiobolaceae; genus Rhodotorula; species Rhodotorula kratochvilovae. The sequence continues at coordinate 389,297 of JAHSUG010000012.1, forward strand.
GGCCGAGTCGTGCGAGTCTGACCACCCCTCCATACCCGGTACGATCCCGTCATGGCGCTGGCGGCATCCTCGACGCTCTTGCCCCGTGACAAGATGTTGACGTCGTCCACCCAGCCAAACGCGGTCGTCGTCGTCGTCTCGCACGCGCGGAGGAGCGGCGAGTTGTGAAGGAGGAAGGGGACGGGGGAGAGAGGTGAGCTCTAAGGCAGGCCGCTTTCCCACGCGACCTGCTCATTGACAACACCTTCGAGGCGCAGGCGGCAGGACCGGTGGGTCAGGAACGACTCGACCCATGCAAGGGCGGGCGAGGGGAGGCCTGGGCGGTGAGGGTCAAGGTGAGCCGTGCGGTACGCACGCCCGGGAACGCCTTCGCGACGTCGAGGGCAAGCCCGACAACCGCATTGCCGCGCCGCCGCTGACGCTTGATCTCGTCGACGACGCAGATAGCCGCCTCCTCCAACGATCGACCTCGCCGCCCGCCAAAGTGGCCGGCGGGCAGCACTCCTCGCTCGCCAAGGTGGCTGAGATGGCGCGCGACAACATGTTGAAGGCCTTTCGCCAAGGGGCGCTCAAACGCGATCAGCCGGTAGGCCTTTGGGTCCCGGTAGTCGCTCTTCTTCGGCTTCTTCAGCACAGCAACGCGGCGTAGAGGGCGGTGAGGAGCGGCAGGAGCGCGGGGACAAGGACCTGGAGGACATGGTTGGGGATGCCGTTAGGGCCGGGCGCAGCGAAGGGGCGGGCGAACGCGATCGCTAGCCGCACCTCGTCGGCGCGCAGCTCGGGCTACGGCAACAGCGACGGTGGAGCGGTGGGCAACGCGGGCGCGGCTAGGGGGGAGGGACATCGGGCTCAACCTCAACCTCACCTTCGACCTCGCCCTCAACCTCCCCTCCTCAAGCTTCTCGCTCAATGACAACCTTAATGATGGCAACGGCGCCCTTAAAGCAGTGCGCGCAGCGTTCGCCGCGGCGGGCGGCGACGGCGCGGACACGGTGCGCGCGGTTGGCGGCGCGGCGGGAGTCCGCGCTCGCGGCGGCGAGTTTGGCGGACCAGAACGGGAGGGGGCAATGGTTGTGCCGAGGGGGTTTGCTGAGGGGGATGGCGTCAGCGATGGATGCAAGGAGGGCCTTGGTGAGTCTCTCCGCCTCTGCATTGACGAGGAGGGGTGAGTCGAGGGCGGCGGGCACGGAGCGCAGGGCCGCCGCGCGCTGGTACGCGGCACGTAGCGCAACGGGATCTGCACGGCGGTAGGCAGGTCGGGCGGGTCGCGGCGGGCGGGTAGCGTGTGGTCCAGGACGAGTCGGACGGGTCGGTGGTCACTGCCGGACTCGAAGCGCCCATCGACGCTGCAGCTGACCACGCTCTCATCCGCCCGCAGGCAGCTGAGGAGAGGTCGAGCGGCTTCGGGCTCCTCCCGGCCGGGAAATAGGTAAGCGTGGAGTGGGGGAGAAGATGGTCCAGTCTGGCGGCGGTGAAGGTGAGTGACGCTTCTTCCTCCTGCTCCGTCGGGGACACGCACTGATCATCCAAGAACGGGTGTGACAGGTTGAAATCCCCTGCAACAATGAACAGCGAGTCAAAAAGCAGTGTTGTGCAGGTGTATGCTTGAGCCCTTGCTCGGGTTGACACACGCCGAGGACGCGTACTGACGTCAATCCCGCCCGCACATCGACGCCAACAACGTCGCCCGACGTTGTCGCGACTTGCGCGACCGAGTCGGGGGGGGGGGAGGCGGGAGGAGACTAGGAGGATGGAGCGGATCGGGTGCGTTCCGCCTTCCTCTCGCTCGTCAGGGGTGGGGGAGAACACGGAGCAACCGGGCGGGACCGGCGGTAGCGTGCGGGGAGGTCCTCGGAGGAAAAGGAGGTGGACATCATGGAGGATGAGGAGGTCAATGTCCCGGAGGGCGCCGTTGGAGAGGAGGGCCGGCCAGACGTGGTCGGCAGATCGATGGATGTTGTAGGATACGATGGTGAGCGTCCGCATTCGGATGCGGCGCGCCGCTGACGGCGGCGCCAGGAGGTCCCTAGCATGGCAGCGTGTCCCCTTTTTGCTAGTCGACATGGGCTCCAGTTCCCGTCCGACTCGAAACTAGGACCTCTCTCTCTCTCTCTCTCTCTCTCTCTCTCTCTCTCTCTCTCTCTCTCTCTCTCTCTCTCTCTCTCTCTCTCTCTCTCTCTCCTCTCTCTCTCTCTCTATCAGGCGTTCCCGGGCGTGAGAACTGTGCGCCACACTTGAACCTCCCCGTACTCCCCCCGTTTGCCGTCCGGGGGTCAAGTCGTTCCTGCCCGGCCGTTTCTGCCACATGCGCCTCGAGGGGATTGTCAGTGAGGAGATCGCATGGGAGAAGAGGCTGCTGCAGGGCTCACCGCCCTCCACCATCCTTTTCCTCCTGTACAGCTCCCACCTCATCCCTATCCTCTTGTACAACTCCCCCCTCCTCCGGTGAGGCAAGAGCATAGAGGACACGGTCAGCGCAATGAACTCACTTGTTCCCAGGCATGAGGCCTGGTTAGACTCGCACGATTCGGTGTGCGAGCCACCAAAGACCGACACCGTCCTGTTCCTCGCACCGACCAGCCGTCGCTCAAGTGATCTGCCCCGCGTTGCCCTCCGTGGCATACCAATCACATACGCTCTGGCGCTGGCGATGCTCGAGCATGGAGATCAACAAGAGACTCACCTTTCGGCCGTACATCGCCCGCACCGCCGCCCGCACCACCCCCGCCCTCCACGGGCGTCGGGCTCCTCACCCGCTGACGCGCCGGCCTCGCTTCGCGGTGGGTGCGACAGCTCGCGGTCGCCTGCGTGCTGCCACGGCTCGTCTGGGCGATCGCGGCGGTTTGACTCTGCGAGCGCAGCGGCTAAGGTCAGCCCGCTCGTCTGCGTGTGGAAAGAGGAGTGCGCGCTTGTATGCGGCGGCGCACGCACCGCGGCGGGCGAAGCGCTCACCATCGAGGCGGGCCTCCAGCCCGTCCGCCTCCTCCTGCGCAAATCGCTTTTCTGCCTAGCGCTCCGCGCCCTTGCCGCCCCGCCACGCAACCCGCTCCACCACCGCGTACGCCTTGCATGCATGACGCCCGCTGCCGTCCACGCTGGCCCGCTCCAGCGTGCTCTGCCTGCGTACCCGGTCTTTGCGCCCACCCTCTTCGTCGAGACCCTCCTCCCCTTCCCCCGTCGCGCCCTGGGCCCTTAAGCCCATGCTCGACATCCAGATCGCTGAGACTAAGGAGAAGGTCCCCCCTCCCGTCCGAGTTGCTCCTCGTTGAGTTGGACGGCTCGCTGCTCAACGGCCGCACCGGTGCCGGTCTTGTTGCGCGTGCAGTGCTGGAGGGTGAGGAAGAAGGTGAGGGGTTCCTGTAGGGTGCTGCGGCGTCAGCTCGGCGTCCTCCGGACCTTGCGGAGCTCAAGGGGCTCCGCCTTGCCCTCGCAACCCTAGCTGAGTCCCATCCGCCCGTGAACCCACCGCTGTCCTCGTTGCCATCGACAACCAGGCCGTGCTCCTCCAGCCCGCCTCGCTGAACCCACCTCAGGGCAGCAGCACTGCCTCGCGGTGCAAGTGATGGTCCTCAGGATGAAAAAGATACACCTGCTGCTCCAGCTGCGCCTGCGATGGGTGCCGGGCCACCGGGTTGTCGAAGGGAACGAACGCGCCGACGCGGAGGCAAAGGCGGCGACGGCAGGAGGTGGAGGAGGCGAAGGGGCGAGAGCCAGCTCGGTGCACCCCCGCCTGCCTGTGCGGCGGCGCCGGGTGGTGATGCGGCTGGGGGATGGCGGCAGCAAATCGAGCAGCTCATCCAATGAGGACAAGAGTGAGTGGGAGGGGCGAAGACAAGGGGAGACAAGCGTTGAGGTTGCATCCCCTGTCCCACCCAGGTCCCTGCCCTGCCTCAAGCAACGAGGCACCCTCGCCGCCGACAGGCTTGTTGAGGGCAGCAAGGAGCTGCTGAAGGCCGTCTCGGCGGTGTAGCAGCAGCACAAGGCGGGGAGCGCGCGAGGTGAGAGAATGAGTGGACGCGGCAATGGTCGGCCGTGTCTTGCACCGCCTCGCCCCCTCTGCCTCCACCACCCACCGCTACCATGTCGGCCTCACGCGCCGCCAGGGCTCGCTGTTTGCGCGGCTGCGACTAGACTGCCCGCCCCTCAACAGCCATCTCACGCGGACGCGCCAACGCCCGATAGGGCGTGCAATTGTGGTGAGGAGAAGACCCGCGAGCCCTACCCCGTCAACCGTGCACTCCACGCCCCACGCCCGCGCCTGCCTCCTCTCGCGACTGCTACACCGCGCAGTCTGGCCGCTCATGACGCTTCTGGGGACGCCGCGCGTGAGCTGCCGTCCTCAACTTCATCACCAACACCGGGCGCTTCCCGCGCTGCCACGACATCACGAGCCGGGAGAGGCGGGAGGGGCCAGAAGAGGACATAGGGCAAGAGACGCGGGCGCAGGCGTGGCAGGGGGACACCAGGTGCACTGTATCGTGCCAACTGACCCGCCGCCCACCCTCCTCTTTCCCTCTCCCTCCCACAACCCCGCTCCTTTTTCCTCCTCCCCTTGCACACCCTTGCACACCCACTCCCACACGCCTTGCGCAGTACCCCTACGCGGCATACCTGCCCCTTCCCCGTGCCTTGTCGGCAATGCGGCGCCAACCCCTCACGTTCTCTCCTGTTCCCCTTTCTCACCCGTTTTCCCTCATTTTCTCCCCGCTCTTTTGCCTCCCACACACTCACGCCTTATGCACCAGTGAAGTTGTGGTCACGCCGCCTGCAATGCAAGCGAAATATCAGCAGCACCGCCAGGATGATGTACAGTCAGGCACCACTAAGCTGATCACCCCGCTACACCGACTGTGATGCATTCGTGACTTTTCTGTCATACCCTGGAAGTGCAGCCGGTCAAACTCGATATGCGAGGTAGGGGAATTGAGCGACAGCGCGCGCCCCTCACGTTGGCGCACTGCGAGCGCGTCGCCACCGCTTTCCCCTAACAACTCCGTCCCCTTCTCCCTCCTCCCTCAATGCCTCTGCTGCCTTGCTACTTGGTGTAGGCATCAAGGGCAGCAACAACTCCGTCCATGCTTCAGCAGAATCCCAGTGACGCATTGTGAAGCGAGAAAATGCCTCTGATCTGCGAAGCGGAAAAGGCAAGAAAATGCCTCTGATCCGCGAAGCGGAAAACGCATGGTGGATCACTTCCTTCTCCTTCTCCTTCTCCTGCAACGCTACCAGCCGCTCAGCGGCTCTCCTCTCCGGCGTACGTAGAGCTTGGAGTGGTAGGAAGCTCTCCCGAGGCAACCGACAGCCCAGCGGGGCTGAAGTGAGGAGGAAATCATGTTCTCAACATGTTGATTGGTCAAGTGGGGTCCAACTGTAGATGAGCCCGACTGCAGGCGAGGAAAGGCGAGACACACAGGAAGAAGAGTGTTTTACTCCTCACGAACTCAGAGGGAGCGACGAAATATGGGAGAGGAGGAGAAGGTGCAGCCCGGAGAGTCCGAGGAGGGGGAGGAGGGGGCGGTGCAGGCGGGGGTCGAATCTGGCTGAGGACGACGGGCGCAAGGAGGGGTACAGCGTAGGTCCTTAGAGGGCATTTGAACCTGTAGCCGACACTCGTAAGGGCTGTCGAGAGGCAGCCGATGAGCTGTTAACCTTTCCAGCGCTCGCCCTCAGCCCTCGAGCTGCATAACGAGGACGAAGATGGCGATCTAGAGCGCCGTGCAGACGACGCCGAGGAGCACGACTACGTCGCCGCTCGTGCGGAACTCGCGGCCCCAGATGTGCTGGCTCGCCTGGACGGCGGCTTGTGCAGGGTCGCTCGGGCGGGGAGTATCTGTGAGAAGAGCGTCGTTAATGGAGCAGATCGTGTTGAAGTACGGGATCGTACAGCGCTCGAAAGGGGCAGCTGGTAGTCCGCAGGGTGATGCGCTGGGCGCGAAGGAGAGAGGAGCGAGAACGCACCGGCAAAGTCGTGGTCACTCCGCCTGCGACGCACCTGCGCAATGAGCATCACTAACACCGCCAGGATGACGTAGATGAGCCCGTCTGTAGGGGACGCGGGGAAGAGCAGGATGAGCAAGCGGTAAGGCAAAACGCGCAGGAAGAAGAGCGGCTCACTCCGCGCGAATTCGGCCGTAAAGATCTTGAGCACAACGGGCGCATAGCCAAGGCTGCCTGGAGCACTCTGAAGTGTCAGTAAGAGGAACAGCGTGTGGGCGGGCAAGGGGCAAGCGGGAGACACCAGAACCGAGGGAAACTTACCAAGTGCCGTTCGCATGTAGGCGCCTGCGTGAGCGGCAGGTCAGCCCCCTCCTCTGCGCCCAAGCTAGAGGAACATGCGCACCGTCGAAGGTCCGCAAGCGTGCCCTCAACTCAACCAACTCGTCCGCGCCCTCGATGACCCACGGCCTGCGGCGATGACCTGTGGGCGGTGCGGCCGGGGTGAGCGCGGACTTTCAGAGTACAGGGAGACGTTCACACCTGAGTAGAGCCTGTGTATGCGCTCGCGCGGATGGTGTGCCCCATCGACCGAGAGACGGAGGTGAGCGATCTGCTCGTCCGCAAAGAGCGCCGACACTTGCGCGGGGTCCACAGCGGCGGATGGCGGTCTTCGAAGCAGATCTAGCGAGCAGAAGCGCGGTTTGAGTGGACTGTTGTTGTCCAAGCCGCCTCATCACCTCGATCTGCCCCCGGAGCACCTCTTCAACTCGCTCCACCCCGTCTGCCATCCTGCTATAGCTCAAGACGCGTAGCAAGAGCTTGAGTTCCTTGCAGGTGGTCACGCGTCACTCACCCGCTGCCTCCGCGCGTACCTCGTCTTCATCGCTCCCCGTCGCCGACAGGCTCTCATCGCATGCGGCGGAGGCTGTGGTGCTCTGAGTGTTTACCTGTGCGGCTTTGTCACTCTTTGCCTCGTCGTATGCGGCCTCGCGCTCCTGTCTTGAGACTCCTCTGCACTCTGTCCTCTCCGGTGACGACCCCGTCCCCGAGGTTCTCCTCTCACACGTGAAGTCTGTTGGATGGGGTGCAGGCCCAACGGAGGCACAGGTCAGAGCGCTCAGCAACGGCTATATATAGTGGCGGCTCGAATGCCGCTCTCGCTTCTTCTCCTTCTCCTCCATCTCCTCCCTCCCCTCACACCTGCTGGGCCAGGCCAACCCGCTCCCTTCCTTTTCCACCCTCACTCATCCGCCATGAAGTACTACGTCATCACCCTTGCCGTCGCCGCCGCCGCGACACTTGCCAGCGCCGACTCGCATGAGCTTGCGCGCGTTCCCGTCCACCGCCGTATCGCGAAGCGCTGCTCCGGCACCATCGCGTTGCTCAACGACATTGCGGCGGCCGTCAAGTGCGCGACGGTGAACATCAAGAGCTTCACCGTCCCCGCAGGCAAGACCTTCGAGCTGGACCTCGCCGACGGCGCGGTTGTCAACCTCAGTGCGTTCCCCTCCCCTTTCATCCCGCATTACGAGCTGACGCAAGTTCGCCCCGAACAGAGGGCGACCTCAAGCTCGGCACGAAGAACTGGGAGGGCCCGCTTATGCTCATCGAGGGCAAGTCGATCACGTTCAACGGTGGCGGCCACAAGCTCGACGGTCAGGGCTCGTACTACTGGGACGGCAAGGGTGGGAACAGTGGCGTCACCAAGCCCAAGTTCTTCAAGGTCACGGCGAGCGGCGTTATCGACAACTTCACTCTCTCGGTGCGCTGCTCTCGCTTATTGCGCATGGGTGCATTGCGAAAGCCATGCTCTTGCGGCTTGAAGTGCCTCATAGCTCACCTCACCTTGTTGCGATCGCAGAACCAGCCGGTCTAGGGCTTCTCCGTCTCGAACGCGGCCGAGCTGGTCATGAGCAAGTGAGCCGACTCTCCCTCTATCCTCCTCAGCCCGCCCTTTCTCTCAACCCTCGTCCCCACCCTCCCTCCCTGACAATCCGCGCACCGCTCGCTCTCTCCCTTCTTCCTACTTGTCGCCCCCCTTTTCGCAGTCCTGGCCGGTCCCATCCCGCATAGCAGCGCTGACCTCCATATGTCCCCGCAGCATCGTCGTCGATGTTCACGCTGGCGCGAAGCTCGGCCACAACACTGATGCATTCGACATCTCGGCGGCAAAGGACCTGACCATCACCCAGGCGACCGTCTACAACCAGGACGTGCGCTTCGTCTCTTCCTTCACCCCTGACTACCTCGCTCACCTTCCCCGCGCTTTTCATCGCTGTTCTCCCCTATTTGCAGGACTGCGTCGCGATCAACGACGGCGACGGCATCACCATCCAGAACTCGAGCTGCACCGGCGGGCACGGCATCTCGGTCGGCTCGATTAAGACGGGCAAGAACGTCAAGAACGTGGTCATCAAGTGCATCGCGAGCCTTCGTTCAGGGGGGAATGCAGCTGACACTCGTCTTGCTGTCGCGCAGGAACAACAAGATCATCGACAACGACAACGCCTCCATCAAGGTGCGCCCGACGCCGCTGTTCTCCACGCCGCTGACTTTCGCTCGGCGCAGACTCACGCCGCGCGACCAGCGCAAGCGTGACGAATGTCTACTACACCGGCAACACTGTGCGTCCGAGGCCCGCTCGCTTCGTCGCCCTCCTTCCTGCGGGCGCAACTCACCACTCCGCTTGGGGTTCCCGCAGGCTACTGGCTGCAAGAAGTACGGCGTCATCATCCAGCAGGTGCGCTCCTCCCTTCCCTCCCCCACCCATGCCTCCAACATCCGCTTATCGGGGCAGGACTACACCAAGGAGGGCGCGACCGGCAAGGCGACCTCGGGTGTCCCCGTCAATCAGATCCACTTCACCGGAGACAACAACACCGTCTCGGTCGCGAGCGGCGCCAAGCGCGTCTACGTGAGTCTGGGGGCACTACGACGTCGCCTTCCACCGATCGGGTGCTAGTTCCCGCGCTCTTACGGCAGGACTGATGCCCTCTTCGCCCACCCACCCATCTTGCAGATCCTTTGCGCCAAGGGTGCGTCGCTCCATCCGCTGGACCCGAAGAACGCGCCTCGCTGACCGCTTCTCCCTCTCTCGCTCGCAGGCTCCTGCTCCGACTTTGACTTTACAAATCTCAAGACCTCGGGCGGCTCTGCGGGCTCCCTTCAATGCTGTTCCCACCCCTCCCTCCCCACGCCGCAGTCCTCCTTGCCACGACCCCCGTCACTGTGATCATCCTGTCCTTGTTGTATCAGTCAGGTACGGTAGACAACAGGGAGTGCTGTGAGTAATGCAGAACACGCAAATGCGACTTGCTAGGGGCTTCTCACAGTCTCCCGGTCTCTTCAGCCCTCTCTCACGGTCCTGCACACCTCAGGCGTTACACCCATTGTGCTCCGCCACATGCTAGAGCTGTCTCTCACGCCTCTCACGCGCCCCAGCTACTGTACTCGCTGTCACACTGAGCATTGGGGCCCTCTCACAGCAGTCCAGCATCGTACAAGAAGGAGGCGGCATATGTACAGGCGGCAATGCCGGATGCCAGGTGACCCCTCGAGGCAGAACAGGGCCGGAGAGACGTGAGCAAAGGGCGGCAGCAGCACAAAGGAAGGGACACTAAGAGAGTGGTACGTGACGAGATGCACGTGCAGGAGAGGCGGTGCCGGCAGACAGGCAGCGGCACTGGGTGCTGGAGGACCCATCACTGTGGTACCCGGGGCAGCAGGGATGTGCAAGGAGAGGCGATGCGAGCAAAAAGGAGGCAAAAGGAAGCGATGCTTAGCGCCTAAGTGATGTCTGTGAGATTCGAACTCACGCCCTTTCGGACTAGCGGATCACGAATGACCTTAAGCTAGCGCCTTAGACCGCTCGGCCAAAACACCTTGTTGTAGGTCAGCGTCTCTTTGTACGTACAGATGTCCAGCTAGTGGTTTTGCGGCAGGGAGTCCACCCTCATGTATCTGGTGCAAATCTCCAGCGATGTGTGCCACCTTCACCATCGCCTTGGGGTGCCCCAGGCCTCACAGTCTCCCACCTCCTCCCGTCACCCAGTGCCTCCAGTCTCTCCAGGGAGGTGACACCCACGCTCTTCAGCCAGAGTGCGTGCATGCCTCGCTAGACGTGCCAAGCGCCTGCAGTCTATATACTTTTGCAGGCAGGGTGACAACCCGCTACCAATGCTCACCAGGAACCTAGTTCTTCTCCCTCCGCGCGTCAACCGCCTGTTTATCCGCGCTCTCGTCAGTCCAGCGCGCTTTGAGGACAGAAAAGAGAGAGCGACGCACAGCGTTGAGGTCCCGGAGCAGCGTCTTGGTCGTCTCCCAGTCGACGCACGCGTCCGTGATGCTGACGCCGCGCTTGAGCCCCTCGCGGCCGTTCGGCGCCTTCTGCGCGCCCTCGGCGAGGTTCGACTCGAGCATGATGCCGCAGATGCCGTTCGAGCCGGCCTGGAGCTGCGCACAGACGGAGGCGATGACCTGCGGGCGGGCGGGGTGTCAGCGAATCGGAGAAAGCGGAGGGGGAGCGGAGCGGGCGCACCTTCGGCTGGTTGCGGTGGTCCTTCTGCGAGTTGGCGTGCTGCTCGTCCGTCCGAAGTCAGCACCGCATGAAAAGGAGTAACTGAGGAAGCGAGGCGCACTGACGCGTCGACCATGACGGCGGGGAGGAACGGCAGTTCCGGCTTCGAGATCTTAGTGACCTGGTCCACGGCGCTCTGCACGCTCGCCTCGTCGTAGTTGGTACCACGCGAGCCGCCACGGAGGATGACGTGCACGTCGCGGTTACCTGCGCGTGGAGGCGTGTGAGCCTGGCGGGCCAGAGAGGGGAGGGAGGTGAAGGGTGGGGACGGACCAGCGGTGCGGACGATGGCGGCGAGACCGCTCTCCGTCACACCGAGGAAGGCGTGCGGGTGCGCAGCCGAGAGCATCGCGTCAACCGCGACGCCGAGCGAGCCGTCCGTGCCGTTCTTGAAGCCTGTCATGCGCGGAGTCAGACGTCGCATGCGCACAGAGAATGACGGATGACGCACCGATGGGGAACGAAGCACCCGACGCGAGCTCGCGGTGAAGCTGCGACTCTACGGGAGGAAACGGATGTAAGCGGGAGCGCCAGAGGTAGAGGGAGGCGCGATGGAAGGCACCAGTCGTGCGCGCGCCGATAGCGCCCCACGAGATGACGTCGGCGAGGTACTGCGTACGCGCCGGGGTCAGCGACATCGCCCAACGGGCAGACACAGGGAGGTGAGGGCGCACCTGGGGCGAAATGGTGTCAAGAAGCTCGCACGCGACGGGGACGCCGCTCGCGGTGAGCTCGGCGAGGAGGGTGCGGGCAATGCGGAGACCCTTGTTGATCTGGTAGGTGCCGTTGATGTCGGGGTCGTTGATCAGGCCCTTCCAGCCGACGGTCGTGCGGGGCTATAGGACAGCGAGGAGACCGGGCGCGAGTCAGCACATCGTCCCGGTAGAAATGACCGCTGCATCTAGAGCAAGGCAGAGTGCGCACCTTCTCGAAGTAGGCGCGCATGAGGACGACGAGGTTCGGGAGGCTCTTCGCCTCCTCGCGGAGAAGCGCGGCGTACTCCTTGGCCTCGTTAACATCGTGGATGGAGCACGGGCCGACGATGACGATGAGCTTGTCGCTCTCGCCACGGAGGACGGAGGCGACCTGCGCGCGCGACTTTGCGACGGTGCGCTTCGAGGCGTCGCTGATGGGGATCTCGGACTTGAGAAGCGCGGGCTGGACGAGGGGCTCGATCTATGTTGACGAGGGTCAGCATGCAGCCCCCGCCGCTATCGAGCAGATCCCGCGCGGAGGAGGAGCGTGGGCAGGTCCGGGAAAGGGCGGAGAAGAGCGAGGGGAAGTCGCCAACAACGAGGGGAGGGAGGAGACGCACAGCAGCGATGCGCAAGTTGTCGCCGTACTCCTCGTAGGTCTGGTACGAGGTGTCGCTGAGGATGCTCTGGGACTCCATTCTGGCGGTGCGAAGGACGAGCGTGAAACGGTACAAGGGGAGACAGAGGTGGCCGAGGCGGGTGGTCAGCTCGTGTGCGCTGTGCTATGGGGTGCTGGACGCTCCTCGCGCTGCCTGCGCGTCCCTCTGAGCCGGGGTGAGAGGATCGGCTCATCGGGGGACAAATGCGAGGAGTGTGGATGGAGGAAGGGGCAGTGGCGGGATGGGGACGGACCTGGCTGAGTGCGGGCTGTGAGGGTCTGGTGGAGCGACTGGCGGTGCTACTGGGCAGCAGGAAGCACGGGAGGAGCGGAGGAGGGAGAGCGAGCGCTTGAGTCGGCGACACCGCCCCCCCCCACCCCCCCCCCCGCTCCACGTCGAGTGCAATGCCTGTCAGGCAGTGATACTTGCGATAGTCTCACAAGCACGACTCGCCCACTCTGCGTTCACTCTGAGCGGGTGCGCGGGTTGACATCTCGTCGCTTCCGCTGACGACGCCACTCTCGCTCCTCCTCCCACGCTGCTCCTCTGCCTTGAGCTGTAGAGCAACCATGGCGCCGTTCGCACTCTCGCTCAAGCACGCGGGCAAGACCTACGCCCTCGACAGCTTCGACCCGACCCAGTCGGCCCTCGCGTTCAAGGATCAGATCTACCACCTCACGGGCGTCCCCGTCGACAAGGTCAAGGTGCCCGTAAAGGGCGGAATGCTCAAGGTGCGCTTGTCACCCCCCTGCACCGCTCCCACCGCACTGACCCGCCTCTTACGCACAGGACGACGCCGACCTCTCCAAGCTGGGCTTCAAGCCCGTGCGTTGCCTCCTCCCGCTCTGCCTGCGCACTGACTGACCATTCGCTTCTTCCACAGGGTCAGACGGTCATGGTGCGCGTGCCCGTTCTCACGGCGAGCGCACCCCGCTGACCTTCTTCCCCCGCCGACAGGTCATCGGCCCCGCAGGACCCATCCCGCAAGCCCCGACCAAGCCCATCGTCTTCATGGAGGACATGACCGACATCGAGCTCGCCCAGTCGGTGCGTCGCGCTTGACCCGCAACGTGTGTGCCTGCAGCTGACCGTCCCCACCTTCCCTCGCTTGCAGGCCAAATACCCTGTCGGGCTGCAGAACCTCGGTATGCTCCCCTTAGCTACACAGAGAGAAACAGGGCAGTGCGCTGACCCCGCCTGCCCCGCGCGCAGGCAACACCTGCTACATGAACTCGACCGTCCAGGTCCTCCGCGCCATCCCCGAGCTGCAAAGCGCGCTCAACTCGTGCGCCCCTATTCCCCACCGGCCCAGACAACAGAGCTGACGCACACGGAGTACACAGGTCGCAGGACGCGGCGGGCCAGCCGAACGCGCAGCTCACGCGCTCGCTGCGCGACCTGTACAAGTCGATGGGGCAGACGACCGAGGGCTTCCCCCCTCTGTCCTTTCTCAGTGTGCGTCCCCTCGCTGCCATCTTCCGACTCCGCTGACCCGCTGCTCCGTGCGCAGATGCTCCGCCAGTTTGCGCCGCAGTTTGCCGAACGCTCGCGCACGACGGGCCAGTACGCGCAGCAGGACGCGCAGGAGGCGTGGGGCGCGATCCTTCAGGCGGCGAAGCAGAGCCATCTCGGCGGCGGACAGGGCGAGGGGAACGCGGTCGAGCAGCTGTTGATGGGCGAGTTCACCAAGACGTGCGTGCGAGCCCCTCCCGCTTCTACGCGTGCGCGCGACCAGGGGGTGTTGCGGGGCTGGCCGAGAACGAGAAGTCACTGACGCTTCGCGTACCCAGGCTGAAGAGCGCCGAGGCGCCCGAGGAGGAGCCGACCGTGTCGAAGGAGCAGTTTCTCGAGCTCAAGTGCAACATCTCGGCGCAGACGAACTACATGATGCAGGGACTTGCCGAGGTGCGCCACGCCCCGACTCCTTCCCACGTTAGCCGTGCGCTGACCCCGCTCGCACACATAGTCGATGGAGCAAGACCTCGAGAAGAACTCGCCCTCTCTGGGCCGCCAGGCTGTCTACCACGAGACGACGCGGATCAGCAGGCTGCCGTCGTACCTGACGGTCAACATGGTGCGGTTCTACTGGCGGCGCGAGATCGGCAAGAAGACCAAGATCATGCGCAAGGTCAAGTTCCCGTTCGACCTCGACGCGACCGAGCTCGTCACCGACGATCTCAAGAAGAAGATCCTCCCCGTCGGCGAGAAGCTCAAGGAGTGCGACAAGGACCGCCGCGAGCGCGCCAAGGCCCGCCGCAAGATGCGCAAGGCGGCCGACGCCGCCGCTGCGCCCGCCGCTGCGTCGGCAGCGCCGCAGGACCCGAGCGCGGACCCGCCTGAGGAGATGGCGGTCGATGTGCCCGCGGGCGAGGCGGCGGGCGAGCTCCCCGACGAGGAGACGAAGCGGCAGGAGGAGCTTGCGACGCTCCTCTCGCTTGTGCACCCGGACCTCGAGGCGGACAAGGGCGCGAACGCTAGTGGGCTGTACGAGCTGGTTGGGATCGTCTCGCACAAGGGTGCGAGTGCCGATGGTGGTGCGTCCTACTTCCACCTCCTCCTACCGCGCGCTCGAGTTGACCTCCTCCGCGGCCGCAGGTCACTACGTGGGCTGGTGCGCCGCGCCGCCGCCCGAGAACGGCGCCGCCGAGTTCGACGTCGACAAGCAGGAGTGGTACAAGTTCGACGACGACAAGGTCTCGCTCGTCTCGCGCGACAAGATCCTCGCGCTCGAGGGCGGCGGTGAGGACCACTCGGCCTACATCCTCCTGTACCGCTCCAAGCCGCTTGCGTAGACGCTTGTGGCGAGCAGGAAATATTGCATCCGCAGTCTCTCGTTGTGGTAACAGCGAGAGCAGCGAGACCGGCAGGGCAGCCGCTTCCCTCTCGCTTCGCCGCAGCAGTGTTTCCTCGCGCTTACCAAGGGACGAAACGGGAACCGAAAAGAACGTGGCAGTACAAAAGCGCGCCAGAACAGCTACTCCGACTCCTCGTCGGTCTCGTTCGCCCGCACGCGCTCCGGCGCCTTCTTCGGCAGCTTGCTCTGCGGGACTTTCACTGCGAGCATACCCACGGTCAGCACACACCGTGCGCGAGGACGGAAGGAGGACGCACCTAGCCCAAGGTACTTTGGGACCGGCTCGCCGCGTCTGATATACCCGAGCGCGAGGTTGACCGCCTTGTCCTTGAGGCTGACGTTCGTGCGCTCGGCGAACGTCTTGGTGGACGTCCCGTTCGGGCCGTGCAGCTTCATCATGCTCTTCCACTCGCAGCCGAACTGCTTAAGGAGCTCAATGAGCAGGTCCGTCTCGGTCGGCGACCAACCGATGCGCAGGTCCGGTCCGTTCCGCCCTTGAAAGTAGTTGTTCCCCGGGGCGCCCTGCGGCAGCGGCGGCGACGGCGAGCGGACGCGGCGCTGCTTGTCCTGCTTTTTCTTCTTGCGCGGCGGCTCGGGCGTCAACGCCTCGTCGTCCGGCGAAAGGATCGCCTCCGCCGCGCGCTTCTTGCCCTTCTTGTCGGCCTTCTTTCCGCCGCCGCGCTTGTCCTTCTTCTGTGGAACCGACGGCTGCCGCGACGCCCGCCGCCGCGGGACAACGATGCGGATGCTCTCGCCGCTGCTGCTGCCGCCATCGCTCGAGTCGTCGTCGTCATCGCTCGCGCTGCCCGCGGCCGACGTAGACGGGAGCGTGATCGTCTCGGTGCGGGAGGCGCGCCCGCGCTTGGCCGACTTGCCCTTCACGGCGCGGCGCGCCGTACCGTCGCTCTCGCTCGGCGAGTCAAAGTCGCCTTCGGCGGCGCGCGGCGCCGGCTGCGACGCCTGGAACGCGCGGAGGCGATCCTGGATAGTCGTGGCGGGCGGCGTCGGGAGCGTCTCCTCCTCCTCCTCAGCAATGGCGCGCTCCTTGCCCTTGCCCTTCTTGTCGCGCAGCTTCGCGCCGAACGCCTTCGCTGGCGCGAGCAGGCCGTCCTCCTCTTCCTCCTCGTCCTCCTCAAACCCTGCGAACGCGCCGCCCTCATCCTGCGCTGCCGCGCCGAGCCCCTCCGCGAGCTCGCCTGCCTCTGCGGCATGCTGCTCGTCGTCGTCGAACCCGCCGCCAAACTCCTGGTGGAAGTCGGGATCCATCCCGACCTCCTGCCGTGGCAGCGTCGACGGGCCCGCCTCGGCGCGGATCTCCTCGCTCAGTCGGCCGGTCGGCTCGGGCGACGGGAGCGACTCGTACGCCGCGCGGCCGGCTTCGGGAGACGGCGTGCGCTGCTGCGCGGGGCGCATGCCCGGCGTCGCTGGCTGCGACTGCGAATCGTCGAAGCTGATCTTGCGCGCATCGGCCTGGCGCTCGAGGAGCGAGCGTTGCCTGAGTGCGAGTGGGAGGGTCAGCTCGACCCCGCGAAGACGGGAAAACGGGAACGGACGGCTTGAACGAGCCCTTGTCGACGAAGAGGCGGTTGTTCCCATCGAAGCGGAGGTGGCCGCGTGCCTGCTGCGGCTGCTCTGCGGGAGTGTCGGACGGGGTGTCGGTCTCGACCGCTCCTCCGACGTGGTCCTGCGGAGCCGCTGCGCGAGGTGCGCCGTTCGTGCGGGCGGCGGGCGGGAGCGACTCGTTGAGGAAGTCGAAGAGCTCGTCGCCGCGGTCCGACTGGTGCCTGCGAGTGGAGACAGCGGTCAGCTCACGAACGCGATCGAAAGAGCGCGAAGGAAACGAACGCGACCACGAGGGTTTCCTCCACGACGATCGACTCGGCATGACCCAGAGACCCAAGAGCGAGGAGCGACTCGGCGCGGTTGGTCATCTGCGACCTGTGTGGGAGGGAGTCAGCAGAGGTCGAGGACGGGGTGTCAAGACGGGCTCACTCGGGCAGCGAGTCCTGCGGGGCAAGCGGCGCGCCTGCAGGAGGAGCGACCGCACCGGCGAAGGGCGCGACCTGCTCCTGCGAGCGTGGCTGAGAGAAGCGGGGCATCGAGCGCATGATGGTGGGCGAGACGCTGGCGGTGAGGTTGCGGGCGATCTCGTCGTCGTCGTCGGATGAAGAGGAGGCGTAGAGAAGACGGTCGACACGGCCTTGGAAGAGTGTCGCAGTGGGCGCGAGGTCGTCCTCGTGGATGTGCTGATTGCCGACGGAAGGGTGAGTGAGGGGAAGGAGAGAAAGGGGCGAAAAGCTCGACCGCACCTGCTCGACCTCGTTCTCCTCAGCATTTGGCGTGTCCTCCCCAGCCTCCTCGCTCTCTTCTACCGCGAGCTCATCCTGCTCCTCCTCACCCTCCTGCACCGACTCGAACTCGTCCTCCTCGTCCGATTCGGACGCCCGCCCCTTCCCCTTCTCCCGCCGGCGCGCCTCAGCGGCATCTTCGTCGTCCGCCTCGGAGTCGGCACCCCCTCCCTCGAAGACCGTCTGCGGCCCGAGCTCAACCGCGTCCTCCTCGGACGTCGGTGCGTCCGCACTAACGCGGGCGGCGAGCCCGCTCTCCTGCACGCAGCGGTCGACCCAGTCGCGCGCCTCGCGCGCGAGGTCCTCCCAGCGCCACTTGGTGCGGAGCGCAGCCCAGTCGCCGCTCGTCGCAGCGATGTCGGACATCGCAGCGGACTGTAGCGTCTGGAACTTGGCGGCGGCGCCGCGGTCCGTCATGGCGTTCGCACGCGATGAGGGGAGAAGCTGCCGGAGGGTTTGGGAGAAGTACGGCGCGGGGTCGATGGGCGCGCGCGAAAGGGACGAGGCGAGGAGGTAGGCCTGTGGAGTTTGACCAGTCAGCCCAGTCCGAGAGGGAATCGTTTGCTGCGTTTGCAGCAACGGACCTGGCACTTGAGGTCGACGAGAAGCTTGAGGAGCTGATCATCGACGGGATCCTCCTCGGGCTTGACGCGTCGAAGTAGCGCATCGCTCGCGAGCTTGAGGTTTGAGACGGCGGCGCGGTCCGCGACGCCTGACTCGTCGGGTGCGGAGGTGAGGACGAGGTGGAGGAAGGTGGTGAGGTTTGAGAGGCGTGCGAGCGTATTGATGGGCGACGTGGGCGAGATGAGCTCGTTGGGGATGACGTGAGAGAGGGAGGAGACGTCGAGGAAGTCCTGGCTGGAGAGGTGAGCGGCCTTGACGCCTGCCGGAAGCGAACAGTGAGCGGGGTGTTTCGGTTGTCATTCCTGGAGGAATGCCCGAGCGTGGTGCCGGTCGAAGACTCGCGCTGTTCTGCACAGAACAGCAACGAAGATACATCGAACCTGTTCAATGAAACGTACTCTGGAACGCGTGCACGGCGGTCCGCGCCGCCTCGCCGACCCGCCAGTCGCCGTTCTCCTCCGCGCGCTCGTCCCTTCCCACCATGAGCAGTTCCTCAAGCGCCGCCGCCGCCGGACCCCGCACGAGCTCCCTCCGCTCCACTAGCTTCTGCGCCGCCTCGACCTCGCCCCTCATCAGGCTCGGCCGCCATGCCGAGCCGCGTCTGAGGCCTGCCTGTGCGCGCACGTCTGCGGGCGTGCGGACGAGCGGTGCGGCGGCGAGTCTCGCCGAGCTGGGGCGGGGCGTGACGGCCGAGCGGATGCGGGTGCCGGGTGCGATGGTGTGGGGCGCGGTGAGGGCGGCGCGCGAGGCGCGCGGCGTACGCCCGCCGGTCGCTGGGGCGAGTGTGCTGGAGAAGAGCCCGCTTGTCGTTGCGCGGCGCTCGGGGTTGGTCGCGGGTGCCGGGCGGGCGGTCGCCCTGTTGGATGAGCCCGACATGGCGGGGGCGAGCGTGTGGGGCGGCGAGGGGCGTGTAGCAATGACAGCAGCAGCGTGTGCTTGCCCTCTGAGCTCGCTCTGCAGCAGGAGGAGCGAGCGAGGCGGAACGTCGAAGGCAAACACGCGCGGACTGATGAGGACGAGGTCAACCTCGGCGAGCGACGCGACAACCCGCATCGTTCGGCGATTGGAAAGTCGAAACATGCACCTGAATACGCTGTGAAGCTTGCGCAGCTGTCAGAACGCGCCCAGCGGGAAGTTGCGGAAGAGGCGTCGTGCTCTCGCCCATCCGGCAGCTCGCTCGAGGTCAACTCGCGCACGCAGACACTCGCCAGAGGATGTGAACTCGACAACGAACGCTAGAATGACAACGAGAACGCGAGCCCGCCTACTCATAAGACTCGGAAGGAGACACCGCCTAGACACAAAACCACCTCCGTCGCTCCGCTCAGTACACGTAGATGAACTCGTCGTTCTGCTTGTCGGTGAGGTCCTCGGCAATAGCCTTCTTCTCCTCCTTGGCGGGCGCGGGCGTCTCGCCGTTGACGGAGGGGAGCTCCTCGATCTCGTCGGCGCGGGGGGCGGCGAGCTCCTCGTTGTACTTGCGAACCATCGAGAGGTCGACGAGCTGTGGGGGGGAGCTCGAGTCAGTACGGCGTCGGGGAGGCGCGGGGATAGGAGAGAAGGACGCACGCGGGCAGGCTTGCCGTTCGCGACGCGCTGCTTCATCTTGCGCTGGTTCTGCCACCAGAGGACGGTAACGAGGGCGCCGATGTTGATGAGCGCGACGCAGGTGAGGATGAGCGTAAGGCGGAGGCCGTTGAGGTAAAGCGGCGCGTCGGTCGACTTGAACAGGTTGGCTGTGAGCGGGAGGGCGAGTTAGGAAGGCGAGGAGAGGATGGGCGGCGGAAGCACGCACGAGCGATGATGTTGCCCGCAGCGGAAGCAGCCATGTACGTCGAGAGCATGCACGCCTTCTTAGACGAGCCGGCGAAGTTGGCACCGATCCAGGCGATGAGGAGCGCTGCGGGAGGAGGGGGGGGGTCAATCGCTGCCGGCGTGTCTGTGCTAGGAGGGACGTACGGTTCGCGCCGAACGCAAAGGCGAGCATGTAGAAACCGAAGAGGAGCGGGCCGAGGGACGAGCGCTCGCGCGGGAGGGCGTAGAGAAGCGCGAAGCCCATCTGCGAGGAACGGCGGGTTGTAGTTAGCCGTGAAGCTGCAGCGTACGGGCGTGGGAAGGACGCACGATGACGGGGATGTAGAGGAGGGCGAAGAAGATGGCCTTGGAGCGGAAGCGCCACGCGAGCCACGATGTGAAGAAGATCGCGAGGATCTGCATCACGCCGAACGGGATGTTGAGGAGCAGCGTCGTACGGCTGTCGAGCCCGGCAATACCCTCGAGGATAAGCGGTCCAAAAGTGTTGTACGCGTAGGGAACGATGTTCGAAAGGAGCGTGAGGGAGGCGAAGAGGTACGTCTTCGGGTCGAGGGCGAACTCGCCGACCTGGCGCATCTTGAACTTGTTGGTCTGGCCCGAGTTCTGATTCGCGCGGAGACGCTCGACGCCCTTGATACGGTCCTCAGGCGTGAGGAACTTGGCGGTAGAGGGGCCGTTGTCGAGGAAGTACCAAACGAAGGGGACGGTGATGACGGTGAGGCCGCCAGTGGTAAGGAACGTGAGCTGATGGGTGTACAGCTTGGCGTTGGCGTGCGAGAGTGCCCAGACGATGAAGGCTCCAAAGATTGTGCCGAGGCCGTTGGTCGAGTACTGCGAAAGAAGCTTGTGAGCGAGGGAGCGGGTCGAGGGGGGCGGGCGCAGGACGCACCCAGACGGCGACGCGCATCGGCTGCTCGACGCGGCGGTACCACGAGGTCGTCATGAGGGAGAAGGCGGGAAGGCAGGAAGCCTCAAAGCAACCGAGGAGGAAGCGAGTCGTGACGAGGGACTGCGCGAGGTCAAGGTGGTCAGCTGTGGCCCTGCTAAGCGCAGGGAGAGACTGGAACGCACACCAAAGTCCGTAGCACCGCCCATGCCCATGAGACTGGCGCCCCAGAGACCGACGAGGCAGGGGACGAGCGTCTTGGGCTTGATCTTGACGAGGAGGTAGGCGCCGAGCGGCTGGAAGCCTGCAGAGCGGAGACGACAGTCAGCTTAGGCACCGCAACCATCTGCGAGCATGTACGAGTCGAACGTACCGATCTGAGCGTAGGGCGCAACCGAGGAGACGATGGAGTACTGCTCGCCGACGAGGTTGGCGTCCTTCGCCGACGGTTGCGGTGAAGCCCATGACCGTCTTGTCGAGCACCTGGAGGAAGTAGACGACGGCGAGGACCACGAGAATGCGCCTGTCCGTGAGACGCTGTGGGTTGGCATGCGGATCAGCGTCGCGCTTCAAGATGCACGAACAGCTAGGATGAAGGGAACGCACCCTGATGCGCTTGTCATCCTCGGCGGTAACGATGAGCGGAGCAGTCTCGTGCAGCTGGAAGCGCAAGGCAGGTCAGTGGGCAATCCGCGCCACTACCCGCGGCACTCGGAGCGTACCTCGGTCGAAGAGCCCTTCTCGTCGGCGAGGTCGTGCTCCTTGGTGGAGGGCGACGGCGAGGTGCAGAAGGCAGTCATGGTGGCGCAGCGGGTGCTCAGCGGTGAAGGAGCGAGGTGCGGAGCTGGGGAAAGAAGGAGAGAAGCTGGGGAGGAGAAGCGAGCAAGTGGTCCTCCAGGCAAGCTTGGGTGGGGGCTGAGCTGGGGCAGCTCGAAGCGTGGGGTCGTCCCGTCATCTCCAGGCGGGAGCGGTGCGGAGGAAGCGACAGAAAGTGGAGAGAACATGGGGCGGCCTCGAGAGCCAGGTTCCACATGCAGATTCACCATCTTGGGAAGGTCCACCGCGCGGAGGCGGTCCGCGCCGCCACCGAGCCCTTCGGACGCGATCTCGCCACCCCCTCCTCCGCGCGCGCCGCTTGACCGCCTCCCATGTTCCCTCCTCCTTGGCAAGCCCCGCGGGCAGAGAGCCTGGCGGTCCGCCTTGCCCTCGACCTCGTCGCCTTCCGCTGCCCGCGGGCGCCTTTCTCAGTCGAGATCCAGGTCTCCTCTATCCCAGATCGTCGAGCACAAGCACAGGCCACTGCGAGTTGGGGCGTTTTCAGGGAGGACGAGCGACGACGAGCGGGGTGCCGTCGTTTCGAGTGCCAGCGCTGTGGACGCCGGCGACGACGAGAGCCGGGGCGATCCTCGCTCGCGGTTGGATGGATTGCACCCCAGTTCCGGTTCCCGCGAGCAGGCACGAGGGGGCGACGGCGAGCAAGCGCTTCGAGCAGAGGTGCGAGACGCGAGGGGGCGATGGGGTCTCGCGGGGACGGAGCCGGTCTGCGAGGCGAAGAGGAAGGCGTCGCGACGGGGGCCTTCCGAGAGAGGCAGGTGCGGCGCGCATTGCCCGCGCGTGCAGATGGACGCGTTCGTTTTGAGGGGAGTGTGCGAGGTTGCCTTGGCCCTCGTCGCTCCCTGTCGCTCGTTCTCTGTTCTCTGTGCTCTGCCTGCTCCTGTATCCCCACCCCGTCGCCATGCACGCCGCCCTCGTCTCGTCCGTCGCGCTCGTCGCGCTCTCCGGTGCGTTGCGTCGCGTCCTCCTCATCTTCCCCGCGAGTCTGCGCGCGCTACCGCCAGCCTAGCGGGGCAGCTTGCACCGCCGCACACGCTGCAGCGCCTAAACACACGCTGACAGATCTCACCCACTCCCGCAGGCCTCGCCGTCGCTCTCCCTGGCGCCGATGTCCTCGTTGCGCACTCTGTCCGCCAGCTCGCCAAGCGCGCCGCGACCCCCGCCCAGTCGTCCTACCTGAGCGACATCTTCGGCATGGTTAACGCCCGCTGCGAGTCGACCTGCAACGTCGGCCTCGAGGACCTCACCGTGCGTCTTCCCTCTCCCCACCTCGAGTTCTCGGGGCGGTCAGTGCCCAAGACGCGTCAATAAGGGCGTGCTTGCAGGCTTGGGCGTTCATGGACGGATTGACGAGAATGGCGCGTACTGACGAGACTTTTGCGCGCTCATGCAGGCCTGCTCGAACCTCTCCAACCAGGCGACCATCGCGGCGTGCGCCTGCTCGTCCGTCACTCTCGCCGACCTGCGTGCCTGCGCATCGTGCGTGTCGACGACGACCCGCTCGACAAAGAACGAGACGGCCGTTGTCAACTCGTACAACTCGTTCGTCGACCTCTGCACGGCAGAGGGCCTCGCTCAGGTGACCGGCACCGTCGAGGTTGGCGCCTCCACCAAGGCCCTGTCGCGCACCGCAACCCTTGCCGCCGCCTCGGCCACCCGCGCGCTTGCCGCAGCCTCGGGCTCGGCGTTGGCATCGACCACCGTCCGCTCGACCTACAACCCCGCCGCCGCCCCCATCTCGACCGCGAGCGTCCCCGCGCTCATCGCGGGCGGGTCTATCGCGTCGTCCGCACGGTCCGTCGCCTCTTCGCAGGCAGCGGCTTCGCAGAGCACCGTGAGCCCGGTCAAGACCTCCGGTGCCGGTCGCCTCGCCGGTCAGGCGTTTGCGGCCGTCGCTGCCGTCGTCGTTGGCGTCGCGGTGCTCGCGTAACCAGGCGTCCAGCCAACTCTCCTTCTGCGGGCTCAACGTTTCTCAGGGGCGTGCCCCTTGCGGTGGCGGCGAGCACGGCGGTCCAGGCGGCCGCTCAGCCTCTCCCCACGCACTTCTTTCCTTGTTCATGTCCTCCTTTATCTCCCACGTGACGGCAGGTGCCGTTGCCTCTCCTCCTCCTCGCGTATTAGCCCCTCCTCCTCCTTCCGCCTCATCCCCCGCTTACTGTCCCATACCCATATCGTCGACGTCGATCGTCGAAGCTCCTCCCTCCCTCCCTTCTCCTAGCTGGGCTATGTAATCCTCACCCTGACTTATCACATCCGCCGGCGAGCGCACCGGGCTTGAGACCGGTGCTGGACTCGCGCTTCTTCGCCCTCCGCGCTCTCTCGCTTCCTCACTTCCTCACCTGCCTTCTAACGCTTTCGATCTCGAGTACAGCTGCAGAACTGACAGATTTTCCAGACGCAGCTCAGCAACCCTCTACCGCCCCATCCGCCCATCCCCTTACTCCTGCGCGGGCAGCCACAGCACCGAAACTGGGCTTCTGCACCTCCTCAAGCACATGCGCGAGCACGCACTTCAGCCCGTCGTCCGTCGTCCGCTCATAGACGCTCATCGCGCCCTCGTCGCGCCCCGACACAAGCACGAACCGCTCCTTCTCCTCGCCCGCAGGCGGGCCCGCCGCCACCCCGCGCAGGTGCCGCCCCGCGCCATGGACGAACGTTGCGTCGCCGAGCTGCGCAGGCGCGTCCGCCGTGATGGAGAACAGCGCGAGGGTGTCGCCCTCGGGCGCGAGTGATGCGGGCGCGTTGCGGTTCGAGATGAGGAGGGTGGATGGCGAATCCGCGGGGGCGGATGGCAGAGGCGCGAGGAAGAGGATGGTGCTGGGGGTGAGGTCGAACGGGTCGGCGCGGGGCGCGCCGCGCAGGTCAGGCGGGAGAACGGATGCGGAGGCGAGGGTCTTGAGCGCCGCGGAGGACGGCGAGGACGAGGAGGAGGGAAGGGAGAGGACGGAGACGCTCGCGGCGAGCTCGTTGACGATGAGGTGCTTGCCTGCATCGGGACGGAGTCAGCGAACCGAGCGACCCGAGCGAGGATAGGCAGCGCACCGTCCGGGTGCTTCACGCCGTGCCGCGGCCCCTCGTACTGCGGGCGCTCGTACTCCTCAACCACAGTCCACTTCCCGTCCGCCGCGTCGCCCTCCCAGCGCATGCGCCAGACGCGGTCCGAGCCCAGGTCGGGTACGAGCCAGTCGTCCCCGAGCGCGACGAGGTGGTGCGAGTGCGCGCCGTCCTGCCGCTCATGCGTGACCTCGCTGTACGGGAAGACGAACGCGTGGACGTGGTTGGGCGACGGTGCGGGCTGCGCGAAGAGCCCGTCGGCGGAGAGAGGGGTGTAGACGATCGACCCGGAGCGGTACTGCGGGAGAAGCGGGTTAGCATTTGCATCGCAAGAGGAGGAGATGGAACACACGTTGACGCTGATGAGCGCTTCGCCGTCCGGCGTGACCTCCATGTGCGTTGGCCCTCCCCCTCCCGCCTTAGCCTGCGCAAGCACCTCGAACCCCTTGCCCGCGTCGAACCGCACCGCGAAGAACAAGTCGTCGACCCAGCCGTTGACGTAGCACAGACCCGTGTGCGTCGGCGAGAGAACGATCCACGACGGCTGTGCGCGGAGTGCGAGCGAGTGCTTGACCGTGAGCGAGGGGGTCGACGAGTCGAACTCGACAAGGTGGATCTGGTCCGTGTGCGAGCCGACGAGGATGCGGTGGATGGGCATATTGCTAGCGTGTGGGAGGGAAAGAGAAGGATGCAATGGGCGTCCTTCGTCGCATTGAAGCCAGGCTGGCGGGTCCGAGCCGACATCCGTCGCGCTCCACGGTCCGCCTGCCCACCGCCTCCTCTTGGATGTCAAAGGTGCATGACATGGTCTGAGAGCTGTGCGAGCGACTGCACGTCCAGCAACAACGGCAGCACGATGCAGAGAAAAGGGAGGCATGCGCAACCCTCGCTTGAGAAGGTCAACCTCGGTCGGGGTGGGAGAGGAGCTGAACCGGTCAGCTGCGTTGCAGGTTCTCGCTAACACGCACGGCGGCGGCGGGAGAGACGCTAACAAGGGAGTAGGGGTATTGAAGGAGCGAAAGGAGGGGGCGGAGGGTGGGTGAAGACTGCGCTCAGAGCGTGTAGTTCTGCAAGCGGCCTCGTTCGTCAGCTCCTTTCTCGTGCTCATGTAAGGCCGGGCACGCACCTTGACCGAAATGTTCGAGATCGAGCCCGCAGAGCCGCCCGAGGTCTTGAGGTTCGTGAAGTCAAAGTCGGAGCAGGAGTCTGCGAGCGGGAGAGGGGAGGAATGCGGTCAGCGAGGCGCGTTCTTCGGGTCTAGAGGATGGAGCAACGCACCCTTGGCGCAGAGGATCTGTAAGACGGGCGAGCGGGCAAAGGGGACGTCAGTCAGGCCGTAGGAGCGCGAGAACTAGCACACGAGCGGGGGAAGGTGACATCGCAGTGCGCCCAGACTCACGTAGACGCGCTTGGCGCCGCTCGCGACCGAGACGTTGTTGTTGTCTCCGGTGAAGTGGATCTGCTTGACAGGGACGCCCGAGGTCGCCTTGCCGGTCGCGCCCTCGTTGGTGTAGTCCTGCGCGGGGTGAGCGGACGTTAGAGGCATCACTGAGAGTTGAAGGGGACGGCACACCTGCTGGATGATGACGCCGTACTTCTTGCAACCAGTGGCCTGTAAAGCGAGGGCAGGGAGCGGTCAATTCCGCTCGGAGAAGCGGCGGAGATCGCGAGCGGGAGTTCAGACGCACGGTGTTGCCGGTGTAATGGACGTTCGTCACGCTCGCGCTGGTCGCGCCGACGTAGGTCTGCGCACGCGAAGTCAGCGAAAAGCGTGGAGGGGGGAACAGCGAAACGTGCGAGCGCACCTTGATGCGGAGGCCGTTGTCGTTGTCGATGATCTTGTTGTTCCTGCGCGACAGCAAGACGAGTGTCAGCTGCATTCCCCCCTGAACGAAGGCTCGCGATGCACTTGATGACCACGTTCTTGACGTTCTTGCCCGTCTTAATCGAGCCGACCGAGATGCCGTGCCCGCCGGTGCAGCTCGAGTTCTGGATGGTGATGCCGTCGCCGTCGTTGATCGCGACGCAGTCCTGTAAATAGGGGAGAACAGCGATGAAAAGCGCGGGGAAGGTGAGCGAGGTAGTCAGGGGTGGAGGAAGAGACGAAGCGCACGTCCTGGTTGTAGACGGTCGCCTGGGTGATGGTCAGGTCCTTTGCCGCCGAGATGTCGAACGCATCGGTGTTGTGGCCGAGCTTCGCGCCAGCACGAACGTCAACGACGATGCTGCGGGGATGTAAGGAGATCAATCCTGCTGCACGGGATGGGCAGGGGATCGTGAGATGGGGCCGCTGATTTGAGGCGGGTAAGGAGAGAGCGTATGGAGCGGATCCGACAGGCAGGGAGGGGGGAGCCACGGAGCGAGAGATAGGGTGGGGTCGAGAGGGTGGAGAAAAGTTGGCTCACTTGCTCATGACCAGCTTGGCGGGGTTCGAGACGGAGAAGCCCTGGACCGGCTGGTTCTGCGATCGCAACAAAGTGAGGTGAGCTATGAGGCACTTCAAGCCGCAAGAGCATGGCTTTCGCAATGCACCCATGCGCAAGACGCGAGAGCAGCGCACCAAGAGAGTGAAGTTGTCGATCACGCCGCTCGCCTTGACCTTGAAGAACTTGGGCTTGGTGACGCCGCCGTTGCCGCCCTTGCCGTCCCAGTAGTACGAGCCCTGACCGTCGAGCTTGTGGCCGCCGCCGTTGAACGTGATCGACTTGCCCTCGATGAGCATAAGCGGGCCCTCCCAGTTCTTCGTGCCGAACTTCAGGTCGCCCTCTGTTCGAGGCGAGCCTGCGTCAGCTTGTATCGCGGGATGAAAGGGGAGGGGAACGCACTGAGGTTGACAACCGCGCCGTCGGCGAGGTCCAGCTCGAAGGTCTTGCCTGCGGGGACGGTGAAGCTCTTGATGTTCACCGTCGCGCACTTGACGGCCGCCGCGACGTCATTGAGCGATGCGATGGTGCCGGTGCAGCGCCTGGCGATACGGCGGTGGATGGGGACGCGCGCGAGCTCGTGCGAGTCGGCGCTGGCGAGCGTCGCGGCGGCAGCGACGGCGAGGGTGACGACGGAGTACTTCATGACGAATGAGCGAGGGTGGAAAAGGAAGGGAGCGGGTTGGCCTGGTCCAGCAGGTGTGAGGGGAGGGAGGAGATGGAGGAGAAGGAGAAGAAGCGAGAGCGGAATTCGAGCCGCCGCTTTATATAGCCGTCGTCGAGCGCTCTGACCTGTGCCTCCGTCGGGCCTGCACCCCGTCCAACGGACTTCGCGTGTAAGAGGAGAACCTCGGGGACGGGGTCGTCGCCGGAGAGGACGGAGCGCAGAGGAGTCTCAAGATGGAAGCGCGGGGCCGCATACGACGAGGTAAAGAGTGATACAGCAGCACGGGCAAACGCTCAGAGCACCCTAGTCTCCGCCGTATGCGAGGAGAGCCTGTCGACGAGGAGAAGCGATGAAGACGAGGTACGCGCAGAGGCGGGGGGCGAGTGACGCGCGACCACCTGCAAAGAATTCGAGCTCTTGCTACAGCTCGTCAGCTATAGCAGCACGGCAGACGAGGTGGAGCGAGTTGAAGAGGTGCTCCGGGGTCAGGTCGAGGTGATGAGGCGGGTTGGCCGACAACAGCTCACTCGAACCGCGCTTCTTCTCGCTAGATCTGATTTGAAACCCGCCATCCGCCGCCATGGACCCCGCGCAAGTGTCGGCGCTCTTTGCGGACGAGCAGATCGCTCACCTCCGTCTCTCGGTCGACGGGGCACACCATCCGCGCGAACCCATACACAGGCTCTACTCAGGTGCGCACGTCTCCCTGTACTCCGAGAAGTCCGCGCTCACCCCGGCCGCGCCGCCCACAGGTCATCGCCGCAAGTCGTGGGTCGTCGAGGACGCGGACGAGTTGGTCGAGTTGAGGGCACGCTCGCGGACCTTCGACGGTGCGTCCTGTTTTGCTAGCTTGGGCGCAGTGGAGGGGGCTGACCTGCCGCGCACACAGGCGCCTACACGCGAACGGCACTCGGTAAGTTTCCCTCGGTCCTGGCGTCTCCCGCTTGTCCCTTGCCCGCCCACACGCTGTTCCTCATACTGACACCTCGACGTGCTGCAGGCAACCTCGGCTACGCGCTCGTCGTCCTCAAGATCTTCACGGCCGAGTTCGCGCGGAGTGAGCCGCTCTTCTTCCTGCGCGTTTTGCCTTACCGCTTGCTCATTCTGCTCTTCCCCTCGTCCCCTACAGTCGGGCTCATCTACGTTATCCTGGCGGTGCTAGTGATGCTCATCGCGCAGCTGCGTCGCAGGCGGAGTGACCACGACTTTGCCGGTGCGTTCTCGCTCCTCTCTCCTTCGCGCCCAGCGCATCACCCTGCGGACTACCAGCTGCCCCTTTCGAGCGCTGTACGATCCCGTACTCCTACACGATCTGCCCTAATAATCACGCTCTTCTCACAGACACTCACCGCCCGAGTGACCCTGCACAAGCCGCCGTCCAAGCGAGCCAGCGCATCTGGGGCCGCGAGTTCCGCACGAGCGGTGACGTCGTTGTACTCCTCGGCGTCGTATGCACGGCGCTCTACGTTGCCATCTTCGTCCTCGTTATGCAGCTCGAGGGCTGAGGGCGAGCGCCGGGAAGGATCAACAGCTCATCGGCTGCCTCTCGCCAGCCCTCACGAGTGCCGGCTACAGGTTCAAATGCCCTCTGAGGACCTACGCTGTGCCCCTCCTCACGCCCGTCGTCTTCAGCAAGATCCGACCCCCGCCTGCACCGCCCCCTACTCCCCCCTCCTCGGACTCTCCGGGCTGCGCCTTCTCCTCCTCTCCCATATTTCGTCGCTCCCTCTCCCTCGTCCCCATCTCTCGCGACTCGTCCGCACGCGCACCAGCCGCACGCACGGCTCCGCGCACCGGCCCGTCCCTCCCACCCGCGTCCGTCCAGGAGCTCCACCTCGCCCAACCCGCCCGCACATCCCGACCCAGCCTCGCCCTTTTCATCGCACTCGCCGCACCATGGTCGCGCCGCCGCACACGCACGCCGTCGCGCCAGAAGCGCTCAGACGGGAGGAGGAGGCGCTGTTGCGCGCGGTCGACGTCTCGCCCGAGGAGAAGCAGGTGCGCCCCCCGCCTCGTGTCTCGCTCGCGCTGCAGTGCTCACGCGATGAGGACATCCTCAGAACGGCTACGATGTCTCGCTCCTCGCCCTCCAGCCGCGGCAAACCCGCGCCCCGCCGCCGACCGACCCGCGCACCTCGCTCTACACGCTCAAGTCCGACACGCAGGAGACGCTCGTGCATCCCATTGGCGTACACGTGCACCCCTCCGACCGTGACCGCGACCCCGACGCCGACACGGACGAGTTCACCCCGCTCGCGCCGTCCTTCTCTCACCCGTCCTCGTCCGCGTCCGCGTCCGCCGCGCCGCGCCCGTCCGGCGACTCCCACCGCTCGTACCTTGCCGCCGTCCCGCCCGTCAGCGCGCCGAACCCGCGCTTCGCGGCGCAGGCGTACCGCGCGCGGGCGGAGGCGAGCGGCAGCGGGGAGGCGGAGAAGGGCGAGGCCGTGCGTCACAGGGGGAGGAGGCGCGCGCTGTGGGAGCGCAAGGGACTGATCATTGGGCTCGTGGTGCTCACCCTCCTCGTGTGCGCCGGCATCGGGATTGGCGTCGGCGTCGGGTGGGGCATGCTCCGCGGCGGGGATGGCGGCAAGGAGGACGCGGCGCCGCCGAGCGCGGCGAGTAGCACGGGGTCGAGCGCGGCCGCGCCTGAAGGAGCGTCGAGCAGCCCCGCTGCTGCCGCTTCCGACGTGTTCACTGCCGCTGCGGTCGCGCCCACGCAGCCGCCCGCGGCCGTCGCGCCCACGGCCAACGCGGCGGCGGCGAGCACGACGAGCTGGGATAACGGGAACTGGGACACGAGCGGCGACGGAGAGTGGGAGGGCCCGGGCGGGCCGGCGCGGGCGAGGCGCGCGAGGGCGTAGCGCAGAGGGGAGATACGGACACTCGCTTGTATCGCTACCTTTCGCTTTTTCGCTTATCCCCGGTTGCGCTGCTGAGAAGAGTGGATACAGCGTGCAAGAGCTACAGCGAGTCAGTCTAGGAAGGACCAGGTCATGTCGAACTGCCCGGCGAGTGTCAGCGCGTGCACTTCGGAGAAGCAAGAACGAGCGGGAACGCACCCAGCCCTCGTCCTCCGTCCCAAGGGACTTGTACGCGCCGTCGCTCAGGTCAACATAGCCGGTGTCCTCGCATGTCGGGCACATCTGCGCTTACCCGGGTCAGCACAAAAGGACGAGCGAAAGCGGAGACGACGCACATCCGCCACCTCCACCTCAATGCTCTTCCCGTTATCTGTCCGCGTGAGCTCGATCATCCTGCCGCAGTTGCTTCCATCGCCGTAGAGCTCGGTCTGCAGCGCGCAGATCATCGCCGACTCCTCGTTGACTTCTCCGCACGCTGTTGCTCTGCTCGTCAGCGCGGGAAGGTGAAGAACAAGCCGAGGGACGCACCCCCCGGGTTCCCCTTCTGAAAGTAGAACGTCGCCTTGCCGGTGTATGTCTCGCCCGAGGCGCTCGCCGTCTTCGTCGCGCCGGCCGCGCTGCCGCCTCCGCTGGAGGTCTTGCTCGGCTTGGAACCGCCGCCGCTCGACCCGCCGCCTTCGCCGTCGTCCCCGCCACCACCACTACCTCCTGTCGCGTGCGGCTGCGAGGAGAAGCCCGGCCCCGTGAAGCCGCCGCTCCCGCCCGTCGGCTCGCCCTCGTTGTCCTCGCTCCCGCCCGCCGCGCCCGTCGCGCTCGACCCGCCGCCGCCTGCACTGCTAGTTTTCGACGCGGCGGTGAATGTGGCGGCTGTATTCTTCGCGGCGGAGGTCTCGGCGGTCGAGGACGAGGAGGACGAGCCCTCCTCGGAGGAGGTGCGGTAGAGGTAGTATCCGAGAAGGACGACGCCGAGTAGGCCGACGCCAATCGCTGTGGACGAACGAGGTCAGCTCAGGGCGGAAAGAGCGAGAGAGGGGTAAGAAGCGGCAGGAGCGCACCGATGTACAGCACCACGCTCTTCGTTGCGTTTCGAGCTGGCGGCGCAGGGCGTCTCTGCGGTGGAAGTCGACGGCGGCGGCGGCGGCGGTCGTCCTCTGACGAGTAGGGCGATTCGGAGCCAGTGTCCGATTCGTAGGAGTCGTACCGACGGCCCTGCGCGAGTGAGGGGGTCAGCTGGCGCGGTGAGAGCAGGGCAGGAAGGGAGGGGCACCTTCTCCAGCGAGCGATACTCCACCGGCGGTCCTCTCTTGCGCCTCTGCCTGCCGCGC
This sequence comes from Rhodotorula kratochvilovae, assembly GCA_019926025.1. Taxonomy (NCBI): domain Eukaryota; kingdom Fungi; phylum Basidiomycota; class Microbotryomycetes; order Sporidiobolales; family Sporidiobolaceae; genus Rhodotorula; species Rhodotorula kratochvilovae. Next base: position 420,855 of record JAHSUG010000012.1, read on the forward strand.
GACGAGCGCTGCGATTGAGATGAAGCACCGCTCGTCTCGGCTGCAAAGTCGCTGGACGAGGAAGACGCGGATGAGTGCGCGAGGTGCCCGTCCGCACGTTCCTGTGGGTGCCTCGAGCGCACCATGCGGGATCACAGTGAGCAGAAAGAGCGATGAAGCGCAGGAGGCGGAGCCGAGAAACGAAGGAGAGGAGAGCACAGCCTGCGCCGGCAGGTCCGCGGACGGGTGATCGCGACGCAGAAGTCCTTTGAGCGTGCGCGCTGCTACCTTGCGCGCATATGTAGCTCCAAAACGTTTGAGAGGGAGTTCCGCAGGCGTGCAAGCGAGAGAGATGGGGTCGAGCAGCGATGAGGAAGAGAAGGAGCGAGAGCGGCGCGGGGCGAGCTCTGCGCCCGACATGTCTGTGTACGGAGTTGACTGAGCTCGTGAAGCGCGTGACAAGCCACGTTGCCCCGGAAGAGCGAGTGGGAAGAGCAGGAGCGGCGCGTCGCCTCTCTCGCGTCGACGTCGTCCTCGCGATGGCGGCTCCTGAGCTGGTGGACGTGCCGACGCCTGTGCCGGGCATACGCATCTGCTACGACTTCATCACCGAGCAGGAAGAGGCGTATCTTCTCGAGGTGCGCTCTCTCTCGCTCACTGCACCGCCTCGCGCTGATGAAGCTGACCCCGCTCTCCCACCTCCTCTGCTGCCTCGCTGACACACGCGAGCAGAAGATCGACGCTGCAGGAGGCGGGCCAGCCGCAGCGAGTGCGACCAGCGGGGAGGGCCTGCCGGGAGACGGCGCAGGAGGGGAGGGCGCACCTGCGCACGCAGCAGCGGCGGGGAAGAAGAGCTGGGGCTGGAAGGAGCTCAATGGCAGGAGGTACGTACGGGTACAGCTCACATACTCATCGAGGCGGGGGCGGACGAGCGGCACAGCTCGTCTGGCTCCTTTCCGCTGACCACGCCGTACAGTTGCTGACCTCCGCTCTTACACCCGCAGGTCGATGTATTGGGGTGCGCTCTCCATCGAGCCGTCGAGGTGACGTTGCTGATGCGCTAGGACCCCGCAGGCGGCACCGTCCTTCCCTCGGGCTCGCTCATCCCCTCCCCGTTTCCGGCCTTCATGGACAACGCATGGCCGAACGTCCTCGACCGCATCGCACAGCTCGGCGTGTACGACGAGTACTCCGGCAGTAAGGGCAAGGGCAAGGAGCGCGGGCCGAACCACGTACGTCGAGCGAGGAGGGCGTGTTCAGCAGGCGCTCGCCGCGCGACGGTGCTGACCTTCGTGATCCGCCCCCTCGTTTACAGTGCCTCGTTAACGAGTTCGTCCTGCGACAATCACTGCTCTCGATGGCGCGCCGGCTGACCCGTCAACTCCTGCCCACGCCTCCTTCCCCTCTCCGCCTCGCCAATTCCCCGTTCCCGCAGGTACCTCCCTGGCCAGGGCATCATGCCGCACACCGACGGGCCGGCTTACCACCCCCTGACTTCGACCCTCTCCCTGGGCTCGCACACAATCCTCTGCCTGCGCTCGCCGCCCTCGCACCTCACGCCCGACTCGCCCGCCTTCGAGGTAGAGAAGGTCGACATCCTCCTTCCGCCGCGCTCGCTCGTCCTCCTCAGCGGCGAGCTCTACTCCACCTGGCTGCACGGGATCCAGCCCCTCGCGGGGGACTCGCTGCCCTCGCTCTCGGGGTGCGCGAACTGGGCGGGGTGGTGGGAGTTCCAGCTTGCGGCCGCGGTGGATGAGAGCGCGAGGCAGGAGGTGAAGAAGGCGAGGGAGATGGTCGAGGCGGGCAAGGGATGGGAGCGAGGCAAGAGGGTCAGCTTGACGTGCAGGCGGCCGAGGGGGAAGGTCCGCAGCGGGATCCTCGGGTTGAGGTAGCGGGCGGCGGGGGGCGTGCACTTAAGAGGTGCTGTACATGCCCGTCCTCGAGAGCTGGCGCGGTCGGAAAAAGCGAAAGACTGGGTCGGAGCGCCCGTTCTCCTCTTACGAGTCTTCAGCTCCTCCTCCTCGTCCCCTCACGCATCACGCACGGCCTCGGTTACGGGAAAGCGAGTACGTATGACAGCAACACGCAAAGCAAAGCGCACAGCGGAAAGCAGCTCAAGCATCTTCCCCTCCGCCGCACCCGCGCCTCACGCGAAGCCCGCCCCCGGCCCCGCCCACGACCCCGTCGCGACCGGCGCCTCCTCCTGCATCATCTTCGTCCTGCTCCTGCGCGAGCGCCGCCCTCCCCGCTGCCGCCAGCCCCGCCAGCGCAGCGGGCTCCTCGTCCGGGTTAGCGGAGTGGACGACGGGTCCCACGCCGGACGGGCCTGCCGCTGCGGCCGCGGCCTGCTCCTGGTCCTGCAGACGGTGCGGGAGGAGGCACCGCTGGAGGTGGAGGAACGCCTCGGGGGCGAGGATGCAGCGCGCGAGGTCGTCCTGCCCACAAGCCTCTCGTCAGTGCGGCTCCGAGAGGAAGATGCAGGGGGCAGAGGAGCGCACCTCGTCCTCCGTCGCATCGTCGACCTTCTTGAGGTCGATCTGCGCGCGGTCCTTCTGCTGCACGAGGCGCGACTCCTTCGTCGCGTCGACGTCGGTGTCGGCGAGGAAGAGGGACGTGTTCTGGCGCTGTGGACAGGAAATAGGTAGCGTCAGTATCGGCTAGGGAAAACGAGGGGAAGTACGCACCGCGCGCAGGTTGGCAACGCGCCGGTCGACCGTGTCGGTCACGGCGTACTGGAAGACCATGCTGCGGGCAAGGCGGATCAGCGATGTGAAGCAGAGGCCGAGAAGCGGGAGAACGGACGCACGTCTGCTTCGTCTGCGTAATGCGGTGCACGCGCGCGACGGCCTGCAGCTCGAGCGAGGGGTGGAGGAGCGGCTCGACGAGGAAGACCTGCGAGAGCGCAGGCGGGTCAGCGGGGACAAGGTGCAGGAGCACGGGAATGTACGCACGTAGCGCGCAACGGTGAGGTTGAGCCCAGCGGATTGCGAGCGCGTGTGCTGCGCGTGCGACGAATGGTCAGCCCGCTAAGCGAAACTGAGGGGCGAGGCGGACGCACGAGGAAGAACGCGGCGATGTCGGGGTCGTCCTGGAAGCGCTTGACGACGCCCTCCTTCTTGCCCTTGCCGTTCGCGCCCTCGAGGCGAACGAACCCGATCCCATTGCGCTTGAAGGCCTCCATGATAAGGTCGAGCGCCTCCTGCCACGCCGAGAAGATGACGATCTTGGCGTCGGGGTCGCGGCTGTGCAGCACGAACTGTGTCAGCGAGAAGCGGCGAGGGGAAGGGGGAAAGCAGGACGCACCGGCGGAGGTACTTGACGTGCTTGGTGATGAAGTCCGACTTGCTCGACAACGGCGCCGCCGTCTGGATCTCGAGGATCTTCTGCATGCTCACGTCGTCGATCTCGGAGAGCTTGCGCGGCTCCTCCTCGAAGTCGTGCAGCACGCCGTGCGCGTCGAGGTAGTGCTCGGGCTGGTCGCGCGCCGGCGCGTCCGCGTCGGGCGAGCCCTTCTTGCGGTACTGGGGGCGGGCGCGGTCGTCAGCAGGAACGCCGACGCGGAACAGCGGAGAGCAACGCACCGAGACGGTCTGATAGCTGCCGGCGGGGAGCGCCTGCTTGCACAGCGCGCAGCTGCGCTTGACCGAGCTCCATGCGCGGAAGCATTTTGCGCACGTGAGGTGCCCGCAGTTGGTGAGGACGCCCTTCTCGAACGTGTCGGCGCAGATCGGGCACGTCGTTTCCTCCTCGTCGTCGCGCTCGTCGGGCGAGTTAAGGTTCTCGAGGTAGCGCCGGCGCGACTGCTTCGAGTCGATGCTCGCCTTCTGGTCGACTGCGAGCGCGATATGTGGTGAGCAAGGTCGCAGACATGGGGAACGAGCGCGACGCACGCTCTTCCTGCCGGAGCTCCTCCATCTCGATGAGGAGACCGCGCCAGTTCTTGCTGCCCATGTCGGGGTCGGCGACGTCGTCCGAGATCTGCTGCAGGTTGGCAAAGTAGGTGAGGCGGACTGCGTATGACAAGGGTGTCAGCGGAGTACCAACGAAGCCACGGGAGAGAGCGCACCGTTGAAGGCCTTGGTGAGGTCGGAGAGCTCGGCGCGGAGGCGGTCCCCGACCTTCTCGAGTGTCCCGAGCTACGAGGGGCAAAGTATCAGGACGAGCGAGAACACCCTCGGAACGGAGGGTACGCACGTTCTGAGCGATGCGGTTGCGCTCGCGGTCGAGGATGGCGATCTCGTGCTGGGTGTGCGAGCGCTCGGCGGCCTCTTTGAGCTGCTTGATGAGCTGCCGCAGGGGGATAACCTCGGCGAACTCGTTGTCCTCGCCCTTCGCCTCGAGGCGCTCGACGAGGAGCTCGTAGCGGAGGACCTCGGCGGGCGAGTGGCCCGACTCGATCGTCGGCGCGAGGAAGTCCTTGTAGCTGTTGTGCTTCGCCGTGCGCTTGGCCTGGTGGCGGGTCTGCGGGCGAGAAACGCGTGAGCACTGCGCCAGGCTTCGCGAAGAGCCCGACGACGCACCTTCTTGCCGGGCGACTTCTTCTGCTTCTTCGGCTTGGCCTTGCCCTTGCCCTTCTTGTCGCCTGCATCGAACTCCTCGTCGTCCTCATCCACCTCCTCGTCCTCCTCCTCGTCCTCCTGCGCCTTGCGCTTCTTCCCGCGCACCCACCTGTCCGCCGGCCCGCCAACCGCGCCCATGATTTCCTGAATCATCGCCTCGTCGAGGTCCTCGATCGGCGCGTCTTCCTCGACGCCGCCGGGGGGCGGCGCGCCGGGCTCGGGTAGGATCTCCTGCTCGAAGAGGTAGTGCTCCGCCTCGGCCTTGAGCTGGTCCGCGAGCGCCGAGCGGACGCCTGTGATCCCGTAACTCCACTCGCCGACAAGGACCGTGTAGGCCCTTCCGAGTCGAGAGGGGTCAGCTGCGACGGGGCGGGACCCACGGGAGGCACGCACTCGAGGTAGACGTCCAGCTTCTCCTGCAGCGCAGCGCGCTCCTCGTACTCCTCGCCGGTGGCGTTGTCGCCTGCGGGCGGAAGGCAAAGTTAGCGCGGAGTGCGAGGAGGATCTTGACGAGCGGACCCACCGGCGATGGAGACGCGGGTCAGCATCATTCGGATGATCATCTCGCGGTACTGGTAAATGAGCTCGGCATAGCCATTCAGGATGTCGCTCGTGGTCGCCGCGTCCTCGAACGTCTGGATCGCGCGGAGGCCCTTGCCGTGCTTGTTAAATCCGGTCTCCATCTCGCGGACGTCGAGCGCGCCGTCCGTGTCGCGCGCGGCGAGCTGCTCCTGCAGCACGACCTGCGCGCGCTCGACTACGTTCTCGTATGGCTGGAGGAGCGTCTGCCGGAGCGCCTCGGCCTGCGCGTAGAACTCAGTCTCCTCCTCCCCAAGACCCAGGCTGTCACGCGCCAACGTCAGTGCTCAGCCGAGAAGAGCAAGGAGAGAGGACGCACGAGAAGGCAGCGTTGCCGGAGAAAAACATCGCGGCGTGCTTGACGAAGAGGAGGTCGCGAAGGCGGTTGCGAAGCGCGCCAATCCGGCTCGACAGCGTGCGCTCCTTCTCGCTCATGACCTCGTCGGCGCTTGCGCCGTCGGTGCTGCGGAAGCCGAGCTCCAGCGCACCGGCGAGGCCCTCGTCTGACGGGCTGTTCGACGAGGCGCGGCTGCATGGCACGAGGGGGTCAGCTCCGCCGTCAGGGACAGGCGCGCAGGCGTCCGCACCCGTCGTCCTTCTTCCGCGCCTTCCAGACGTCGTGGATTTCTTTCGTCACCTCGTCGATGATGGGGTCGACCTCGTCCACGGCGCTCTCGAGCAGCTTGAGCGCCGGCTCAAAGCGGTCCTCGACGTCCTCGTCCCAGCACGCATACTGTGCGCGCCGCACCCTCGCAGCGAGCATCGCGCGCTGCGCGCCCTGGATGTCCGCGACGGCCTTTTCGCGCATGGCTTGGTACACCTCCTCGACGGTGCGGACGACCCGACCGAGTGCGAGCGCGCCGCGGTTGCCCGTCCCGATCTGCGGATGCGTGCACAGCTGCCGGAGCATCGTCAGCGCGCGGAGCATCTCGGGCTTGTCCGCCGCCCACGCCTGCGCCGCGTTCGCGACTTGCGGCGTGCCGTCTGGGGCGAGTCCGAGCGCCGAGAGCGCGTCGGCGTAGCGTTGGTCGTAATAGAAACGCTCGACGGCGGTGAACTCGATCGGGACCATGAAGCGGCTCTGCGGGGGGAGGAAGAGCTCGTGCTGGACCTGCGACTTGAGCGTCCGCTCGCCGATCTCGCTCCACACTGTGCGCACTCCTGCGTAAGTCCGCGCACCCCTGCAGTGAGAAGAGAGAGGGCACGCACGGCGCTTGAAGCTCGGCGTCTCCTCGAGGAGGCGCTGCAAGCTCGCGCGGCCGGACGCGATCGGCTCGACGCGGAGGAACGTAAGCAGCGGGCGGAGATCGGTAATCCTGTCGCGCAGCGGCGTGCTCGTCACGGCCCAGCTGAACCGGCGCGAGATGAGGCTCGCCGTCTCGCTCGTCGGGCCAACCGCGTCGCCGACCCTGCGCGTGAGTACAGACAGTCAGCATAGCCGGCGGAAAGAACTGAAGGGGACGCACATCTGCGCCTCGTCCATGAGCACGCGGAGGAAGTCGAGCTCGACAAGCATGCTGCGGCGGTAGCGGATCTCGCGCTTGTTCCTCAATCCGCGCTGAGCGGGCTTGCGCGCAAACGCGACCTCCTTGCGGAGGACGTCAAACGTCGTGAGGACGACGTCGAAGCGCTTGGCGAGGTACTGCGCCGTGTGCGCGTCCTTAAGCCCCTTGACGCCCTCGTACCGCAGGACGCGGAGCCCGGGCGCGAGGCGCGTGATCTCGGACGCCCATTGCCCGACGATGGCGGTCGGCGCGATGATGAGCGTCAAGCCCGACGGCTGCACCTCGCTGTCGGTGACGGGGTTGAAGTACGCCGGGAGCTTGCGGCGGTTCTTGTCGCCGTCTGCACACGGGAGTGGCCGTCAGCGTCGCTTCCCGTAGCGGAAGAGGGGAAGAGACGCACGGATGAGGATGAGGCTCAGCGCCTCGACCGTTTTCCCGAGCCCGACCTCCTCCGCTAGGAGGCCGTGGCCCTCCTGCCCACCAACGACCGTCTTGCTCGCGCGCGTCCCCTCCTCGCCCTCGCCCTCCTCCTCGCTCTTGAGCGGCGTCATCGCCCCGCTTGCGCCCATGAGCTCAAGCGGGTCCTCCTCGGTCAGCGTCAAACTCGTCCGATTGAGCCACAGCGCGCGCTCCTCGCCATCGGGGTGCCCCTCGCGCGGCAGCACGCGGAGGACGACCTCCTCCCAAAGCGGGCCGCGGCGGAGCGCCGCAAGCGCGGGGGCGTCGAGGTCCGCGAGGACGGGCGGGGTAGGCGGCGTGCGCGACCCGTCTGAGTCGGAGTCGGCGGGGAGGGGCGCGCCCGACGCGAGAGGCAGGACGTCCCCCTCGTGAGCGGTCGGCTCGTCCCCGTCGAGGGCCTCGTCCTCGTGCATGACCGCGTCCTCGCCCTCCTCGCCCTCCTCCTCCTCCGCCGCCGCGCGCCCCTTCCCCCTCCCGTCCCCACCCTCGCGCGGGAGCACCCGCTTCCCCTCCCTCCCCAGCATCCAGCGCACCGTCCGCGCTTGGAACGGCATCAGGCTGACAGCGAGCCCCGGCGGGTAGAGCATCTCGTCCTCGGGCCCTTCTGCGTACGCCTCGCCCGCCGCTGCTAGGTCCTCCGGCGTGGGGGACACCGCCCGCCCCTTGCCCTTTGCCTCGCGCCTCTCGCGCGCCGCGCGCGCCTCGTCGCTCTCCGCCTGTGCCGGCGAGGGCGCCTCGGCGTGCGGCAGGGGCAGCCCTTGCACGGTGCGCGGCGCGCGCCCAAGGCACGCGAAGAAGTAGTCGATCGTTGCCTCGCGGGGTGCGTCCGGCGCGGGCGGGGCGGCGGAGGGGAGGAGGAAGTCGAGGAGGATACGGCGCGCGCGGGAGTAGGACGCGGGGAGGAAGAGCGCGGGCTTGAGCGATGCTGTGAGATGCAGGTGCAGCTGGACGCTGGCGGGGGACGGGGAGATGGAGAGCGAGGCGGAGACGCGGACGCCCTCGGCGTCGAGGTCGGAGAAGAGCGCGAGGGCGTCAACGAGCCCGCCCGCGCCGGTGGGGACGACGGCGCGCGGCGCAGGCTGCGGCGCGCGCTTCGCTGCCGAACGGCGCTTGAACGGCTTGCCGCTCTTGGTGAGCGGCGCGGGGGCGATCCAGCTCACGTACGACGCGGCGGCGAAGCATGCGGGGTCGAGCGGGTCGAGCTCGACGAGCGCGGCGCTGGTCGAGGCGTGCCGGAGGTACAAGCGGTGCGGGACCTTGCTGTTCTCGCGCGCGGCCTGGAAGACGACATCGGCGAGCTTGATAGGGTGTTGCACGTTCGCAGGGGCGGCGGAGAGCGCAGCGGCGAGTGTGCCCTCAGCGTTGGGCGGGGAGAAGGTGAGTTCGAGGTCGAGGACGGGGAGCGCGGACGAAGGCTTCTTGAACTGCTTCTTCGGAGCGGGTGCGCCGTTCGCACCGTTGAGCTCGGCGGGGGCAGCGCGCTTCTGCCCGATCGCGATAACCTCGAGCTCATCGTCCCCACTGGGTGCATCGCCTCCTCCATTGCCGGCCTCCTTGATGAGCGCGACAACCGCATCCTGGAAGACGTGCTGCGGGAATGCGACGAGGCGTGTCAGCAGTGCCACCCTGGATCGGGCTTGCGCGCGCGAGCGAGCGAGGATGATCCGGGGAGCATCCGAGGGTGGAGCAGCAGGAGGCGCGGCGTCCCTGAGGTTGGGGGACAGCCGCGCGCGCCTCGCAGCATGCTGGATAGGCTCCTTCTGGCCGTGCGTGCGCCGCCCTGCGCCTCCCACGCGTTTGTCCACACTGTGGCCCGCCCCCACCTCGCACGGCGATGACAGCTCGCGGAGACTCACGACGACCTCGTTGGCGACGCCGGGCACGCCGGTGAGCCTAACGACGGGCTTGGCGATAACCTCGAGCTCCGAGTCGGACGAGTCGTCGGCGGGGGGAGCGGCGACGGCGCGTGCGGCTGACGGGGAGGGGTTGCGCTGCTGCTGGGCGGGGCGCGCCATGGCGGCGGGGGTGGCACGCGCTGAGCTGGCTGCTCTGCGCCCTGGTCTGCGCAGGAAGCGGGGAGCGCGGTGGAGCGTTGGAGCGAGAGAGGTTGACTTCCCGCGACGAGCACAAGTTGACATCCGCTGAACGCAGCAGGGAGGCTGACAGGGGCGTTGTACTGCCAGAGAGCACTCGTTGGGATGGCTCCTTCGCACACACACGCGAGGACACGGGCGACCCCCTCCCCCCGCTCAAATCCGCGGAACAGCCCGCTCACCCTCGTGGCCCGCTTTTTGTGCGGACTTTGTGAGTACAGATGTCCTTTCTAGCCCTCTTCAAAAGCGCTTGACACCCGAGAGTGCACCTCCTGACGAGTGACTGTCATCTCCCCGCTCTTCCCGAACTCGCGCTCGTTCGACTCGTCCCTCACCCGCCTCGCCTCGTTCGCCATGCCCAACGTGCCCCCCCCGGCGCCCTTCCCCATCCTTACCTCGGTCCCCGCCCTCCGCGCCTGGCGCGCCCGCATCGCCCAGAAGGGCGAGAGCGTCGGATTCGTCCCGACCATGGGCGCCCTCCATGAGGGACATCTGAGCCTCGGTGCGTGGTCGCGTGTCCTTCTCGGGACTTTCTGTGGGCGCACAGGCGGGTACGAGTCCTGGCGCGGGCAGGGCGAATGCCGGACATGGGGCTCAACCCGGGAGCGGAGGGACTGGTGAACAGCGACGACGGGCTGGGACAGGCGAGGAGGGCGCACGTGGGACGGGAGACACTCGGCGGACGCCGCATTGCAACCACCCACCCGCGCGAGGTCGACGCCGGACCTCCCGCTCGCACGCTGAACGCCCCGCTGACCCGGCTCTCTCCCGCACACGCGCAGTCAAGGCCTCTCTCGCCGCCAACGACCACACGATCGTCTCGATCTTCGTCAACCCGGCACAGTTCGCGCCCACCGAGGACCTGGCAACCTACCCCCGCACGCTCTCCTCGGACCTCGCCGCGCTGTCCTCCCTCCCCGGCGCGGGCGTCAGCGCGCTGTTCCTTCCGCCGGTCGAGGCGCTCTACCCGAGCGGGATCACGACCGACGTGAGTGCGCAGCGCGGCGCGTTTGTCGAGGTCAAGGGCCTGCAGGAGGTTATGGAGGGCGCGAGCAGGCCGGGGTTCTTCCGCGGTGTGGCGACCGTCGTCCTTAAGCTGTTCAACCTCGTCCAGGTGCGTCACGGCTATGGTCCCCTGTGCGAGGCTGACCACACTCCGCCGCGGTGCAGCCCACACGCGCCTACTTTGGCCAGAAAGACATCCAGCAAGCGCTCCTCCTCCGCCGGCTCCTCCTGGACCTGCACGTCCCCGCCCCCCTCTTCCACAACCTCGTCATCCTCCCCACCTTCCGCGACGAGCAGTCGCACCTCGCCCTCTCGAGCCGGAACGCGTACCTCGCGCCCGAAGAGCGCAAGTGGGCGACCGTCCTCGTCGATGCGCTCGACGCCGCCCGCGCGGTGTGGGACGCGCAGCGCGCGAGCGGGAGCGGCGCCGTCCAAGTGGCCGACGTCCTCTCTGCGGCTTCGGCGCACGTGTCGCGCGTGGCGCAGGCCGCAGCAGAGGAGGGCGCCGGCGTGGCGATCAACCCGCTTTACTTCGCGCTGAACGACCCCGCCGAGCTGCACGACCTCTCTGGGCAGGTGGAGAAGGGTCAGGGGGCGGTGCTCAGCGGCGCAGTCATGCTGGGCAAGACGCGGCTGATAGACAACCTCGTGTTCGATTACGAGCTCAATCCGCCCGCGCCGTCTTGCGGGGCGGAGGAATAGACGGGTTCTATAGCGTCTATGGCTCTACAGGGCGAGAGAACGGTGCAGCGTGGTGCGCTCGTGTTGGTGCGCGAGGGGAGGCGAGCGACCACCGCGGCGTTGGCGCGTCGCGCAGGGCATTTGTGAAGGGTCCCGGCGCGTCGACCGCGTTCCCTCAACGCTGGGACGGCAATGCGCGTAAGCCTTCGCGCTCGGATGCAGCATGAACGGGAGGAATGCGAGACTTCGCACCTGGTCCTCGCCCTCCTCGGCTCCTCCTGGTCTCCTCGCGCCCGCTCAGCCCTCCTGCATCCCCACCCCCTCCCCTCGAGCCTGGCCCGCCTCGCGCGCCTGCGTCTTCACCCCCCTCACCCACCCCTTGTACCCCGCCGCACCCCTCCCCGCTGTGCCCGCGAGCCGCGCGAGATCGCCCGCGTCCTTCAGCACAGACAGGCGGTACCCTGGCAGGGGACAGCGGGAGCGCGGTGAGGAGGTCGTGCGTGGCGCTGCATGCGCTCTGCGGGTCAGCGGGTGCAGGCGGGGAGAAGGGGAGGGCACAACGCACCCGGCGGGGAAGCGGATCACCACCTCGCTCGCTCCCTCTGCACCGCTTGCGCCGGAAGGATTCTGCGCCGGCTCGACGAGCACGACGTCGACCTCGCTGAGGCCGACCGGGCCGCCCATGGTCCCGAACCACTCGCCCGTGGTGCGCGCGAAGAAGCCGACGAGGGTGGGGACGTCGATGGGGTCGGTGGACGGTGAGAGGGGTGTGCTGCGGGCAGAGGAGCGGGTCAGCGTGCGAGGGGCGGGAGAAAGAGGGAGGGACGCACAGGAGGAGGCGGGCGTAGTGGTACCGCGCGCGGGTGTGCAGGGGCGCGTGCGAGATAGCCATGTGGGGCTGCTGGGTCACTCTAGCGTGCGAGCGAGGCGGAACAAGCGAGAGCGGGTGAAGGGCGGGAGGGGAAACGCGAGGAGGACTGATGAAGTTGGTTGGACCTCGACACGACGCTCTCACGGCTGGGTTGAGCTGCTGCATACTCGGGGTGCTTGAGTGCGTCTGTATCGAGGGCCTGGACGAGCAGGACCGCGCGCCACGTCGTCCTGACCTCGCTTGCCTCGTCCCCCGGGATGGCCGCTTCGCTGAACGACGTCCAGTGGCCGGCAGACCTCCTTGAGGTACTTGACAAGCTCGAGCAGACACAGGCCGGTGCGCTGTCTTTCCCTGCGCCTTCTCTGACTCGCTGACCGCTCCCCTCCCGCAGACCTCGCCGACTGCGGGTCGGCGGTCGTCGCCCTCCTCTTGCGGCTCTTCGCCCTCCTCCGCGCGCCCTCGCCGCACACTCTCACCCAAGCAGTACACCTCGCGGCACACCTCCTCCGCCTCGCAGACGAGAAGCTCAACTCGTACCCCTACAAGGACGTCCCGCTCTGCTTCCGCCGCCTCTACACCGACGCCGCGCTCCTCGGCGCCCTCGCGCGCCTGTGCGCCGCACCGACGGTGGACGAGTGTAGGCTCGCGGTGCACGACTGCGACATGGCGCTCGTCATCGCTGGCGCGCCCGGGCCCGAACGGGAGGAGCTCGCGCTCGCGCTCATCCGGCGCGCACAAGCAGGGCTCGCACCTTCACCGCCCGATGATGCAGTCGCCGAGCGCCCCGCGAAGCGCGCGCGCGTAGCATCGCCACCCCCTGCGCCTGCCCGCTCACCGCCATACATCCACCGCGCGCTGCCCATGCGCGCCGCGCTCCCGTCGTTCGTCCCCGCGGGCCTTGCCGCGCCATTCGTCGTCCGCGGCGCGCTCGCCGACTGCGATGCCGTCGCGCGGTGGCGCTCGCTGAGCTACCTGCGCGGGGTGGCCGGGCTGGCGCGGGTCGTCCCCGTTGAGGTGGGCGGGGACTATACCGCCGAAGGGTGGGGGCAGCGGATGATGGACTTCGGGACGTTCCTCAATGCGCTCGAGCAGCGCGAGGGCGACGATAGCGGGAGGGAGACGCTCTACCTCGCGCAGCACGCCCTCTTCGCCCAGTTCCCCGCCCTGAGGGCGGACCTCCCCCTTCCGGACCTGGTCTACTCCGGGCCGTCGCACGGCGCAGATGGAGGGGAGTACGCCCCGCCGGGAGGGGAGGACGGGCTCGTGCTCAACGCGTGGCTCGGACCGGGCGGGACGAAGAGCGCGGCGCATACGGATCCGTGGTGGAACTGCTACGGTGCGTTGCTTGCACTCTCCGTCCCTCGCGGTGTGGGCGGTACTGACGCTCGAGGGTGAGCGTAGTCCAGGTCGTCGGCAGCAAGTGGGTCTGGGTCGCCCCGCCCGACTGCGGGCCGGCGATGGCGGCATTTGGCGCGGCGCAGGCGTCCAACGCGTCCAACGCCGCGTCCTCACGCTCCGAGGGTAGCGTTGGCGCTGAGGAGGCAGGCGATGACGCGCCTTCGCTTGAGGATGCGGAGGAGGGCGACGACGACGACGACAAGGCGCAGGCAACGGAGCTCATGACCAACACCTCAACACTAGACGTGTCCATCCCGCCCCTGTGCCCGCCCTCGTCGTCTCCCTTCGTCTCCAACGTCGTCTGCATCGCCTCCACCGACACACGCGCCCGACGCCGCCGCCGCCGCCGATGCCGCCGCAGCGCAGGACCCTCACTACCCGCCCACGTTCCTCTCCACCGTCGCGCCGCGCGTTCCAGGCCGTCCTCGAGCCAGGAGACGTCCTCGTCCTCCCGCCGCGGTGCGTCCCCTCCTCTCCCTCAGCAGGCGGAATGAAGTATGCTGATGAGCAGGGAGAGGACACAGGTGGTGGCACAGCTTGGTCGCGCTCGAGAGGAGCTTCAGCGTCTCGGTGTGGTTCTGAACGCGTGCCGGATGCTGGGGTGGGTATAGAAGCACCGAGGTGAAGGAGCGTTGAACAGGCGAGGGCAGGATAGGAGGACGGAGGGAGGAGGGAAGGTCCGCTCTGGAAGATCCCGCGCGCGTTTGATCGCATGTGAGTCGCGTGTATCATCGTCAGTAGAGTGTCAACAAGCATCCCGCAAGCCCATCCAGTTCGACGGTTGACATCGTCCTGTCCTCGCTCGCCTCTCTGCCCGTTCCGCCGCTCTCCTTCGTCCCTCTTATCGCTCGACGCGTTCCCGCCCGTGCAGCTCTCCCACACTTTCTCCTGCTCCACAGCTCGTACAGCGCCCCTCGTCCCAACCACCCGCGCCACCCGCCTCTCCTCGTCCCGCCGCCGCTCCCTCCTCCCCGCTCCAGCTAGTCAGCGAGATGGCGACCTCGTTTGCGGCGCTCCAGCTCACGCGCCAGCTTAACCGTGCGTCCCCCCTCTCTCCCCCTTCTCGCGCAGGGGTGATCCCCCCTCCTCGTCTCATCGCCTCGCGGGGCCCGACCGCCCTCCCTCGCTCGGCGCGGGCGCTGTGTCTGCTAAACGGGAAGGGATGGAGCTCACAAGCGGGACGCCGCGCGCGCAGAGCTCCGCAAGCACCCCGTCGAGGGCTTCTCGGCGGGTCTGGTCGACGACGACAATGTGTTCGAGTGGGAGATCACCATCTTTGGGTGCGTCCAGTTGCCCCTGTCCACTGTCCAGTGCCGCGGAGGCGATTGAGGCCGGCGGGCGCGAGACGAGGGTTGCGGCGCTCCCCCTCGTGCGGGTGGTCTCGACGAACGTCGCTCGTCTCGCTGCTCTCAACCGAGCGAGACAGGGCAACACTCATTGACCCGCTGCACGCACCCGCAGCCCGCCCGACACGCTCTATGAGGGCGGCTTCTTCCGCGCGCTGCTCTCCTTCCCGCCCGACTTCCCGCTCCGCCCGCCCAAGATGCGCTTCTTGACCGAGATGTGGCACCCGAACAGTGCGCCTCTTCCTCCCTCTCTCCAGGAAAAGGGAGTGCTGACCAACGTGGGGGCACAGTCTACAAGAACGGCGAGCTGTGCATCTCGATCCTGCATGAGCCGGGCGTCGACCAGTACGGCTACGAGGACGCGAGCGAGCGCTGGCTGCCGGTGCACACCGTCGAGTCGATCGTGCGTCCACTCTTCACTCCGCGTGCGGGCAAACGCTTGGCGCGCTGCAGTCCCATGTGGCTGCTCACGCGCCTGGCTAGCATGCTTCAGGTTCGTGGCTGACAGTCTCAACGCGCCCCTCCTGCAGCTCATCTCGGTTATCTCGCTGCTGTCGCAAGAGACGCCCGACATCAACTCGCCCGCGAACGTCGACGCCGCGGTGCGTCCCCTCTCCTTTTGTTGCGGGCCGCTCCCTTTGTCGAACAAATCGCTGATCTGGCCATACGTGCGCAGAAGGAGGTGCGCGAGGACCCGGCGGGGTACCGCAAGAAGGTGCGGCGGCTGGTGCGCCGCTCGGCCGAGGAGTGCTTCTAAGCCGCCTCGCCACCCGCACCCGCACCCGCACCCGCTTCTTCCCTCGCCTCGCCTCGGTTTGCCATGGTTTGCCTACCCTCGTTGTGCTTGTAGCTACCCCTTCCTCCCCTTTTGCCGGTGGCCCACCTCGCGGTCTGACGGACGCGCGCTGGATGGCCACCCCTCTCCTCCCGTCGCATGTTATGCTCCTCCCTGCCCCTGCCTCCTCGTCTAGCTTTACCTGCATGACGCTTGCCTCTGACTCGTCGTGTTCTCGAGGATGGGGATGCGCTGGAAGGCGCGGTTGCGAGGGTTGCGCTGGTACGCCTCGTCGGGCAAGTCTGGCCAGAGCGAGGATGCCCAAGATGGCAGCTTCTCGTCGCGGTTGAGTGCGTCGAGTTGCGGTGCAGGCTGTCCACCCTCGCCTCGTCGAGAGCATGCCACACAGGAAGCTCGAGAGGGACTCTGCGCCTTGCCGCTTCGACCGCCCCGCTCGCTCGGGACGGAGGCGCTGCTCTCGCTCGCCCTCTTCACGCGCATCTCGCTCAGCGTCCAGCTACGCCTTCCACCCCGCGCAGAGGCACTGCTAGCACTCCCAGGTCGCGCCTGCGCTGCCCCCACGCCCCGCGATCGCGCGCACGACGCCGACGCGTCCTCATCGCTTGGACCCGGTCGAGCCCTTCCCACGCTGCTTACAGCGCGCCAGGTGTGCTGCGTTCGCTTCCAAGCCCCTTTCAACTGCCACGTGTGCTCATCAACCCGCGCGCACGCAGCCACCACCCTCTCCGCCCCTCCCCTCCGCACCTCCCCCTCCCCACCTCGCCGCCCTCATGGTGAAAGGCACCCTCACGCGCGACCCCGCCACAGGGATGCGTTTCGCCTCCGCGCCGGAGCAGACGACCCTCCGCGCGCAAGCGCCGCACCCCTCTGCGAGCGCGGGGAGGGTCGAGGCGCGGTTCGCGGCCGGGGTGAGGAGGATGAGCGGGCGGAAGAGGAGCGGCGCGAATGTCGCGGTTGCCGCATCGGGGGAGGCGGGCGCTGTGGAGGGCGAGGGGACGCCCCCTGCGCCTGGTGGGGCGGAGGATGTCGAGGAGGAGGACGACGATGAGGATGAGGGGGACGAGGGCGAGGGCGTGGGCAAGGCCAAGCACCCGAACAAGAGGAACACGCAGAGCGTCGGGAGGAGGAAGATCACGATCCAGTACATCGAAGATAAGGCAAGACGGCACGTCACGTTCACCAAGCGCAAGAGCGGGCTCATGAAGAAGGTGCGTCTCGCGCTCTCCTCTTACCCGTCAGGGCTAATGCAGCGCATATGCAGGCGTACGAGCTCTCGACTCTGACCGGCACGGACTGCCTCGTGCTCGTCGTTTCCGAGTCGGGCCTCGTCTACACCTTCTCAACGCCCGCACTCAGCGGCGTGACGGACCACTCCCGCGGCAAGGAGGTCATCCAGGCCTCGCTGCGGGCGAGCTCACCACCTCCGACGGCGCCGACGCCGGACCCTCGCCCTCGCCCGTGGCGTCGACCTCCGCTGGCGGCAGCACGCTCCCGCTGCACCCGCCCCCGCCGCCGCTCCACTCGAACCCGTTCGAGCTCGACCCCTCCGCATCCTTCGAGCTCCCGATCCCGCCCGCGCTGCATGACCCGCCCCCGCCTCTCCTCCCTCACCAACACCAGCACCAGCACCAGCCATACTTCCCCGCCCCGCCGCGCTCTCGCGCGGCCCTCATCCTCGTCGTTCCTCCCGCCCCCTTTGCCCGTCTTCTCCCTCCCCTCCCCGCACGCGCACGACCCGACGCAGTTCCACCTCGCGCCGCTCTTCCGCCGCCGCCGCCGCCGCCGCCGCCCGCATCTTCGACGAGTGCAGACGCGCCCGCGCAGACGCAGACGCAGACGCCGTACGAGCGCGCGCGCCAGACGCACGCTCTCGCGTTTGCGAACTTCCAGCGCTCTGCGGACGCTGATGCGTGCGTCGGCCTCGGCAGCGGCGGGGAGGGAGAAGGCGAGGGCGATCAGCGCGGGACGAAGCGCAAGCATGGCGCGCATGAGTTTGGCGAGGAGGCGCAGGAGTGGAGCAGGCGCGTGAGGGAGCGCGCGGGTGCGGAGGGGCGAAGGACGACGGAACCGGAGCCTGTCGGCGGGACGAGCGAGGCGCCGGCCGAGTATGCGGCGCTGACAGAGCGGCCGAAGTTCGGGTACGAGATGACGCTCGGCCAGGATGACAGCGCTATGGGGAAGGGCATCGAGGAGCGCAGGTCGAAGTGGAGCGACGCGGCATCGGAGTCTCGTCGCACGGCCACCGACGTACGTCCCTTCCCACGCTTTCCTTGCGCCCATGCTGACGTCCCGCCTCCGCAGAACCCCACCGTCCCTCTGCTCCTCCTCGCGCACTCGCACAGCCTCTACGCCGACTTCGTCGATCCGCCACGCTTCGATGCCGCCGCGCCCGCCTACGCCCTCGACGACAGCGACACCTCGCTCAAGTACCAGTCGTTCGCGCGCATGTGCGCCCGCGCCGGCGTCACCGACTGGAGGAGCTGACCCTCGCGGCGGAGGAGTTCCTTGCGCGGTGGCTGCGTGCGTTCTTCTCCTCGCTCTTCAATCTCTTCCCCTGCCCACACTGACGGGACGCGCTCCTGCATGCAGCCCGCCAGTACGCCTCCCTCGCGCCCGAGTTCCGCGCGCCGGCGCTCGAGCACGCCCGGCTGGGCTTCGTCTCGCTCGCGGACTTCCTCGACGCGTACGGGTTCGCGAGCAGGGAGGTGTGCGGTGCGCTGAGGAGCTTGAAGCGACGGGGAGGGCGGGTTTGGGGAGAGAGGCGGAAGGGGCTGTATGAGGAGGAGCGCGGCGGCGTGAGCAGGCAGGAAAGGGGGAGGCTTGACGCTGGACGCTTGATGCTATGTCGCAGTGCAGTGCTACGTGCAGTTTCCGTCACTGATCCGTGTTCCAGCCCCCGCGCGCGAGAAGTGAGAGTCTAGTTCGCCCCCAAGTACTCGAACGTCGCACGGCCCACCTCCTCCCCTTCGTCAATGAGCAGCACGCCGATGATCTCCGCGCTGTCCATCACCAACCCCAAGTCGGACTCGACCCAGAAGCTGCCGCCCGCTGCGGCCTGCGCCGCGAGCTGGAACGCCGGAAGGGGCGAGAGGTCGACGCTCCAGCGGCAGAGCTCCTCGATCGGGCCTTCGTCCGTGTAGCGATAGATGCGGTCGCTGTCGCAGACGTAGAGGACCGCGGTGAAGACGCTGTCCTGCGGCGAGCGGCTGAACTGCGGGAGGAGCAGCGAGGTCAGCGTGTGAGGCGGACGAGGACAACAACTCGGGCTGCACAGACGCGGCGGCGCCGTGAGATAGCGTTGTAGCGGCGTGTCAGCTCACCTTGCAGTACCGCGACCGCAACCTCTGGCCCTTGCGGAGGACGGCTGCGCGAGTTAGGAAGGTCACCCCAATGCCGTCGCTCGCGGGCGAGACAGCAGCACGCACCGCCCTTCGCGACCAGGTAGCTGAGCCGGTTCTCGCACACCTCGATGCCGGCGTCGTTGCGGACGATGAAGCCTGCGGGGACCCCTGTCAGTAAGAGGCGCGGGACGCGAGGAGCCGCGGACGCACCGGGACGCTGGTAGCGGTCCTCCTCCGTCGCTGGCAACTTGCACTTCATGATGTACGACCTGCGGAGCTACCTCGTCAGCGAGTACACCCTAAAAGACGAGAAGGACACGCACCTCGGGCTGATGACGGACGAGACCGTCGCCTTCCCCCCGATGAGCCCCAACCCGTACCTTGCCGCACCCTGCAGCGTCGCGACGTCCGTATCGCGCGGCTTGGCGATGACGGGGATGCGCGCGCCGAACGTTTCCTGCACGCGCGAGCAGAGGTACTCGGAGGCGGCGAAGCCGCCGACGAGGATGAGCGCCTGGACTTGCTGGCCGGGGACCTTGGCGAGCTGGACCTCGATGAGGTCGAGGACTTGCTCTGGGGTGGGACTCGCGTTAGGAGAAAGTGACTACGAAACCGAGGAAGGAGGGCGCACGGACGACCGGCTCGAAGACGTCCCGCCTGATCACGCTCCCGGGGATGACGAGCTCGCCAAACTCGAGGCCGCACTCGGGGTCGTGCGAGTCCTCGATGTTGAAGCAATTGAAGCGGAAGTGGGTGTCGTCGTCAGCGGTCGAGAAGAGGAGCTTGTCGCACTCGGCGAAAGCATGGCGGAAAGCGAGTAGAGAGGCTTCGTCGAGGTGGACGGGATGGTTGCGCAGCCTGTCAAGAGTAAGTCAGCGCGGTTGCGATACGAGAGGACGGCGAGCGTACAGGCTCTTGACGAGCGCCTCGAAGCGCAGGTCGATGAATAGACTCCCTGCGTTCGCGCCTGTGCGCGCGCACATCTCGGCGATCTCGAGGTTCGACAGCTGCCCAATAAGCTTGTAGGCCGCCGTGTCGACCGTGCCGCCGCCGGCGTCGCAGATGATGAAGCTCTGCGACGCGCGCAGGTTGAGCAGGTTCGATAGCGTGGAGGCGTGAATGGCGGCGGCCTCGGGCTCGCTGTAGGCGACGGAGTCGTTAGCACGCACTGAAGATAAGGTGAAGAGCCGAGACGTACGTGATGATCCGCAGCCGCTCGCGCCAGTTCCGATCGCCGCCCCGCGCGCTTTGCACCATCCCGGCGTTGATTGCCGCCGTCCGCATCATCTGGCAGCCCGCAGCGTCCCATGCCGCCGGGACGGTCAGGATCACATCCGCCGCCTCTGCAAGCGGGAAAGAGCGGGTCAGCCTTTACGAGTGAAGTCGACTCGAGTGAGGGAAGCGCACCGAGGTCTGCGACACTGCCGATCTCCTCCGTGATGCGCTCCTTCGCGTACGTCCACAGGCAGCTGAGGTAGTCCGTGACGACGTCGATCGGCTGCTTGCCGTACGGGAGGTCGGGCAAGCGGGCAGACGCGGCGAGACGACCCTCGCGGAGGACTTGCGGGTCGAGGAAGAGCTTGAACCACTCGACCCTGCGGGCGCGCGGCTGAGTTGGCTTGGAACGGCTAACTGGGAGCATGGACGACGCGAAACGCACTTGAAGAACCCCTCGCGCAAGGTCATCGCCTTTGCTTCGATGCCCCAGGCGACGATGACGGCCTCCGACGTCGGTGTCGGCTGGTAGTACGCGATGCAAGTTGGTACCTTGCGGTACGTCTCGTACGAGCCCGGCCACGAGAGGATCTGGCGGATCTGGCCGCTCGCGTTGCGGTTCGATCCGTACGCGACGCCCGAGAAGGTGGTACTGCGGGTGAGCGGTAGAGTTGATGTGAGGAAGGTGGGACTGCGGCTTTCAGGAGGCGGGTGAAGGGCAGAAGCGCTGCGTACCCGAAGTCAATCCTGCGCAGAAGGTAGACAGGTCAGTACAGCGGCGCGAGTCTGTCCCTTCGCGCATTCTCACACTAAACGTAGAGCGACGTGCGGGAAAGGAACGGGTGTAGAGGAGCGACGCACCCAACGCTGAGTTTCCCCTCGTACTCTGCAACCTGCATCCCCAAGTCCGCCTCTGCGACGACCTGCTGCCCCTGCTGCGCGATCTGCGGCGCTGTCCCCGCGATCCCCGCCATCGTTTGCCCGACGACGGGCAGCTGCAGCGGCGGGGACATGATCCCGCCGCCGCCGGGGATAGAAAGCGGCGAGAGCGCAGGCGACATGATCCGCGAGGCGCTGCCCTCGAGCGTCGCGGGCGGCGAAGATGCGCTGATCGTTGCGGGCGGCGTCGGGTAGTGCAGCTGCGGCGAGGGCGTCCCGTATGTCGCCTTCGGCTTGATCAGCCCCGGGGAGGGGTCGCCATGTCCGGCGAGCGAGGGCGGCGAGGTCGCGCCTGCGCACGCGTGCGTTGAGTCAGCAGGTGTCGAGGTCACGACGACCCGCTCCACTCCTGTGAGAGTGAGGAACGCACCGTTGAAGGTGCCGAAGGAACCGAACTGCTGAGGTCCGCCCGCCTCGTAGCCGGGCACGCCGCCGTTTCCAGCGGGCGTCTTGCTCCGCTTGGTCGAGAAGATCTTCTTCATGGTGCGCGAGCTGGTGAGCGGGGAGAGGGATGAGGGAGAAGGGCGACGCCACGGAGAGGAGCGGGTCCGCGGAGAGGAGGGACAGGAGGCGACGCTGGGGCCCCCTCATCTCCTATCGCGGGCTGCGACGTGTGCAGAGCATGCACGAAGGCGGTCGGCATGCACGAAGAACGAGGTCCAGGCGAGAAGGAGTACAGCGAGAAAAGCGGGACAAGCCGAGTTACGAAGGTCGAGCGCGAGTCGATTTGAAGTCAAGCGACGCGGGTTGAGCGCAAGTTGAGCGTGACGAGGCAGGACCCAGCGCAGCGTGCGAGCTGAAGGACGGAGAGCGGCAGTCCTGCGGGCACCAGAGCACAGTCAAGCGTGTCGCGGATGCACTGCGGGTCGTCTCCTCCCTGTACACACTCAAGCGGGTCCTCCCTCGCGCCCCTACGCACCTAGTACCGCCCGCGGTACTTCTTCTCCCTCCAGTACGTCCCCTTGCCCGCGACATCCTTGTCGTGCTTGTACTCCACGTCCGTCTGCGCGCGGTTCTCCTTGAGGATGCCGTTGAGGGGGAGGAGCGCGATGAGGCGGAAGAAAAGCGAGCTGCGGCGCGCAGCTTCCACGCGCTCGCGCTCGCGAGCGGCGACGACGCCGAAGATGGAGCCCTGCGCGCGTGGGGCGCGAGTGAGCGTGAGCCTCGCAGCGGGAACAGGACGACGGCGTTTGAGAGCAACAGGAGAACCTCGACGAAGGGGAGGAAGAGGAAACGCACATCGTAGACCACGCGCCAGTCCTCCTTGCGCATCACTCCATCCTTCGGCCAGAGGAGCAGGTACG
Organism: Rhodotorula kratochvilovae; assembly: GCA_019926025.1. NCBI lineage: Eukaryota > Fungi > Basidiomycota > Microbotryomycetes > Sporidiobolales > Sporidiobolaceae > Rhodotorula > Rhodotorula kratochvilovae. Next base: position 442,925 of record JAHSUG010000012.1, read on the forward strand.
TCGCGACGAGCTCGAAGAACGCGCCGGTCCAGCCGACGGGGTCCACAATGTTGCGATTCCCGTGGAGCATCTGCCGGGGCAAATGCCAGCGTGAGCGCTCACTGAGCACGGGAGAAGGGAAGTCGGCGAGAGCAGGGCAGATGAGAGGACGCACCCTCAGCCCGTCCGTGAATGTCAGCCCGCCCTTGTGCCCGCGTCCGTACTTCTCGAACATGGCTTCGAAGCGGGCGGGGACGAAGCGGCCCTCAGTATCGTACACTCCGTGTCGGACCCGTGCTTCGCGCGGTGGATGTTGTTGACGTTAATCGGGAGGAGCGGGTGCGGGAGCCACGACTCGGAGGTGAACCACGAGAAGCCGGGGTGGATGATGCTGCGCGTGTGAGGGCTGTCAGCGCGGGTGCAGAAGAGATGGGAGGAACAGGTGCGCACAAGATGGCGAGGATGCACCACGGGAGCGCGTAGCCGAGCTCGTGGAAGCCCCAGAACGTGTTCCACGGCCAGATAATGCCGTCGCCGTCCTGCGCGCGATGAGCACATTCTCAGCTTCAGCTCGGTTGCGAGACGAGGTGCGGGCGCACCGGGTCCCACCAAGCGCAGTGCTGCTGGAGCACGCTCTGGTGTTGATGCGAGTCGGCCCATCCGCCTTCAACCGTGCCCTGCGGGTGCTCCGGCGTCGCGGCGATGTTGGCGCGCGGGACGTCTGCGTCGCTCGTACCGTGTCAGTTGGAACACTCGACGCGGCGAGGAGGACCTGCGAAATGGAGAGCCGGGGAGGACGCACAAGGCTCCGCGAGACGCTCCTTCCTTACATCCTCCGAGATCGGCCTGTTCTCCATCGCATGGTGGCCCTTGAGCGTCGTCTTGAACGGCGCGCCCGGCTGGTCCAAGCCCTTCGCGGCCCACTCGCTCTCGTCCCCGTTGACCTCCTTCTTCCCCTCGCGCTTCTCCGGGGCGGGGGAGCGCTCGTCCCTGTCCCCGTTCGGCTGGGCCGGGACATGCTTGTCGCGGTACGAGTCGAGCACGCGCTGGTTGGCGGGCTGGAGCGAGTCGAGGAAGGCGGGATCGGGCTGCGCGGGCGGGAGGGCGCGTAGGCGGCGGTTGCGGCGGCGTAGGAGGGCTTGCCTCCCATCTTCGAGGAGCAGCGGGAGTAGGAGCAAGCAGGAGCGACAGCGAGGGAGAAAGGAGGCGAGACGGCGGTGACGACTGATGAGCGGATCGGGCAGCGAGAGAAGCGCGTGAAAGCGGTCGGAGGGGGTGCGCGAGTCTGCACGAGGGTCGGGCAGGCCACACGCTTCCAGCGGGTAGCGAACGCTAACGGGCGGTACTCGTGGAGGCGAACCTCCTCCTCCTCTTCGTCGCGAAATCGACCGCTCGCCGCCTCTCGCAAGACAAACTCACTGCGCAATCGAGAGACGGAGACAGAACGCGGGACAGCGATGCATAAGTGCAGGAGAGCGGGAACAACGAGGAGGGTGGACTGCGGCGACGACGACGGGAACGGAGCGGGACAGAGTGCGGGTATGCGAGGGGTTCGAGAGAGGATGCGATGGAGTGAAGACAGTGCGAGAGCCGGCATATCGACGGAAGGGGGAAGAGGGGAGGATGGTGAATAAGGGGAAAAGGTGTGCAGGCGAAGGACGGGGAGGAGAAGAGCGGCGGGTGCAAGGCGAGGGCGAGGTATGGCGGCAGGTGGATTCGGCGCGGGAGAGGAGACAGCTCAGCGCCGCGGCTGCGAGTTCATCAGCCCCGCGCGGTGCGCCTCTTGCAGCTCGACGATCCAGCGCGAGGCCTGGCCGCTCGGCTCCTCGAACTTGAGCGTGCGGGCGGACTGCGCGGCATGCGTCGGTCAGCACGTACACCAAGTGGGGAAGAGGAAGGAGAGCAGCGCACCGTCCGGATCGTGAACCCCTTGCCCTCGTTCCCGCGCGGCTCGACAGCGATGAACGCTGAGACGCCCTCCCTCCTGACGCCGCCACGCAGCGCCGAGCCAAGGAAGACCTCGCTCTTGACTGAGATCTTGTCCGGGCTCTCCTTGATGCACAGCAGGCGCGGGTAGTCGGTGAGGATGAGGGTGCGGGGCTTCCACCCGGGCGGGAGGGGCGCGCCCGGCGCGGCGGGGGGCGAGAACCCGCTGTGCAGGGGCGGAGAGGGCGCGCCGGACGTGAGGAGGCCGTTGGCGGGGTTGATGGGCGGCGAGGGGGCCGGGAGCGGGACCGTCCCGTTGTGCGGGGACGCGCCTGGGGAGGTGTTCGACGAGGAGGACGACGAGGAGCGACCGCGGGTTGAACTTGAGCCTCGGGCTGCGGAGGAGCGCCGTCCGCGCTGCGGCGGCGCCGCCCGACGGGCGCTGCAGGATGGGCGAGCACATGAGGATCGACTCGGACGGAAGGAGCACGTTGCTCCACTTCCCGCCGCCAAACGTCGACGCGGGTGGGAGGTCGCGCCCGCTCGTGCTCGTCGGCGAGCCCGGCTCGGCATAGTCGTCGTCGCTGAGCGACCCGCGGTCCACCTCGGCGCCTTCCTCCCACCCGTCCTCGTCCTCGTCCGGGTACGCGCCCTCGTGGGTGCCCGGGCCCGCCGAGCCGTCCCATGAGCGCTGCCCCGTCAGGCCCGTCCCCGTGGTCGACGGTGCGACGGACGAGTCGCCCCCGCCGCCAAGGAGGACAAACTCGCCGCGGATGGTCGGTGCGGGCGGGGTCAAGCCCGTGTGGATCCGCGGCGGCTCGACAGTCCAGATCGTCGACCAGTCGATGGGCGCGTCGAGCGGCTCTTCAGGCTGCGGAGCAGGCGAGGGGCCGTGTCGCGGCGGACGAGGCGTAGAGGACGCAGGCGGCGTGTCCTCCGACGTTTCGAGCGCGAGCTCCGACGCGAGGGCGGCGAGGTTGTCGCCCGAGATGGGAGTGGGCGACGTGGTCTGCGCAGCGTTCTTGCTAGGCGCAGCAACGGACGAAGCAGGCGTTGAGACCGTCTCCTCCGTCGAGGACGGCTCGTTCCGCAACGAGGAAACGGCCGACTGGGACGGCGGCGTCGAGAGGGCCGACTCGGAACGCTGAAAGTTGGAAGGAGAAGGCGGGCGTGGCGAGATGTGTGAGGTGAAGAATGGGTGGCCCATGACCGCCTCGATGCCGTTGCCGTTTGCGGGGTCGCCGCCGAGGCGCGTTTTCGGGTCGACAACCTGCGCGCGAGGTACCGTCAGCGGTGCTCGATAATGGGGCAAGAGCGCCAGCGCACCAGCAGCTTCTCTACGAGGTCCTTCGCATCGGCAGGGAAGCCGAGCGGGAACTCGTACTCGAGCTTAACGATCTTCTGGAACATGAGGTACTCCGTCCTCGCCTGGAAGGGCGGCCGGCCCGCAAGCATCTGGTAGAGGACGCAGCCGAGGGCCCAGAAGTCGGACCTGCGCGCGGGCTGTCAGCCTCAGCCGTCAGAGGGGAGGGGAAGTCGGACGCACGAGAAGCTCGACTCGCGCCCCTCGCTCAAGATCTCGGGCTGACGTACTCCGGTGTGCCGACGAACGACCGCGCGCGGGGCCGGCCCTGCGGGTCGTCGCCCGGCTGTCCGTCCTTGATCTCCTCCTGCTTGAGGAGCTTCGCCGTGCCAAAGTCGGTGATCTTGACGCGCATCGAGCGGTCGAGGAGGATGCTGCGTGAGTGTGTGTTAGTGCGCGTTCCACCAAGAGGCATGCCCGTGCTGACGAGCAGCGACTCGGGCAAGGATGCGGGAGCGACGCACTTCTCGGGCTTTAGGTCGCGATGAATGACGCCCTTCTCGTGCATGAACCCGACAGCGCTGAGGATCTGCGCGACGTAGTACCGCGCCGAGCGGAGGTCGAACGAGCCGTACTGCGCTCGATTGGGCGATGTGAGCTCGGGAAGCAGGGAAGGAGAGGGAGGTGCGCACCTTCTTGATCCACTGGAGAAGCTCGCCGTTCTCGGCAAACTCGAGGACGTAGTCTGCGAGGGCGGTGGTGTGAGTTACCGAGTTCGGAATCGACCAGCACAGCGAGGCAGCGCTTGCAGCGTCGCTGCCCGCACAGCAAGCAAGAACTGCGGTACTCACAAAGGCTCCACTCGTCCTGGAACGTCCACCACAGCTTGATGACGCCCGGGTGGCCATCGAGCGCCTTGAGCGTGTCGCGCTCGATGAGAACGTACTTGGTCTTGCGCTCGCGCTTGATGTGCTCCTTGTCGAGGACCTTGAGCGCGTACTGCCGGTACGGCGGGTGCACCGTCGTCACGTGCGTGACCTGCGAGTTCGTCGCAGATCCGCACTCGTCAGCTCCGCGCGGAGGAGAAGGAAGAGGAAGCCCGCGGCGACGCACCGTGCTGTAGCTCCCCTCGCCAAGCACCTCCCCAAACTCAAAGTCCTCAGTGCTCCTCCGGTTCCCGACCACGCCCATCGCGTTCGGCGACATGCCGACGAGCGGCGCGCTCTCCGCGCTGCCTTCTGGACGCGCCTCGCCCACCGCGCCCCAGTCAACCCTGCCCCCACTGGCCGCAGGCCGGGGGCTGCGCGGGCTCGCCGGCCCGGCTGTGCTCCCGCTCGCGCCGCTCATCTCGCGCTCGTGTCGCCCGCGGGCATGTGGCGTGGGCGGCGGACGAGGATGAGCGGCCGCGGTAGGCGATTGCGGCGGGCTGAGCGACCCCGCGCGGGGATCCCCGTCCCGCCCGCTGGCGGTCGCATCGCTCGAGTTCCGCACGCGGACGACGTCGTCCCGCCGCGAGGAGTCGGCGCGGTCGTACCGCGGGCGGGGCCAGCCTTCGCCGCCCTCCGCGCCGCGGGGCAAGTGCGCAGGGCTGTCGAGCCGCGTGCCGGTGTCGCGCCAGCCCTCGCTATCGGGCGCCGGCGGCGGCAACGGCGACGAGGGGCTTGCGGAACCGCCCTCCTGCACCGGCGAGGGGAGCGGGCTGTTCCCCGCCGCACCGAGCCCGTCACCCCTCTTGCGGCGCCAGCTCGCACGCCCGGGCATGCCGGGGCGCTCGGCCGAGTCCTCGCGCGCCTTGCCCTTCGCGTCGACGTTCGCAGCCGTGAGAGGCGCGATGACCGCACGAGTAGGGCTCTGCGCGCTGCTGGGCACGCCGACGCCGTATGCGCCGAGGGCGTTGATCCCGCGCGTGACGATGCGAGGGACGGCCGGGCCGCGCTGCGGTTTCCGCATGGGGACGGCCTGTACGGAGGAGGTCGAGCGGACGGACGACGCGCGCGAGATGCCCGTCGTGGTGGTGTGCGTCGTCGACGTCGACGATATGCTCGTCAGCGAGAGAGTGCTGCTCGCCGGCCCGCCGCCGCTCCCGCTCCCTCCGGACCCGCCAGGTGACGCAGGGTTCGAGATGGGCGTCAGGGGCGTCAGACCGCCGACGGCGGTCCCGCCGGCGCCGGCGTGCGCGTGCCCGTGGTGCGCGTGCAGGTACGGGCCTGCCTGCGGCGGGTGCGTCTGCGGCGACTCGAGGCACGTCGGCATCGAGTGCAGCTGCGGAACATCCGGGGACGAGTAGGAGAGACCGCTCGTAGACGGTCGTCGCCGCCGCTGCGTCGTAGGCGAGGTGAGGGGGAAGTTGCCGCGAATAGACATGGCTGTGCGGTTGTAGTCGTGCGTCTCTGGGAGTGCCGGAAGAGTGGGTCAAGTCGCGGGAGAGGGGCTGCGCCTAACCCGAGGGCTGGGCAATCGACGACGACGACGAGGGGGAGAGCGGGTGGCGCTTCGTTCCTAGGCTCGCTCGTGCACTGGATCTGCGTAGCGATCCGAAGAGCGTCAGTGTCGTCCGTTCCGCGCCTCGCGACGTGCTGTCAGCGTGAGCCCAACCCCCTCGTCCAGCTCCGGGCGGACTCCGCGCCAACATCGTCAACCCTGCCAGCTGGCCCAGCGCGCCGCGCCCGTCATGTCCATCGCTCCGCCGCGACGCCCGACTCGCACGCCCGCGCACAGCTCGCGCTGGGGATCCCTCCGGCGCCCCACCGCCTCCCATCGCTCGCCCCGCCCCGACCTCCTGCAGAGCCGCCAGACGTACCGCTTGATTTCTGTGTCGATTTGGAGTATGGCACTCCTCCGGCGGGTCGAACGCGCTGTTCGTGCGTGTGGCAGGGCTGGAGCGGGTTGGAGCGAGCGATGACAATCAGCGAGTCGACGCGGCGCAGCGCTGTCGGTGGTGCGTGCGCGCGGGCTCGCGGTCGGCGCAGCTGGCCCAGTGAAGGCGTTTATGGGATCGCGGGAGGAGCACGGCGGGAGAGGGGGGCAGAGAGCGGACCTTCGCAGCCTCGACCCCCGACTTGGGCTCGATCGCAAACCGCCCCCGCTGTAGCCGTTCCCTTCCCGTTGCGTGTGCTGGGCACAGTGGTTACACGGGGGAGAACGAGGGATGCAGAAGATGCTACGGCGGCCAGCGCGCGAGAACTGCGAGCGAGCGAAGACGCGCGGTCGAGGCAACGTCGACGACAACGAGGATGGGGATCACAAGGGTGTATGTACGGCAGGGGAGAGGTATGTGCGGGAACGTCCGAGTACGCTCAAGAACGAGGGGAAGCGAGGCGCTTTCACTCCGCCTGCGCGAGCTGGACGACGTTCCGGCGCTTGAGCTCCTCGTGGCGGCGCTTCTCCTTCGCCTCCGCAACCGGCGCAGGCGTCGCCGTCGGCTCAGCGGGCGCAGCGGCGGCCGACGACGCGGGCGACGCCTCGGCGGTCGCCGAGGCGGAGGCGAGCGTCGACGCGGGCGGCTGCGGCTGCGTCGTCCGGTCCGTCTGCTTGGCGACGTCGACCCACGCGCCGTCGAGCGTGCCGATCACGTAGCCGCCAGGGTTGACCTGTAGTCGCAGCAGCACGTAAGGACCGTCAGCTTCATGCCCTGTGAGACGAGAGCGCAGGAAACGCGCGCGGGAGACGCACGATCGGCCTCGTCGTCTTGACGAGCGTGAACACCGTTCCCTGCCTGTTCGTGCTCGTGCTGAACTCCTCCTTGCCCGTCACGGTCGACGTCGCCTCCTCCTCCTCGTCGGCAGCAGCCTCAAAGTCCTCCCCGCGGCGGTGGAGCAGGTGCGCATCAACGGCGGCGAAGTCCCATGCGGGCTCGGGGGACGCGGCGCGCTTGGCGAGCTTAAGCGCTGCAGGGGGAGAGGGCGCCGTCGCCGAGGAGGCGGACGCATCGGCGTTGGCGCCGAGGGAGGCGGTGAGCGAGGCCCACGGCTGGCGATTGAGGTGGAAGGAGGAGGCGCCCTCTTCGGCAGCGGAGGACGAGGCGCTCGCGCTGGAGGAGGCGGTGGGCGCGGCGGGGAGCTCGGTTATGGAGCGGGAGAAGGACGCCGAGGCCAGCGCAGAGTCCGACTCCGAGGAAGACGAGGACGAGTTGGCCGCGGTCGACGGAGCGGACGACGCGCTCGCGCGGCTCGTCGTCGTCGGGACGGGGACGTAGCCCGTGAACGAGCCGAAGGTGTAGCCGCTGCGAGCGTATCACGAGTTAGCGTCGTCGCTCTGGGAGGAGCGGCAAGCAGGGCGCGCCCCCTGCGCCGCACTCGGAGGGAGCAAACGCACCCAGGGTTGACGATCGGCCTCGTCGTCTTGACGTAGGTCGTCACATCGCCGAGATACGTTGTCGTGCTAAACTCCTCCTCCCCACCGCTCGCGGAGCCGCCCTCCTGGCGCTTGCGCCACCTGTGCTCGTCACCCAGCTCCTGCTCCCGTGCGCCGCCGCTGCACCCAACTGTACGGCCCAGCACGCACGCCGTCCGTCCCGCAGAGCGCGATGCCGACGACCGAGAGCGCGACGAACGCGACGGCGGCGGTGCAGAATGCGGCGCGGGCGGCAGCGCGGCGCGTGGGTTGGTCGGCCGCGTAGTACGCTGCGTCGTCCGCCTCGTCGTCGCTGTCCTCGGAATGCAGGCGCGCGGCCTCGTCGGCGAGCTTAGGGAGCGGGGCGGTGCTGTCGGCGGGGAGAGCGGCGCCTTCTCCTCATCGTGCGCGGGCAGGGGCGTGTAGGCGGGCAGGGCGGGCATCGTTGCGGGTGTGTGGAGGAGAGCAAGGAGCACAGCCCGGCGTCGAGCCAGGTCGGAGCGGAAAGAGGGACCCCCCTTCGTCCTCCGAGTCGCTAGCGCGACACGACCCACCTCGTCCGTTGGAGGCCGGTCTCCTGCTTGCGAGCTCGGAACGCACTCGCACCCGCTGCAACGGGTCGCACGGGGCAACTCTGCGCGCGCGCAAGTTCACCGGACGAGAGCTCTAGCCCGCGGACACGCGCATCTCGCACTCGAGAAGACAGAGCAAATCGCGCCTTGCACAGGGCGGCGCGGCAGATAAGTCACAGCAAGCCTCGTCTCGCCTCGCCTACTTCGCGCCGAAGAACCTCCCCAGCCCCGCCGCAAAGCCGCCGCCCCTCACCGGCGCACCCGCCGGCGCCGTCCTCCTTTTCCCCCCGCCGGACGCGACGGGCACAAGGCCCTGATTGCGAGCCCGGCCTTCTCCGTCAGCGCGGCCATCCCATCGCCCTCGCCGCCGACCCCGCCGGCGCTCCTGCTCGTCCCCAGCCCCAGCCCCGCCTCGCCCGCGCCCCCAACCGCGCCTTCCAGTCCGCCAAGCCCCTCCCGCACAGCAACGAACAGCGCGCTGACCATCGCGAGGTCGCGCAAGTCGGCGGGGGCGAGCGCGCCGCCTACGAGGCCGCGCGAGGGGTGGAACGACCCGAGCGGGATGGACGGGAGCGCCGGAGGAGGAGCAGCGTCGACACGAGCTTGGGGTGGTGTGGTGCGGGGCGGAGGGTCGCGAGCGCAAGGCGGCGCGTGCGCGGCGCGGCGGAAGGGGCGGAGGGCGCGCCCCCGAGCGGGGGCGAGGGTGCAGGGGATGCTGATGGCGGCGGGGAGGGGCTCGCCGCGCCGCCCCCGCTGAGGGAGGGCGACGCGGCGGCGCCCGAGAGCGGGTACACCAGCGTGCAGAGCCACGCGCGCTCCTCCTCCTCCTCGACTGCCTCGTCCTCCTCCTCGTCCTCGTCCTCCTCACCCTGCGCACTACCCCTTCGGCTCCCCGGCGCAGATTGGCTCCCCGCGCCGGCGCCCGCGCGCCTGCGGCGTTGCAGCGGCGCACGCGTCCACTCGACGCGGACGCCGCGCGGCGCGTCGAGCAGGTCCGCGCGAAGCCACTTGCGGAGGAGGAAGGCGTACCGGGCTTTGGTCGCCCGTTGTCGGGGCGGGAGAGGGCGCGGGAGGCGAGTGCGTGCGCACAAGGGAGAGGGTGTGCGGCGCCGGCGCGGAGTCGGGCGCGTAACACGAGGGCGAGGAGGAGAGGGACGAGGGCGGCGCGGAGGGGTTGAAGGAAAGGCGCTTGAACTTACCGAGGAAGCCGTTGTCGGGCTTGAGGCTGCTTGGCAGAGTGGCGGGGACGGCGAGGGAGGACGGAGACGCGGCGGTGGGCGGGCCGAGGTACGTCGGGTCGAAAACGGCGAGCCCCGTCAGCTCGATCCCGCGCTTGTGGAAGCGGGCGACGCGCTGCTCCGTTCCTGTAAGCGTTCCCTCGTCAGTAATCCTCTACAGGACGGAAGGGATCGAACGCACCTGCGTCGGTAACGACCGTCGGCAGGAGGTTGTGACATTCGAGGTTGAGCAGCGGCTTGACGGTCCTCCGCCTGCTTCCGCCGCTCGCGCTCGTCCCGCTCGTCCAGGTGCTCTCTCCGCTCGTCCCGCTGCGCCCGCTCCGCGTCGAGCTGACTGACGGGCTCCTGCTGCGCGCGCCCTCCTCCCCGCGCAGCTCGTCGTCCTCGTCCGCCGCGTCCTGCTCGGCGCCCTCGCCCGACTGCGCAACGCTCGCCCCCGCAACGGCATCGAAGCTGCGGCCGTCGGTGCTGCCTGGCGTAGGGGGCCCGTCGCAGCGCTAAGCCTGCTCAGGGGCCGCTCAGCGGGCGGGGCGCGGACAGAGGAGGGCTCGAGGAGCTGGATCTGGACGTTGAGCGGGTGACTCGCAGACGATGGCGGCGGGCGGACGAGGACGAAGAGGTCTGGCGGCGGAGGGGGCGCGGGGGTCGGGTGCAAGGCGGACGTCCAGGGGGGCGGTGCAGACGAGAGCGTCGAGGTGCTGAGAGCGCGCGCCGGTGCACGTGGGTCAGCTTGCCAGCACGGTGGAGGAGAGCGCTGGGCGGGTGCGCACCGGTCTGGCGCTGTGCGCGGGCGCGGGGTGCGAGCCATCTTGCTCGGGAACGGGAGGCAGCTCGGGGAGAGGTGCGAGCAGCGACAGGGCAGCTGGAGGATGCGCGCGTGCGTGTGTGGGTGCGAGCAGTGCGCTTCAGCTGGCTAAGCAGCTGCAAGACGGGCAGGAGGCGGCGAGGCGCGAGCTGAGCGGAGTCGAACCAGCGAGGAGCCTCCGCCCCGTGCGAACCGATGTCCGTCGACTCGGCCCTCCTCGCTGGTGGAAGGCTCTCCTATCGTTTGCGTAGCAAGCTGGAAACTCCGATGCCCACCAATGCAACTCCTTGCGAAAGTACAGCGGCCGCGGTACCTCCGACGGATTCGCGGCGACGGAAGATCGCGCTCTCGCGGGCGCCCGACGACGATGCGTCTCTGCGCCTGACGAGCAGCATGTGCGGGGCACGAACGGCGTCGAGCGCTCGTCGCGAGGAAGAGGAGAGCTTGTTATGGATTTGGCTTTCGACCGCCCAGATGCGCGTGTTTTGGGCAGGACGCGTTCCCAAGGGATGCACGCGTTCCTCCTGGTCCCGATGCTCGACACGGCCTGCGCGATGCTCTGCACCACGCACGAGGCGCGCTCAAACGAGAGCGACGCGCTCCCTCGTTCGCTCCGCTCCTTGCGCTTCTTAAGCTCGCCTCCCGCTCGCGCGCGCCTGTCTGTACTGCCGGCTGCTTGACCTGATTCCACGGCTCGACTCCTCGCGCTGGCAAGGCGCTTCGACCGTGAAAACACGCAAGAGCACGCCCGCTCGGGCCCTCGCGCTTGCGCTCCCCCTCGTCCCCCTCCCTCACCCGACACCATGGCGCCCGGGAACACGCTTCTGCGTATGGGCAGCTCCCTCGGAGGCCCGTAGAGCGAGTCCACGAGCCCCACGACGTCCAGGTCCCCGTCCACCCGCGCTGCAGGTCTCCCCACCTCGCCGCCCGCTCCCGCAACGGGCACCGCGTTCGACCGCGCGCGCGCCTTCCGCGAGCGCCTCAACGCGACAAGGGCAAAGGCTAACGAGCAGCCGAGTGCGCCCGAGCAGCCCAGGGCGCCAGTGCCGCCCCAGCTCGCGTCGCCTTCACCGACTCCCCCTCCCGCCGCATCCTCACCGTCCGCAGCGAGCCCCGTCGTCGCACCCGCGCCGCTTCCCGCCGTCTACCAGACCGCGCACCCGAGCCCGAGCCTCGTCTACCCTATCGGCGGGCCGCGCGCCGGCTCCGCGCCGAGCACCTCGCCCGTCGCTCCCACCCTGCCTCCTCCGCCTGCGCCGTCGCTCCCCTCGCCACCGCTGCAGCCCGCGCCTTACCCGCCCCCCAGCGTTGCTCACTTCTCTCCGGCCTACACGCACCCGTACGCACACCTCCAGCCGACCTCGGCGACGCCGCTCGTCGTCCCGCAGCATTCGCCCTCCGCGCCCCCGCAGGCTTACCCGCCGCTGCACTGGCCCGCCCAGCCCTCGTACGACGCGTACGGGTGGAGCGTCGGCACGCAGGCTGAGACGCAGGGTGCGGCTCCGGGAGGGGGAGGCGGCACCTGGCCCGCGCCCGAGATCGGGTGGAAGCGCTCGCCGCCAGGGGCGCCGCCTGTGCCCGCTGAGTACACGAGCGCGGGGGCGGCGCAAGCGGCTAGGAGCAAGGGAGGGAACGGGCAGGGCGCGGAGAGCGCGATGAGCGGCGGAGTGAGGCTTGGCGGGACGAAGCCCGCGCCGAAGACGGAGAGCGCAGCCGCGCACCCTGCCGCTCCTGTACCCGCGGTCGCTACGACGAGGGCCTTACCGCCCGAACAGACGCCGTGTAGCCCGCACGCGCACCGCCTCAGCATGGGCAGCGCGAGCGCGGGCGGCTGCGGCATGGGCGGGTTTGTCAGCGGGTTCGAGGCCGAGTTTGGTGGGCGCGAGGGGGCGCGGAAGGAGGCGCTGCGGATGTGTGGGGTGGGCGAGGGTGAGGGCGTGGCGGAGGAGCATGAGGGGAACCTGGAGAAGCTGGCGGCGGTTTGGCGGGAGAAGGCGCGTTGTTCCGTTCCCCGCTCGGTTTCGAACAGCAATTTGCTGACAGAACGCGCGCAGATCCGCTTCTTCTCGGACGACAACCTCGACGACGCAGCGCGCGACACGCTCGACGGGCTGCACTACCTCCTCCTCACATCGCCGTCGCTCCCGTCGCTCCCATCATCCGAGGCGGAGCTCTCGCAGCTCGAGCTTGCCCTCCTCGACCTCGGCATCCGCGCGAACGGGCTCGACCTCGTCGCCGAGCGCAAGAACGTCTGCGAGCGATGGCGCGCCGTGGAGGCCAAGTGGCGCGTCGACCTGGGCACGCGGGAGGAGACGGCTGAGCAGATGCGCGGTTTTCTGAGCCAGGTGCGTTCTAACGGGCGAAAAGCGTGAGGGGGCGGGCGCATTGAAAGGCGGCACCGTTGACCTTCCCAACCCCAACTGCGATCCCTCCGGCCCCCCGTCGTCACGCTCCGCAGCTCGAGACTTTGCAGCAGTCGATCGACAAGGCGGAAAGTAGGGCTTCGCACCACATGGCGACGCTGGACACCATGGACAGCGACCTCGCAGCCAGGATGCGGCAAATCGCTGAGCTGCGCGAGCGGGCGGAGCGCGCCGAGGCCAAGCTCAAGGAAAAGCCGTCGCAGCGGGTCGTGCGTGCCCCTCTCGCCTCTCTCTCTCCTCTGCTCGACTGACCATCCCGCCGCACACTTCATCCGCAGGCCCTCCTCCTCCAGGACCTCAACAAATTGACCACCTCGCGCGACGCGCTCTCCTCCGAGCTCGACAGCACGCGCGCTGCTCTCACCCGCGCCGAGGCGGACCTCGCGCGCCTGGGACCGGGGAAGACGCCCGCGAACCCGGCCATGGCGAGCGCGCCCGGCGCGCCGGAGGCGGGGCAGGCGCAGCGCGAGGCGGGGCAGGCGCAGCGCGAGGCGGAGACAGAGCTGCGTCGCGCGAGGGAGACGCACGACGCGGACCGCTTGATCTGGGAGGAGAAGGCGCGGGTGCTCCGCGCGGAGGCGGAAGAGCTGAGGCGCAAGCTTGCTGCGCGAGGGCCGGCGCTGAGCGAGGGAGGCGGCGGTGCGGGGGAGGGCGCGGAGATGGCGAGGGAGCTGAAGAAGGCGCGGGAGGAGGCGACGAAGAAGGGCTTTGTCGTGAACCGCCTGGCGGAGAAGGTCAAGGAGCTGAACAAGGAGTTGGCGGAGAAGGCGGAGGAGAACGGTGCGTCTGCCTTTCCTCTCCCTCCTAGACGGCGGTTGTGTTCCTCTCCTGGATGAGGGAGAGCAGGATGCCGACTCACACTGCCGCTGCGCGCGCAGCCGAGCTTCTCGCCCGCCTCATCGACTCGAGCAACCCCGCCGCCTCTCGCCCCGCCTCGACCGCCGCCTGACCCCTCCCGTCTCTTCGGCCGGGTTAGTAGCACGCTTCACTCACCTGTCGCTTGTCAACCCGCGTTTGCATTTGCTTGCTCCGCGCAGGGGACTTCAGCGTGATCGGCTTCTCGACTGCCGCTTTCACTGCGTCGTCCTTGCTCCGCTCGCTTTCATCCTTCCTGCCGCTCTCTCTTCTTCCCTTTCTATCGCTCTGCACCGGTCCAGTCGGTCACGCTCGAGCGTACAGACGGCGGCGACCCCGACGGCTCGCTGACGTGGTCGGACTTAGCGATTTTCGACGGGGCCGACCTCGCTCTTCACCTCCTTCCTCGTCTCCCCCATCGCTTCTCCCGCCATCTTGCTTCTCCAGCGCTTCAGCCGAGCGCTCAGCAGCACCGCCATGCCCGCCTCTCTCACCAGGCGCACTCGCAGCGCCGCATCGTCATCTCGCAAGGCTACCGCCACCCCCACCTCCTCTTCATCGGCCGACGATACTTCTTCCTCATCGCCGCCGCCGGCGGGCGCCTCGACATCCGCGACCACTCCCACATCCTCGTCGTCGCCCAAGGCGAGCGTGACGCCGCTGTCCACTTCGGCGCTGAAGAAGCAGGCGCTCTATTCCGCCGCACGCGCAGCGGGCACGCCCTTCCCGCAATGGGTACGGCCGACGCCCGCCGAGGCGCAGACGGTGTGCGACCTCCTCGCGAGCGTGCACGGCATGCCCTCCCGGCCGACGATCCTCGTCGACAAGGAGGACGCGCCGGCGGGGTGCGGGCAGGTGCCGAGCGTGCTCGATGCGCTGGTGCGCACGACGCTAAGCCAGAACACGACGAGCAAGAACTCGACTGCGGCGAAGGTGTCGATGGACGCCGTGTACGGGCGCGCCAACTACCGCGCTGTGCTCGAGGGCGGCGACGCGAAGCTCGAGGAGGCGATCCGGTGTGGCGGGCTCGCGAAAAACAAGAGCAAGGCGATCGTCGGCATGCTCAGGCGCATCGAGGAGCGGAACGTCGTCGAAAAGGGACTCAAGCCGGGCGAGGGCGAGCTCAGCCTCGACTGGCTGCACCAGCTGAGCGACGAAGACGCGATGAAGGAGCTCATCAGCTACGACCTCGTTGGCGTCAAGACGGCGTCTTGCGTGCTGTTGTTCTGCCTCGGTCGCGACTCGTTCGCCGTCGATACGTACGTCCTCTCTTCGCTCCTCCCCTTCTCGAGGCTGACCACCTCGCTCTCCTGCAGCCACGTCCACCGCATCACCCAGTCGCTCGGCTGGCTGCCGTCGAACGGCTCTATCTACTCCACCGCAAAGGACGGCTCTTTCACCCGCCAGACCTCGACAACGCAGCCTCCGACGCGCGACCAGACCTTCTACCACCTCGATCATCGTGCGACCTCCGTTCCTCCGCCCTTTCTCTCGCGCTCTCGGTTTCCTGCACGCCCGCAGTGCCAAGCTTACTGACGCCGCCTCATTCGCAGGCCTGCCCGCACACCTCAAGTACCCCCTCCACTCCCTTCTCGTCCGCCACGGGCGCGGCTGCGTCCGCTGCGCCGCAAACGGCGTCACGACGCAAGACTTCGTCGACACGTGCCCGATCGAGGCGCTCGTGCGGCGCACGAAAGGCAAGGGCGTCCGCAAGCCGGTCAAGAGCGCCAAGGGCGAGACGGTCGGCGTCGCGAAGGACGAGGGCGACGGCGCGGTGTTCGAGCCGCTCGAGGACGCAGCGGAGGACCGCGTGAAGGAGGAGCTTGGGAGCAAGAAGGGCGAGGCGGTCAAGCTTGAGGATGAGGATGGGCAGCCTGCAGCGGACGAAGGCGAGGACAAGCCCACCCCGCGGGCCGCGCGCGCGAAGCGCGGCAGGGCGGCGGCGCCGAAGACGGAAGGCGGTGCTGAGTCGGATGCGCCCCCAAAGCGCGCGAGGCAGACGGCGCGTGGTGATGCGGCGGTCGAGGAGGAGAAGCCGCTTGCGGCAGCGCGCCTAGCCGGCCGCGGCGGGTTTACGAGCAGTAAGACGTCGACGTTGTCGGCGAAGGGGAAGAAGAGCGCCGTCGCGCATAGCGTCAACCGCGACGAGGCGGAGATGAGCGGACGGCCTTACACGATGCACGGGATGGAGGTTTAGCACTTTTCGGCGGGTGTTGTTGTCATTCGATTGTGCCTTTCGTCCTCCCTCTCGTTACACCGGACTCCCGAGGGAGTGACTTGAGAGGAAAGCGGGTACACCCGACGATACAAACCCCCGCACTCCTGCAGAACGAACCCTCAGTCTCTCCCATCCCGCTCAGAAGATCCGCTCGTCCGCGACCGTCCCGAGCGCGAGGGCCGCGATCGTCAGCGCCATCGCGAGCGCGAGCTTTCCCCTCATCGCCCCGTGCGCGCCGACAGCGCCACTCGCGCCCTGCGCGCTACCGTAGTCAATCCCGCCCGGGCCGATGCTCGTCGTCGTGGGGTAGCCCTGGCTCGGCTCGGCTGTGTATGGAGGCGGTGTGATCACCCAGGGGAGGTGAAGGGAGGGCGAGCGGAGGCGCACCAGTGTAGGTGTAGCTGATCCCGGCGCTCGACTGGGACGCGGCAACACCGCCGAGGAGGGCGGAGCCGATGCCGCAGACGTTGCGAATCCCGTCGAGGCTGCGTGCAAAACGAGTGAGCGGAAGAAGGCGGGAGGGAATGGGAACGTGGGACGCACATCGTCGAGGTGTTGGCCTCCAGCGAGGGGACGCCGAGGTACTCTTCGCACTGGTTTGTCTGGACGAAGCAGTCGAGGCATTGCGGGACTGTGGACGATGCGGTTGATGAGCGAGCTCAAGGATGAGAGGAGCGGCAGGGACGGACAGGCGGAGGAGAAGGTATCGGTGCACGAGCACTTGATCGCGTCGACGAAGGCGATGGGGTTCCCTACGAGAGGAACGAGGAGCGTCAGCATTTCGTCGACAGATTTGCACACGCGGATGGAGTAAGCGCACAGAGCATCTGCGACGTCGCGCGGGAAGTCAGCGCCGTTCACTCCCGCGTGCGCGGCCGCGCAGAGACAGCGAGGCAAGGGGACGCACGTTGATCCAGTTCTGTGCGGGGCGAAAGGTCAGCACAGGTGCAAGGTATGAGGAGACCAAGCGGAAACGCGCCTCGAACGCCGGCGCGGCGGAAGCGCAGCTCGAGATGCCGCTCCACTCAGGCTGGCAGGCTGTCGCCCAGCGCGAGCAAATCTGTCAGCACGATTTCGCTCACGCCAGAGCTGCGGGGATGAAGAGCGCCACGCACCGACGCAGCTGGGGATCTCGGGCGGGAAGTACGGCACGTTCCCAACCTGGTACTGGCGCGGGGCAAGCGCGAGCGGGGCGGTGAGAGGCGTCGGCGTCAGGTACGGCAGCGCGAAGGCGAGCTGGGCAAGTACAGCGCCGGCGAGGACGGCGAGAGGTGCGTGCATCTTGCGGCGGGGAACGGCGAGACGGATCGTAGAAGTTCGTGAGGGTCGTGAGTAGTCGCGAGCGGTCGTAGCGGGTCGTTTAGGTCGTCAGAGGGTCGCGAGCGCCAGTCTAGTGAAGCGGCGGAGACCAAGCTGCATTGAGAGCCTGAGCGAGGAGGCGGTCGAAGCGCCAGGCGGTCGGACCGCCCTCTCGCGCCGCTCGTCGAGGTCATGGCGGTAGCACGCGCTGCCGCGTGCGGCGGATGGTCGAGTGTGCTCCTCTCGTCGCCTGCGCGAGGAGCGAGGAGGGCAAGGTTGAAGAGCTCGACGAGCTGGCCTGCAAAGGTGGCTCTGCGCGTCGAGACGCATAGTTTCTGCGTTGTCAGTACGCCTCGCTTCGGCCTCTGCGCCTGATCGTCATGCAGGAGAAGCAGAAGCAGCGAATGGCGCCGCCACAGGTCGTCGTCGGAATGTCCGGGCGCCCCTCGTCCTCCTCATCCTTCTCCAGAAGGAGGCGCGCAAGGGTGCGCCAGGCGTGTGGGATGTCTGAAGGCTCGGCTGCCTCGAGCGCAGGATCCAGCAGCGATGCAAGGCGGAAGGAACGTGCGGAAGCCTCGGAGTCCGCGAGTTAGGAGGCGAGGGAGGCGAGCGTCCCCTCGGTGTCGAACCCTCATCCTCACACACACCACGACGCCTGCACCCCTGCAGCCAATCGCTCGACTCAGCCTTGATGAAGCAACCCTGCGCCAGGAGAGCGCTAAAGGCGTCGAGGGGAGAAGGGGAGAGCGCCGCGCGCGGGGGACGAGCAAAGCGTCGGAGGGCAAGGAGCGGAGCACCCCTTGGAGACCGACGCGGCGGGAGATGCCCGCGCTGACGAGCCGCACTGAGCGAAGCGCGTGGCAGGCGGTGGAGCGGGAGCGTGAGGAGGGGGCGTGCGCGCAAGCCAGATGGCTCCTGCAGGAGGAGGAGGAAGGCAGGAGGCGAGGCGCGCTCGAGGCCTTCCCCGGCAGCGAGGCTATTTCCGCCGGAGAAGGGGCAGCTGCGCGCTTCGGTGTCCATGCCCGAGGCCAAGTGGCGAGTAGCAGAGCAGTTGTATTGCAGTTGTATTGGCGAATACAGACGCGCCCAGGGACGAGGCGGCAGGCGCGCGCCTTTGGCTCGCCTCCTCCCGCGCTCATCTCCCGCCGCTGCCGGGAGCTTGCAGCCAGCGCGAGATGCCGCACACGGGCGCCACGACGCCGCCCCTGGCGAGCCCGCTGCTCGTCGGCGGCCACCCGGGCCAAGGCGCCCCTCCGCCTCCACCGACCGCCAACACGCCGCGCGCAGCCTCGACCTCGCCCGCGGGGACGCCGCCCGTGCAGGCGGGACAGGACCAGGACCCCTTCCTCGCCCAGGTCGCCGCCATCCCGCTCAGCGAGCGCGACCGCCAGGAGGGCTACGACGTCGAGCTGCTCAATGCGCGGCCAAGGGGCCGCTACTCGAGCGACCTCGCGCCCGGCCCCGATGGCGACGACGACTCGCTCGGACGCGAAAAGTACGGTGCAGGCCTCGTCGCCATCCACTCGCACCCCGCCCTCGCCGACGCCGCCCCCGCTGCCGCACCAGGCGCGCTGGGCGCACTCGGAGGTGCCGGCCTCGGGCCCATAGGCAGCGCGGGGCCGCCCGGATCGTTGGGCGCGGGCCACGGGGCGGGGGCAGCAGGCAAGGAGTATGGCAGCGACCCGGCGGGCGGCTTCTCGGGCGCGAGGGCACGGCCGCGAAGGTGGTACCTCCGCCCGCTCACCCTCCTCATCCTTGGCCTCTTTATCGTCGCCGTTGCACTCGCCGTGGGCCTCGGTGTGGGCCTCTCCGAGCGCGACGCGCACTCGCACTCCGACGACAACACATCGGCCAACTCGACCTCCCGCTCCCGCCCCTCCTCCGCTCGCAGCCGTACGGGCACGGCGTCAACTGGCACGGTCGTCCCCTCGTCCGACACGTCTTACTGGTCTTCCCTTGCGACCTTGACGTCGGCGTCCACCGAAGAGCCCTCGACGAGCGAGACCGATGTCGCTGCCGCCGAGGTGACCACCCTCCCCTCCAGCATCACGTCGATCCCCTCCCCCATGACCGCCACCACGCTCGCGACGAGCGGCAACCTCCCCATTCCCGCCAACAGCTCGACCATCATCAACGGGATCACCATCTCGGCCCTGCCGACCTCGCTCGAGTCGTCTTCGCGGATCACGTCGGCAGCTCGAATGCGCCGGACGATGTCTTTCGCCGCATGACGACGGTCATGGTCAGCGCCGTCTCGTGGTTCTCTCAGGGTTTATAGTGGTCTCGCCAGGGTTCTTAGCCGCAGGAGGGGCGCTTTCGTCGGATACCCTCCCCTTTCCTCTGCCTCTCGCTCGCTCGTCTCGTCTCTAGTTGTCCCCATCTTACCATACCCAGCCTCCCTTACCTTTCCCTCGTTGTCTTTCTTCCTCGTTCTCCCCTCTCCCGCGTTGGTTATCCCGACAGACCCTCTCCTTCTCCCCGTCGTTCATCGCAGCATCCCTCTCCTCGTGCAATCCCGTTTGCGCTCGAGCTCGTTCCCGCCGACAGATCTCCTTCGCTTTCCCTCGTCGCCGCGCTCCTTGCGGTGTTCTGCGCGCCTTCACGCTCGGCCGTGCGGAGGCGGAGAAGGTTCGCTTCGGACAACACGCGAGGCGGGGACCGCTTTCGCAGCTTGCACTCCTTCTCAAACTTATGTACCTCGCCCGCGCAGCATCGCGCCGGCGCTGCCTTGCAGTGTTGCACCGCTCAGCGCGCTCACCGTCGAGTGCGTCGGATCTGCGCCGCCTTTCTCGCCGCTCCTGCTCCCCGACTCGAACCCTTGGCTTCCCGCCGCTCGGCTAGCGTCGAGCTTCTTCGCCTTGGCTTCTTCTCCTTCTCTCCGCGCTCGCGTGCGCTCGCATCGCTGCCGCATCGCTTCCGACTTTCCTCCCATCTTCCGACGCCGCCGGACCGCCGGTGCCCACGACTTACGAAGGTCGATTGCACTGCACTGATCCGGGTTATCCATACACCCCGCCGCCGCTGCTCCTCTGAAGGGCGACGATACCGAGACGAGGGAGGAGGAAGGCAAGCGGGAGACGCTCACGCCGCAGGCATGTCCCGCAGGACGTCGACGCCGTGCGCGTCGGGCCCGTCGTCGAACACGGTGGTGCGACGCATGTCGCGCACCTCCATCTGGTCGGAGAAGGGCGTCGCGCGGTGCATCGACTGCAAAGGTGGACCAGCGAGGTCAGGGCGGAGCAAGAGGAAGGACGAGGGAAGAAGACGCACGGCGCGGTTGTCCCACCAGATGAGGTCGCCGACGGCGTGCCACTCCGCCGAGAAGACGTACTGCGTGGGCCGACGATGTCAACATGGCAGGGAGGGGAGGAAGGCAGGAGTGTGGCGCACCTCAGGCTGGGTAGCATGGTCAATGAGCTCCCAGATGAGCTTCTGGCTCTTCTCGAGGTCCCACTGCTCGGGCTGGACAACGCGCTTCGCATGCGCAGCAAGGAGGAAGGTGTCGTTGCCATCGGGCGCGCGCTGGACGAGCCTGTCAAGGGCGCGGAGAAGGTCAGTTTGGCTGAGAGGACACGAGCGAGGGACGCACTTGTGGTACGCCGGCTGCTTCGACGCGAGCTCGTGCTCCGTCTGTGTTGCGAATTCTTCCGGCGCCGCGAGCTTGCGCGAGTGCCACAGGCTGCAGGTCGAGCGGGTCAGCGGCGAGTTGAGCGGAGCCCTCCCACCGATAACGACGAAAGGCGAGAACGCACTCATGCTGGATCACCAGCGGCTCGAGCTCGCGCTTCTTCTCCTTCGGCAGCTCGCGGTACGCCCGCCTCGTGTCGGCAAAGTCGGTGTTGCCGCCTTCCTTCGGGATAGCGTGCGCGAGGAGCAGCGAGTACTTCGAGCGGTGCTGGTTGAAACTGCTGTCGGTGTGCCACAAGGCGTTGCCCCTGCGGTGCGAGACGCGGAGAAGTCCATGACTGCCGCAGAGCGATGGAGGAGAGAGGGCGAGGACGGAGATTCGACGCACTTGTTGTAGTTCCAGCGACGGGTGTTTGCCTTGACCAGACTGCCATCGAGATTTGTGTTGCCGGCATCGAAGAGGTGTCTGCAGGGCGAGGAGGAGGGTCAGCAAGGAACGCGCAACTTGCGAAGGTCGATCGAAAGGAAGCGCACGGCGAGCTGAAGCGGTCAGGCTGGTCAGGCCCGTTGAACTGCGAATGGTGGGAGCGGTGAGCTGGTATGGATGGGGCTGTGCGAGTGGGACGACGCACCTTGGGGCAGAACTCGAGCTCGCCGAGCTGCTTCGAGAAAGCGACATGGCGAGTGTCGTCGAGGCCGGTGTTGCGGAAGATCAAGACCGCATACTTGTTCGAGATCTCGACGAGCTGTCGACGGTGCATGAGGTCAGAAGAGGGGCGGGGACGAGAGCGAGGGGCGTCTCACCTGCTTGATCGTCTCGTCTGGGAGAGGGACCGCGTCGAAGTCGACGCCCTCCACTTCGGCGCCAAAGGTGTCGGTGACGGGCTTGACGGTTAGGGATCCGTACTTCTCGATAGCCATCTTGTGGGCGGGGAGGAGCTTGTTGGAGCGAGAGAGGCGCGCTCCGCCGCTCGCCCTTCCCCTCGCCCCACGTCTGCAAACCCCGCCCGTCTCCTCCTTCCGTCCACAAGCTCCTTCTTGGCGAGCGGGTCAGCGGGACCGCCTGCGAGGGCTCTGCGCGCTTTGCGGACGCTGCTTGCGGCGATACGGTCCTTATGTGCGGGACCCGACGGTGGGGCTTCGCTCGGACCACGCAGATTCCTCATCATCCGCGACCGCGTGACTGGTCGCCCGCCCTGCGGACCGGCGCGTAGGCGCCGCTGGGCTCGTTTTAGACTGTCCAAGAGACGTCCCCGCCGCTCGATTGGCCCGCTCGCCCATCTAGAGCCGTCGAATCCCCCTCCTCCACAGCGAGTTCCCCGGCCGACTGCCCCGCTATCCGTGCAGCTGTTCTTTCGGTCGCTTCGTTCTCTGCTCTTCCCTCTACCCCGCCCACACCGCTTCCGCAGACATGGTCGGCTTCGCTGGCGGCAACGCTCCCATCGCTGGCCTCCCGCAGACTCCGTTCCGCCACAACCTGCGCGCATTCTTCTTCACGCTCCTCGTCGGCTTCGGCACGTTCCAGTACAATCTCGACACGAGTGCGTACCTCCTCACTTCGTAGTGTGCCGCGTCGCGCCCACTCGACCTCCTCCTCCTCCTCCACTCCCACTAACACTGTCCGCCTGCCCGCAGCCATCGTAAACGGCCTCCAAGCGCAGCAAGGTCAGCCATGATTCTTTGCTGACGGTTCGCCGTGACCATGGAGGCCATGCAACACGATGCTCACAACTCCCCGTCCCCCGCAGGCTTCTTGCGCGTGTTTGGCGACCCGTCCCCCTCCGGCTCGGGCAAGTATGTCATCGAGACCACCTTCCAGCAGCTCATCACGTCGCTGTGCGTCTTCCTCGTCCTTGCGTTGGCTAGCGGGATGGCGGCATCGCCCCAGGTTCGCGGACCTCGCCTTCCTCAACTGCTGCCTGACCCTCTCGACCTGCAGTCTCCAAGTCGGCCTCATCATCTCTTCCATCTCCATCGGTCCCTTCTCTCGCTTCTTCGGCCGGCGGGCCGGGTTCTTCGTTGTGAGTAGTCTGTCTCCCTGCACGACCCCGCGCTCCTTCGCTGACCGCTCCTTCGTCCGGCGCCGACAGGCCTCCATCATCGGCTGCGTCGCCCTCCTGATCCAGGAGTTTGTCACGAGCAAGCCGCCCGTCTACATCGGACGGCTGCTCCTGGGCATTTCGAACGGCGCGTATGGTACGTCCTTCTCTCGCTCTGCTAGCCGACCGCCGCGCCTGTACGAGTCGCTGAACCCGTACGCCTGCAGTCAACCTCGTCGTGCTCTGGATCTCCGAGACGGCGCGGGCACACCTGCGCGGCTCGTTCGTCTCTTCGTTCCAAGTCTTCCAGGGGCTGGGCGGCATCATCGGCGCCGTCATCAGCAAGCAGTTCGCCACCAAGCTCGGCAAACACTCGTACCAGCTCCAGCTCATCGTGCTCTTCGCCGTGCCGTTCTGGTTCCTGTGCTACTCGTTCTTCATGCCCGAGTCGCCTCGCTGGCTCGCAACGCACGACCGCGAGGAGGACGCCCTCCGCAGCCTCCGCCGGATCCGCGGGACGGCCTACGCGGACGAGCACATTAAGCTCGAGCTCGAGACGATCAAGCAGGCCATCGCGATGGAGCGGGAGGTCCAGGCGGGCGCCACAATCGTCGATATCTTCAAGGGAACCGACCTCCGACGCACCCTGCTTGCCTGTGGGGCTGCTACGCTTCATGCCGCGAGCGGCATCAACGTAATCGTCGGTACGTTTAGCCTTCGGGACGTCTCGGGGCGATTCGGGCGGCTGACATCTCCCTTTTGTCCCCAACAGGCTACGGCACCGTCTTCTTCCAGATTGCGGCCCCTGGATCCGAGTGCGTTCATCCTCGCCCTCTCCTCCAGCCAAGACTGACGGTTTGCGCCTCTTGCAGCGCCTTCCGCAACACGAGTACGTCGCTCCGCCACTCGTCCTCGATCCCTTTCTGACCTCTCTCCGCCACTCCTCCTGCCCCTCCTTGACCTCTCTGCCTCGCAGTCATTCTCCAGTCCTGCGGCTTCGTCGGCGCGGTTTGCAGCCCCTTCGCCGCGCGCTACTTCGGCCGCACGCGTATCCTCTCGGTCGGGTTCGCCGTGATCTGCATCTGCTGGACCATCACCGGCGCGCTCAACGAGGCGTACCCGACCTCGGGCACGGGTGACAAGAACCGCGCGTCGGGCGCAGCCCTCGTCGCGTTCGTCTGCATCTATCAGTTCGTGCGTCCGACCTTCCCAAGCCCGATGCCGACTGCGGGACTGACTTCATCGAATCCGCCGCAGACGTACAATCTGTCGGTCGGGCCGCTCGCGTGGGCAGTTGCGGTGCGTCGCTTTTCCTCTGCGGTGTGAGACGGAGCAGCGGCGGTGGCGGGAGTAGCGTCTGGGCGGCGCGGCACTACTCATGAGCATCTCGCATCACGATCGCTGACCCGTTTCCCGTGCAGGCGGAGCTACCGTCCAATCGTCTGCGTTCGTTGACGATGGGCTTCGCGATGGGCGTCGGCTTTGTCGCCGCTTGGCTCACGGGTGCGTCCGCTCGCGCTCCCTCCGACCTACGCCTAGCTGACCTCCTTTCCCAACCACAGTCTTCACGACTCCACGCTGTGAGCTTAGTCCAGGCTCGCCGTCCCAGCGACGTGCTGCTGATTCTCATCAACCTATCCCTACAGACCTGAACGAGCTCGGCGTCCGCGTCTCGTGGATCTGGATGCCCGTCGCATTCGTCACCTTCCTCTGGATCATTTTCTTCCTCCCGGGTGCGTCCCCTCTACGACCCTCGGCTACCGTCACCGGAACTAACCGCTCTCGCCCGCGCGCCCGCAGAGACGGAAGGCCGCTCGCTCGAGGAGCTCGACGAGCTCTTCGCCGCGCGCGTCCCGGCGCTCAAGTTCCGCTCGTACGTTCTCGACGGCGCGGCGACGAAGACGGCGGCGATGGGCGACGGGACGGACAGCGACAAAGAGGACAAGGGCGACGAGTGCCGCGAGGAGGTCGTGCTCGCGGGTCTGAGGGCTGAGGCTGATAGGAGAAAAGGGTGTGTATCTGTGCACAAAGGATTCAGCTGTAGCATCACGTCTTTGCCGGTCTCGTGGAAATGTCGTATCGTCATGATCTCTCTCCTCGTCCGGCTTGGTGAAGACCGCTTCTCGCCTCTACCTTCCCGACGGCAGTCGCACCGTGACGACCAGATCATGCGCGAGAAAACGAGAAAACAGTGTCTGCACGGCCGCGCACCTACGAGCGTCCATCTCCTCCGCGTCTACCTCCGCTCCTCATCGAGCAGGACCTCCTCCGCGCCTTCTCCGCCCGCGTATCCCTCCGCCGCCGTCGCAAAGCTCCCCTCCATCGTGCTCCTGCTCCCGCCGCTCCCGCTCCCGCTCGCCCCGCCGACGAATGACGCCGCGCTCGTCGCGTCGCTCCGGCTGCGGCGCGTCTCGTCGCTCTCGCTTGCGATCGTCGACAGGCGGCGGACGAGCCGCCCGTCCGACATGCGCACGTAGACGATTGCGCCGCCTGTGGAGCCGGACGAGCCCGTCGAGGAGGAGCGCTCGAAGGAGGGGCGGTCTTTGGGCGGCGGGGGCGGAGGGGGGAGGTCGCGCGAGGTGCGGGGCGAGTCGTGGGTCGAGTGAGGCGACAGCGGGAGGGGACGGTCGGCGGCGCTGGAAGTGGACGGGTCGAGGAGCGGGGCCGTCGAGCCCGCCGAGAGTCGCTTGCTCGACTGCGTCGAGGCGAACGACGCAGGGCGGCGCAGCCCACTGAAGAGCGAGCGGTAGTCCTGCCTGTCGTGCGACAACTCGTTCGACCACGACGCGTACGACACAAGTCGCGCGACGTGCCACGGCGCAAGGTCCGCGTTGTCGAGGTCGTCGTGCTCGCCGGCAGCTGGGTGCTCGTGCTCGTCGAGGTCGCGGCGGCGCGTGGTCGCCTCGCCAGCCTTCTCGTCGAACTCCTTCTCCACCGTGCCTCGCGCCGTCGCTTCAGTCTGCGACGGCACGCCGAGCAACCATCCGATCCCGCCCCAGACCTTCGCGCCGACCCAGGCGCCGACGCCCCCGCCCTGCGGCGGCGTACTCTCCCTCGTCGCGCTCGACGCCCACCTCCCATGCTCGGGGTCGTAGCTCCACGCGCCGTCGCTCACGCTCGCGTAGAACGCGGTGCGGCGGTCCGGCGCGGCGGGGAGGTCGTCGGTGTGCTCATGTGGCGCGACGAGCGTCGGCGGGTGGAACGTCGAGGAGAGGGGGACGATATCCGCGCGGTGGCGGTCGAGGAGGGTGCGGAGCTCGGAAGAGGGGAGCTGCGAGGGCGAGACGATCGAGGGTGTGTCGAGGGCGCGGTGGTACCGCCGGAGGAACACGAGCCATACGACCTGCGGGAGGTAGGCGTCAGACGAGATGGAATGACGGGGAGGGAAGGGAGTGCGTACGAGAAAGGCGATCGTTACGATCAGCCGCACCACCGCCGCGATGCTCCACGCTTTCCAACCCTCGCCAGGGCAGTAGTTGCCTTTGTCGAGCGACGTCCATGCGACGTCGATACCCCAGTCGCACCGGTTATCGAGCTCCTCCTTCCAGACGAAGGAGAGGACGAAGTTGGCGAAGGCGAGCGAGAGGTGCAGGAAGGCGGAGAGGGCGGCGCTGGTGAGTCCGACGACGGCGAGGAGCGACCGGCGGCGGGACTGTCGGTGCGAGCGGAGGTCAGTTCTTGATCACAGGCGTAGGCAGCAACGGAAACACACCCGGAGGAAGAGCAGCACGGGAACCCAAGACAGCAGCACCGCAAGCCAGCTCCCCATCTCCACCCACCTGAGCGCGCCCCTCCCACCCCCACCGCTCTTCACAAGCGCCCAGCACGCCTCGAGCTCGAACCAGGCCGTCACGCCCAGGACGACGAGCGAGAGCGCACCCGCGATGTAGCCCGTGCGGCGGCGGCGCTTGAGCGCGAGCGAGGTGCGCAGGCGTTGGAGCTCTTGCAGGAGGAGGTGTGCGTCGGGGCCTGCGCATGGTACAGTGTCAGTTGTGCGGCCTTCCACCGTGCGGAAGAGGGAGAGCCGCACCGACAACGCCAAAGTCTGCCCCTGGAAACGCGAGCATCGCCTCACCCCGCTCCGCGCCCGTTCCCCCGCTCTCATCGTTGCCTTGCGCGCCAACAAGCGCCTCCTCGTCCCTTACGAGCACGCTCCCGCGCGTGTCCCGGCTCAACAGCTCGGCGAACGAGTGCCGGCTCGACCAGTCGTCCGCCTGAACTGGGAGGGACGGCGGGGAAGTGGCGGGGCGGCGAAGGAGGTCGAGGCGGATGAAGACCGGCGGGAGAAGCGCCGCGGCGGGAGGGTCGTGAGCGGGTCTTGCTCTGCTTCGGTCGGGGCGGACGGCGAGGAGGACGAGGAGAGGAAGGGGAGGCGGAACATGGCGTGTGAATGAGGGGTGATCGCGAGTAGTCGTGGAGGTCGTGAAGGTCGTCAAGAGGTCGTTAGAGGTCGTCAATGGCGAAAAGGAGTACGTCTGTCTCCTGCCGCCGTCAAAAGTAGCGATCCCGAGCAGCGCAGCGCAGAGCCGAGGGCGAGTGACGCTGCAGCGGAGAGAGCCCGCTACCGAGCTCTGTGGGAGGAGCAGCGGCGCGAGGGAGAGGCAGGAGAACGAGCGAGAGGAGGAGGCCGAGCCAGGGGCGCGTGCGCGCGGGCCGGGGCGGGAGGAGTGCAGCGGGTCCGAGCGTTGAGCGCGTCAGGCAGATCGGCGACGAGGAGAGGAGGCAAGATCAAGCGCGGCGAGCGCAAGGCGAGCGTGTGAGGCGCAGCTGCCACCTGCGAGGAGGACTGACTGGACTTGCACCTCTTCAGACGAACCGCCCGATCTGCTCGCCCACCTGCGCGTGCATGAGCGTCGTGAGTGACTCGATCCCTGGTCAGCGCGTGAAAAGCGCGCAGACGCACCCTGACCGCCGTCTCGATCGCCGATCTGGAGTTCTCGAGGAGGTCCGCGTCGAACTGCACAAGGTCTGGCGGAAAGACGGCGACGATGGTGGAGCCGCTGCGATCGGAGAGGAAGGCGTCGTGAGCGCGTTGAAGGGGGAGAAAACAGCGCGAACAGGCGGCGGGGAGCGGGACACACCCGTACGCTGGGACGGGAATCTCGTCAGTACTCGTTAGAGAGGGTTGAGTGGCGTGACGCACCAAAGTACCCCAGCTCCTCTCCCCGCTGCACCTCCTTCCCCTCCTCGACCGTTCGCGCGATACTCCCCACGAGCATCGCCCCGATCTGGACGTACGCGACGGGGACGGTGCTCCCGTTTGGCCACGGGACGGAGAGGATGGTGACTGCCCGGGCGAAGGAGCTTGAGTACGGCGAAGGGAAGGAGGAGGAGGAGGGAACGCACCGTCGCGCTTGTTCTGGGTGAAGACGTCCAGGCTCGACTCGTTCACGCATACAGGGTTGACAGTCTGCAGACACTCCTCCGTCAGCGCCTTCGACTCGTCAGGCTGTAGCGAAGACGTGTGGCGCACATAGTACGTCCCGTCGATGCTCTTCGTCGCCCCAACCTTCGCCTTCACAGGCGAGTGGAAGCGGTGGTAGTCTGCCGGCGCAAGGCGGAACACCGCGAGCGCGCCGTTCTCGAACTGCTTTGCGAGCTCGTCGTCCTGGAGGAGCGAGGGGATCGTGAAGTTCTTGCCCTGCGCGCGTTCTTGCCGTTAGCCCGCTCTCCAGAAAAAGGGGAAGGGGAGGCGCACCTTGATCCAGAACTCTTTCGCCGCGTGGACAGTCTCGAACACAGTAAGCCTGCAGTCCGCGCCGCTCGACACAACGTCCGGGTCCTCGGGGCTCGCCGGCGGCCTCGCATCGGCCTTGAGCTTGCGGTAGAAGAACTCGTTGAACGTGTTGTACTTGGTCAAGTCGGGCTCGAGGAGCGCCGAGGTGTCGATCTGGTACGTGCGGACGAACGACTCGATGTGCGCGAGCGCGTTGACGGGCGAGTCGAACGCGATGCCCTGCTTGATGCTTTGTTGCTACGCGCGGGTCAGGGGTCAGTCGGGCGCTCCTCGTTCTCCGGGAGCAGACAGGCGCGCTCCTCCGACTGGGAGGTCTGAGGTGATTGCACGCCGCATGCCGGGAAGTAGAGGAGACGGCGAACGCACCTTGAACAGCTCTTCGACGCGCTTCGTGCCGAGCAGCCTCGCCTGCTCCTTTCCATGATACAGCGCCTGCATCCCGATCCTCACGTAGATCGGCATGCTCTGCGCGCACTCGCATCTGTACATCGCCTGGGGGAAAGGGGAGGAGGAGACGCACCTCCCAGACCTTGACGGCGTCCGGCCCACGCGTCGTCACGTAGTTGCCGAGGTGGTAGCTCGCTGCGACCCTCTCGATGCCGGGGACGAAGCGCTGCAGCCAGGAGTGCTTGACGCCTGATCATGCCGCCGCGGGGTCGGGTCGGGCGAAGGAGGATGGGGAGGGCACTGCGCGGAGCGGGGTCAGCTCTGTCAGCTCGACAGACGCCGAGTAAAGTGATGCACGCACTCGCAGAGCAGCAAGAGCGGCAGGGAACGAGCAAGGATCTCATCAGCTCCTCCGCCCCACCTCGCCCTTCACGATCAAGCAACGCACCTTCATGCGCAGGGTGTGGATATCCAGCGACTTGGGCTCCTCATCCGGCGCGTGCGTCAGCCCATCGAGCGTCGCCTGCGCCCCTCTCGCGCGTCAGCTGTGGTGCACCACCGCGCGACGAGGAGGAAGACGAGGCGCGCACTGCGTAGTCCTCCGTGGTCGCGTCGGCGTGGTCGTGCGCTGGCTCGAGCTTGCTCTGCAGGACGGGCTCCATCGTGCGTGCTTGCGCTCGTGGTGGTGGAGGGCAACCTGCCGGCCGGCCCACCTTCCCAAGTTGGATGACGCACCGCTCGCTGCCGGTCCTCGCAGCTCCTGCCTCCTCCCGGATGAGCACAGAGTCGCGCAGCGCAGTGTATTGTACTGTATGTACGCGACGAGTGATGATATGACAGCGAGCGACCAGCACCCGCACCGTTGCGCTCTATTCCACCCGCTCCTCCTCATCCCGCTTCCGCGTGCCTCCTCCTCCTCCTCTCGTCTCCATGAGCGCCAGCCCACTCCCCGCACCGCCCGGCGACCCGGCAAGCAAGTATCCTCCTCCCAGCGTGAGGCTGAGCTTGCGCATGCGCCGCGGCGCCCCGGGGCCCGCGAGCGGGAGGGGGAGCCGAGCCATAGGCGCGGTTGGAGCGGAGGAGGCGGGGTGGATGGAGTGATAGGAGAGGGTAGGGGGCGGACCGGAAAGGGCAGAGGAGGGCGAGAGGGGGACGGGACGCGTCGTGGAGGAGGGGGACGGCGGGGAGGGAGGGTCGCGCGTGAGGAGGTAAACGCCTGCGGTCGGTCACAACCGTCAGCACCCGTACCCTGCAGTGGAGGGAGAGGCAGAGCACGCACCAAGCCCCGAGATGACGCAGCCGAAGACAAAGTTGACGAGCGAGGGCAGCGCGACGCCCTCGAAGTCACGGTAGAGGATGGCACTCCCGACGATAGTCGACAGCGCAAAGGTCATGTACTGCGTCGGGACCACGATGCGGCTCTCGAATCGTTGCACTGCGCGGGGCGAGGGGTTTGAGCGGGTGGGTTGGGAGGGGGAGAGAGGGGACGAACGGGACTTGTTGACGAAGTTAACCTGCATGAGACCTGTCGAAATGAGGACGAGGAGGACAGGGTACGTGATCCAGAACGAGAACCTGCGCATGGGGGAAGTGTTCGTCAGGCTTTCGGGAGCAGGGCATTGACGAAGTGAGCGAGCACGCACATGCGGAGGAAGAGCAGGTTGAGGAACGACGAGATCGCCTTGGTCGACAGGACCGTGAACGCGCCCGCGAGCGCGCACAGCGACAGGTCGATGAGGACGTAGCGGTCGCCGAGCTTGGTCTGCGAGAGGTACGCGAGGGTGGACATGCACACCGTCGAGAGGACGGCGTAGGCGATGAAGAGCGGGCGGGAGATCGCTTCGACGAACTCGTCGGGCGTGAGCTGCGGGATGGAGCGTGTCAGCGCGGGAAAAGACGCGCTGACCGAGAGCGCGCACCTTCTTGTCGTTTGAGCGCGACGCGTACACGACAGTCGCGCCGCCCACGACGGCGATAGCGACACCTATGAGGTCCTTGCGGCGGAAGGGCTGCGAGAGAGTGGAGTGAGCCTCAGTCAGATGGCTAGGAAAGCCGAGGAGGGGCACCTCGCGGACGATAAGCGGCGCGAGGAAGACGTTGGCGATGAGCGAGACCATGCCGAGCTGCGGGGCGGTGGTCAGTCGGACCTCGTGCGAGGTCGTAAAGTGTAGAGCAACGCACCGGCGCGACGACACTGGGCGGGGCGAAGCCGAACGCGAGGAAATTGCCGAACTCGCCCACGTTCTGGCACGCAAAGCCGAGGAGCCACAGCGGGCTCCTGAGGAAGCCTCTTGTCCGTCCTCGGCCGCCGACCGCCGAGCGTGCTCCGCGACGCTGACCGTACGCGGGAGAGTGGCGGCGGCGAGTCGGTTCGTGCGTGCGAGGGGACGAGGATGATTGGGTTCTGGGTGTTCGGCTCGGGGTCGGAGAGGGAGCGGTCGAGGGTCGGCTTGGTCGTGATGATGAGGGGTGTCCGCTCGTTGGCGGGACGAGCAGGGACTCGTGCTCGTGCTGGAGATCGCCTCGGGATGAGGTGGGGAGGAGTCCGGGTTTCTTGCGCGCTTGAGGTGGGCCAGCCTGCAGAGTGGACGGTCAGAGTACGGCAATTTACGAGCTGTAGAGGGTCGCACGCACCGCTGGAGGTTGAGGGCGAGGCAGATGAGGGTGTTGGCGGCGATGGCGATTCCGACGCCAATGAGCGTCGACGTTCCCTCTGAAGGCGCGCTGGGAGCCATGGCAGTTCTTGTAGCGGCAAAAGAGAGCCTTGCACGAAGGTCGAGCCGGAGAAGAGCGAGCGGGGCGAGGTCAAGAGGGAGAGCCGGCTCGACGATCGAGGAGGGTCGGCCTCGTCCACCGTCCGCGCCGATGCTCCCCGCACAGCAGGCGAGCAGGCGACAGCGCCAGGAGCCGTACCACGACGAACGGGCCCGCCCGAACCAGCCGCACTCGCTCTCGCGGCGTCGCCGCCCCACCTCGTCGCCTCATCAGTCGACGCATCTACCGAGGCACCCACAGCGCTAGAGGGCACGGATGTGCGCCAGTGCTGGATCTGCTACACCGACGAGAGCGAAGACTCGTCCCGCCCCTTCATCCACGCGTGGTGAGCACCCCGTTCCCCTCCTCTCGCACCCCGTCCTCCCCGCTGATGCCCCTCGCCCGCGCACCAGCGGATGCACCCTCCTCGCCCACGAGCAGTGCCTCCTCGACTGGCTCACCGCACAGGCCCAAACCCAGGCACAGGCGCCCCGCTGCCCCGTCTGCGCCACGCCCATCATCGTCCGCGAGAGCCGTAACGAGCTACTCCGCCTGTACCACCGCCTCCGCCGCAAGGCCGACCAGCTCAGCCTCGTCGCGGCCGTCGGAGGGTCGCCGCGAGCGGGTGGTTTGTTGCTGCGGCATACGGCGCGTGGGCGGTGAAGGTCTTCATGGGCGACCAGGTCACGCAGGCGCTCCTCCTCCGCCACGAGAACGGCCTCCCATGGCGCTACTGGCGTGCGTGCCCTTCTCCTTGCATGCTCGAGATCTCACGACTCACGCCTCGCTCGCGCGCAGTCAACCTCCCGCTCATCCCGTTCACCCTGATCCTGTCGCGCACCCCCCTGATCGACTCGCTCCTCCCCTTCCTCCCGCTCACCCTCGTCCTCTCGACGCACACGCACACGCCGCTCTTTGACCCGATCGGGCTCGACGACCTCACGCTGCGGTACCCGCCCTCGCCGACGCTGACCGTCTGCGTCCTCCTGGCTCCGCCTCCTGTACCTCCGCCTCCGCCTCCGCGTCTTCAACGCCGTCCTCGGCCAGCGGAAGAAGTTCCGCGGCCTCGCCGGCGTCTTCGAGGAAGCCGCCGCAGACGACATCGCGACCGCGCCCGACGCAGACGACGCGCGCGGGCGCGAGCCCCTCGAGCTCGTCGCGACGCTCGAAGTCGACGTCGCGGAGGAGCGGCCCGCCGCGCCCACCGCGCCCGCCGCCGCGGCTCAGCCGCAGGCCGTGCAGGAGACGACGACGGCGCGCCTGCGCGTCGGAATGGGCCGCCTCACGTCCCTCGTCCTCAGCGCGCTGCTCTTCCCCGCCCTCTCGTCCCTCGCCGGCTCGGCGCTCTTCTGGCTCGCAGCGCGCAGGGGGGACTCGGCGCCCCTTCGCGCGCTGCGCGCCGCGTTGGGCGTGAGCGCAGTCCTCGCTGCGCGCGGGGGCGGAGGAGGCGGGACGGGTACGAAGGGCAGCTGGATCCGCCAGCTGGCGTCTGCGCCCGCCGCGCTCAGGAGCCCCGTCGTCGACCCCAAGTGGGTCCGGAGCACCCTCGGCGCGGGCGTCGTCCTCCTTGTCCGCGACGCGTGCGAGCTCGCTTCGGGGGTGATGGAGCAGCGGAGGCGCGCGTCGCGCAGGGTCGTCGAGCGGCCGTTTAGGACTGGGACGGGGAGCGCGGGCGCGGGAACGCCGGTGCAGCCTGCGGCGGCGGAAGAGGGCGCGGCGAGGACGAGCAGCGGCGGGAGGGACGCGCAGGGGAGGGAGGCGCTCGTGCACACGCTGTTGTAGGCGCGTCGGAGGTGGTTCGTGCTTGTTGTAACGCTTTCGTCCGACCGCTCCTCTACTCGCAGCGCGGAGGACGGGGAACAAGCGCGTTCGGAACGAGGGGAAAGTAGGGCCGCCTCAGTGGTCAAAGTAGTCCGCCTCGAGCAAGACCGTCCCGTTCGCAAGCACGACCGGGCTCCTCCACCCCGTGAACGCGTACTCGCCCGTGAGCATCGCGTACGAGTCCGCGCCCGTCGTCGCCCAATACGCCGCGACGGCGACGAGGACGTCGCGGACGGTCACGCCCGCCGTGTTCGCGACGATGTCGTCGTAGATTTCGTCCTCGTCTGCGAAGAGGTTGATCGTGAGGCGCGTGCAGGCGGGCGAGATGGCGAAGCTGTCGCACGCGGCGAGGTCGAACGCGTTGACCTCCCTCTCGTCGTCGAGGCGAATGGTGGCCTTGTTTGGCGCAATCCACATGCAGTCGACGATGTTGAGGAGCGGGTGAAGCTTGACCTCACGCCCTGCACGGAGCTGCCCGCGCGGCTTCTGGCGGAAGAGGCGCACTTCGAAGTGCGGGTCCTGCGTAGGAGTCAGCGGGAGCAGCGAACCCGGGGCGGAGAGCGAGCGCACCTCGACGAAGTGCTTGAGCGTTTTGCACACGCGCTCGAGCCTCAGCAGCTGCCAAAAATCGAGCTTGTCGAGGATCGCGAGGATGAGCTCGTCGGGAAGGCGCAGGAGCGGCGGGAGTTCTGGGCACTGCTCGGAGTGCATTGCTGGGTCACTTGCGAGCGTGCGAACTTGCCGCGAGGGCGTGGGCGGAAGAGACAGTTTGAAGCGAGGGAGCGGGAGGAGGGGAAGAGGAGGCGGTCCATAACCCGGAGCTTCCCGGGCCTACACTTGCTCCACCAGAGAGCTCGCAAGGTACAGTAAGAATAGGCTGTGCGCGAGCGTGGAAATGAGGGAACAAACGGCGCGGAGCCGCGCTCCCTCAACTTGCGAAGGTCGCGCGTGGAAAGTCAATCTCGCTAGGCTTTGCGCTGGCCTCTCTGCGAGATCTCGGCTCACGGCGGAACGGGCGTGGAATTGACGAAGTGGGGAGCAAGCGGGAGAACGGGGTATTCGGATCAAGCGGCGAGAGGGCGCAGAGAACCTGGGTAGGGCAGGAGGTAGTGCGCCGGCCGCGCTGTACGGAAAAGGCGCAACGCACTCTGTGAGGGACTACGAGCCGAACGAGCGGGCCTCGAGGTAGACGGTCTCGCCCTTGCGCACGGAGGGGATGTGCCAACCCTCGAAGAAGCTGTGGTCGCCGAGGCAGTGGACGCGCGTGATCTTCTCGTCCTTGCCCCACCCGCCCTGGCGGCGGACCTGGGCCGTCATGCGAGGCGGAACGTCCTCCGCCCAGAAGCGGGCAATAGCCTTGAGCGCCTTCTCGACCTTGACGCCCTGCGCGTCCTTGACGACGAACGTCTCGGTGCGGCCATGGCCCCAGTCCTCGAACATGCTGATCTCGAGCGACTTGCATGCCGGCGAGGTGACGAACGCCTGGGCGGCGGGGTAGTCGTACCCGTTGAAGTCCTTCGAGCCCTCGCCGTTGGAGGAGGCCGAGTAGCAGAAGATGAGTACCTCGTCCTTAGTGACGCGGACGCAGTCGACCTGGTCCATGATCGGGTGCAGCTTGAGCTTCGCGCCCTGCTTGAGTTTCCCGCCCACACCGCGGCGGAAAAGCTTGCCGTCGAAGCGCTTGTCCTGCGGGCGGCGGGGGGGAGGAGCGAGTCAGCCTCGCACGACGAAGGAAGCCGCGACGGCAGTGCACCTGGACGAGGCGGTGGATCTTCTTGCAAATGCGCTGGTCGCGCACGATCTCGTTGCACGAAAGGCGGTCGAGGATCTTGATCCACATCTCGTCTGGGAGGCGGAGCGCGATGGGCGGCGAGCCGGGCGTGACGGGGCTGGCGGGAGCGCCCTTGACGTGCTCTGACATACTAGGGAAGCTCAAAGCGGGCTACGCGCGGGCTGAAGCGGAAGCGAGTGAAGAGGAGGAGGAAGACAGGGAGGAACGGGTGGAGCGGGAGCGCGCTCTCCTTCGCCCGCAGTAAGAGCGTCTTCGCGAGTTTCACAAAGCGTGTGTGGCAAATCTTTCGTCGTCCTCCGCGGGCACCATCAAGCGGGAGGCGGGGAAGGGGACAAAACAAGGACGAGGTCGCGCTCGACAACAAGGGGAGCGACGACGGGGGAAGGGGGACAAGCGAGAACCTCAAGCGAAAATGAGTGGAAGGGGGTAAAGAGAGGGATAAGCAAAGGAAGGGGGAAAAGCAAAAGCAGAGCACGACGTCCGTATCCAACCCGTCTCCGTCCGCCTCAGAGACGCGGCGCGCCTCCCACGAGCCTCCGGCCGCTCCATCCGACAAGCATCCTCCCACCGCACCCCGTCACACCCGCCGCTCACCGCCCTCACCCGCCCCTCGCGCCCGTCCGCCCCCTCACCGTCGCCTGCATCCTCCCCGCCGCCGCCCTCCGCGCAGCGAGCTCACCCGCACTCCCCGCGCTGCTGCTGCCGCCGGACGTCGCGCTCGTTGGCGACGCCCAGATGTTGGGCGGGAGCGCGACGCGCGGGGCAGGCGTCGAGGGCGCGGTGCGGAAGAAGCCCTGCGCGGGGCGAGCGCGGCGGCGAGAGGCGCAGCCCGGCTGTACGAGCTCTGCGCGTACGCGGCGGCGTGCGTCACGCGCGCGGAGGAGCGGCGTAGCGCTTGCATGCGCGAGGGCGGGCGCGGGCGGGGAGGAGAAGTAGCCCTCGTGCTCGTGCGTCTGCGGGACGGAGGTCGTGCGCGAGCGGCAAGCGCAGCGATCGACGCCGAGGGGACGCCATCGCTGATGGTGCGCGAGCGCTGCGGCGGGATGCTGTGCGGGAAGGGCGCGCTGGGGTCGAAGTAGGCGTCGATGGTAGGCGAGGCGGCTTGCCCGTCGACGGTGTGGACGAAGTGCGACGGGACGGTCGGCGGCGGGGCAGCGGGCGAGGTCGAGTTCGAAGCCGGCTGGGCGAGGTAGGCGGCCTGTTGCGAGCGGATCGTGAGGATGTTGCCGATGTCGTGCGCGTAGGGGAAGCACTTGATGCAGATCCTGCGCGCGAATGGGCGAGTCAGTTCGCCGGAGAGGCATGCGACATTGAAAAGACGCACTTGCGGCGACGCCAGTTCTGAAGACGAAACCGGGGTGGAGAAGCGGGTCAGCCCCGCGCACTTGAGAAGGTCAAGCGAAACCGAGGCGCGACTCACGACGTAAGCGCACACGCCGCAGCGCCAGTCGCCCGCCTGAACGACCATCGGGCCCTGATTGCCCGTGTTGATGACCGGGCTCGCGAGCGCCGCGCCGCCCTGCTGCGGCGGGGCAAGCTGCTGGAGCGAGGGGATCCGCCCGTTGTGCAGGTGCGCAATCCGGTCCGTGTCCGCCGGCGAGAGAGGGTAGTCCTCGTGAGGGACGGCGGCCGATGAGGCGGGGCCGGGCGACGAGCGCGTCGAGACTGCAAGCGGGGCGCCGGCCCAGGAGGCACCCCGGCGCGGGCGCGTACGGAACGGCGAGCGACGCCGCGCCGGGCGGCGTGACGCGGGAGGTCGACGACGAAGAGAGTGCGATGTAGGGCCGGTGGGTCGGCGGCGCGCGTTGCGACGGGATCGGGACGAGCGGCGGCGAGGCCTGCGCCGATCCGAACGGTGTCGACGGGAGAGTCGCCGCGCGGGCTCGCTCACCTTGAAGTAGCCCGCGTCGCTCCAGTCGAGCGGCGCCGTCGTCGCCTGCGCGCGCGCCGACAGGCAGCGAGCGCGCGTGTCCTGCGTGAGGGGGCCGGGGTTCGGCTGCGGCGAGCGGAGCGCGGCGGACGACGCGAACGAGTGGAGCTTGCTCGGCGAGGGCGATTCGAAGCGGAGCGTCGGAGACGGGTAGAACGTGAACGAGTTGCGGCGGGGCTGGCCCGCTGCCGCCGTCTTGCGAAGGTCGAGCTCGGCGGTCTTGCGCGCGAGCTCGTCGACGCGTTCCTGTGCGTCGCCTACCCAGATGCCGAGCCCAACACCCGAGTCGACACCGCGCGAGCTCGGCGCGGGGAGGAAGTCGTTGAAAGAGGGGAAGAACGCCTTGGCCGACGCCGAGAGAGCCTGCTCCGGCGCCGGCTTGCGGCTACTGCGCGCGCTCGCCTCGTCGCGGTACGCCTCGAAGTCGAACCGGCTCGTGAGCGGGTGGACCGGCGCGGGCGAGGCGAGCTTGGGCGCGAAGGCGTGGAGGCGATCCTCGGGCGTGAGCAGGTGCGGCTCGTCCTCGCTGTCGCCGCCCGATTCGAGACTCGTTGCCGGGCTCGTGTGCGCGCTATTGCTCGCGTCGGCGCTGGACGACGTGCGCTGCTGGCTGGCAGCGCTGGCCGGAGTCTCGAGGGTCGAGCTGAGAGTCGAGGTGGGGAAGCGGGCGCGAGCGGCGGGCGACGCAGCCCACGGGAGCGAGGTGGTGTCGTACCGCGGGGCAGGCGAGTCCTGCTGGCGGTACCTCGAGGCGCTCAAAGGGGCGGACGCGGTCTGGAAGAAGAGCGAGGCCATGGCGGCGAGCTCAGGAGATGAGGGCGAGAGAGTGGCTCTGGTGGGGTGGGGCGGGGCGCGGGTGGGTCAACGGGGGCAGTGGAGAGTCGCAGACTCGTTCAAGGGTAAAGGAATGGGGAGAAGGAGGGAGAGAGGTGAGAGGGGGAGGGAGAGAGGAGGGAGAGAGGAGGGGAGGGGCCGGCAACGTGAAGTCCCGCTCGGGCCAAGATCTCGCGAGTGCGAAACGGTGGGGCAGCTCGCGTGGTAGTAGACAGGCAGTCCGACGGCGGGCAAGGCAGAGCCCTCCACCGCGCTCAGGCCAAGCAGAGCGGAGGTCGAGCCAGGGAGGGGGAAGAGGACCGCTGCTTAGAGTCGACCAGGCAGAGATCTCTGGCCGCGCGCGTACCGAGCGTCAGTCGTTGCTCCGGAGCGTAGAACACCGGGAAGTGAGAACGCGCACCGAAACCAGCTCGAAACGCCCCTCCTCCCTCTCGCACGTGAAAGCCAGAAACCGACAGCAATACCATGTCTACGCCTTCTGCATCACCTCCGCATCACACCTCCACTCGCGCTCGCCCTCCTCGGGCCGCACCAGCGCCCACAGCCCCCGGTCCCTCAGGAGCTGCTCCTTCATCCCTCCGGTCGCATAATTCGCATGCACGACGCACGGCCTCGCGCCGGGCTCGATCCCGCCGTCGAAGAAGCGCATACCGGGCGGGAACGCGTCGAACGGGAGGGGCTCGACGCGGACGGGCCGGTGCGGCGGCGGCGCGCGGAGGACATGCTCGAGGTACTCGCGCGTGAGGCTCGTCGCGAACGCGCCAAGCTCGCTCTCGGCATAGGGGCTTGCGCACTGCGTCTGCTGCGCCTGCGCAAGCGCGAGGCACGACCGCCCGCGGTCGGCGCGCCCCGTCGCGGGGTTCAGGTCCAGCTCGGCGTCCTCGAGGAGGTCGGTCAGGTCGTCGACCTCGCCCGAGCCGAGCGCCGCGAGGAACCGCTCGTGCGAGATCTCGGGGAGGAAGGCGCCGCGCTGCTCTGCGAGGAAGACGGCGGGGCCGAGCGCCGTCGCCTGGAAGGACGGCGCGCGGGGCTCGGGCGCAGCCTGCTTCGCCGCGCTCGGGGGAGGCGCAGCCCCTAAGTCCAGCTCGGGCGCGAGCGACTGGTCCGCGGGGGCGTCCTCCCGCACGCGGCGCCACTGCGACAGGCGCTGACCCGCCTCGAGCGCCTCCTGCAGCATCGAGATGTGGCACAGCGCCGTCGAGCGCCACACCTCGGCCGCGCCCGCGGATGGCGAGTAGACGTACGGGTCGAGCGGCGAATGGTCGGGCGCGTGGAAGGGCGCGGCCTTCTGTGCGCCGGCGTCCGAGACGCGCGAGTAGAAGAAGCACGCGCAGGGCATCGTGTTCGTACCCCAGGCGTTGCGCGTCGTGGGGTCCATGTCGGGCGCGTAGATGATGGAGGGGTGCGGGCCAGTAGGGCGGTAGTAGTGCGAGAGGAACGCATTTGGCGAGAGAGAGCCTGCGGGAGTGGGGGTAAGAGCTGGTCGGAGAAGAGAACGGGAGAGAGCGCACCAGACGGCGTCGTTGTCTACGAGAAGGACGCCCTTGACGCCCTCAAACTCGGGTGCCCTAAGCGGCGGGCCGGACTCCCAATCGTGCGCGAGGACCTTCTCCATCCACGCCGCGTCCTGCGCCTTCCTCCATTCGGGGTCGGCGCGCTGACTCTGCGCGAGGGCGCCGACTAGTGCGCTCATGACGACTGTGCGCTCGAGCATGAGGCTCTGGTAGCGCAGGGTGCCCCAGGGGATGACGGTGCTGCCGTCGGCGTTCTCGACGATGGGCTCGTCGGCGGGGAGGAGGAGATCGAGGAGGCGGAGGTTGGCGAAGAGATCGTCCTGGAGCATGCGCTCGGCGTACGCGAGCATGGCGTCCTTGTCCGGGTCGTCCTCTGCGAGCTCGTCGGCGAGCTCGACGGCGTCCCAGTCTGTCCCGCGGACCCACCAGGTCACGACGCCGTGGTCGCTCAGCTCGCGCGCGAGGTCCTCGTCGCTCGTCACGACGAGGAGCTTGGGCGTGTCGGCGTGCTCTGCGACGCGCTCCGAGGGCTTGTACGGCTCGCCCATGGCGGTGTGGGAGGGGAACGCGCCCCACTTTGCCTTGCCCCGGAGGAAGCAAAGCCAGTTGTAGAGGAGGGGCTTGAAGGCGGGCGTAGCGAGGGTGACGAGGAGGGTGTGTTCTGGCGGCGGTGCGAGGTGCGGGAGGACCGGCAGGAGCGAGGCGAGCGAGGTGTGGAGCGTAGGGAGCGTCGGTGGGGACGAGGGGAACAACGGCGGGTGGGTCGCGTTGGACGCGCCGGGAAGGGCTGCCGCCCACCCCAGCAGGTGCAGTGCGCCCAGCACGAGGCCCGCTATCCGCATCAGAGGTGAGCGGTGCACTGCCGGAGCGCGTCGAGGCGAGAGAAGCGAACGATCGGGAGCAGGGAAGGGGCGGGCAGCAACCCGTCCCTCTGCGGGTCTAGCGCGTTCGTGGTTGCCGCGAGCACGTGCATCTGGGGTCCACAGCTCACGAGCTGCACTTCCGAGCGTGAGGGAGAAGAGCGAGCTGGCTCCCCCTCTTCGCGGTCGAGCTGGTGTCGGACGAGGAGAGGTACTTGCATGCGCTGGGCGCGGGAGGGCGTTCTATTGAGCGTGACAGGCGATCTGAGCGGTCTCAGGCTGCACTCGAGGGTGGCGGAACACCGCCGCTGCTTCCACGTCGCCCGCGTCGTCGCGCTCCGCCTCCGTCCCTTCACCCCTCCCCGCTCGCCGCACTCTGTTCAGGATGCGCACCACTGCTTTCGCCTTTGCGGCCCTCGCAGCCCTCGCCTCGGCCAGCAGCGACGTCCAGGACCTCACCAAGGACTCGTTCCCCTCGTTCGCCGACGCGCCCCTCTCCCTCGTCGAGTTCTTCGCCCCGTGGTGAGTCCCGACTGTCCCCTTTCCGCGCATGCACCGTTCAGCATGCCCTCTTGCGTGTGAGCCGATCGCTGGACGCCTCCGACAGCGGGCGGGCGCGCGGGATGGGGGAGGAGGGCCGACACGACGCACCTCGGCCCACGCGGCGGCGCGCTCCCTGGACGTGTTCCGGGTCGCTGGAGCACTCCTGTAGTTCTCAGGACGCACCGCTTCGACTGCCGAGTTCTCTCGGACGCGATGAGACGGGGAACCCTCGTCGACCCGCTGACCTCATCTCGTCGATCCGACGCGCAATGCCTCAGAACTTGCAAAGGAGCCGCTAACCCTGCTCCTTTCACAGGTGCGGTCACTGCAAGGCGCTCGCGCCTCATGTGCGTACTCTTTCTCGCTATCCTGATGCTCCCGTCATCACTCCCACCTCGCCATCCTCCGCCGCTGTCCCTCTGCGCGCATCCGCTGACCTCGCTACGACACCGTCTGTGCAGTACGAGGAGGCGGCGACGATCCTCAAGAAGGACAACATCCCCATCGCCAAGGTCGACTGCACCGTCGAGACGGAGCTCTGCTCGTCCCAGGGCGTCAACGGTTACCCGTGCGTCGCGCACTTCTTGCCGCACTGATCTTCCACTGCCTCAAAGCGCGCTCGCTGACTCGCTCGTTCTCGTCTCTCTCCCTGCCCCGCAGACCCTCAAGGTCTTCCGCAAGGGTGTCGCGTCGGACTACTCGGGCACGCGCAAGACCGATGGCATCGTCTCGTACATGAAGAAGCAGTCGCTCCCGGCGGTCTCGGAGGTCACGGCGTCGAACCACGACGAGTTCAAGACGGCCGACAAGGTGGTTATTGTCGCGTACGCCGACGAGTCGGACAGCAAGACGCAGAAGACGTTCAAGGAGTTCGCCGACGTCTACCGCGACGAGTACCTCTTCGGCCTCTCGACCGACGCCGCCGCCATCGCCGCCGCGGCCGTCACCCCGCCGGCGGTCGTCATGTACAAGACGTTCGACGAGGGCCGCAACCAGCTCGAGGGCGACATCACCGACGACTCGCTCTTCATCTTTGCCAAGGAGCACTCGGTCCCGCTTCTCGACGAGATTTCGCCCGACAACTTTGCCACCTACGCCGAGGCCGGCATCCCCCTCGCCTACATCTTTGTCCCCTCGACCGACTCGAAGCGCGAGGAGGTCGTCAAGGCTATCGAGCCGGTCGCGCGTGAGCACAAGGGCAAGCTCAACTTTGTCTGGATCGACGCGAACAAGGTGCGTCTCGTTTGTGAGCGGGTCTCTTCCTGAGCGCGTGCTGATCCTTCCGCTCCCGCCCGCAGTTCGCCGACCACGCCAAGTCGCTCAACCTCCAGGAGCCGACCTGGCCCGCGTTTGCGATCCAGAACATCCAGGAGATGACCAAGTTCCCGCTCGACCAGTCCAAGACGGTCGACCACGACACGGTCGCCGCGTTTGTCAGGACTTTGTCAACGGCAAGATCACCCCGTCGATCAAGTCGCAGAAGGCGCCCGTCCAGGACAGCCCGTCTTTGTCCTCGTCGCCGACGAGTTTGACAAGGTCGTCGCCGAGGACAAGGACCTCCTCGTCGAGTTCTACGCGCCGTGGTGCGGCCAGTGCGTCCGACTTTTCTCCCATGATGCGTCGGGGGCTGCGTTGACGTAGTGTGCGCCCCCCGCAGCTGCAAGAAGCTCAAGCCGACGTGGGACACGCTCGGCGAGCGCTACGCCAACGTCAAGTCGAAGCTCACCGTCGCCAAGTTTGACGCGACCGAGAACGACGTCCCGTCCTCGGCGGGCTTCCGCATCGCCGGCTTCCCGACCATCAAGTTCAAGGCGGCGGGCTCGAGCGAGTGGGTGTCGTACGAGGGCGACCGCTCGCTCGACTCGCTCGTCGAGTTCCTCGAGGCGAACGCGACCAACGACATCAACGAGCCGGACAGCCTCGAGGCTGAGCTTGACGGCGAATCGGAGGTCAAGTCGGGCCGCCACGACGAGCTTGTGCGTCTTCCCTGCGTCTCTGTTGGAGCGTCTCGCTGACATTCCCCGCGCGCAGTAAACGGCTTTCAAACGTGCATGATTTCGTCGTCGAAGCAAGTAGGAGGTAGCGCATAGGAGGAAAGGCAGTGCAGTGGGGGAAGGAGGACGCGCAGGAGGTCAGCAGGGAGGAAGGGTCAGCCCGTCGGACCAAGCCGCTCATTCTTCTTCCCCTTCTTTTCACCCCTGTCTGTCTCGCTCGCATTGCCCCCCGTCCAGTCTAGCTGTGGAATAGGTCCCTCTCCCTCTCCCTCTCCCCCTCCCTCTCCCCCTCTGCTGCTTGTGTCCGCGAGATTGCGAGAGCGAGTACGCTTCGGTCGCGTCGCTGCGCGCTCTCTAGTCGCGATGCATTGCACGCCCGCTAGCAGAGCGCTGCTGGGAAGGCCTCGTCTGCGTTGCATCGCGCGCCATTGGAAGGAAAGAATCGAGGCGCGAGGAATGGGCGGACACGAAGGATGGAGGGGATGACCGACGATTGGGAGAGAAGCTGCTCCACAACCGCGTTACAGGTGCGGCTGCGGGCTGAGAATATCTGTGAAAGGAGGAGGAGGGGCGGGCGCTGCAGCGTGATGCTCGACGGGCGGGGCACGCTCGGATCAAAGTAAGCGTCGATACTGGGCCAGGTGGTCGGCGTGACAGGCCGGTTGACAAGATGCTACTGGACGCTCAGCGCCGGGAAGACGAGTGCGGGCGAGCTCACAGCGGGCTGGGCGAGATGCGCAGCTTGGTGCGAGCGGATCGTAGAGGATGTTGCCGGTGTCGGGGCGTACGGGAAGCCTTTGATGCAGATCCTGCGCGCGTGACAGCGGGTCAGCTCGTCTGTACACGACACCAGGAGGGGAGACGCACTTACCGCCCGCCCACTTGAGAAGGTCAAGGGAAACCAGCTCGGGAGGTTCCAGGGAGCGCTCGGGAGACTCTGAGGGTCTGGGATGCTCTGGAAAGCTTGCACCACAGTCCCTTGTCCCGCGTACGTCCCCGGTGTCGTATAAGCGCGGGAAACTGGGGGAAACGCCCCGAGGTCCAAAAAAGAGGTCGTCCTTGCGGTTGCAGGACGGCCGTCGCCCAATGCGAGCCTCGAACTCGCGACATCCAGCTGGGTTTGAGGCCGTAGCGCATTTGTAAAAGGCTGGCGCTCTTCCAACTGAGCTAATCGGGCGCGTTAAGTCGATTTTTGTGGGGTTGGTGGGGTCCGCGGACGCCGGGAACGGCAGAGGTGGGGAGGTGGGTCGATATGCAGCGTAGGGAGAGTCGTTTGGAGCGGGAGCGACGGCGCAGAGGCGAGAACGACGGGGTTGAGGACATCTGCGGGAGGCGGATGGTCAGCCTGAACGCCGACTCAGCTTCTACCACCGGCTCCATACGGTAGAGGCTGCGTCACGAGAGAATGCTCGTAGCTCTGGCAAGCTTAGAGGGCGAACGCAGCTGGACTCACCGAGATGAAGGCCGCCATCATCCGCCTTCGGAGGCCCACCCTCCCGCGCCCCACCGACCGCACACGACCGCGCCCGGCCGCGCGCCAACGCGAGGCAGAACTGAAGATGAGCTGCACGCTGCAACGAGCGCAGGCGAGGTCGACGTCGGCAAGTTTGC
The DNA here is from genome assembly GCA_019926025.1 of Rhodotorula kratochvilovae. NCBI lineage: Eukaryota > Fungi > Basidiomycota > Microbotryomycetes > Sporidiobolales > Sporidiobolaceae > Rhodotorula > Rhodotorula kratochvilovae. Next base: position 487,318 of record JAHSUG010000012.1, read on the forward strand.
GTGCACGGGGCGGTGGACTCCTGATGAGAATGGGCGCGAGGTGGGGTGTCACGGGAGGGCCTCTATGGCGGGTCCAGATGACGAGCGAGCCTTGTAGCGAGCCCACAGCGGCGCAAAGAGGCGAACTTTGTTGTGAAGGGAGAGGGGAGAGGGAGAGGGACGACCGCCTCCTGGCGCACAAGCCCCGTCCTGTCCGCGGCTCGTCCGTCGAGGCATCGAGCCGCTCTTATGGCTCGAGCAACACTCGAAAGGCGGATAGGAACGCACAACGGCAAGTGCGCACGAGGGCAACCGCTCCATCCCAGGTCCTGGACGCCGCGCTCGCGAAGCGGCCTCCTCGCGTACCCTGCGCCTCCCCTCCCCCGCTCCGTCCCTACCCTCTTTGCGCACTTCTCGCCGACGACAACGATGGCTCCAGTCCGCACGTCCGCCCCGCACGCGCCCGCCCTACATGCCTCGCCGCTCCTCCTCCTTCGCCGACGAACTCGCCCTCCTCGTTCTCAACAGCCTCGTCCACCGCGACCTCAAGACACTCGAGCGGGTCTGAAAATCGATCAGTGCGCTGCTCGAGGTTCGTATCAGAGGAGAGCGGCGGCAGGGACGTCTTGCTCGCCCGGTTTTCTCTCGCTCGCAGGACCCGCACTTCGACAGGGCGCTCTTCCGCCCCTCGCGGGTTGACGCGACCTTGACCGGCGAGATGACCAGCTGGCCGAGCTGCATCCGCTCCTCGAGGCCGTCGACTGCCTGTGGGTCACCTCCAAGCGCGGCGCGCGTCTCCGCTCCGGCTGCGCCGACATCGACGCGTCCGCGCTTGCCGCCTGCGACGAGCTCGCAACGTCACCAGCCTGCACGTCGCTGTCAGTTACCTTCTGGCACGACCGGCTCCCGGTGGACTGCGACGCGGAGAACTCTCGCGGGGTGACGGTGCGGGAGGTACTCCTGACGGTTGCCCGGTGCTGGGAGGAGCGGGAGAGGGACGCCACCATACGAGTCGATATCCTGGGGCGCGTTTTGGGGGGCTGGGAGACCCCAGAATGTAACAAATGCTGAAGTCGACCTCACGATGAAACCCTTCGTCTGGCACACCCCGGCCTTTTCGAAGTTAACTCTGCAGCCCTCCTCGTTCGGCCGCTCACGGCATGGTTGTCCTCGAGAGCTGCAAGCGGACGCTGCGCTGCGCACGCAAGGGAGCGCTCACCAACTTGCGAAGGTCCCGCCGCTAGTCACGCTTGTTCTCCTCCGCTCATTCCTTGCGCGATCGTCAGCCTTCTCCAGTTCAGTGCAGGCCACACAACGTCGCGAAGCAGCAGGGGGCGCCCCCGCCACTGGCGCAAGCGAAGAGCGAAAAGCCCCTTTGCGAAGGTCCCGGCGAACGACGACCGTCCGAAGCCCTCTCCATAGCGAGCACACTCAGCGTTCGGAGAGCTAGTAGCACAACACGCCTGCCTCTACACACACGTCTCCTCCGCGCCCTCTCTCCTCAGCCTCGCCGCGCCCCTCCGCCCCTGTCTCAGCCGCCCGCTCAGCTCGCCCCGGCCCCCGGCCCCGGTGCCGGCGAAGGCGCCGTCCCCGTCGTCCCAGGCGCAGGGCTCGCCCTCGCGCTCTGCGCCGCGCTCCCCGCAGGGGGCACCTTGCGCTTCTTCGGGCGGGGCGTGCCCGCCCCTCCTGCTCCCGCTGCGCCCGCGCCGAGGGGGCGCGCGCCGAACCCGAGGCGCTTGAGGGTCGCCATCGGGAACTTGGTGCTGCGCGGGCGGAACGAATTGGGTCAGTGCGGAGCAGGGGAGGGAGGGGTGGGAGGACGCACCGGCAGGTGAAGCAGACGGGGAGGGGCGCGCAGAAGACTTTGTGCGCGGGCGCGTCAGCGCCGGACAGACAGTAGAGGTAGGGGGAAGGGAGGAACGCACTGGAGAGGCACACGGAGCACACGTACCCGATGTCGACGATCCGGCGGTGGCAGAAGCACGCCGCGCGGAGGTCGACCTGCTCCTGCCGCGGCTGCGTGAGGTTCTTGTGCGCCGCGGGGCCGGGGAGGAAGCCCATCTGTGCGCGCCCGGCGTCAGAGCGGAGAGAGGCGAGAGAATGGGAGGAGGCTCACGATGAGGTACTGCAGCAGGGCGGCGCGGCGGGAGAGCTTGTAGTACGCCCCGCTCGTGAGGTGGCACGCCTGCTGGAGGAAGACGGCGTCGGGGCCGAATACCTTGCACACGTCGATCTCGATGTTCTGCCGAATGCGCGCAGGTCAGGCGGAGCGAGGTAGGGATGAAGAGAAGGAGCGCACGTTTTTCTGCGCGGTAAAGATGCAGTTCATGATCGAGACGTACTGCGAGCTTGCGTCCTGCGTGACGCTCAGGATCACGATCCGCGGTTTCGCCTTGCGTGCGGACGAGGAGGCGAAGCTGTCGGTTGCGTTCAGGCGGTTGATGTCTGTGCGCTCGCCGGAGTGTCAGCGCAGCGGCGGCGATGTACTTCGGAAGAGGACGCACGACACAGCGCCATGGAGAGTGCGCCGACGAGGTTGGAGCCTGCGTGCGAGAGGTCAGCACCCCGGCGAGAGCAGAACCGCAGGAGGCGAGCGTACCGCCGTCTGGCTCGTCCGGCATGTCGGCCATCATGTCCTTTACGCCGGCAGTGACGCGCTCGTCGACGATGCGGAACTGCTGGTAGATGTTGCTGTCGGACGCGGCCGAGGCGGAGGTGGTGGTGGGGGAGAGGTGTGACGAGAAGAGCTGCCGGCTGTGCGCGCGTTCAACGGACAGCTCGTCGAGGGTTAACGGTCTACCTCGAGTGTCTAGATCGCCTCAGAGAGCGCTGCAGCACGCACCTGGAGCGGGGTCCTGCGGCGAAGACGGCGATCTCGTTCTCGTGTCGAAGGGCGAGGTGGGCGTTACAGAAGACGAGGGTGTGGTCGAGCGCCTGTTCGAGCGACAGTGCGTCTCCGCCTTCTGCTGCTGGCTGCGCAGACGCTGCCCATGCGACCGGGTTAACGTCAATCTGGACGACGAGGCGAGGTCAGCGCGCGTTTGCGGTGCGAAGGGAGACGGCGGGGCGGACGATGAGGCAGAGGAGGTCCCCTGTGACGCCCTGCGCAGCCATCCTGGCGGGTCTAGGGGTCGAGGAGGAGGGAGACCACCCGGTTCTCATCTCTCTCGCTACTTCCCTCCGCTGCATGCCCCCAGAGCCAGCCCAGAGCGGGTCCAGGCCTCTCACAAGCTTCCTTCCCGGCGCTTCAGCTCCACAGCCCGCTGCTCCAGCTCGTCCCGCCGTCACTCGCCCTCCCACCAGGCCGACCGGGTCATCCACCCGCGACAAGGGCAAGCAGCGCGCAGCGGACAATGACCGCGTGACAGGAGCGGCAGACACGATCTCAGGAGCGGGTCAAGCTGCCCAGGCGGGGCGCAGCGAGAGCGTGACGGCAGCAGCGTGGGCACTCATGCGTGCGCCGCCCCACTTGCCTCTCCCCGCGCGCTGAAGGCTCACCCTGGGCGCGTGCAGCCCTGCGCAGCTTCGCCCCAGGACCTTCAAAAAGCTCAACTCCCGCTCATCCGCCGCGAAGAGCCCCAGCCAAGGCGAACCACCCCGCCGCTCCTGCACGCACAGCCGCGATGCCCGCTGTGCAGCCCGCTACGAAGCGCCCGAAGCGCGTACTCGCTACCGAGGAGGAGGTGCAGCAGTGGGCGAAGGAGTCGCGGACGGCGGAGAAGGGAAAGGGGCGGGAGGGGGATGAGGGAGCTCGTCCAGCAGGCGGTGCCGAGGCGGCAAGGGCAGACCACCCGAAGGGTGCGTTCTCATCCCGCTTCTCTGCCTCTAGACGGGAAACACTTACATGCAGCTCGCAGCTCGCCCGCCGGCCCCACTTCCCCAATCCTTCCGCCCCCTCTCCGCCTTTGCGCTCCCCTCTCCCGCCGCGCGCGCAGACGGCTCCCGCCCCTCCGCCTCCGTCTCCACCACCGCCGCGCACGCCGCGTCCCGCCCGCGCGTCACTGAGCCTGCGAAGCTCCCGCACCCACCACCGCCCGCGCACCGCCTCTCCTCCCTCCTCGCCTCCCCCGCCGCCGTCGCCGCGCGCCCCGCCTCCCCCGCCAGTGCCAGCGGCGCGCGCTTCACGCAGCTGTTGCCACCTCGCTCCGGAGCGCCTGCCACGCCCGCGAGGGAGACAAAGGGCATCCTCGCGCGGGCGCCGCCGGTGCAGGCTGCTCCTGCTGCAGACAGCGACGGAGAGGAGGAGGGGAGGGACGAGTGGAGCCCGCGGAAGAAGAAGGGCGGCTACCTCCTGTGCGCCTTCTCTCTCCCTCTCCCCTGTTCCTCCCCACCGCACGCGCTGACACCCGCCCTGCCCCGTCCCGCAGCGCAGGCCTCGCCGCGCGCGCGTCCGCCGCGCTCGCAGCTGCGAGGACGGCGCAGACCCTCTGGCTGCACGACGTGTCGCGCGCGCTCTCCGCCGCGGAGGGGGCGCGCACGCGCGAGGAGCTTGCGCGCGAGTTGGGCCCCGCGGTGAGGGTGCTGGTGCTCGAGGTGCTGGCGTGGCAGAGGGCGGCGGGGGAGCCCGCTGCGGGAGGAGGGACAGGCGAAGGGAGAGGAGGACGGTGCTTACGCGGTGCAGGCTGCTGCTCCCGCTCACCGCTGGCCCTCCCACCGACGCCGAGGACGACCCCCCCGCCGCCGAGCGGGACACGACCGGCCTGGTCCTCTTCTCGCTGCACGAGCGCCCCTCCTCCTCCTCCTCTTCCGCCGTACCCGCCCCCTCGCCGACCAAGCGCACGGGGCCAACAAGCCCGGCGGGACTCTTCATCCCGACTACGGCGCACGACCTGCGCTTCGTCCGCCCCGGCGCGGAGCTCTGGGCGTGGGAGCCCGTGAGGGAGGTGATCCTCTCTGCCCGAGCAGAAGACTGGCGGGTCGCGCCGCCTGCGCCGCCCGCGCGCGAGGTGGAGGAGGAAGACGAGGAGGTGCGCGTCGGGTGGGCGCTGGGCGCGGAGGAGGAGCGCGAGCGCAGGGAGAGGGCACAGAGGGAGAGGGACGGGGACAGGGTGACGAGGGCGCTTGTGTGTGGGCGATTCGCAGTCGTGATCTAGCGCGAGTCGGGGTAGTGTTGTTGTCACTTGCGTTCGCTCTGTCCTCTGCACCCGCTTTCGTCCCGATACCGTGCTTACAAACAGGCAGCTGCAGCGAGTCCCTTGCTCCCATTTGTTGGTTGGAAGCGGAGAAGGGCGGCGAGATGCCGCGGCGGTCTCGGCGAGCGATGAGATCGTGCGTTGAGGAGGACGACGAGCTGGCTGGACAGTTCCGAGTGCGTGGGCAGGGCCGCACCAGGAAAGGATCAGGAGCCAAACGCAAGTCGAGCCGGTGGAGGCGGCGCAGAGGGCTGCCTCACAGCGCGAGGCCGTTGCGAAGCCATCACGGAGATGAAGATGGGACGGCGCGGGGAAGGGAGTGCACGGAGCGGGTCCGACAAGAAGGCGGGCAGAGCAGGTGGTCGAGCGCGTCTGCAGCATCGAGGTGCAGCCCAGCAGGGAGCTCCCGAGCGAAGTGGGCAGTGCGACGACGAAGGCCGAGAGAGAATCGGCGGCCGACTCGTCTGTTGCCGACCACGCCGCCCGCTTCCCTCCCTGCGCCCGTGCAGCTGTGCAGAGCACCCGCGCGCGATGCAGCCCGTCGCAGACCAGCACCACCAGCCGAGCCCCGCGCGGCCGCTCAAGCGCAGCGAGCCTCCCGACCTCGCACCCTCGCCCGCCGCGAGCACCTCGGGCCACACCCTCCAGAGCGCGGGCGTCCTTCCGCCCCCAAAGCGCAAAATCACCCGCAGGAGGCAGATCTTCTCCTGCCGCGCCTGTACCACCAGGTCCGCCCCGCCTCTTGCTCTCTCGCTCCGAGGACGGGCTTACCCGCTTCCGACGCTGACTCGCCCTATCGCACGCAGGAAGATCCGCTGCGAGCGCGAGGGCGGGCCAGGTACCCCCTGCAAGGCCTGCGAGAAGCGCGGCGAGGCCCACTCGTGCGACGCCGGGTCCGCCCTCGCCTCCGCCGCGGCGAGCACCAACGGCGGCGGCATCGGGAACGGGAGCGGCGGCGCCGGCGGGATATGCAACGACAGCTGCGCCGAGCACCGTGACGAGCTCGAGCGCCGCGTACAGGCCCTCGAGCACGCCGTCATGCACGGCGGCGGCCATCGCCCGCGCTCGTCCCGCAGCGGCGCAAGCAACGGGTTCGGCCACGGTGTGGACGGCGAACAGCCAGGGTATACGGATGGGCCCGACAGCGAGACGGAGGACGCGGCGATGACGCTCGAGGACATTGCGGTCAATGTGCGCATCGGGCAACAGCAGCCGCGGCGGGCGGGCGCAGTCCGTCCCCCTTCCCCAATCCTCCTCCGCGCGACAGGCTCACATCCTTCCGTTTGCAGGCAACCCCCGGTACTCCCTTCGCGAGCACGAGCGCGCAGCAGCTCGCGCCCGCGCCGGGCGTCTCGCGCGAGCGCGCGTCGCTCCTCGTTCCCGAGATCGCGAAGCGCTTCCGCGGCGTCCTCGCCGACTTGTACGCGACGCTGCCGAGCCAGGCAAAGATGGACTGGCTCGTGAGCATGTACTTTAGCTCGCTGAGCTGGTTCTGGGTCGGTGTGTTCGCGTCCTCTCTTTCCGCTCTTTCAGACCCGACGTGCTGACGGAACTCACCCCGCCCGTAGCGCATCACGCTCCGACGTTCCTCGCCGAATACGACGCGTTCCGGCACCTCCTGCAAGAGGGCAAGCAGTTTGAGATCGACCCGCTCTGGCTCTCGGTCCTCTTCCTCGTGCGCCGCCCCTCGCCCCCCTCACGCACGCTAGTCACCCTGACGCAGAACCGCACACAGACGCTCGCACACGCGGCCAACTCCCTCGACTACGTCCCGCCCGGCTCGGACTTCACGCCCGAGGAGCTTACGCAGATGGTCCCCGACTTCTTCGAGGCGGCACGCGCGGCGCTCGACTGCGGCGACGCGTGGGGCGCGGCGAAGCTGCGCTCGATCCAGGTGCGTCTCCTCCGCTTGCTTCTTCCTCCAATCCACTGACGAGTGCTGCACCGCGCAGGCTGTCGTCCTCCTCGGCCCGCTCGCGCTCAACTCGGGCGACCCCGGCCGCGTCGACGTCCTGATCCCCTACGTCGCGGCGAACATCCGTCTCGCGCAGCAGCTCCGGCTCGACAAGCTCGGCTCGGACCCGTCCGTCATGCCGCCTGCGGACCCGGCGGTCCCCGGCGGGACGAACAGCTTGAGGAGGGAGGTCGCGCTGAGGCTGTTTCATGCGCTGCTGCACCTCGACCAGGTTATTTTCCGCACAAGGCCCGTCCTGCCTATGCACCTTGGTACGTCTCCCCTCCCGCGCTCTTTACAGAGGAGGAGATGCTGACGAGCGGAACGGCACAGTCTCGTGCGCGATGCCGGGCAACTTCGACGACAAGGACCTCAGGCCGGACGCGATCGTCCCGCCGCAGGCGCACGGCGTGCGCACCATCGCCGCGTACGAGGTGCGTTGCGCGTCCTCCTCGTCCATTCTCTTGCGTGCGTGCGCAGCAGACTGACTCGCAACTCGGCGCCTCTCGCGCAGACGCTCCGCTTCCGCGTCGGGATAGTACAGCGCTCGTTCCACGACCACGTCATCCTCGACCCGTCGTACGAGTACTCGACCGTGCTGAAGAACGACACCGAGATGCGGTGAGTTGTGTACCATTCCTCTTCCACAGACAAAGCTGACGAGCGATCCTGTGCCGTGCAGGAACCTCATCGCCGAGTACGACCTCGAGCGCCCGGAACCAGGCGAGACGACGCCCATGTTCTGGGCGAGGGTGTTCAGCCTGCAGAACATCAACATCCGGCTGATCCGGTTCCACCGCCCCTGTTCGTAACGCGCGTTCTCGCTCTCCCCTTCGTGCGCGCCTGACCGCGCTCGCTACATCCACAGTCATGTCGCGCGGCTACCGCGAGCCGACGTTCCGCACCTCGACGGACGCAGCGCTCGCAGCCGCACGCGTCGTCCTCGAGACGCAGAAGGAGCTCGACCGGACGAGCGCGCCGCTCGTCAAGGACTGCTACCAGCTGAACCACGTCCAGGTCGCCGTCGTGGTCCTCTTCCTCGACATCTGGACGCAGCACGACCCGGCGCGGCAGGTCCCCACAGCAGACTACCGCCTCGTCTCGGACGCGAGCCTGTGCTTCCACCGTGCTCTCGGCAGCGTCCGCCCGCGCGTGCGCGCCGTCGCACGCCAGAGCCTCCTCGTCATCCAGTGTCTCTTCGAGGCCCTCCACGCGCGGACGACCGCCTCGGCGCGCAAGGAGCCCTTCGGACAGCTCCTCAAGCGCGTGAGCGTCGCCGCCGCCGAGGCTGAGCGCCGCGTCGCCGCTGCGGGGCCTGCCGCCGCGGCGGACGCAACGTTCGCGTATGGCGCGCAGGTCGCCCTCCCTGCGCCAGACCCGAGCACCGGCGACGGCCGCTCGCTCCTCCTCGACGTGCTCGCGCCGGGCTTCGGCGGCGGCGGCGCAGGTGCACCCGGCGGCGCAGGCACGGGTGGTGCGCCGTACTTCCCGTCGTCGCAGTATGCCCTCCCCGGCGGCCCTGGTGGCAGTGGCGGCCCGGGGGTCCCACCGTTCGCGCCGTCGAGCTCGCCCAACGACCTGCACTTTGGCGACTTGAGCAGCGACTGGGGGTTCGACTGGATGACGCTGCCGCAGCTCTAGTCGAGCGGGCGGAGGAGGAGCGAGAGGACAAGAGGAGCGGGAGGGCGCGTTTGTGTTGAATCCCGCGGAGTGTGTTGCCAACCATACAGTGCTATCCTTCTGCCCGCGAGCGCTGCTCTTCACTGCAGTAGTTGGGCAAGGCGAGGCTATCTTGAGGCGATAGAGAGCGAGCGCCTCCTCTCCACTTCCACTCCTCCGCTCTCGCTCGTTCTGCCTGCAAGATGGCCGACGAGCGCTCCGAGGTCGTTCTGCTCCCAGGACGCTCTGCACGCTCGTGCACCGAGGTGCGCACTCGTCTCCCACGCGGGTCGCTCCACTCGCGGCGTCCCGCCCTCGTCGCGCGCTCAGCACGCCTTAAGCGGGCGGTTTACTACTGGGGGTGGATGTACTGACCCTTTGAACGTCTGCAGTGCTCACGGCGCAAGACTGCGTGCGACCGGTGCGTTTCCTGCTCATCTCCGAGCGCGGCCCTCGCGAGCTCCGACCCTCCCTCCCCTCGCACGAGCTGACGCTTTGGATACGCCCGCAGCAACCAGCCGTGCGGGGCGTGCGTAAAGCGCGGCGCGGCATCGTCCTGCGTTGCGGCGCCGACAAAGCGGAAGAAGGCGTCGTGCGTCCGCTTTCCCTCTCCTCCCCTCGTGCGAGGCTGATGCGGCGGGAGGAACAGCGTCGACCCAACTCAGGACCTGAGCGCGCGGCAGCAAGGCGCGCTGGATGAGCTGCGCCTCTTCCGCCAGACGCTCGACTCGCTCAAGGCGCGCCTCCCCGCCCTCGAGTACTACGTCGCGCACAGCAGCTCGGCGCGCGATGAGGATGCCGACGAGCTCGATGCCATCGTCAAGAGCTTTGGCGACCCCGTCACGGAGCTCAGCGCCGCCGTTGCGGGCCCGTCCGCGATGCTCCCCTCCGCGTCGACGTCTTCTGCTGGCGGCGGCGGCGTGGCCGCCGAGCCGCCGAAGAAGCGCGCGCGCGTCGCGGCGGTGAAGCAGGACCCGGACGAGAGCGAGGCCGCCGTCCAGGCCGCGATCGACCTCGAGTTCCACTCGCTCGGCCGCCCGCGCGTCTGGCACGAGTCGAACGTCCGCCCGCCGGCGGCGGATGGCGCCGAGAGCGACGAGGACGGGCTCGCGAGCCCGTCGATCAGGAGGGCGGTCCTGCCCCCTGAGACGCACCCCGAGAGCCCCGTCACGCTCTTCCCCGACGCGAGGGCGCTGTTTGAGGCGGCGCCGACCCCGGACCAGGAGGACGTGGTGTTCCAGCAGGGACTCGGGTGCTTCGGCTTCCACGTACGTCACTCCACTGTGCTCTTCCGGGCGAGCACTAACAACCGCTCACCCGCCCGTGCGCAGCACGCCGTTCTGCACGCACCGACGTTCTACGCCCAACTCGCCGCCTTCCGCGACCTCGGCGAGGGTCGCTTCGAGCAGTCATCGCTCGCGTGGATGAGCATGTACTTTGCGCTCCTCGCCGTCTCGGCCAAGCTCGTCGAGCCCTCGGAGCAGGACGACCTCGGGTGGACCGAAGCCGAGACCTCCGCGCTCGCCAGCCGGTGGTTCCTCTGCTCCGTCGCGTGCCTCTACCGGCACAACTTCCTCCAGCACCCGGACCTCGCCTCGCTGCAGGCGATTGCGCTCCTCGTCCTCTCGGGTCGCGATGCCGGCTCCGCGACGCTCATCGCTTCGCTCCTTTCGGCCGGCCTGTCCATCGCGCAGGACATGGGCCTCCATCGCCTCGTCCCAGACGAGCAGTGGGACGCGGCGCTCAAGGGCCGCCCGGTGCGCCTCCGCGCAAAGGCCCTCGTCGACCGCGAGGTCAAGAAGCGCGTCGTTTGGGCGCTCGTCCACAGCGAGTGGTTCGCGATCCCGTTCAAGGGGTACTCGCTCCTCTCGCGGCTGCAGGTCGCGACACCGCTCCCGCTCAATGCCACCGACGAGTGCGTCCTTCCCTCTCCTTGCTTGCTCGCGGAGCTGATGACTGCGCGGACCCAGGGACCTCGCGACGGGCGAGCTCGTCGATCGCCCGGACGAGTACACCAATGCGTCGTGGATGCTGCAGTGTGCGTCCTTCCTTCCTCCCCCTCCATCCTCGCTAACCCACCTACCCGCGCGCAGACATCGCGATCGGCTCGGCGATGGCCAGCGCGTTCGAGCACGCCGTTTCAGACAAGGCGACTGCTGCGCAGGCTTATCAGTCGTTCCTCGACGCGGACAAGCGGCTCGAGGCGCTGCTCGGGAACTTGCCGAGGTGGTTGCGAGCAGACGCGGGGACGGAGGGGCTGCCTGACGGGTCGAGGTGCGTTCGCCGCCGGGTTGCGTCCACCTTCTCTGGACAGAAGAGCTGACTCGTTATTACCGGCTTGACTCGCAGATGATGCGCTCGACGTTCCTCATCTCGCTGCAGCACAAGATCCTCTCCATTCACCGCCCCTTCCTCGCCAAGCCCTCGCGCGCCAACAGCTACTCCTTCTCGCGTCGGCGCGTGACGGAAGCCGCGCGCGCGATCCTGCGCGAGGCGCCGCGCGCGATGGGCATCCGTATCTGGACGGTCCTGTACCACATCTCGGTCGCGTCGTTCAGCCTGACGCTCGAGCTGTATGAGCAGCTCAAGGTTGCCGGCGCGGACAACGCCGACATCCGCCGCGAGATCCAGGACGCGCTCCCCACGCTCGAGAAGCTCAAGCAGGCGAGCGCTATCGCCGAGCGTGGGCTTGGGCTCGTCCTGCCCCTGCTTGCCGACGAGCAGCGCATGCGCGCCGAGGGCGGGGCAATGAAGAAAGACCGACGCAGGGTGCGCTCCCCTACCCTCCGCTATCGACTTGCGCTGACTCTGTATCCGCAGAGCAAGAAGAGCGCCGCTGTCGCGCCTTCGGCTCCGGCAAACGGCGCCTCCCCACCAGGCAACTCGACTGCGTCGCCCGTCCTCCCGCCGCCTCCCTCCCTCCCCGACCTCGGCACCGGCTCCGTCTCCCCCTTCACCAACCCGTTCCTCCCCGCACAGGGTCACGCGCACAGCGACTTCCCCTTCGCGACCTCCCTTCCCCGCGGCGGATTCCCTTTCGCCGGCGGCGCGCCCGCGCTGCACGCGTACGACCCCTCCGCGCCAGGTCCGTCCGCCACCTCCGCAGCGGGCGCAGGCGGGTACCCGTACCCCCGCCGTGGCTCTACGGCGAGCAGTTCCTCGCCGCCCGCCGGACGCCGCCCTCCCCACCTCTTCCGCTGCGACGGCGGCGGCGGTCGCGGGCCTGCCGTTCGGCGCGCCGATGCACTGGGCCGCGCAGCACGCGATGATGCCCCAGCCGTTTGGGGCGGGGCTCGGGTGGGACTGGGCGGGGATGGCCGGCGCGCCGGCGTTTGGTGTGGGCGCGAGCGGGCGGCGCGGGCGAGGAGGCGAACGGGGAGGCGCAGACGTGAGCGTGAGGATGTAGATCCTGGTGATGTACAGCGTGGTCATCAACGGCTGTCCAGCCTCTGGGGGGTGCGGGAAGAGATCGAAAGACTCGACGCGCGTGTTCTCCCTTTGCTCGGTCGTGCGGAGAGGATGTATTGCGCATTGCGTCTATGGTACGGCTACAACAGATGCGTATGTGCAGGGGTGTGAGTAATACATGTCCGGCGTCTAAGCCTTCCTTATCATCCGTAGAGCAGCTCCAGCCCCTGCCTCACGCCGTCGATATCGCCCAGCAGCCCTACATGCCCATGCGACGTCTCGACGCTCCCCTGAAGATGCACCATCCACCTGTCGTCCTCGGGCCTGCCGGTCCTCTCCCTGCCCTCGACCTCCGGGTCGCCGGGCAGGCGTGTCGCGCTCTCGCCGAGGACGATCCCGTCCCCCGCGGCCCAGAGGAGCCGCTCGTACCCCTCGCGGACGATGTCCTCCCGCGAGCTGACGAGGATGCCCCGCACGGTGGGCGTGCGGGAGGAGGTGAGCACCGCGAGGGGCGGGTAGAGGTGCGCTTTGGCGGGGTCGTACAGGTTGATGAGGTCGTCCTGGAACTGCGCGCCGGATTTTGCATCAGGGCCAGCGCCGGGGAGGTGGAAAGGGAGAAACGCACCTCCTTCGCGCGCTTGAGCGTCCTCGCCAAGTACCGCTTGACCGTGTCGACCTCGCGCGCCTGCCTTCTCAGCCTCACCGTCTCCTCCGACTGCGCGCCCTTCTCCTCGCCGCCGAACGCCTCGCCCATCCGCGCAGCGATGTCGTCCACTGCGTCCTGCACCTCGCCGCCCACATCGGGAAAGACGCTCCTCTCGCCGAGGTTCCCCGGCGCGCCGAACGCGCCCAGCGCATGCGCCTCGCCGCTGTCCTCCCTGCTCAGCGCGGCGGGAGGGGGGCGCAGCGCAGAAGAAGGGTGCGCAAAGTCCATCCCGGCGGGGACGGGCGAGAGAGCGTAGGTCGCCCAGGTCTGCGGGGCGAAGAAATCCACGGGGAGGGGGACGCCTTGAGGGGTCTCGAACCCGCCGGCGAGGAGGCGCGCGAGCGGGATTGCGGGTGGGGCGCGGGCCGTGGGCGTTGGAGGCGGAGAGGGGGGCGCGCCGAGCGAGGGCGAGGAGAGCGGCGAGAGGGTCTGTGTGAGGGAGGAGGGGGCGAGGACTCGTGCGGGAGAGGAAGTTGGGTGGGCGGAAGAGGCGGCGGCGCTGCCGACTGCGGGCGCAAGCGGCGTCGCGGGGAGCTCCTCCTCCGCCTGCTTCTGGTCGGCGGGCGCGAGCGGGCGCGGGAGGAAGTAGAACCCGCTGCGCCAGGCTGCGTATAACCGTTCCGTCAGTTGAGAGCGCGCAAAAGAGGGAGTACAGCGCGACGCACAGAAAGTCACCGCCGGGCTCCCAACCTTCTGGTTGAGCGCGATCCCGCCGCCGAGCTTGAACGCGCCCAGTGTGTTGATGCAGCCCTGGAAGGGTGTCCCGGCGAAGAGGATCCCGCGGACGACGGTCGGGTCCGGGGCGGAGGCGAGCGCATGGAGCGCGACGAGGCCGCCCATCTGCGCGTCGGGAGCGGGTCAGCCTGACTGAGGAGGGGACGGAAGGGAGTGGCGTACCGAGTGCGCAATGATGGTCGCGCCGAGACCCTTCCCGTCTGGGCCCTCGCCGCGGAGCGCGCTCTCCTCCTTGAGCCGGACGAGCTTCTTGACGAGGAGCTTCGACGAGAGCTGCAGCGACCGACGCCAGTCGTACCCGAAGGAATGGTAGCGGAGGGGTGGGCGGAGTGGGTCGTGCGGCGAAGGCGGGTTGGAGGAAGTGAAAGGGAAGGAGGTGGAAGAGGTGAAGGGGAAGGAGGAGGACGTGTGGTGCTGAGCGGCGGAGATCTGCTTCAGGCGGTCCCTGCGCGTGCGTGTGGTCAGCCGGTGTCACAGGACACGCAGAAGTTGTGCACGCACTTGAGCTTGCGACCCAGGTCGATCCAGCCGCCGATCTGCGTGAGCATGTTGCCGGCAATGACCCGCTCCTCGCTGTTCAACTCGTCCTCCTCCTCGAGCCCGAGCCCGAGGTCGGCCTTTCGCAAGCCAAAGCCGACCTTGAGCGGGATCCAGAGGCGCTTGTTTGTCTTTGCGTCGCGGAGGACGGACCCGCGGAACCCACCCAGCATGACGACGTTCCCGTAGAGGCGCTCGAGCGGGTCGGACGACGCCGCGCCGCCCTTGGATGTCGGGTCGGAGCAACGTCGCTGGAAAAGCGGTGGCGAGGTGGCGGACGGGCGGCGTGACTGCGGCGCGCTGACAGGCGGCGTTCCAGGGGGCGAGGCATCGTCGTCCGAGTCGTAACCCTCTGCCGAGAAGCACGACACGCTGGGCGCACTCCGCAGCGGATTCAGCGAGCTGATCTGCGGCGGGTGGAGCGAGCCCAGCGAGGGGAGCGAGTCCATCATGGCGTGCAGGGCGGTGTTCTGCGGGCGCGTCAAAGCGGTCAGCGTGCGCTCCGGGTTCGTGGTCGGGGCGGTACGGGCGCACCTCGCGGTGGTCTGGGGGTGCGATGGTGTACGCGATCGGCTCGTCGACGTCAACGCCGCCGAGGACGCTTCCGTCCGCCCCATCCTGTCCGCCGTCGCCCCTGGACGTGCCGCCGAGGCTCTTCGGGAGGTGCTCCCTGAGGGTGTTGAGGCTCGACGACGAGCTGTTGGCCGAGCTGGAGGTGCTCCTGCGTGCGCTGATGCGGCGCTGGACCTTGCGCAGGAGCGAGGACGTCGATGCCGAGGGCGAGTCCTGGCTCCCAAGCTCCTTGGGCGCGCCGGGCGCAGCAAAGGCCATCGCGTGCAGGGTCGAGCGTGGGCTCGTGTGGCGTGAAGAGCCCAGTAGAGCAGTGAGGAGGAGAGGCAAGCAGCGAGCTACGTTTAGGGGCAACCCCGAGGTTCGGGCAGCGCCCTCGGATCCGCCGCCCGTCCGAGCCGCGCGCGCGTAAGCAAGCTGCGACAGGAAGGCGCAGGTGAGGCGCTAGGAGAGGAGCAAAGGGGCTCGGGAAGGTCAGGCAGGACGCCCCACCCGTCCCGCGCAGGGAAGGCGAGATTTCAGGCGGAAGAGGAGTTGCGCCACGTGCCGCTGATGAGACCCGGCGAGAGAAGGCTCGAGAGGGGGAAAGACGCGCTGATCCACGGCCAGCAGAGCGCGTTGTTTGGCCGCGACTCGGCGCCCGCTCTCGCTTCGTTCGGGGCACTGCTTGCTTCATTAGCCTGCTCCAAATCTCTACACGGTGACCAGACACACGGGCGAACCACCGCGTGCGAGGATGAGCGGGTTGCTCTCGTCCCTCTCCGGGTCGCTGTCGGGCTACCTCCACCGCCCGACCAGCGCAGCAGCAGTCGAGCCCTTCGCCCCAGCGCCAGAAGACAAGCAGGAACGGCTGCAAACCCCGCCAACAGGTGCGCTCCCCTTTCGCTCAACTTCACCTCGTCGTGCACGAACCTCGGATGGCTGAACATCTCGAGACCCGTACACAGCATCGCCTGCTCAGCCAAGTACGGCCTTGCGAGACCCGCACACACCTGACCAGCGCACCGCGACCCGCTTCTCGCCCAACTCGCTGTCGGCCTCGAGCGCGACCATGAGCGGCGTCCTGACCGCCCACCCGCACTTCTCTGTCTTCCGCAAGAGCGCCAGCATGCAGTCTCTCGACGACCTCGCTGCCGCGCGCGAGGCGGATGGGTCGCCCCTGGCGGAAGATGCGGGCCGGGCGAGCCTGAGCATGCGCGACCTCCGCGACGAGGACGAGGTCGAGGCGCTCACGACACCGCCGAACCAGTCGCCTGGTCCGCGCAGGGCATCACCAAGGGGCGCAAAAGACGGCGACCGCAGCGGCAGCTCCGACATGTCGTCCTTCCACCTCTCGCTCGATTCGGCAGAGATGCACTCGCTCAACTTCGGCGACCAGTCCTCCCTCTCGCTTTCGCCCGCCGGATCCCCAGCCGGCGCTACCCCGCCGTCACACGCACCATCCGTCGCCTCGCCCGCGCAGACGAGCGGCGTCCGCCTCGTCCCCGACTCCCCTCCGACCGCGCGCACCCCTCTCCCGCGCTCGCGCTCCTCCTCCGCCCAGTCCTCCTCCAAAATGCGCTCCTCGACCGGCCCCGTCCAGCGCGTCCAGTTCTCGCCCATCTCGTCGTGCCCCTCCCCGCTCCTCAGCGCGTCGACCCTCCCGCCCCCGCCGCCCCCTCCGCCCGCGTTCCCCTCCGCGCCATCCCTCATGCGCGCCTCGTTCGGCCCGACCGACGAGAACTGCCCGCCGCTCGACGACGGCGCGACGCTCAGCCGCCCCGGGAGCGGGATTCTCAAGCATCCGCGTACGCCCGGGACGGGCCGCAGCGTCCGCTTCACCGCGAGCGTGGTCCAGCGCACGCCTGGCTCCGTGGCTGCCGAGGAACTTGAGGACGTGGTTGAGGCGGAGGACTCGCCGAGCGCGGCGGTTGGGTCGCGGTCGGTCCACCGGTCGGCGCGGGCGGACGAGCGCGCCGAGCCAGCGGAGCAGGAGGACTCGCTCGTTCAGGCGGACGCATCGACCCTCGACCTCTCCGCCGCGCACGACCACGGCGACGGCGACTCGTCCCTCCTCGTCGCCTCCTTCCTCTCAAAACTGCAAGCCGCCATCCCGAGCCCGGACGTCTCCCTCGTCGCCTTGTCCCCGCAACCTTCCGCGCCTGTCGACCTTCCGCTCATCGCCGTCGACCCCTCAACGCCGGGCGCTCCGCCCGCCCGCACCCTCTTCGACGAGTCGAATCCCTTCGGGGGGCTCAACTCCGCGCTGGGCGCGAGCGTCCTCGACCGGCCGGACGCCTCGAGGGCGGAAGCGCAGGGCATGAGCACGCTCGGCGCGAGCGTCTCGCTCTTGTCTGGCCCGAGCGGCGGCGCGGCGGGCGCGGCGGCGTCCGCGTCGGGGACGTTCCTCCTCCAGGCGTCGCTCGGCGGTGGCGGCGAGCGCGACGGCGCGCCCTCGTTCGGCGGGCAGTCTTTCGCCGACCTGAGCGCGCTGTACAACCGCCTGCTGCCTCCGCTGCAGCAGCAGCCGCTCGCCGTGCTCGAGGAGCTGAGCGAGGACGTCGATGCGAGCCACCGCTCGGAGATCGTCGCCGACGCGAGTGCGATGGCAGCGACGCCCCGTGCGCCCGCGGCGCTCACCGCACCAATGGCGAGCAAGCCGGCCGTGCCGTCCCCGCTGCGGTTCGAGCCGCTCCGCGCGTCAGACCTGTCCAGCGTCGCGAGCGAGCGGGACGAGACGCTCGGTGCGGTCGCGCCCGACTCGCCCGCGCCGCTCATCGACTTCGCCTCACCGGCGCGCGCGGCGCTGTCGTCGCCACAGCGCGAGGCGCCCCCGCCCGCTGAGGCCTGCGAGGCGCCTGCCTCGCCGCAGGCGCCGCGCTCGCCGGCACCCCCGTCGCCCGCACCTGCAGCTGCCGCCCCTCTTCCGCCCTCGACCCCCGCCTCCCCCGCCACTGCGCCCGCAGCCAACGCCCCGTCCTCGTCATCGTCGTCGTTCTACCGCCAGTTCATGGCCGCGCGCGCGCGAGACGGGCTGAGCCAGAGTGCGAGGGAGGAGTGGAACCGGCTTGCGCGGGGGGAGAAGGCGAGCCCGAAGGAGGGCGGCGCGGCTGACGCGCGGGAGGACGAGGACCAGACGGAGGAGGAGGAGGGGCAGAGGGAGAAGGCCGCGGATAGGACGGAGATCAGCGTGTACTACTCGCCGCAGAAGGCGTGGGCGGGAGAGGAGGAGGAGGAGGAGGTGCGGGAAGAAGTTGAGCGGAGCGTCTTCGTCGACTTCCCGCAGGAGGGGGAGGACGGCGACGACGCTGGCGCGGAGGACGACGAGGTGCTTGCCGAGTCGAGCATCGTCGAGCATGAGGCCCTCAGGGCGGCGTTCCTTTCGCCCATCGTCGAGGTGGTGCGTCTCGTTCTTCTCGCCCCGCTCTGCCGCGGCGCCAGCTCACATGTTGCATCGCACAGACCGAGCCCGAGTCGAACGCCAACACGCCGTTCGAGGCGTCCTCCGCCGCCCGGTCTCGTTCGCGCGACCCTCCGCCTGCACAGCCCTCGTTCGCCGCCGCCCTGTCCTCTTCGCTCGCCGCCCTCCCAACCGCTGCACCTCCGCCTGCAATGCCGGCCACGCCCGCTCGCTCCGTTGCTCGCCGTGCCCCGGCCACACCGCAGTCTGCGTCGAAGATCCCACGCCCTCGGAACCCGATCACGCCGTCGCAGAACCCGTTCCTCCTCCAGCTCGCACGGACGACGACCTCGTCCGCGCAGCCGCAGGCCGCCTCGCTGCTGCACGACCTCTTCTCGGCGCAGCAGGACCAGCTCGCGACGTCGTCGTCGCAGCGGTTCCTCCTCTCGAGCCTGGTCACGAACCTGCAGAACGAGGCCGAGCACAAGGACGCGATGATCCGCGCGCTCAAGCAGCAGGTCGGCGATGCGCGCGACGAGCTCAGGGAGGTGGAGCAGCTTGCGCTGGCATGGGAGGAGCGTGCGCTGCAGGCCGCACCCTCCAGCGCTGCGCCGCCACCTTCCGCGCGGAAGACGTCCGCCGCACTCGAGGAGACGGTCCAGCTCCTCGCCGACGAGCTCGAAACCCGCGTGCGCGAGGACCGCGCCCTCCGCGCCGAGCTCGAGGCCGAGCTGGATCGTGCCCGCGCGGAGCTTGCCCGCCGGGCGCACGATGCCCGTGAGGCCGAGATCCGCCTGCGGCATGCGCGGGAGGGCGCAGCGCAGGCGGAGGAGGAGCGCGAGGCCCTGCGGGGCGAGATTCACCGCAGGGAGGCAGAGCGCGCCGAGGTCGCCCGCGAGCGGGACGAGCTCCGGGTGAGGTGGGCGGTTGACGTCGAGGAGCGGGAGCGCACACTCGCGCGCCTGCGCGAGGAGCTGCAGGAGCTCAAAGCGGCGAGCGGGCGCAGCCTCAACGAGGCGGACGTCGAGCGCGAGGTGCAGCGCCGTGTTGAAGCCGCGCAGGCGGACTCGCACCGCGAGATGCAGCTCGTCCGGCACGAGCTCGTCCAGCGCGATGCGGCGCTCGCCGACCTCCGCGAGCAGCTGCGCGCGCAGCGCGACGAGTCGCACCGTCTTGCGCGTGCGGTGCAGGAGGAGCGGCAGCACGCGGAGCTCGCGCATGCGGATATGGCCGAGATGCTCGCTACGAAGGAGGGCGAGCTCGAGCACGTCCTCCGCGACCACGACGCGCTGCAGCAGGACCTCGACGAGGTGTACGCGCGTCTCGACGCCGCCAAGGCTGAGCGCGACCGCCTCGCCGACGGCGCACGCGCGAAGGATGAGGAGCTTGCGCAGCAGGTCGCGCAGTGCCAGACCGCGCTCGCCGCGATGGCGGACCTCGAGGCGGCGGTCGTGCGCATCGAGGCCGAGGCGGCCGCGAAGGATGCGCAGCTCGTCAAGGCGCAGAAGGAGCTCGCCGCTTCGAGGCGCGAGAGCGACGAAGTGCTGGAGAAGCGCGACCGCGTGCTCGCCGAGACGGAGAAGGCGGCGGGGAGGACGATCAAGGAGCTCGAGGCGCTTCAGAAGGAGAACAACCGCCTGTCCGACCTGGTTGGCAAGCTCAGGCGGGATTCGGCGGACCGCGAGGGTGCGTCCCGCTCCCTCATTCTCGCGTTTCCGTCTGCTGACCTCTCTGCCCGGCCGCAGTCAAGGTCACCAAGCTGAAGAAGCGCGCCGCCGAGCTCGAGGAGGATGTATTCGGCTTGAACATCGCGCTCGACGTGCGTCTTCCGCCGGTTCTCACAATTCGCACCCCTGACGCACCCCATCATGCCGCAGGCCAAACAGCAGGAGGCGTCGCACTGGAAGCGGCAGATGTCGTCGCTCAAGCTCGAGCGCGAGCGCGCCTCCGCGGCTGCCGCCGACACAACTACCGCGCCGGCGACCGTATCCCGCTCCGCCTTCGCCCCTCTCGTTCCCTCCTCCGCCGCGCCCTTTGCGCACGGCACTGCCAAGCCCGCCCGTCGCACATCGATCGCGACGCGGCTGCATACGACGACGCCCTTCCCCGCCGAGAAGTCCGCGAAGCGCGCTTCCTCGCTCTCGCGGCGCAGCTCCTCCTCCTCGACCGCTCGCCGCGCGCCCGCCGCCGACCCCGCCATTTCCACCGACGACGACGAGGAGCACGATCTGACGCTCCCGCCGACGGCGTACGAGGAGACGCCCTCGCGCCCTGCGGCGGTGATGGGCGGCGGTGGACTGCGCAAGTCGGCCAGCGCGGCGCAGCTCGGCCTCGGCATCGGACTGCCGTCCGTCCCGCGGCACCGGAACACGAGCGCGCCGGAAGAGAAGGAGAACGCGGCGCCGGCGCCCGTGCGAAGGAGGGAGGCGGTTCTGGCATGAGTTGGAGGAGGGGACGTGTGTCTAGATCCAGCGTTTCGTATTTCTGCCCCGTCGTCGTCGTCCTTCTTCTGTGCATGCTTTCCGCAACTCGCAGGGTTCTCCGTCAACTCCCAGTTATGTGAGCAAAGCATGCGAGTTGCACCCTTCCGTCCCGTCCACATCACTCCCGCAGCAGCGCCTTGAGCTGGTTGACCGCCGAGCGCTTCCTCGTCCTCCTCGGCGGGGTGCCCGCAGGCGCGTTCTCCTTCCCCTCAGCCGGCGCGGCGCCCGCCGCGGCGGCGGCGAGCTCCTCGACGTCCCACAGCGGCTCGAGTCCGCCCGCGCCCGGCCCAAGCGCCTTCGAGAGGCGCCACGTCCCCATCCACTTGACGCTGCCCCTCCCCGCGCCCGCTCCCGGCGCGCCCGGCGCTGCGAGGGGAAGGTCCGCGGGGTGCGACGTGAGGAAGCGCGAGGCGGGGGTCGTCGACGCGAAGACGGACGCGAAGCAGGTGTCGCAGGCGCGGGCGAGGCGGTCCGGCTGCGGGGTTTGGGCGCGTTCGGACGGCGCCGAGGCTGACGAGGTGGACGAGGAGAGGAGCGACGACGGGATGATGAAGTACTGCTCGCGTCGACGTACTCGGCGCGTTAGTCCCGCTCGCAATCGCCTCTTCGCCCCACGAGAGGAAAGCAAGCGCACCTTGGTCGAGCACTCCCAACACACGACGCCCCCGCACAAGCGGCAGTGGTGCTTCCTCCGCCAGACGCCGAACGCCTTCGCGCAACGCTGGCACCGCGGCGCGCGCGCGTCGGGCACCCACACGGGGGCTTGGTACGCGTCGATGACGGGGTAGGCCGTCTCCCCTGGTGCGAGGTCGGGAGGCGTGGAGGTGAGGAGGAGGAGAGCGCGAGGAAGGCGGACGAGGTGGGGAGGTCGGACCACCGGCGCGAGCGAGCGAGCGAGGGGCGGGCGAGCGGCGCGGGTTGGTGCGATGGCGCGACGGCCGCGGAGGACGCCGCAGCAAGGTCGAGCGCGGGCGGGGCGTCTCCGCGACGGTCGTCACGCCCGAACAGCGCCGGGCTTTCGAGCGGCGACTGCACGACCTCGCCCGCCGCGCTGCCGCTGGGCGAGGACGGGAAGAAGACGAGCCTGTCGATCTCGTCGGCGGGCGTCGGCGGGATGCGCGCCAGTGAGGGCGGCATTGAGACCTGGCGGTGCAGCGGACCGGGTACGGCGAGGTTGGCAGTGGTCGAGCGGGAGCGGGCGAGCGGGCTTGTCGACGTGACGGGCGAGGGTGACGGCGGCGGGAGGGAGATGCGGCGGTCGAGCTTGGGGTTCAAAGGAGAGGCGCTGGAGAGCGGCGCGAACGGCTCGCCGGCGGAAGAGCGCTGGAGCGTTGCCCGCGCGCTCGTGAGGGCGGCCTTGGCGTCGCGGATTGCGTCGAGCCAGGCGTTGCGGTCTTCAACCGAGTCTTTGTGTCGTGGGCAACCGAGGATCAGCCTTACCGCGACACAGGCAGACGCGGCTGAAAAGCGGAGACCGCGACGCACCGGCGTAGACAGCGAACGACCTCTCGCTACTGAGCACCTCGAACCCGCACCTCCTCCTCCCCTCCTCATCGACCTCATCGCTTCCCACAACCGTCACGTCCTCGAGCCCGTACCTGCCGACAAGGCGGTACCTCTCCCCCTCGGCGATCCACGCATCCTCCGCCGAAGCGACGAGGAGCAGGTCCGAGAAGAGGAAGAACACGCGCGGCTTGGTACCGCCCGCGTGCGAGCACTGGGAGAGCGGCCCGGAGCGTAGGAGCGCACGGCCGGGCGCGAGGAGAGGGGAGGAGGGGAACGAGCCCGGGAGGAAGGCGCGCTGCAGGTCGAGGATCGCGAGCGCGTTGGTGTGCGCTTGGATCTGCGAGTCGAGGTGCGAGGCGACTGCGTACCCGGGTAACGTCAGTGAGGAGAGACCGGGAGGGAAAAAGGGGGAGGCGCACCGCCGTCGACGAGCTCGAATGCCGCCTGCAAGTCTCGCGCATCGGGGTGGTCCGCCTCCGTGTGTCGCAGGAGGTCCTGGAGCAAGAGGCGGTACCGCGGCACGCGCTGGACGATGTTGAGCAGCAGCCCGGCAAGACCGATGCGGCTCGCCTGGCTGCCCGCGCCGCTGAGCTGCTGCTGCGCGAGGACGAACGCCTGCCACTGCGCGACGGAGGCCGTCGCCGCGGAGGAGGACCCGTCGAGGCGCGAGGAGCGAGAGCGACGAGGAGAAGTTGGCGACGAAGAGGGAGTACTGCTTCAAGAAGGGAAGGATGGGGAGGAGCGCCCGCCCAAGGCGGAGGGGCGGCGCCGGCGGGGCAGACTGCGTGCCGCGCGCGCTCCGCATCGAGAGCGTGCGCTGTCGCGGTGTCGAGGCCTTCCGCAGCGGGCGCGAGGGCGGCAGGTCACCCTCGGCGGGCGTCTCGGGCCCTTCGCTGTCGACCGTCCCGCCGCTGCGGCTCAGCCCGCCGAGAGCATCCTCGATGCTCGAACTCTGCGCCTCCTGGGCCGCCGCTGCGGGGGCCGAGCGCGAGACCTGCGCGTCGGCGAGCGTCGCCGCTGATGCGCTCGGGCTGATGGACACGGGCTGCGACGGCCGCGGGGGAACGGCCTCGTCGAGGGCGAGGAGCATGACGTGCGCGAGGTTGAGCACGTCGGTGAAGTTGGAGAAGACCTCGTTGATCTCGCGGCGGGAGAGGATCGGCCCGCTTGGGGGCGTGACCGGCGGCGCGCTGGACGACGCCGCGGAGGAGAGGACCGAGTCGGCCGTGGAGGTGCGCGACCGCGCGGCGGGGGCGTAGAGCGAGTGACGAGGGGACCCTTTGGGCTGTCGCCGCCCGAGAGCGCCGAGTACCGCTTCGAGCTGCGGCGCGAGAGCGGGTCGTCGAGCGGAAGTGCCTCGATGAGCGGCTGGTAGTACAGCTGCGAGGTGCTCGATAGCAGGTCAGCGAGCCGCCCTGACACTGAGACGAGGAAACGGGCATCGCACGCACCGCATCAATCTCCTCGAGCACCTGCACATACGCCTTCTCCGTCTGCCTCATCTCCTCCGCGATCCTCCACCTCCTCTCCGCCCTCTTCGCCCTGTCCTCCGCGCTCCTCGCCTCTCCCGGCGACGGGCTCCCCGCCCGCGTCGACGCGGACGTCGTCCGCGGCCGGACGACCGAGAACGCCTGGTACGCGCCCGCGCCGGGCGGGAGCGACGAGCGGCTCGCGACGCTCGTGCGCCGCGAGGCAGGTGGACTGAGCGAGCGTCTGCTCATTGCTGGGCGGCCCTCGGCGGGCCCGGTGGGCTCCTCCCCGTCCTCGCCCTCGCCCTCCTCAGGCAAACTGTCGAAGCTCCCGATGCTCGCAAAGCTCGCGACGCTGATGCGCTTTGCACCAGCGCTGCCGAGCGCAGAGGCGGAGAGGCCGGACGAGCCGACGAGGGAGTAGTGTCGCGACTGGACGAGCGAGGCGGGCAGGGAGGTCTGCCGCACGCGCATGAACGTTGGGCGGACGGGTGGTGCGGCAGGGGTGCGCGAGGGGGAGGGGGCGCGGCGTGCCGTGGAGGAGGTGGGCGTGCGGGGGGTGGAGGTGGAAGGGTGTGGACTGGAGGGGAAGGCGAGCGACGTCGGCGAGGGAGAAGGCGGGGTGCGCGTCGGCGAGGGAGAAGGCGGGGTGCGCGTCGGCGAGGGGAAGGGGATCGACGAGGGCGGCGGGACGGCGTCCGGCTCGGGGATGACGAGGGTCGGGAACGAAGGCGCCCCTGCTCCTGCGTTCGGCGAGGAGGAGGTGCCGCTCGGCATCGCTGACTCGGGCAGGAGAGGAGGACGCTGTTCGGCCTGCAGGACGACGAGGAGATGGGTGTCAGCGGGTGCGCCTTGTCGGGCGGGGGTTGCGGCTGCCCTGCTCGACACTCAAGAGGCCCCTGAGTAGCCTCGCGCAGCCTACTGGCTGGCAGTGTCCGCACTCGCGCGCGCTAACCCGTTCCTCGCCAACGACGCCCATCGCCCATCCCGCGCGCAGTTCGGAGCCACTCGCGAACCGAAGAACTGCACAGACGCACTGTTGAGGTCCTCAACAGACGTACTGGCTGGTCGCTGTCCTGCACGACGAGGGATGACGAGCCCGAGGGGGTCGTGCGCGCGAGAGGACTGATGAGGCGCGCGCAGGCGGAGGGGAGAGCTGGGCGAGGCTGCGGGAATCGGAGGTGGGCTGTCGCGTGCCTCGAAGGTAGACTGGACCTGGGGACAAGCACAACGAGCGAGAGGATGCGTGGAGAGATGAGCGGGAACCGAGAGCACAGGAGACCTCGTCCCGGTCACCTTCGTCAGATCGGCCTGCTGCACAGCTGAACACTCGTAAGGGCAACCAACAGCCTCTACAGCCAGCCGCGCTTTCCCCGCCGCGAGACGAGCCGAGCATACCGACTTCCTCCTCCTCGAGAACCCCTTCACCCGGGAAGTCGTTACGAAGACACTACGATTCCAACGGCATAACAGACCGAGAGACACTGCTTTGACTGCGCACACCACTCACGCCGCGAGGTATTTCCGCTGTGCGTCTCCCTCCTCTCCTCCACAACCCCCTCCTCGCCCTCGAGTACCTCGACCCTGATGCCCGCGGCCGTCGCGCCCCTGACGACCCAGCGCGCGCTCACGGGCGCAGGCTGCGCGAGGGCCGCGCCGTCGACCTGCAGCGAGACGAGGAGCTTGCCCTCCGCGCCGGGGGCGAGCGCGCCGAGCGCGAACGAGACGCCCTTCGCGCCGGGGAGGAGCTCGGCGGTCGAGGGCTTGGCCTGGAAGGAGGAGACCGTGCCCTGCGCGAGGTGCAGCTCGATGCGGACGTCCTCGAGGGCGCTTGCGCCGCCGTCGCCGGCGAGGAGCGCCGAAGAGGGGAGGACAGAGTAGGCGACGATCGCGCGCGCGAGGCCCGGCTCGACGCGCCAGGTGGGGGTGACGCGCAGCGGCGCCGCAGAGGTGGAGACCGCGGAAGAGAGCGCGTACTTGAGCACGGGGGTGGTCGCGCCTCCAGTCGAGGTCGCGAACGACGGCGCGAGGGCGAACTCGCCCGCTGCGCCCGAAGGCAGAGGAACGCCCCGTTCGGGGCGGTCTTCTCCACCTGCTCGAGCCCGCTCACGCGCAGACGCAGCGGCGCGTCGCCCGCGCCGCTCCCCGCGCGGTGCGACAGCGCCACCTCGCCCGTGACCATCGCGCGGCCGACCTCCCCCGCCTTGAGCAGCACCGACACGCTCTCCGTCACGCTGACGCGCAGGCCCGGCCCTGCGGCACTCGCGAAGGGGTCTGTGCGCGCGGAGGGGCCGAGGGAAGACGTCGCGCTCAGGACGGACATGGCGCGCCCGGGGGTGGTCGCCGCGGGAGGGGGCGAGAACGTCGGGACGGGGCTCGCGGGGAGGGAGGGCAGCGCGGGGCTCTCCTGCTGCGGCGCGGGCGGCGCGCGCGCGGCAGTCGGCGGCGGCGGAGGCGGCGCGCGGCGGTGCCGCTCCGCAACCTGCGCAAGCGGGGTATCGTCCTCGCTCACCGACATCGCGCTGTCCTGCCGCTCTGGGGCGGGGATCGTGCCCTGCGGGGAGAGCGTCCCGCCGCGCCTGCCGCGGTTGGTCGTCGCGCGGCGGCCGAGGCCCGCGGCGGGCGCGCCGAGCGCAGACTTGACGCTCTCGAGCGCGGCGAGCCGCGCCGAGGGGTCTTCCTGCGGGAGGGTGGGCGACGAGGGCGGGAGCGCAGACGGCGCGATCGAGAGCTTGGGGACGCTGCTTGGTCCTCTCGTCAGCGCTTCGCCGTGGCGAGCGAAAAAGAGAGACAAACGCACCTGCTCGCAAGCGGCAGCTCGTCCTCGTCCTCCTCATCCATGAGGTTCCTGCTCGGCTGCCTCGCCGCGCTGCTCTCGCCAATCGTGCGGTCGTACCCCTCGGGCGGGAGCGAGTACCCCTCCTCGTCGACCCTCGCAGCAGGCTCCTCGCTCAGTCCCTGCGCGAACTGTGCCGGGGCCGGCGGGGGCGCGGCGTCGTGATCGCTGAGGACGGTCGCGCGGCTCCCGCGACGGAAGAGGCTCCCCGCCCCGCCGGGCATGAGGCTCTTGCGCTTCTCCTTCGCACTGCCGTCAGGCTGCAGCGGCGGCGAGAGCGCCCCACCGCCGCCCGCGCCCCCGCCGAGGAGGTCGCTCGCGCCGCTCGCGCCCGTGTCGCGGCGCTCCATCGCCGGCGCTTGCGGCTGCGACACGGCAGGGACGGGGGGCGCGTCCGGCGCCGAGGCGAAGTTGGCGTACTTTGCCGAGTTGGGAATCGACGACGAGCGGTCGCGCTTCGACCCCCCGCCGAGGATGGACGAGAACTTGCCCCCGAGCTTGGAGCCTGACTTTTCGCGCGAGCGCTCCGAGCGCGCGTCGTCTGCGGGGGTGGGGAGCGGGAGGGGCGCGGCGGGCGGAGGGGGAGGCGCTGCGGAGGGTGCGGCGCGCGCTGCGGATGCGGCTGTTAGCTGGGAGGGAGGCAAGAGGGAAGGAGTGGAGGACGCACAGGTCGTCCGCGCGCGGCTGACGCCCGTCGCGCCGCTGACGGTGCTCGCCGCGTCGTCGCGGTCGAGGAGGCTCTCCTCGCGCCCTGCGCCATTCGAGCTCGCCGTCTCGCCAAACTCGCCGACGCTCGCGAGCGCCGGGCGCCGTTCCTCCCACTGCCGCCGCCACCACCGCCGAGACGGATCCCCTCGCGGAGGGCCCACTCCTCTGCCTCGGCGCCCTCATCGACGGCGAGGACGAGGTTGAGGAGGCGCTCTCCGGCCTCCATGCGCTCGCGGCCGAGGTCGCTCGTGTGGGTCCCGGCGCGGACGAGGCACTCCTTGAGGAAGGCGCCGTGCGCGAGATCGAGCGCCTGCGACTGGGCGAGGAACGCCGGCAGCGCCGAGGTGAGGGTCGAGCCGAGCGAGGCGAGCGCCGACTGCGACTGGAGCTGCTTGGACGAGGCCGACTTGCCCGACTTGGTCGACTTGGCTTGCGCCTGCGTGCGGGTGCGCGAGTGAGCGGATGAGCGGGCGAGGTGGGGGAGGTGCCGCGGCATGTGCGGAGAAGGGCGCACCTTGGAGACCTTGTCGACGAGGTTCTCGTACTCGCGGATGTTGCCGGCCATGTTCTGCTCTGCGGCGGTCCAGCGCGCCCAGTCGCCCTTGGAGACGGATGCGCGGAGGGGCGCCTCGACCTCGCTCTCGATCTTGGTCCGCCAGCGGTCGTGCACGCGAGCGGTCTCTGCGAGGTCGAGCTCGATGGAGCGGCGGAGCTGGGCCCAGGCATCGCCGAGGGTGCGGTCCTGCTGGCGGGCGTCGAGGGCGAGGAGGGCCTGTTCGCGGAAGACGGTGTCCTTTGCCTGGCCGTGGAGGCGGGCTGCGATCTTCTGGAGAGCGGGTGTAGTGCTCCTCGGCCTGGGCGCGCTCGTGGAAGAGGGCGGCGAGGTCGAGGGTGAGGGCGCGCTCGACGGCGAGGCGGGACGAGGTCGTCTGGAAGACGAGGGCGGGCGAGCGCGCCTGGGCGAACGCGTCGCTGTACAGGCTCGGGTTGGCGGCCATCCCTGCCTGCGAGTGCTCCTGCCTGGGGACGAGCGAGTAGTGGGGAGCGGAGGATGACGGCGGACGAGGAGGGGCCGATGCCGAGGGGCGACACCTGCAGAGGTACTCGTTGGGGACTGTAGCATACATATGAGGGTGTAGTAGTACTACTGCGAGTACTCCCACTATTCCCGGTGCAGCGGAGCGAGAGAAGGGGGCGGCTCTCTCTCCTCGTCGTCCGGATCCAGGGGGACACTCGCCGCTCTCTCGCTCTACCACCAGCCAGGGCACTTCCGGGGGATGAGCACGAGCGACGCGCTGCCTGCGCACCTCGTGCACCTCTGCACCCTCGTCCTCGTCTCGCGCGCGTCCGCGTCCGCGTCCGCCTCGTCGTCGTCGTCGCACGGCAGCGCCCCGCTCGGGTTCACGCACGCCCGGAGCCAGCCCTTGGACGCCCTCGCGCACCTCCTCCACTCGTACCTCCACCTCGTCGCATCCACCGCAGCACAGGCCGCCAACCACGCGGGGAGGACCGCCCCCGCCGTCTGGGACGTCGCAGACGCTCTCGCGCAGCTTGGCTTCCCGGGCGAGGCGGGCATCGAAGAGCTCAAGGACGAGGCTCTCAGGGGCCACGACGGCGTCGAGGAGGAGGCAGAGCAGATCGCACAGCTCGCAAAGGGTCTCCAGGGTGCGCACCCCTCTCCTCCCTCTTCATGACTTGGGTGTCGCTTCGCCAGACTTGCAGCCGTACACAGGCTACATGGACTCGTAGCTACGCTGCGCTGGCCGTCCTTGAGCGCGCTGACCACCCGTGTACCCGCCCGCAGACCGCCTCGCACCGCAGCTCGCCCAGCTCCCGCTGTGCCAGCTCTCGTACGACCCGCTCCAGCCCCCAGAGCTCGAGCTCCTCGCCCTCGCCCAGTCCCTCCCCACCGACGATGCCCCCCCGCCCTCGGGCTCGTCCGCCGCCTCGTCCGTCTCGGACGACGAGCTCGCGTCGCCCCCGCCCCAGCAGCAGCAGCCCGCGGAGGAGGTCAAGCCTGACCCTCACGGCGGCCTGAACGGCTTCGGCTCGATCGACGACCTCGGCGGACTCCTCGGCGGTGCGGGCGCAGACGACGCCGCGTTCTTCGACTCGCTCGGGCTCGGCGGGCCCTCCAGCGGCGGCGTCAACGGCGTCGGTGACCTCACCGCGTCCGTCTTCCAGCCGCTGGACCTCGCCGGCCGTCCGATCGGGGACCTCTCCCTCCTCGGCCCCGCCGACCTCAGCTCGCTGTCGCTCTTCCCCTCCGGCGCAGAGGGCGCTGCCCCTCCCCCGGAGGACGAGACGCGCCCCTTCCCCGCCTGGCGCGACCCCGCCTCGATCCCGTCGCACGTCCCGCCGTTCTTCCCGCCCTTCCCGGGGCACGAGCGCGAGTCCGACTCGGCAGCCGCGCGGCGGCGCCGCCGCGCGCAGGCCGAGCAGCGCGAGCGCGACGCCCTCGCTGCGCAGACGGGCCCGCAGCACGCGGCGGGCGTCAGTCGTGCGGCGGCGGCGCTCATGCTCGGTGGCGGGGCCGGTGGAGACCCTTGGGAGGAGGCGATCCCCTACTCGGCGAGCTCGCTCGCGACCATGGCGAGCGAGTTTGGCCACAGCCTCCCGACGCCGAGCTCGCCGCGCTCGGCGGCGCAGGAGAAGGCTCGCGCCGGCGCGGAGAAGGAGGGCGAGGACGACGAGGCCGCGCGGGAGAAGAAGCGACGCCGGCTGGCGGGCCGACGCAGGAGCCTCTCGCCCCCGCCCACGGCGGCGACGTCGCTCGCGTCGTTTGCGCAGATCCAGCCGCTGATCCCGCACCAGCCGTCGTTCCTGCGGACGAACGCGCTGCGGCGCTCGGCGGCGGGCCACATCGCGTACATGCCGCGGCACCCCGAGCTGAGCATCTCGAGCGACTCGCTCTTCGGCTCGCTGCCGTACGCCAACCCCTTGCGGCAGACGACCCTCCCGCCGGGGTTCCTCCCCGACCTGGCGCCGACCGCCGCGCTGCACCCTTTCAACACCAACCTCCCCTGGACGATCTCGAACCCGGTCCCGTACCACCCCGCAACGACAGCGTCTGTCCTCCCCGCGCCGCCGCCGAACCCGCGCGTGCCCACCCCGCTGAGCGCCATCGCCCGAGAGCTCTCCTTCCCGCTGCAGTTCGACCCGCGCCCCTCGCACCGGGACCAGCTCCACCCCAACATCGCGCTCTTTGCGCGCTTGCGGCGCATCGGGCCCCCCGGACCGCTTGGGCCGAAGGGCGAAGCGCTCAACTACGAGTACGTCGGCAACACGGCGCTGCTCGCGCTGTCCGGCGTCGACTGGCCCGAGCGGAGGCACGACCGCAAGTTGCCCAAGCGGTTCGGCGAGGACGATACCTTTGGCGCGGGGACGGGCGGCGCCGCAGGGGGGGGAGGGATCAAGCTCAAGCTCGGCGGCGCGGGCGCGAGCAAGGACGCGTTCGGCGCGGCGGCGGCGGTGGGGAGGCAGACGCGCGAGGGCAGCCTCGCCGCGATCGCCACCCCGTGGAACACCTTCGGCTCGCCTGCGCCTGTCCTCGGCAGCGCGACCCCGTTCCCGGCCGCGACGCCCGGCGGGAGCGCCTTCGTGGGTGGGAGCACGGGCGACGCCGAGCTCGATACGCAGCTTGCGCAACTCAGCGCGGCCCTCCCCCCGCAGCAGCAGCAGCAGCCGCAGATGGACTTTGACTACCCCGATTGGCTTCTCGAGGCGGGCGGCCTGCCCGCGAGCGCGGCCCCCGCCGATAACGGCCCGGCGCAGGCGTTTGACTGGAGCGCGCCGACGCCTGCGGGTCCGCAGCCTGCCCCGGCGCCCGCGCCTGTGCCGATGGAGACGGAGCAGCCCCCTGCGCCCGCGCCCGCGCCGGCTGCACACGCGCCAGCCGCGTCCGAGCCGCCGCTCGACCCCGCCCTCTCCTCCACGTCTTTCTCCGCGCCGGCGCCCCCCGCCCCCGCAGCACCCGCGCCCCACGCAGCCTCCGAACCGCCCCCGCCGCACGGTGCGCTCGACCCCGCGCTCGCGGCGCTGGACCCCGCGCTTTCCGCCACAGGGGCAGCCAGCGAGCCGCCGCTCGACCCTGCCCTCTTCGCCGGCGCGGGCGCAGCAAGCGAGCCCGCAGGAGGGGTGCCGGTGGACCCTGCGCTCGACGCAGGCGCCGCGCACGAGGAGGTCGACGTCGAGAGCGCGGTGCAGAAGGGGATCGAGGCGGCGCTGTTTGGCGGGATGGGCTTTGGGGCGCTGCCGGGCTTTGCAGGCGACGGGGGGCAGTAGCGGCGTCTTGTTGGCGAGGCGGAATGGACGCGCTGGTTTGCTTCTCTGGTTGCGCGTGCGAGCGAGAGCCTGGGAGGAGAGGTGCTGGGGGACCTTCCCAACTTGCGGGCGCGGCGCATGCGAAGAGAGCGGGACAGGACTAAAGGGACGTCGTTGCACTGCACAACAAGGAGGTACATTAGGGACAACGGGGCGTGAAGGCGGATGTACATAACGAGCGGGATAGGGCGAGGAGTGAAGAGCGGACTACCGCCTACGGTCGCGTCGCTCGCGGGCACGTTCTGTGCATCGCCGCCAAGGTCGTCAGTCCATGTCGAGCGACAAGAAGCGCGTGCGAAGAACAGGACGCACCTTCGATGCCCAGAGCGGTCGCGAGGATCAGCTCCGACTCGTGCGCGACCTCCTGCGTGCGACCTCGCTCGGGTCAGCACTACCGTAAGGAGGAAGCACACAGCGCACCGGACTTATGGTTAGCGTTCCGTCCTTGCTGACCGTGAACCGCGGCGTCCTCCACTGCGCGAGCACCTGCCGCTGCTCCTTTGGAAGCTTGAGGTCGTCCGAGCGGTACAGCTGCGCCGCCTATTCGTCAGTGAGAGCGATGTGCAAGAAAAGGGGGCGCACCGAGTAGTTGTACGGCTGCAGCCAGTACCCGTCGGCTTTCCAGCAGTAGTACGCCGTATTGCCCGCGCCGGCGAACTCGTACTTGGTGAAGAAGCCCGTGCGGACGCACGGCTGCGTGGGGCCGTTGCTGCGAGAGAGGGGACGTGAGCAGGCGGTCATGCGGTCGGGGTCCATGCGGCGAGGTCGTAGGAGGGGAGGCGAGAAGGCCGCTTTGGCGCCGCCGGAGGCGGGATGCAGCAGGCTGGTTTACGAAAGAGGGCAGACGCACGCAAAGATGATCTCGAACGAGTCCCCAAAGTGGCCCTTCTCGATCTTGCACACGTCAGGCCCTGAAGGTCCGCCGCGCCGGAGGGAGAGGTCCCACCGCCCGCTGAAGAACTTGAGCGGGAAGTGCAGGTAGAGGTCCCACCGCCCGCTGAAGAACTTGAGCGGGAAGTGCAGGTAGTACAGCATCTGCTGCTTGTCGGGACCGGTGATGATGTCGTCTTTGCCGAAGAGGCGGGCGTCTTTGTACACGTGAAACTCGAGCGGTGGAGCGGACTGAACGAGGAGGGTCAGCGGCGGCAGCGGGAGCAAGCCAGAGTAGCCGCACCTGCTGCATGCCCTGCTGTCCTGGTGGGGCGGCGAAAGCGTAGCCCTGCGGTGGCTGCGCCTGTGCCAAGGCGTCGTAGCCGGGCGCAGGCTGATGAGGAGGAGGAGCGAGTGCGTGCGGTTCTGCGGTGACGAACAATGGGTCAGCGCGGTCGTGCCGGTGCATGAGGTTGGCGCACTCATGGCGGGCAGTCTTGCGAGCGTGTGGGTGGAGAGCGAGAGAGACGAACGCCGCTCGGCCGAAGGGGGAGTTGCACCGCCTCGTCCGGAACGTCCGCCAGATCCACCCGCATCCAGCGCAACCGCTTCCGGAGAGATGGCGGCAAGATCTAAGCATTTACAAACTTGCCACAGAGCCCCCTCAGAGCTAAGCGGTCCACCTGGGAGCACGAGCGTGCGAGACACTTCACTCCGGCTGATGAGCTTGGGCGAGGAGGGACGACGGTTCGCCCTCGACCCGCCGCACGCTTCCTGGCTGAGCAGTGCACGCGAGCGTCAAATCCACAGCACAGCCCGGACCAGCGCACCCGCGGAGCCGCACCGCGCACCATGTCGAGCTCGCTCGCCGCCCAGCTCCAGGCGCGCCAGACCGTCGACGCAGGCCGCCTGTCGACGACCAAGGCCCTGAGGAACATCCCCACCTTCATCTACACCCCGCGCCATGCCGCGAGCCTCTCCGTCGCCGACCTGCACGCCATCGCCGCCAATGCCTGGGACCAGCTCGCCAGCCTCGACCCCTTCTTCAACGCACACTTCAAGGAGATCCTCGGCGAACAGGCAAAGAGCCTCGACAGGACCGGGCTCACCAAGGAGGAGGACGAGAAGGTCGGTCGCACCGTCGACAAGGTCCTTCGCGCCCTCGGCAAGCACATGCTCCTCAAGCCCGCCGGCGTCGTCCTCGAGTGGCTCGTTAGGCGCTTCCGGTTCGTACTCGTTCTTCGTGTGACCTCGTATCACGACACTGACGAACGTTGCGCGCCGGCAGGGTTCAGGACTTCAACGTTCCCGGCCTCGTTGCCCTCTTCCTCCCGTACCACAACACGCCTCACTTTCCTCGGCGCTCAACCTCATCGCCGAGTCGACGCTCTCCGGCACCCCCTTCGTCGGCCTCCTCCCCGCGAAGAAGTCGCTCGCCCCCATCGACTTGACCGCCATTGTCGACCTCCTCCCCCCCTTCGACGCGGCGCCGACCGCCCGCCCGTTCCTCGACTTCATCCTCCACCTCCCGCTCTCGTACCTCGAGAACGGCGAGGTCCCGCACCGCGCCCTCACGGCGTTCTGGCTGCAGTCGGTTGCGAGCTATCTCGATCGCGCGGGCGCGCGCCTCCCCGACGGCGAGCGCGCCGCCGTGCTTTCGACCGTGCTCGAGGTGCTGCGCACCGCGCGCTCCCACCCCGACACGCTTATCGCGTCGTACATCCTCGTCGCGCGCTTTGCGATGCACAACCCCTTCGACGCCGAGACGCTCCGCGTCGTCCTCAAGGGCGTGGTGAGCAACCGCGCACGCAGCCACGTGGCCGACGACGAGACGGACGCCGCGCTTGTTACGACGCTCGTCGTCATCAGCCAGCTTGGCGAGGGCGAGGTCGCTGTCGCCGAGGGCAAGAAGTTCCTCGGCAACAGCGGGTGGAAGTCGCTCCTCCGCACTGCCAAGCTCGACGAGCTTGTCGTCCAGCTCAGCAACCAGTACGACGCGTCGCGGTTCCTCAAGCCGTTCTTGCAGACCCTGGCGGAGGAGTCGTACGTCTCTTCCCTTCGTTTCTTTGGCCAGCGTTCCGCTTACACCTCCCTCCCTCACCCGCAGCCTCACTTCGGAGGAGTGTCTCACTCTTCTCTCGTCGATGCTCATCCCGCGTCCGTCCACCGACATCGACTCGGACACGCTCCTTACCCTCCCCGAGCCGATCATCTCGCACCTCCTCGCGTCGTGCTTCTCCGCCATCATCCGCGTTCCGTCCGCCTCGCCGCTCGCGCTCCTCAAGCCCCTCTCGCAGGTGTACCAGCGGTACCCCACCGTCTGGACTGCGCAGTCCAAGATCGCGACGTCGCGCGCGCGCCAGTCGGGAGACAAGGAGGCGCTCCCGCGCGTCCTGCAGGCGATGAACGCCGTCCTCGGCGGCGAGTCGCTCTCGACGGACCACGCCGGCGCCGCCGCGCTCGTCCTCTCCGCTTCGGCGCCGGATGTCGCTATCCGCGTCTCGGCGCTGCGCGAGGTGCTCAAGAATGCCGATGCGATCGTCGAGCAGGGCAACGGCGCCTTTGTGCACGACACGCTCGTCGCGCGTCTCGCTGAGGCAGAGAAGGACGTCGCGGCCGTGCTCTTCGCGAAGGAGCACCACGCCGTCCTCGAGGCGCACGTCTCGCCCGACGAGCTCCTCGCCGCGATCGCGCCCGCCGTCGCCACCCACAGGAGGAGTACCTCGCCGTTGCGCTGTCATACCTCGCTGGCCGCTTCGTGCAGCAGCACCCGTCGCACGCGGACACCGTCGCGAAGGCGGTCTTCTGGCCGCATCTCCTCGTCGCGAAGAGCGATCCGCGGGTCCGCGTCGCGGCGTACAAGGCCCTCAAGGGCTCCGAGCTCGAGAAGACGCACGTCTGGCTCAAGGGCGTCGGTGCGGCGCTCCCCCTCGCGGTCGAGGCCGTCGCGCCCGACGCGGCCGACAAGGTCGTCGAGGTCCTCGCGAAGAACATGGCTGGCGCGGCGAGCGGAAGTGTCGATGCGGCCGTCGCGTTCCTCCTTGAGCAGCTCGCGAGCGAGCAGGCCGAGCCGCGCGCGCTCGCGCACCTCGTCGCGCTCCGCTTCGCTGGCAAGGTCGAGAAGGGCCGTCGTGTTGCGTTTGCCGCCGCAGTCATCGACACGCTCGAGGTGCAGCGGACGGGTCTCGACGCGCTCGTCGCTGCGTCGCCGGAGCACGCCGCCGCGCTTCTCGGCGACAACAACTCGAGTGTCGTCGCCACCTCTGTTCAGAACGCCGTCTTCGCCAAGCCCGCCGCGGAGAAGTCGCTCGAGCACGTCCGCGCTGCGCTCCTCGTCGGCGCGCTTAAGGCCGTCCACCCGCACAAGGAAGCCAGCTGGACCTGGCTCGCGCCGTCGTCCGCCCCCGCCGAGGCCGCTTACCGCGACCTCTGCCTCGCGGTGTACCGCCTCGCGCACGCGCACTCGGCCTCGCCCGCGTCCACCGCGATCGCGACCGCGCTCCTCGAGACGCTCTTTGGCGCGTTCGTGACGGACGACGCGCTCGCGTTCCTCGCTTCGATCTACGCCGCGCCGTCCCGCAATATCTCTGTCGAGCTGCGCCTCGCCGCCCTCCGCGACGCCGCCGTCTTTCTTTGTCGAGGTCCTCGCTGCCGCGACTGCCGCGCCCAAGGGCAAGCTCGTCGACTGGCAGGTCGTCATCCCCAGCTTCGTCGTCGCCGTCGCCGACGGCGACAAGCGCGTCCGCGCCGAGGCGCTCAAGGCCCTCGAGAAGGTTCGCGCCACGCTCGCGGCCAAGCCCGCTTCGGCTGCCAAGGTCGGCGTCGTCTACGGCCGCGACAAGTTCTACGGCGCGGCGGCGACTGCCGCTGCGCTGCAGTACCTCGACGCGCCGGACGTGACCGCCTACCTCGACAAGCTCCTCGCGTCGCGTACCGAGCTCGCGCTCTCGCCTTCGCACCTCGCGACGGTGCACGCGACGCTGCTCGACGTCCCCTCGCCGACCGACTCGCCGACGAAGGAGACGCGCAAACGCAAGGCGGCGCTCTCGTTCCGTGCCGCGATGTACCTCGTCTCGCACGTCACCGCATGGCAGGCGTCGCTCGCGGCGCGCTCGCGCCTCCTCACCGCGCTCGAGGGCGTCAAGGACCGCGACAAGGCTGCGGCGCTCGTCGCGCTCGTGCAGGAAGCCGTCGACGCGCCTGCGGTGCTTACGCCAAGGAGAGCCCGAGACGCTCGCCGAGTACGCGCGCCTCGTCCTGCAGCCGTTCGACGGCGCGCAGCGCAAGTGGCTCGAGGACGTCGGCGCCGTGGACTCGCTTGTCAAGGCGCTTGAGACGCAGGACGCGACTGGTGCGTTCTCCTCACCTTTCATCTCCCCGTGCAAGCCCTGACTCCTCCCTCACGCAGGCCTTCGCGCCGTCATCCGCAAGGAGGCGCTCCGCCTCGTTTCCAAGTCGGTCTTCTCCACGTTGCGCGGCGAGACCCGCTTCGAGCTCTTCAAGCGCCTGGTCAAGCTCGCCGTCTCGTCCGAGGCGCGCGTCAGTGCCGACGTCCTTGCGTGCGTGCGCGCGGCAAAGCCGGACGGCGAGACCGTCACGCTGTTCCTCAACGAGGTCCGCAACACGCTCGCACCGCCCGCCGCGAAGGGCGCCAAGCGAGCAGGACTTCGATGGCCGGCGCGGCGTCGACCGCTGCGCGCACGGAGCGCCTGCCCGAGCTCGTCGTCGTCCTCGAGTCAGTCGAGTTCGCGTCGGTGCCGGCGTCGCACGGCCTCCTCCTCGGCCTGTTCGACCTCCTCGCCACCCTCGTCGAGCTGCCGACGTCGACCGGCCAGACGGACGTCTCGTACCCTGGACAGCTCATCCTCGGCGCGCTCGCCCGCGTCGTGGAGAACGTCCAGCCCTCGTCGGGCGTCACGAGCGACTCGATCCGGATGGCGCCCGTCCTCGACTTCATGCGGTCTTCGATCAACCCGCAGACGTACTCGCAGTCGCTGCTGCTCCTCTCCCAACTCGGCCCGCTCGTCCCCGACCAGCTCGTGCACAACGTCATGCCCATCTTCACCTTCATGGGCGCGAACGTCCTCCAGCGCGACGACGCGTACAGCCTCCGCGTCGTCGACCAGACGCTCGACAACATCGTCCCCGCGCTCGTCAAGGCGATGCAGAAGACCGCCGACGGCGCGACGGCCTCCTCGCCGAGCCTCAAGGACCTCCTCCGCGCGTTCACCGACGCGCAGCGCACGTCCCGCGCCACCGCCGCATCAACCTCTTCACGCGCCTCGTCGAGACGCTCGGCGCCAAGCAGTTCCTCTCGGCCGTCGCGATGCTCCTCGTCGACAAGGCGGGCAAGTCGAGCGACGCAGCGGCGCTCCCGCTCGCGCTTGTCGAGCACTTTGGCGTCGAGACGCAGCTCGCGGCGTACCAGCAGGTCGTCGACGAGCTCCAGCGCGTCGTCGCGCTCGAGCACTCGTTCCTCCAGAGCGCCCCTGCCGACGAGCAGGTCGCCCCCGCCAAGGCGAAGGAGCAGGCGCTCGCGCTGCTGAACTTCCTCGCGTACGCACTCGAGACGAAGCAGCTCCTCAGCAAGGTCGACGCCTCGCGCACGGCCGCTGTCGTTGAGGCGGTCGACATCTCGCTCACGGAGCTCGTCCGTGGCCTCCTCGACATCTCGACCGCGACGTCCGACTCCTTCGCCGAGACGGACCGCGCCGCCCTCGTTGAGGGCGCGGACTACGCCGTTCACGCGACCGTTGCCCTCATGTCGACGCGTTCGATCGCCGACGCGCTCCTCTGGCTCCTCGAGCTCGCGGACCCGTCGATCCAGCCGCGCGCGTTCGCGCTCCTTCGCGCCCGCCTCCCGCACGTCAAGCCTGCGCGCCGCGCGGACCTCTCTGGCGCAGTCATCGTTGCCGTGGAGAAGGTGCAGGAGGTGCTGCGCATGGCGAGCCGGAGGCCGTTGCTGCCGCCTCGATACGCTCGACGCGGTTGCCGAGTCGGTCTTCCCCGACGAGGATGCCGCGCTCGCCAAGACGGTGCCGGCGCTCGTCGAGGTCGCGAAGGACGAGCAGCGCGACGAGAAGACGCGCGCTGCGGCGCTCGCGATCCTGACCAAGCTCTCGTGCGTTCAGTCGTCTTGCCCTTCTCCCCCGCGCCGTACTGACCTCTCCCTCACCCACAGGAACCGCCTCGGCCCGCGTCTCATCCCCCTCGTCGCCAAGCTCGTGCCGTTCGCGCTCGACGTCCTCCGGTCGCAGGCCAAGGCCGGCGCATCGGCCGTCTCGGCGCTCATCTCGGGCGCGTATGCGACGCTCGAGGGCCTGTTCAGCTCGGTGCCGACGTTCATCGGCGCCCAGCTCGACAAGGTTTTCTCGGCGGCGCTGTCGCCAGAGCTCATGTCGCTTTCGCGCACCAAGGGCGCGTCGGCGGTCAAGGCGCGCGCGGCGCTCCTCTCGACCGCGGCGAAGAAGCTCCCGGCAAAGACGCTCTACCCGGCCATCATCCGCCTGCATGCGTCGCTCGACGGGACGGAGCGCGAGCCGCTCCTCGGGCTGCTCGACCTCCTCAACCGCGCGCTCCGGTACGGCAAGACGGCCGACGTTGGTGAGAACTACCGCGCTGTCTTCAAGCTCTTCCTCGCCGTGTTCGACCTGCGCCGCGTCCACGCCGCCGAGCTCGACCACGACGACGTTGTCGCGATCGAGGACCACGCGCTCGGCGCGTTCGTCCAGTTCATTCTTAAGCTCAACGAGCAGACCTTCCGCCCGCTGTTCCTCCGCGCCTACGACTGGGCCGTCATCGACCTCACCGAGGCGGGCGACGACTCCGCCGTTGCCGCAGAGGGCCTCGTCGCGCGTCGCACGGTGCTCTACAAGATCGTCGACCGCCTCCTCGGCCAGCTCAAGAGCATCTTCGTCCCGTACTTCTCGTTCATGCTCGACCAGACTGTCGAGCTCCTCGACGCGGCTGCCAAGGGCGAGATGGTCGACACCGACCTCTGGGCTGCCGTTGCCGGCGCGCTCGGCAAGGCGTTCGAGTTTGACGAGAGCGGTACGTCCCGGCTCCATTTTCCATATCCAGGACCGGTAACTGACGGAGTGCGCGACCCCTGCAGGCTTCTGGACGCCGCAGCGCCTCTCGAAGCTTTCGGCGCCGCTTGCGCACCAGCTCGAGGCGCCCGCCTCGCTCTTCCCGATCGCGTCATTCTACGCGCTCCTCACGCCGTACGCCGAGCTCCTCTCGTCGCACGAGGCGCTCCTCAAGGCGTTCAACTCGCGCCTGCTGCACCTCACGCGGTCGGACGACCTCCGCGTCAAGCGCAACGCGGTCGATGCGCTCGACGCGCTCTGGGACGCGGTCGGCGATGACATGCTCGGCCTCGTGCCCGAGACGACGCCGTTCCTTGCCGAGGCGCGCGAGGAGACGGAGGGCGGGGTGGAGGCCGCGACGAGGAGGCTCATCAAGCGCATCGAGGAGCACCTCGGCGAGGATCTCGACCAGTACCTCGAGAACTGAGCGGGTGGGGTGCATGGTAGGAACTAGCTGCATTGCATGTGACTCTGAAGCATCTTTGCGGGTCGTGCTCTGCGAGAGGAGCTTGGGAAGGTCGCGAGGAGGAGAGGAGAGAACGTCTCTGGCAGTGCCTCCCATCTCGTGCTGTGGCTTCGCCGTTACTCTTCAAGGTGGTGCACGGTCGCCATGCAGCGCTGGAAGCAGCACAGAGGCGTGAAACGAGAGCTGCGATTGGGCGAGCGCGAGGTACGAGGGTCCGCCGTTTCGTTTCGAGCACGGGTGCTGCTTGGCGGACCCGCTTGCTAGAGTGTGGTACGGACCACAGGGTAGCCGGCAAGAGTCCAGCGCGAGTGTCTCTGAGATTTGAGGGCGGACCTCGACCCTCGCGCGGCGCGCTCGTCCTCCGTCCTGCCCTCCCTCCCCCTCCACCCGCTTCCGCATCGCCACCATGTCCGACGACGTGCGCTCCTGCTCCTCTGCGCTACCCTGCCCCTGCGCACCGCCCTGTCCAAGAACCGCGCTGATCCGTTGCCCCCTCGTCCGCCTCGCGCCGAAAAACCTCTCCCCGCCGCCGCGTCGCCTCGCCCGCGCCCTGCGTTGATGCAAACAGGAGCAGGTGCGTCTCTGGTCCCTCCCTGCTGCGCTGCATGCGGTGCGCGCACACCCCGCGACCGAGTGCTGACCCTCCCCGCCTGCGCGCGTGTCCTCCCCGCCCACAGCACCAGCAGACCTTCGAGCAGGCTTCGGCCGGCGCGTCGCTCACCTTCCCGATGCAGTGCTCGGCCCTCCGCAAGAACGGCCACGTCGTCATCAAGGGCCGCCCCTGCAAGGTCGGTTGCTCCCCCTTCACCGCCCAGTGACGCGCCCGCGTCGTCCGAGCTCGTCCGCCGCGCCCGCACGCGCACCTGCCCGCGCGCCGCTCTCCTCAGAGTACGATGGTGTGGAGCGTGCCGCTGGAGCTGGTGGACGGGCGCGCGCGGCGTGATGGGAGCGGGTGGGCGGACCGCGGTCGGACGACCTGGGCGCAGCACCGCGTCTCCTCGCGACAGCGCGCTGACCCGCCGCCGCGTCCCGCAGATCATCGACATGTCGACCTCGAAGACCGGCAAGCACGGTCACGCTAAGGTCCACCTCGTCGCCACCGACGTGCGTCCCCCCTGGTCTTGCCGCCCCACCTCGCATCTCGGCTGACCCTCTCCCTCGCCCGCAGATCTTCACCAACAAGAAGTACGAGGACCTTTCGCCGTCGACCCACAACATGGACGTCCCCCACGTTGTCCGCAACGAGTACCAGCTCGTCAACAGTGCGTCCGCTCTCCTGGCTTGTTGTTGCTTTGCGCTGACCCCCGGCGCCTTGGCAGTCGACGAGGGCTTCCTCAACCTGCTCACGCAGGACGGCGCCGAGAAGAACGACGTCAAGGTCCCGGACAACGAGATTGGGCAGCAGATCGAGGAGGCGTTCGACAACGGTGAGGACCTCATCGTCACCATCACTTCGGCGATGGGCGAGGAGCACTGCCTTGGCTTCAAGCCGGCCCCCAAGGTGCGTCTCCCTCTGCCCTCTCCGCTCTCTCACTCCCGCTCAACGCTCCCCTCTCGCCGGCACACGCAGTCGTAAGCGGCTCCTCTTCACTGAGCCCAGCCCCTACGTGGCCGCCCAGCGCGCCTAGCGACTCGTCGGCCCTTCCTCGCCTTCTCTTCACACTCCTCCGCACCTTCGCATACCACGCTCCCTTCCCTCCTAAAACCCCCCTCCCCCCTCCCCTCCTCCTCATCTGTCTTGTTGTCGGTAGCGGGGCGCGGTGGACGGAGGGGATGATGACATCGAAACGCTAGAAAGAAACCCTTGTCTGTGCTGTGCGCTTGAGAAGAGGGAGAGGGAGAGCGAGAGGGTGCGTCCGAGTCCTGCTTCCGTCTCCCGTCTTCGGCGCAGCACACCTGCTCCGGCTTCTGGAGCGGGGGCTTGCCCTTGCGACGTCGTCGAGGACCACGCTGCGTCGCTCCACTCAGGCTGCGCGCCCGCCACCGCTTGCCGCACCTTCACCCCTCGTCCTCCTCGTCCTAACTCCCCTCCGCGTCCACCTGTCCCCGCCCCTTCCCGCCCGCCCACATGGATGCCGCCTCATGCTCGACTCGCTCTGTCAGTCTTCCCCCTCACAGCAGGCGTACACGCCGAGACGGCCGCGCTCGCCTCCTCAACGCAGTTGGCCCTGCAGTACGGAGCGCAACTTCTCACCGCCGTCCCGCTGCGCTTTCTCGGCGGGCGTCCGCCCTCTGGAGAGATGCAGGACTGCAGTGAGCGACGTGCGGAGACGCCTGCCGTCGCGCGAGCGACTTGCTTACGAGCCTGCTGAACTGGCACGCTCAGAGTGACTTCTGTTGCTCGCTCTGCGGGCCTGATACTTCCCACGCTCAACGCACGGGACAGTGCTACTACCCACACAGGTTGCCTATGTAGCGCACTGCTCAGGAGCGCGCTCGTCCCGCTCACGGTTGGGGAGTCCTCCTCGAGGGCGGTGTCCTCGCTCCCTCTCGCCTCCCCTCACCGCTCTCTCGCTTGCAATCCTCGTCATCGAAGCTCTCCGCCGCATAGACGCGGTATACGGACTTAGGACGACTTTCCCTCGGAGCGTCAGAGGGAGGATGCACGGCACGCGGACTCGCGGGAAGGACGAAGGACGGCACAGAAGTGTGAGCTGCGTAGGGTGGACAGACCCACACCGTCCAGGGGCTGTTCGTACAGTTATCTACAGCTCATCCTCGTCGTCCAGCTGCGGTTCCGGAGTCTACGTTCGTCCTCGAGCCCGGCGGCCTCGCTCGCTGTTTCGTACCATGCCGGCTCCTCAGCCACTTCCCGCCTGGAAGCTGTCGACCACGAGCTTCACACTCCGCTGCCGAAACTGCGAGCATACGCCCTTTCACCTCGCAGCGCCGACCCGCCTCCTGAGGGCA
The DNA here is from genome assembly GCA_019926025.1 of Rhodotorula kratochvilovae. Taxonomy (NCBI): domain Eukaryota; kingdom Fungi; phylum Basidiomycota; class Microbotryomycetes; order Sporidiobolales; family Sporidiobolaceae; genus Rhodotorula; species Rhodotorula kratochvilovae. Next base: position 530,036 of record JAHSUG010000012.1, read on the forward strand.
CCGCACAGCGAATTTTTTCGGCCTTGCCCTTTGCGCCCACCAGACGCTTAGTGCGTTCGCGGATGTGGAGAGCAGGTAGGGTGCTTGTGGTTGCTGAGGGAGGCTAAGGAGACCTTGCAAGCAGAGCGGGAGTGCAATGAGGCTGCCAGCGACTCCCTAGCCGTGAGCGGGACGAGCCCGCTCCTGAGCAGTGCGTCATGGCTGCAGAGAATCTCATAAAGGTACTGATGCCTCCGCCGCGCGAAAAACGCAGCAGTTCGGCGGTGTGCAAGCAACAGAAGACGTTGAGAGCGCGCCAAGGTCCAGCAGGCTCGTGAGGAAGGCGCTCGCGCGGCGGCAGGCATCCCCGCCCGTCGCTCACTGCAATCCTGCATCTCTGCAGAGGGCAGACGAGCACCAGAGGACGTGCAGCGGGACGACGGTGAGAAGTTGCGCTCCGGACTGCAGCGCCGACTGCGTCGAGGAGGCGAGCGCGGCCGTCTCGGCGTGTACGCCTGCTGAGAGGGGGAAGACTGACAGAGCGATTCGAGCATGATGCGGCATCCATATGGGCGGGCAAGGACGGGGCGGGGACAGGTGGACGCGGAGGGGAGCCGGGACGAGGAGGACGAGGGGCGGAGATGCGGCAAGCGGCGGGGGCGCACAGCCTGAGTGGAGCGACGCAGCGCGGTTCTCAACGACGTCGCAAGGGCAAGCCCCCGCTGCAGAAGCCGAAGCAGCGTGCTGCGCCAGAGACGGGAGACGGAAGCAGGACTCGGACGCCCCCTCTCCCTCTCCCTCTCCCTCTCCCTCTCCCTCTCCCTCTCCTCCCTCCCTCTCCCTCCTCCCTCTCCCTCTCTCTCCCTCTCTTCTCCTCTCCTTCCTCTCCCTCTCCCTCTCCCTCTCCCTCTCCCTCTCCCTCTCCCTCTCCTCTCCCCTCCTTCCTCTTCCTCTCCTCCCTCCCTCTCCCTCTCCTCCCTCTCCCTCTCCTCCCTCTCCCTCTCTCACGCGCACAGCACAGGCACGAGGGTTTCTAGCGTTTCGATGTCATCATCCCTTCCGTGCACCGCGCCCCGCTACCGACAACAAGACAGATGAGGAGGGGGGGAGGGTGGTGGTGGGGTTTAGGAGGGGAGGGAGCGTGGTATGCGAAGGCGCGGAAGGAGAGTAAAAGAGAAGGCGAGGAAGGCCGACAAGTCGCTGAGCGCGCTGGTGGCCTCGTAATGGCTGAGCTCAGTGAAGAGGAGCCGCTTACAACTGCGTGTGCCGGCGAGAGGAGGGTGATGAGCGGGAGAGAGAGAGCGGAGAGGGAAGAGGGAAGACGCACCTTGGGGGCGGGCTTGAAGCCAAGGCAGTGCTCCTCGCCCATCGCCGAAGTGATGGTGACGATGAGATCCTCACCGTTGTCGAACGCCTCCTCGATCTGCTGCCCGATCTCGTTGTCCGGGACCTTGACGTCGTTCTTCTCGGCGCCGTCCTGCGTGAGCAGGTTGAGGAAGCCTTTCCGACGCAGCAGCGCGTCAAGCGGGACCCGCAGGACAGCCCGGAGCAGGAGCCCCGCAGCCCTCTCGCTCCTCGCGTTCTCTCTCCCTCGAGGCCTCTCTCGCGCTCGCGCTCTCCTCGCTCGTGCAGCGCAGCATCTCATCTCACCGCACCCGTTGCATCCCCTCACTCCCAGCCCACCACGCGCGCGCGCTACTTCTTGCTCTTGCTCGTATCCACTTCGACATACGTCCTCGGCACGCCGCGCGCGACGAGAAGCTTGACGACGAGCGCGTCGTGGGTGCCTGCGCGCTCTTGCGGCTGTGAGTGGGAGGAGGAGGCGGAGGGGAGGGAGGGAGGGGGACGCACCCTGGCACATGATCTCGACTTTGGGGGTGTGGCCCTTCTTGGCTGAGCCGGCGAGGGGCTGGACTGCGCGTGGTTGTGTGCGCGGGTCAGCGACATTCCGTCTCGGAAGTGAAGCGCGAGGAGTGTCGAAGAGAGGAGGAGAGGCGGTGAGGGAGATTGCGAGGGAAGGTGCGTGAAAGGGGACGAAGGAAGGATGCGAGAGACGCACTGCTCGTCGAGCTCGCGCTCCGGTGCTTGAGCTCTTCAGCAAGCTCCTCGCTCGTGAACAGCTCCCACGGCTCGTGTCCTGCTCGACTCCCGAGGTCGTCAGTGCGGAGGAAGAGAGAGGGGGAGGGGACGTGAGGGACCCACCGCTGACGAGCGTCACCTGCCGCTTGCCGACGTTCTTGATCGCGACGCGGATCGTCGGCGGGGAGCCCTTCCTGCGGGCACGGTGGTGCAGCGGAGCGGCGTGGCGAGTCAGCGCCGTCCCGCGTCCCGCATGACGCGCTGCCGCCGCCGCCGCCCAAGCACGACTGGTCACAAGCGAGGGCAGCAGAACCGAGAACGTACTTGATCACCTCCTCCCCTGCCCCCTTGCGGCTGTACCCCCAATACGCCGTACACCCCGCGAGCACCCTCCTCAGCGCCTCCTCCCTTCCCACACAGCCCGGCGCGCCCCTCTCCCTCCCGACCTCTTCCGCCCGCTCGCCCTTGCGGAGCACCACGCGCGACAGGAGGTCGATCGCCTGTGTCTGGGCGGGGGAGAGGGACGGGGGGGAGGGGTGGGCGGAGGGGGTGAGGAGGAGGAGGGAGCGCTGGGAGGGGTGGGAGAGGGAGTGGGTCGTGGTGAAGGTGCGGAGGAGGGAGGAGAGGAGGGAAGTGGGGTAGAGGTCGGTGGGCGGGCTGCAGCGGGGCCGGGAGGGTGTCAGTCCGCCGGCGAAAGACTCGACACGCTAGCCCGCCCGGGGCCGGCATGCGGGACGATCAAGGAGAAGAAGCAGCGACGCACCGCTCGTGCTCGACCGAGCGGATCAGCTCCTTGACGCTCTCCCCGCTGAGCTTCCACAGCTCGCGGACCTCGCCCGCGCCCGCGCCGCCCTTGCCCTCGACGCTCTCCGCGCCCGCTCCACCTCCCTCAGCAGCCTTCTCCCTCCGTGCCTCTTTGCGCTCCTCCATCCCCTGCGTCCTGTACCCCCTCACGCTCTCCACGTCCGGGTGCGCGGCATTGATCGCGACGACGACGATCTCGCCTTTGACCTCCTTGGTCGCGATCCAGCCCTTCTTGGCCGCGGCGCGGACGAACCGGTCGAGCTTCTTGAAGGTGCTCTTCTTGACTTCTGCGGCTGCACCCGGGCCGGAGGAGGGCCGGCAGGGGAGGATGTGGGAGGAGTAGAGGAGCGAGGCGGGGAGGGGGAGGGACGCGGAGGAGGGTGGTCGACAGCGCGACGAGGAGCGCGGTGAACAGTGCCGAGTCGACCTCGGCGGGGGTGAGCTCGGCGGTGGGGGCGCTCGAGGACGCGGAGGGCGAGGGCTCGGCGGCGGGCGTGTCGAGCGAGGAGGAGGCGAGGTCGGCGGCGAGCGTCGGCTTCTGCGGGGGCAGCGGGAGAGGTAGACCCCCTGGATGCGGGAGGGAGTGGCGCGTCGATGCCGGAGCCGGCGTTCCAGAGGAAATCGCCGCGGGCGTGCAGCTGCGTGGAAGAGGCCAGTCAGTCCTTGTGCCGGGGAACGATCGAGAGAGGGCCAAGATGCACGGTGACAACGGCCTTGCCCTTCTTCTCTCCGTCGCTCTGCTGCATGCGGATGAGGTCGCTCTTGGTCGCGCCGAGGTGGCCGACGGCGACGACGCGGCGCGAGGGCGGGTCCTGCGCGACGACGACGGCGACGAGTGCGCCTGGCTGGATGGCGTTGGGGAGGGCGGCGAGGGAGCGGGGCGAGACGCCTGCTGCGAAGAGGGCTGTGTGCGTGCGAGTGTGTCAGGGAGAGGAGAGGGGGGGAGGGAAGGGGGCGGTGCAGGTACCTGACCCGGAGACGAGGTGATCTACGACCTGGGGCGCGGTCTCGAGGACGGGGAGGAGGTCGGGGACGAGGTCGCAGGCGTAGCAGGTTGGGACGAGGTAGCCGTCGGTGCCCTTTCCAACGCGGAAGAGGCGGCAGTCGGTCGAGGTGGGTGCGAGGTAGAGGGTGCAGTGCTCGTCGAGGTGGGTGGTTGCCTTTGCGGCGAGGGTCCCGTCGGGCACGAGCTTCTTGACGCGGTCCTGCGGCAGGGCGAACGCCTGCTGGACCTCGTCGCGGAGACGGCGGACGTCGCTCGACCGGACGGGCGCAGAGGTCTTGACGGCGGGAGGGCGCTTGAACATGGCTGGTAGTCTGAGCTGAGCTTACTCGAGCGCTGGTAAGGACCAGTGAGGAGGAGCAAGAGCAGGGGAGGGGAGGGGCTGCGGCGGAGGGTTGCCCTCTTGTGCGCGTGCTCGTCCCGCCGCGACTCTCCCGAGCGAGCCAAGACTCTCGAGAGCAGCACTCACTCGCACTCCAGCCCCCGCCTCGCCCTCGCCGCGCCTCTCCTCGCCGCGTCCCCACCTCGCCCGCCTCGCCTCATCGCCGTCACCCTGCGCCATGGGCCCGCCCTCGGTCATGAGCATCGGCGACGACCACAAACTCCTCCAGGAGGCCCTCGCCACCGTACACACCCAGACTGGCCAGCTCCGCAGATGCCTCGTGCGCCCACTCCCCCTCCTCCCCCTCCTCATCAGCCCGTGTGGGAGTCCGACCCTGCGCACTGACTAGACTGCCATGACCCGCGCAGGACGCAGACCAGATCATGGACGCACTCAAGGCCGCCAGCAACATGCTCGCAGAACTCCGCACCAGCAGCCTCTCCCCAAAGCAGTACTACGAACTCTGTCCGTACCCACCCCTTCCCCTCATGCGCCTGGACTGACACCTCGAGTGCGCACGCCCGCAGACATGGCCGTGTTTGACGCGCTCAGGCACCTCTCGAGCTACCTCTACGACGCCCACACCTCGGGCAAGCACCACCTCGCCGACCTCTACGAACTCGTCCAGTACGCCGGCAACATCGTCCCCCGCCTCTGTGCGCCTTCCTCTTCCCTTCCCTCTCTCTCTCCCCGGCACTGACCACCGCCCGCTCAGACCTCATGATCACGGTCGGGTCGTGCTACATGTCGGTCCCCGGCGCGCCCATCAAGGAAATCATGAAGGACATGATGGAGATGACCCGCGGCGTGCAGCATCCCACTCGCGGCCTCTTCCTCCGCCACTACCTCAGCGGCATGACCCGCGACCACCTCCCCGTCGGCGAGAGCGCAGGGTGCGTTGCGGCGCTTCCTCCCGTGTTCTCCCTCGAGAACGCGGTGTCGAGTCGTCCTCGTCGGGCTCGACTGATACTGCCCCGCCCGTCCGCAGGCCCGAGGGCAACCTGTACGACTCGATCGGGTTCGTCCTGACCAACTTTATCGAGATGAACAAGCTCTGGGTCCGGCTGCAGCACAGCGGCCTCTCGCGCGACCGCGAGCGCCGCGAGCTCGAGCGCCGCGAACTCCGCATCCTCGTTGGCACGAACCTTGTCCGGTTGAGCCAGCTCGACGGCGTCGATTTGGAGATGTACCGCCGCGTCATCCTCCCGAGCATACTGGAGCAGGTCGTCAACTGCAAGGATGTCATCGCCCAGGAGTACCTCATGGAGGTTGTCATCCAGGTGCGCCGCACCCGCCCCGGTCGTTCTTCCAAGCCGCGCGCTCACGCCCCGCCCCCCGTGCGCGCCCCGTGCAGGTCTTCACCTCGGACTTCCACCTGCGCACCCTGACGCCCTTCCTGAGCGCGACGGCGCAGCTCCACCCCAAAGTCAACATCAAGCAGATCGTCATTGCTTTGATCGACCGCCTCGCGGCGTATGCGGCCAAGGAGGCTGAGAACGAGCCGCCGGAGGAGCGGCGCGCGCAGGAGGAGGAGGCGAAGAGGCGCTTGGAGGGCGAGGTCGGTAGGCAGAGGGCGCGGAGGCGCGCAGAGCTGAGGAAGGAGGAGGAGGGGGAGGAAGAGGGCGAGGAGACCGAGGGGTGGGGCGCGGCGACCAGCGTCCTCCCCCCTGGGCATCCCGACGCGGTCAAGGACCTCGAGGAGGGCGACGGGACGATCGATGGGCAGACGCCCCGCCGCGTGGGGAGGGACGGCGAGGTCCGCAAGTACCGCGGGATCCCCGAGGACGTCAGGCTGTTTGAGGTGTTCTGGGAGCAGGTCGTTAACCTCATCAAGGTGCGTTGGCGGCTCTCGCGGTCGAGGGGCTCGTCGCTGCGCTGTCGACGAGCTCTTCTTCGAGCTGAAGTGTTCCTCACTCACTCGTCTGCACGCGCAGGCCCGCCCCGACCTGTCGATCCAGGACATCACGGCGCTCCTCGTCTCGCTCGCCAACCTCTCGCTGTCGTGCTACCCCGCGCAGCTAACCTACATCGACCAAGTCCTCTCCTTCGCGGCGTACCAGTGCGCCGCGCACGCCGACTCGCCCGACCTGCACCACGCGACGACCACGGCGCACCTCCTCGCGCTCCTCCTCGCCCCGACGCAGCACTACGCCACAGTCCTGACGCTCCTCGCCCTCCCCTCGTACGACGCCCTCCTCGCCGCCCAGCCGTACGCCACGCGCCGCGCCGTCGCACATGCGGTGGTCGCCAGCGTCCTCAAGAACGAGACGGTGATCGACGCCCCGGAGGACGTCAAGGGCGTCCTCCAGCTCTGCCACGTCCTCGTCCGCGACCAGCGCGACCGCCCCTCGGGCGGGGCCGTCCCGCGCTCGGGCGGTGCGGCCCCCCGGGAGCGTGACGAAGGCCTCTTCGGCCCGGGCGCGGGCGCGGTCGCGTACAGGAGCGCAGGCGCACCCGCGGGACAGTTTGACCGCGAGGAGATGGCGGAGGAGCAGGGGTGGATCGCGAGGGTTGTGCACCTCTTCCGAGCGGACGACCTCGTGGTGCAGTTCTCGGTGCGTACCTCTCTCTCTCTCTTCCTCGCACGGGGGAGAAGGCTCACCAAAGAAGGCGGGGACAACAGCTCCTGCAGACGGCGCGGCGCGAGTTCACCGAGGGCGGCGAGCGCATCCGCTGGACGTTCCCGCCGCTGATCGTCGCCGCGATCAAGCTCGTGCGGCGGTACGCGCGCCTGCAGCGCACGCGGCGGTCGCTCCCTCCGGACGAGGCCGACGCGCGGGTCAGCACCGTGTTCAAGTTCGTGCACCAGTGCACGTCCATCCTGTACAACAAGGTCGAGGCGAGCGACATCTGTCTCCGGTTGTACCTCCTCGCGCTCGCTGCCGCGGACGAGAGCGGCCACGAAGAGCTCGCGTACGAGTTTGCCGTCCAGGCGTTCACCATCTACGAGGAGTCGATCAGCGAGTCGAGGGCGCAGCTGCAGGCCATCGCGGCGATCGTCGGCGCCTTGCAGGCGACGAGGGTCTTTGGCGAGGACAACTACGACACGCTGATCACCAAGGCGGCGCTGCATGGCGCCAAGCTCCTCAAGAAGGGGCAGCAGGCTACCGCTGTCGCCATGGCGAGCCACCTCTGGTGGCAGACGGACGCGCCCGGCCGCAGCGCCTCTGCCGGCGACAAGGTGCGTCGCGCTCGTCCTTTCCACCGCATGCTTGTCCGCTGACATGGCGTGAGGGGCACGCAGCCGCCGTACCGCGACGGGAAGCGCGTCCTCGAGTGCCTGCAGAAGGCGCTCCGGATCGCGACGAGCTCGATCGACGAGCTGACGAGCGTCCAGCTCTACTGCGACGCGCTCGACCAGTACTTGTTCTACTTTGAGCAGGGCGTCGACTCGGTGCGTCCTTCTTCGCTCGCTCGTCCCGCTTGGCGCGCTCGACTCAGTAGTGAAGACTGAGCAGCCACTCACACCCTCACTCGCGCCCGCCCGCCCGCAGATCTCGGCCAAGCACATCAATTCTCTCGTCGAGCTCATCTCCTCAAACCTCGACTCGCTCCCTCCCCCGCCCTCCGCGCCCTCCCCCAACCCCAACTCGTCGCACCCTGCGCGCTCCACGGCCTACGCGCCGTCGACGCTGGGCGGCGCGACCTCGGGCCTGATCGAGGGCGTGCACACCCCCGCGGCGGTCGTGTGCCACTTCCGCAACTCGCTGCTGTACATCCAGAGCAGGAAGGACGGCGCCAACGAGGGCACGAATGAGGACGTCATGAGGCTCTATGCCGACGTCGATGTCGCGGGCGTGCTGCTCAAGCTGAGCCAGGGCGCGGGGCAGGCGCAGGCGCCTCTGGGGAGGTGAGCGGGCGTAGACTCTCGGTCGGTTGTGCGCAGTGCAGTTGTGTGGATTGTTGCAGTTCATGACGATGGCGGAGAAGGAGATTGTGCGTGCGAGAGGTACAACAACGACGCGAAGGGAGTCACAGCGCCTCACTCCCTCTGCTTCTGCTTCTTCGGCGGCGGGAAGACCAGCTGCGCGTCGTCATTGCGTCAGCGCTGCGCGGGCATGGCCAGGGCGAGAGGCAAGCGCACCTTCACCCGCTCCGCCGGCGCGCCCTCCACGACAAGGTCATCGTCGTCCTCGTCGACCTGCGCTGCGCCCTTTGTGCCCACGCCCGTACTTGAGCCTGTGGCAGCCGCGCTGTCGGGCGCTCTCACGGCCGGCGGGTGCGCTTTTGCGCCCTTGGGCGCCGTGAGCTTCATCGCCCTGTTCGCGAGCCCGTCCTCGAGCGCGAGCTGCACTCCCTCGTCAGCCTCCGGTAAGGAGCGAGAGAGAGTGGGAGGATGCGCACCCTGTGCCTGCGCGCCTCAGCGCTCTCGTCGCGCTGCACCTCGCCCGGCCGCGCAGTGGGGTTGTACCCTATCCTGCGGAGCGCCTCGGCGCGGAAGATCCCGCCGTCGCGCTTCTTCTCCCCCTCCGCGTCGTCCTCGCCCTCGCTCTCCTCCTCGCTGCTCCCCACGCCGTGCCCGTGTCGCGCCCTTGAGGAGAGGTACTCCCCCCCGGGGGTCTTGCCCTTATCCCTCCCGACGAGCGCGCGCAGCTCCCTCCTCGCCGCCGCATCATCCGCAGCCTGCCTCGCGCGCCGCCGCTGCTCGTCGCTCACGGCCGGGCCCTCCCTCAGGCCGGGGACGAACCCGCCTCCGGGGCGGCCGAGCGGGAGCGTGTTCCGCGAGGAGGACTGCGAGGGCCGCGCGCCTGAGGTCACGTACGTTGTGCTGCCGGCGATGACGACTGCGTTGCGCGGGATGCCCGGCGGCGGGGACGGGGGCTTCCGCGCGCCGGAAGGGGCGGAAGAGGAGGAGGAGGATGCGCGAGAGGAGCCGCCCGTGCCGAGCGAGCGGGCGAAGGCGGCGGCGTTGTAGGTGCCCTTGGCGGAGAGGGAGCCGGTGCTGCGCGCTTGGGCGTCAGCGGGACGTGCAGGAAATGATGAGGGAGACTTACTTGGCGTTCGTCTCGGCGCGACGGACGCCGGTCCGCTTGACGGCGCGCTCGACGTGGAACTGGCAGATCTTGCCCATGCGGCTGCGCTGGCTCGTCAGTGGCGCGCGCGAAAGGAAAGAGAGAGAGAGGGGCGCACGCATCGACCCACTGTCCGCAGCGCTTCCCATCCGCCTTGATCGCCTCGCAGAAGGCGAGGTTCTCGGCGCGCCCGAGGACGACCATCGAGTCGGCCGACGTCGGCTTCAGCGTGTAGGAGAAGTCCTGTGGGCGCAGGGAAATCAGTGCGACGCATGAGAGAGGGGGGAGGAGTGCGGCGCACCCTGTTGTACGGGAGGAACTGCGGGTTGACAATCGCGACGACGGCGCCCGCCGTCTCCTTCCAGAACTTCTCAAACGCGCCGCCGCTCTGCCCCTTGTACACGCTGACTTCGTTCCCGTCGTCGTCGATCGCCTTGTCCTCCGAGTCGGCCTGGACGAGCATGACGCTCAGGCGGCCGTCGGCCGCGCCGATGCGGACGTCGACGAGAGGTCGACGAGCTCGAAGCGTTGGTACCGCTGCCGGCGCTGCCGCTTTGACGGTGCGCGGAAGAGTGCGTCGCGCTCGTTGCCGTCGGTCTCGCCCTTCTTCGCCTTCCCCCTCCGCCCCTTCGCCAGCGGGGCGCCCTCATCCTCATCTTCGTCATCCTCGTCGCTGCTCCCCTCCCCCTCTTTCGCCCCCGGCGGATTCTTCCCCATCGCCCCAGCATTCAAGAACCTGACCTCGTCCTTCCACGCCAGGACGCCAATGACGACAAAGTCGCTGTCGACGACTTCGGGGTCGAGGTCGATCCGCTTGCGCGAGTCGATCCGCGCGAGGGCGTACACCTGCGAGGGGGTGAGGTGGTACCGCCCTGAGAGGAGCATGTCGACCTCCGCGTGGGGGAGGAGGCGCTCCCTGCGACACCCAGCTTGGTCAGTACGCGTGTGCCGCGGCGGGAACTCCGCGGGAGAAAGAGAGAAACAGAGGCAGAAAGGTTGGGGGGGGGGGGGCGGGAGGACGCACCGCAGTCGGATCCCGCTGTACGGCTCGACGCGCTCCCACTCGGGGTCGTCCCGCGGTGCGACGAACTCCCTCGGGCCGATCTCGACCGTCTCGATGAGCGTGCCGTCCTTCCTCCGCGTGCGGCGCGCGGGGCCGTCCGTGATGTGCAGGTCGTCCTCCGCGGCGTCCGCATCCTTGGGGATTGGTGTGGGCCGCGCGGAGGCGGGAGAGCGAAAGGAAGTGGAGAGGGGGGCGGGGCGGGACATTGCCGGTGCCGACGGCGGGGCGGGGCGGGACGAGGAGGACGTGGATGCGGCGGAAGTGGAAGCGGCAGGAGGGGCGCGGCGCTCCTTCGCTGAATGCTCGCCCTCGGCCTTGGGCTTCTTCTCCCGCAAGGGGCGGGCGTCGCCCGTCCGCCCGGAGAGGAGCACGTCCTTGCTCGCGTTCGAGAGTTCGCCAAACCCGCCTGCGCTCTTGGCGAGCGAGGCGCGGCGCTCGTCCTGCTTTTGCTTGCGCTCCTGCTTGACGCGGTCGACGGCCTTTTGCTCTGCGAGCTTCTCGGCGAAAGATTTGGCTGCGGGTGGGAGGGCGTCAGCGCACAGAGGTGAAGGAGGGTGCATGGAAAGGACGCACGAACGGCCGACATGTGGTCGACGAACTGGCTCTCCATCCTCCTGCCCTCGCGCAGCTCGACCCTGTCGCTTGGGTTGAAGTTGCGAGCGAGGACTGGCTTGGCGAAGAGATTGGGCTGGGCGGGCTTCGAGAGGGCTAGCGAGGAGGCGAGGTCGGCGGCGTCGGAGCGGCGCTTCTTGCCTGGCGGGGTCAGATCGTGAGCACGCCCTAACTGCGTCGCACGAAAGGGACAGGGACGCACTGGGCGAGGGCGAGGCGGGGACGAGTTCCTTCGGGAGGAGGGCGAGGCGGGCGCGCTCCTCGTCCTCCTTGCGCTGCTTCTTGGCGAGGGCGCGTGCCAGCCTGGCCTGCAGGACCTCTACGTCTTCCTCTTCCGAGCTCATCTCTAGCGAGTGGACGGGTGGGAGGAGAGCGAGCGACGCGGCGTGGCTCGACGCGACTTGGATTCTGCCGAGATCCTCGCACAGCTCGGTGCAGCTCAGTAACCTGCTCCTGCACACGCTAGACCTCTGCAGACTATGCTCGAATCGGTCCGGAGTCGCCGCATCTACGGCGCTGCCATCGTCCTCGTCCTCCCCGGTGCGCCCTCTCCCGCCGCTCCTCCATCACGGGAGCACGCTGACGGTCTCCCACGCACACGAGCAGCCTGTGCTGGTGTCGGCTACTACCTCCGCACGCGCCACGACGACGACATCGTCTCGTCCGCCTCGGCCCTCCTCGCCTCCCCTCCCTCGCCCGCGCCCGCACCCGCACCCGCTGCGCCGCGCAAGCTCACCCCCGCCGAAGAGGTCGCACTCTTCAAGGAGCAGGCCGCCGTCGAAGAGCGCGTCCGCATGCTCCGCAGGAACGAGGTCCAGCTTGACGCCGAGGCCAAGGAGCTCAGGGAGAAACTCGCGCGGATGAGGGACCGCAGCGCGGGCACGCAGCGCGGTGGGACGGCGGTCTGATTGGGCGCGAAGTCGGGGGAGGGGCGGCGCGGACTAGGTGCGCCTTCTGGCTCGTTCGCTCGTCCCGGCGGAGATGCTCATCCCCTCTCTCGCCGTGCCAGACCACGTCCGGCCAGGCCAACGATGCCTGTCCTTGCTCGACACAACGCCGTGCTGCTCTGCGCCGACCTCCAGGCGCCCGATGGCGCCGTTCGCCAAAGATGCGAGGCTGGCCAGGCGCAGCGGATCGGTACAATCCGAGATGGCGGCCGGTACAAGCCTCGCCCACTCGGACAGCGCGCCTTCGATGCAACATTGGTGCCGTGTGTACCCTTCACATGTGCCAAGGGACTCGTCGCGCGTGAGATTGAGTTGCGAGAGCGCGATTCTTGAGCGGCAGAGTCGCCTTTCGCGTCCACAACTTCTGTCTCCAGCCGCCGCTGCAAGTCGTCCTGCGTGCCCTGCCATCAGGAAGTCCCAGCGAGCACCCTCAGGTTGTTGGAGCGCGTCTTGCGCGTTGAAGGCGGATGCACGCGCATGCGCTCTCGCGTCCGATCCCTTGTTCCTCCGCCTCGCTGCTCCCACGCCCGCTCTCGACCGATAGCGCCCAGTCGAGGCTGCTTGTCACGCCTGGAGACACGCTCTTCACGCGCGCTGCACCCGCCGCTCTCGCCAGATCGGGCGACCGCGTCCCCGCCGCTCGCACCTCCTCTCCGCGCGACCGACGCCCTCCTTGTCCCTCGCCGCGTGACGGGGCGAGCAGCGCACGCCCGCGTCTAGCTCAACTGAGCAGATGGACCCGCCCAAGCAGCCGCAGCGCAAGCGCGGTGCTCTCCCACACGCCTTCACCCGCCCTTCCGCTTCGCCGTCGTCCGCCTCGCCCGCGCCGCGCGATGCAGCGGGGAAGAGGGATCTCGCCGTCGCGCTCGACGGCAGCTTCGTCGAGACGACCAGCGAGGCCGCCGCGCGGGCCATGGCGCGCTTCTACGCCGAACAGGACGGCGCGGACGGCGCAGAGGGCGAGGGGGCGAGGTACGGCGTGCAGTCCCGTGTGGACAGCAGGGGGAGGACCGTCTATTGCATCAGGTGCGCCATCTCTCTCTCCTCGGCTTCACGGAGGCAGACTGACCATCCTCGTCGCGCGGACAGGCCCATCTCCACCGACTCGCCCTCGCCCTCGTCGCCCTCCTCCGGCTCTCACTCTCACTCGCGAGAACATCACCCTTTCGCGCGCCCTTCGCACGCGCCCGAACCCGTGCCGTCGCCCCCCGCCCCCCGCCCGACTATAGCGCTGCACCGCTCGTCCCTCCTCCGCGCGTCGCGCTCCATCCCACTCCTGCGCTCCCCTACGCCCTCCTCCGATGGCGCGCCGCTCCTCAGCCCCTCGAGCGCTGCGCCCCGCTCGCCCAGGCTAAGGAAGGCGCCCTCGTCGCCGTCCCTCGGAGGCGGGATGGGCGCGCTCTCCCCCCCGCCGCCGTCGGAGCGCGCGGCGTCCCGCGCGCGGTCCGCGGCGAGCAGCACGAGCGGAGGGACGTCCTGGGCGGATCCTCGGCTGGCGGGCGGACCTCCCGCCCCTTACTGGGTCCGCGCAGGGCACGGCGCGGCGGAGGGGCAAGGACGGCGCAGGGGCCGCGAGGGTCGGGCTGCCGGAGATGTTCCGCCGGAAAGGGAGGGGCAGCGACAGAGGGGGAAGGGCAGCGCGGTGATCGAGGCGGGGACGGACAGGAATGACTTGCCTGAGGACCGTGAGTGCCTTTCCTTCGCGTCCTTCGGGGCTCTCGATGGGGACTGTCGGTGTCGGCGTGGAAGAGGCTCACCAGACACCCCCGCAGTAGTCGAGGAACTCGACGCGTCCTCCCTCGCCGGTGACGACTCGGCCTCCTCCCCCTCCTCGTCCCTCGACCACCCCTTCGCCTCGCCCAAGCAGCGCCCGTCGTACCAGCGCCGCCCCACCGGGCCCTTTAGCACAGGCGTGCGCATCCAACCGACGCGCGGCGCGCCTCGCGCTCAATATCAGCGCGCTGCCACCGCCGACGCACGCGATGCGCGAGGTCAGCTCGAGCGATTCGATCCGCACCGCGCGCGCGGACGACCCGCCGCCGCCGCTGCTCCCGCCCGCTCCAATCGACGAGGCGCCCTCCACGCCGATGCCGCGCCGGTTCGAGGACCCGAGCATCTTCGACGTCTTCCATCGGCCGTCGCTTCCCTCTTCGCCCGTCGCCGCGCCGCAGACGATCCCGTTCGGCGCGCACGGGCGGCTGCCGTCGTCTACGTCGCTCGCGTCGACACGGAGCGGCCGCTCGGAGCAGAGCCATACGAGCGCAGGCGGGCACAATATTACGGTCGTGCCCGCGCCGGGGGACGACCCGCGATTCGTCATCTGGGGCGTCAAGGACCCTGTCCCGATCACGGCGCCACCGGGAGGGCGGAGGACATCGGCCGCGCATGGTACGCCCGGGCGTGCGAGCGCCGAGCAGCACAGCCCTGCACCGAGTACCGCCAGTCCCGGGACGACGAGCTCCCGTCGGTGGAGCGTCAGCGGGCGGTCCTCTGCGGCGAGCGCGGGCGCGTCCTCGCCTGCGACGAGCGTGCGCGACTCGGTTGGATCGGCGCCGCCGTTGCCGGCCGAGCGCCTCCTCATGGCCGCGACGGTCGAGCGGCTCGTCGCCGAGCTGACGAGCCAGATCGCGCCCGAGCTCTTGGCCGATTTCTTCCTCACGTACCGGCACTACCTCGCGCCGCTGTCGCTGCTGCACCTCCTCATCGCGCGCTTCGGATGGGCGATGCAGCCCGCGCTCGGCCGAAGACGACGCTCTCCGACGCGTCGTCCGCGTGCGGACGTTCGTCGTCGTCCGGTACTGGCTCCTCAACCACTTCATGGACGACTTCTACCCCTCGCGCGCGCTCCGCACCGCACTCACCGCCTGGCTCAATGCCGCGGCGCGCGACGAGCGCTTCCGCGCGAGCCCGAGGGATATGCGCCTCGTCAAGGGACTGAAGAAGACTGCCAGAAGGTGCAAGGAGAGCTATATCCTCGGCGCGGCGCCTCCCGCTTCCGCCCCAGCCGCTGGCGCGCACACGCAGCCGGGCGAAGACGACCTCGACCTCGACCTCGGCGGCGTCGGCGCCCTCGGTGCGGGCGCGCTCCCGCCGCCTGCGGCCTCTACTGGCGCCGCGCCCGTCCCCGCCCCCGCGCCTAGCGGGTTTGCGAGCCTCCGCTCCCGCGGGCGGCTTGCGCAGGGCGCAGCGCTCGACTCGATCGCGGCCTCGGCGCCGACCCCTTCCCTCTTCTCCAGCGCCGGCGCCGGCGGGGCGGGTCCCTCCGGCCCGGGCCCGATCGCGCGGAGCTTCTCCACCGCGCTGGGCACGCTCGGGCGCTTCAAGCGCCGGCTGCGGGAGCGCGCGGCCCCGCTCGCGGCGTCGGCGGCGGATGCAGCGGGCGCGGCGGAGGGCGAGCGCGGGCTTGAGCTTCGAGAGGAGGGCCGAGACGGACCTGCTTTGGGTCAGGGGGGGCGTGGAGGAGTACCTGAGGTACTGGGGGATTGAGCTGCCGGAGGAGGGGCTCGCCGAGGAGGAGGGAGGAGGAAGAGCGGACGCCGGAGCTTGAGCGCGCGGGCGATACGCCCTCCACGACGGAGGAGGCGGGCGACGATGCGATCACGCCCCGACCGGACGTCACGCTCAATGATGCAGGCGCCGCCACCGTGGGGGGTGGCGGGGAAGCAGTCCTCTCGGACGAGGGTGTCGGGCTGGGCATCCTCGGCGCGCCCGAGCCCGAGCCCGAGCTGGTACCAGCGGTCGCGTCTGTCGACTATGCTTTCCCGCCCAAGCCCGCCGCCCCCGCCGAGCCCATTGCCCCGCGCCATACACCTTCTCCCTTTCGCCCGGCGCGTTCGGCACGTTTCCCTCGTCAACGACCTCGTCCTTCTCGGACCGCCCGCACAGCGTCCGCATCGAGCTCGACGACCTCGACGACTCGGACGACGACGTCGACGACGACGTGATCGAGGCGAAGCGGACGCTCAAGCGCCTCCCCGCCGCGGCGAACCTGCGTCTCGCGGCTGCCGGGCTCGGCGGGCTCGGCGCTGGCGCGAGGAGGAGTGCGAGCGCCGAGTCGGACGCGTCGTCGTATGGGTTCGGACGGCCCGGCGCGGCCGCGTTCGATTGGGCCGACGGGGGCGGCGGCGACGCCCCGCGCGAGTCGGTCCTCTTCCTCGACGATGAGGACGGCGACGCCGCTGAGGGCGTCGCCGTCATCCCGAACTTTGTCCTCGACGGTCTCGTCGACTCGGATGAGGATGACGAGCCGGGCGACGTCGAGGCTGCGCTGCGGCGGCTCGAGGGGCTCGTCGACGAGCGGAGGGAGAGCGAGAAGAAGCGCAAGGTCGAGCGCCAGATGGAGAAGAGCTCAAGGCTCGACGAGGAGCGCGGCGCGCTGGAGCGCCTCGAGAAGGAGGCGGAGGCGCTCGACGGCGAGTGGGCGGACGCGCGGCGGATGTCGCTCGCTTCGACGCCCGAGGAGCCTGAGGAACAGCCGGTGCCGCTCTCCGCACTCGCTGAAGGTCCTGCGCACGAGGCGGTCGTCATCGCGCCCGACTCGGCCGTTGTCGAGCCACCTGCGTCGGCAAGGCCCTTCCCACGTCACCTCCTCCCCTCATCGCGCAGCCCGTCGCCGCGCTTCACCCTCAGACGCCCCCGCAACCTGCCCGGCAAAGCACCCTAGCCGTCTCGCTCTCTCCTCCCGCCTTCCGCAAACCGTCCATCAGCCGCATCTTCGGCGCCGTCCCTCGCCCGCTTTCGACCCGCCCGGGCATTTCCGCCTCCCTCGCGCCGCCGCCGCCCTCGCACCGCTCCTTCGTCCTGTACTGCCGCACCGAGGTCCTCGCGGCGCAATTCACGCTCATCGAGCGCGACATGCTCCGCATGCTGAGCTACCAGGAGCTCGTCAGCGGCAGCTGGCGCGACCGGATTGGCGCCGACGGCGAGACGGACGTGCTCGACTGGGAGGCGTACGTCAAGGAGCGCAGGAGGCGCGACCTCGAGGCGAAGGAGCGCGGCGAGCAGACGAGGAGCGCGGTGCAGGACGTGATTGCGAGGTTCAACCTCACCGCCAACTGGGTCTGCTCCGAGGTGCGCCCCGCTCCCCTTCTCCCTTTCGCTGAGTGGAGTCTGACTGCGCTGCACGCCCTTCAGATTCTCCTCACGGCCGACTTGAACGAGCGCGCGATGCTCATCGCCAAGTTCATCCGCCTCGCCTTCGTGCGTCCCCTCTTCCCTCTCGCCAACCTCGCTGACCACACCGCCCCGTTCGCAGAAATGCTACTGCCAGTCGAACCTGCAGACCCTCACGCAGATCGTACACGGCCTCCAGATCCAGGACGTCGAGCGGCTGCACAAAACATGGGCGCGGGTGCCGTCGTGGGAGATGCGCAAGTTCCGTGGGATGCAGGTGTTCGTCTCGCACCTGAAGAACGTGTGTCCTCTCTCACTTTCTTGTTCCTGGAAGCGCGAGCTGACGCGCCTTCACCAGTTCAAGCACCTCCGCGAGCTGATGAACGCGATGGTCGCCGAGTACGGCGCGACCGACGAGCGCGGCTCCATCATCGCCGACGCTACCTCGACGTCGGCGCCGGCGGCCAAAGGATGCATCCCGTTCCTCGGTGCGTGCGCCCCGTCTCACGCCCGATAGCTTGGCTGACCGCCCTACCCACCCGAGCAGGCCTCTTCCTCCGCGACCTGGCACTCAGCACCGAACTGCCGACATTTCTGGACCCGTCTTCTCCGCACGAGCCCGCAAACGTTGATTCGACCGGCTCGCTCACGTCACTCGCGGACCCCTCGGCGTTTGCGTCGTTCCCGCCTCTCCCGCCCGGCACGCCCCTCGCGCCGCTCGTCAACGTGCACAAGTTCCGCGTCCTCGCCGCCGTCGTCCAACGCGTCGTCGCGTTCCAGCAGCTCGCGGCGCAATACTCGTACGAGCCGCAGCCCAAGACGTACTTCCGCTGCCTCAAGATCCGGTGCCTTGAGCAGGGCGTCATGCACCAGCTCTCGTCGCGGCTCGAGGCGTAGCCACCCTGTCTCTCCTTTCTCCTTGGCCCCACACGACGCATACCCCGTTGTAGCGATACCCTCCCGCGCATCCCTCAACCCCCTCACGCCCGCTCGTTTATCTGGACCGTCCTCTGTCGTACCCCATCGTTCGGTCGTTCGCCCTTCGTCTTTCGGACCCGTCTGTCGTTTATAGCCACTGTATCCTGCAGCTCTCGGCGGCTTCCTAGCTTGTGGGCGAGAGAGCCCCGCGTGACGATAGCCTCTCCCGTTTCTTCTGCAACGCCTCCGCCCTGCGGCCTACTCCGCTCTCCGCACCGTCGGACCGCACAGCGCTGCAAACAACCGTACATTGCCCGCGCGCCCTCTCAGCGCTTCCCCTCCGCCGCCGCCGCCCCTCCCGCCTCCGGTCCGAACAGCACCCTTCCCCTCGTCCGCAAGTTCGCGAACGCCGCGCCCGAGTCTGTCGTGTCGATGCTCCTGTGCGTGCGTACAAGTAGTTCAGCGAGGTTGGCGCGCGGGAGAGAGGAAGCGAGGGGGACGTACCGCGTCGCCATCTCGCTCGCGAAGGAGACGCCCTTCGGCGCGGGTGCAGTCCACAGCACGCCGAGCACAAGGACGAAGAAGGCAGAGAGCGCCTCGGCGGTGATCTGCGCTCGCTGGAGGGTCAGCACTCGCTTGCTGATGACGGATGGTCGCGCGGTGAGAAGGAGGGAGGGCGCACCTCGAGCGGGACAGCAGCGCCGAGCACGGGCTGGAGATGCACGCCTGCGAGCTTGGCGGCTGTCCGTGCTATAGGCAGCGAGGACGAGGTCGTCAGCGCGCGTCGACTGATGAGGAGCGGGGGGGACGGACCCTGCCACGCGGCGTTGGCGGCGTGGAGCAGTGCTGCGCTAGAGAGTGCGATGAGGAGCTTGGCGAGCATCGCGGCCTATTGGGAGGTGTGCGAGAGGTGCGGAGGTGCGAGAGCAGCGGGGCGCTGGGCGGTCGGAGGGAGAGACAGGCGGCTTTCGCTCCCTTTTCGCTTTCTGCGTGTAGTGCAGCTCTCGAAGACGTACGCGACGTCGCGCGCCGGTCGGCAGAACCGAGGACATTGATGCGCAAGCGATTCCACCACTGCGACCTCCGCACGCAATTGCAAGCGTTGAAAGCGACCGCGCTGCTCCTACAGCAGCCTCCGCGGGACCTTGCCCTCGTCGTTCTCGTCCTCCTTCCAGTGGGGACCGGGACCCAGCCTCACGCCCCGCTTTGCGCACGCCTTGCGCACCTTCTCCCGCACCTTTTTGAACTCGGCTTTGGCCTCCTTCCGCTCCGCGCGGGGCAGGTCGTCCATCCACCCGTTATCCCCGAGCGCCTCGTCCGCGAGGTCGAGCACCCCGAGCTGCGGTGCCCACGCCGGGTCCGCCAGCGCGCGGAGGAGGTCCGCCTCCTCCTCCTTGCCGAGGTACGACGTGATGCGCAGGTGATGCACCGTCGCGGGGACGGCCGCGAGCATCGTCGCGTACCGCTCGTCGTCGTCGCCCGCGTCGCTCCCCGAGGGCGAGACGGGGTCCCCGTCCGAATCGAGCTCGTACTCCTCGCTGTCGCGGTTGGAGCGCGCCTCGCGCGCGTCCGCGTACGTGAGGTCGCTGTCCTCCCGAAGTTCGAGGACGCGGATGCTATAGGGGATGGTCACGAGTGTCGCGGCGACGACGGAAGGGCGGGAGAAGGCGATCGTGAGGTGTGAGACGCAGAAGTCGCCGAGCTCGAGCGGGTCGGCGCGGACGCCGATGCTGAGAATTTTGAGCGTCTCAATCGACGACTGCGTGAGACGGTCGAACAGCGCCTGGTCCATTGAGTTGGGGAGATCGAGGGTCTTGAGAGCCCAGGAGAACTGAATGTGCGCGGCCGAACCGAATTCGGAGTTCGCCCAGTCGAGGTAGCCGCGGTCGAACCGGCTGCACTTGAGCTCGAGGTGCTCGAGATCCTTGAACGGCGCGAGCAGGCAGAGCGTGTACTCCTGGTCGTCCGGGTGGATCCCGCGGACGGCGAGGCGCTTCAGATCCGGGAAGCGCTCGTGCACGACCTTGAGGACGCACGGGCCGGCCTCGCGGTCCCACTCATCCTCGTCGTTCCGGCGATCGTACACGTCGGGCGGCTCATGCTCGACGAGGCGGACGGCCTTCACGTCCGTGCAGACGTCGAGGACGCGCCGCATTGCGCCGGCGGGTTCTCGCCCGGGATCGGCCCGTAAAAGACGACCTCCTCGACGAGCGCCGCGCGCGCCGGGTCCGCGTCCAGCGCGCGGAGGAGCCGCTGTGCGCCGCGGTCGAGCACGCCGGTGTCATCGTCGTTCGCCGGCGGGGCGGGGCGCGGCTTGTCGGAGAGCTCGAGGAACTTGTCGAGCAGGAAGGAGAGCGCGCTGTGGCACTTGTCGCGTTGGTTGTAGACGGGGAGGATGCGGTAGAGGGCCGGGCGGGCGATGGCGCGTAGGGCCTTGGAGGTGCGGCAGAGGCGGAGGAGCGACGTAAGGCCCTCGGGGTGCAGCGGATCGATGTGCGAGACGATGCACGCGAGGATCTGCTTCGGGAGGCCCTGCTGAGGTGCAGCCGCTGGGGGCGGCGGAGGGGGAGGACGGGCGGCAGGGGCGCGCTTGGCGGCATTGCTGGCGGACGCGCGGAGCAGCTCGGCCTTGGGCGCTTTGCGGGCGGCATCTCGGCGGTTCGCGAAGGTATCTGAGCGATGTGAGAGGAGCGGGAGGAGAAACAGGAGGAGCTGATGAAGTGAGATGCGAGCGATGGCTTCAAGCAGCCGTGTTCTGACATGGGCGTCGTAGCTTGCTGAGCTCCATCGATTCGCTCGGTGTGCGAACAACCCGAGGCGACGTAGCGAGCAGGACGACCGGCACTCTCGCAGCGAGGAAGGGGCGAGAAGAGCAACGGCGAGCGTGAAGCCCTTTCTGTCGCGACAAGGTGTGCTGTACGGGAAGACGAGCAACACGGAGGGCGATCGAACGGCGGGAAGCAGAGAGACGTCCGTCGCGGTCGTGTGGAAGCTCCTCTCGACCACCTACATGATTCGACTCAAGCGATTCAAGCGCGCCCCCCCCGGCACCTACACCGCGGCTCTCGGCAGCTGACCTTCGCTCCGCCGCCCCTCCGTCCAATGACGGTTCACCCCCCCAAGCCTCACGCCGCGGCGCTCGCACGCGTTCCGCACCCTCTCCCTCGCCGCCTGCGCGTCCGCGAGGTCTTCGCCGCCCTGCTCATCCATGAGCGGCATGTCCATGAGCGCCTCGTCCGCGACGTCGAGCACGACAAGGCGCGGCGCCCACCCCGGCGTCGCGAGCGCGGCGAGGAGGTCCTGCTCCTCGTTCCTCGCGCGGACGAGGTAGAAAGGGACCATCAGGCGCGTGATCGTGTCGGGGACGGCGGCGAAGAGGTGCTTGTAGGGCCTCGCGTCGATCTCGGCTGCGGTCGGGCCGATGAAATCGCCGTCCGAGTCGTACGCGTCCTCTTCGTCCTGACGGCTCCACCGCTCCTCCTGCTCATCGAGGTACGCGAGGTCGCCGTCTTGGCGCAGCTCGAGGGTGCGGACGCTTGACGGCGCAGTCGCGAGCGTTGCGGCGACAACCGTCGGGCGGGAGAAGGCGATGGTGAGGCGCGCTACGCGGGTAAAGGCACCGAGGTCGAGCGCTTCGGCGCGAACGGCGACGCTGAGGTTCGCAAGAGTATCGACGGAGGAGACGGCGAGGCGGTCGAGCATCGCCTGGCTGATCGAGTTAGGCAGGTCGAGGCTCTTGAGTCGCCAGGTGAACTCGACACCCGCCACTTGGCCAAAGTCGGGGTCCATCCAGTCGAGGGTGACTTGGTCGTACTGGCTGTACTTGACCTCGAGGTGTTCGAGGTCCGTGAACGGCGCAAGTAGCGAGAGCGCGGAGCCCTGGTCGGCAGGGTGGATCCCCACGACTTCGAGACGCTTGACTTGCGGGCACAGCTCGTGCACAACCTTGAAAGCGACGGGGCCCATCTCGCGGTCGTCCTCATCCGAGTCGTAGCCGCTGCGGCGTTTCTTGTGCGAGAAAAAGAAGATGTCGGACGGGTCCTGCTCGAGGAGGCGGATCGCGCGGACATTGATGCACGTTTCGAGGATGCGTCGCATGGCGTCGGCGGTGTACTCGCCTGGGATGGTCCCGTAGAAGACGATCTCTTGGACGAGAGCTGCGCGCGCCTTGTCCGCCTCAAGCGCATGAAGGAGTCGCTCGGCGACACGGTCGAGCACGCGACTGTCGGTCTCGTGTGCGGTGGGCTGGACGACCCGATGCTGCTTCAGCGCAGCGACCGTCCTAAAGTACATGGCGTGTTCCTCGTCGCGCCTGTCGTAGACGGGGAAGACGCGGTACATCGCGGGGCGGGCGACGGTGCGGAAGGGCTTCGAGGTGAGGCACAGGAGGCGGAGGGTGCAGAAGTCCTCGAAGTGCAGAGGATCGAGGTGCGAGACGATGTCGGCGAGGATCTGCCTCGGGAGGCCCTGCTGCGACGCGGTCACTGGGAGCGGCGGGCCGGGAGGGGGGGCGCGAGCGGCGGGCGTGCGCTTGGAGGCGTTGCTGGCGGACGCGCGGAGCAGCTCGGCCTTGGTGCGCTTGGCTGGCGGCATCTCGACGGTCGATCAGGCGCTCTGAGTTTTGTGAGAGGAGTGGGAAGAGGGAGAGGAGGAGGAGCTGATGAGAATTGGAGACGGCCGTCTCACTCTCGCAGGAGGCCGATCTGAAGCCTGAAGTGTGTCGTCCGCGTCTTTAGCGCCGTACGCAGACCTGGACAACTCAGCGGAGCGGGAGGCGAGCAGCGCCGCTTCGTCCTCGTCGCGTCTTCTCGACGCGTCGCTTCTCGTCAACGCTCGCGCGGGTCCTCGCCGCTTTTCCGCCGCGATGGACCACGCGCACAGTCCACGCAGCCCACAGCGCTCTATCGCCCGAGCGCACGAGCTCTCTCTCGTCTCCGGCGGTCCCTTCGAGCGATGCGGGCGAACTCGAGGAGACGAGGGCCGCCCTCCTCGGCGACCGCTACTGGGCGCGCTCCACGCCCGTGCAGTACCCCTGCGAGCACTCTGGCTCTGCGTACAATGCAGCGGAACAGCCCGGCGAGAGCGAGGACGAGGTGCGCCCTCCTCCTTTCCGTCTTCGCGCAGGCTAACTCCGCCGCACACAGCTCGCCATGTCGCCCTTTCAGCCGCGGACGTCGTCCAGTGCAGCTACCGCTCGCCCCCGCATGCCGTCACCATCTCTCGCGGCGCCTCACCGTACCCTACCCTCCTCGCCCGGCGCCGCTTCCACACAGTCCCTTCCCTCACCGGCCAAGATCGGCCAGGCTCGCCCACGCACTCGCTCGCCTTCGTCCATCAGCTCAGTGGCTTCCTCCCAGGTCGTCGAGTTCCTCGCGCCACCGCCCGCCGCCCGCCGCCCCTCACCTCGCCCCTCTCCTTCGTGGTCGTTGTCACCCCGCGCGGCTTCCTCCTCGCCCGCCCCGCGCCGCTCTCCTTCTCCTCCTCCCGTCATTCCTCCGGACCCGGACCCTCCCCCCGCCGGGCCAGGCGGTCGCGCCCTCCGCACGCGCACCGCCGCACAGCTTAAGCCCTACAGCGTCGAGCAGCAGCGGTACACGGTCCGGCTGCTCAAGAACGGGTGGGCGGGCGCGGTCGTGCGCGGCGTCAAGGGCGGCGAGCTTAGTCCGGAGGAGCTCAAGAGGAGGAAGGAGGAGGCGGAGAGGCGACCGAGGGACAGCCTCGGCGGGTGGCTTGTCGATGGCGAGGGCGAGGCGGAAGGGAGCTCCCCGCGCCCGCCGAGGGATGCTGGGAGGGAACGGGTCGGGAGGTACGAGCGCGACGAGGAGTACGAGGGTGGCGTCGAGGAGGAGGAGGATGACGAAGACGTCGAGATGGACGGGATGGACCTTCTCGAGCGCGAAGCTCGGCGCAAGGAGCGCATGGAGCGTGCGGTCGACGCCGCGATGAACGGCACCAAGCGCAAGCGCAGTACGTCCCTCCCTCTGTATCAGTCCTTGGCATGCTCATCCTTCTCGCGCAGAGCGATCCCCGCACCGCCACGGCCCATCCCGCCTCGACGACCCGCTTTACCACTCGTCTCGCCGCAACAAGTCGAAGCGCCGACGCTCGCACGGCGACGGCGGCGTCGGCGGCGGCAGTGGCCCCTCGTCCTCCCGCGCAGGCGCGTTCACCCTCTTCTCGGACGACGCCTCCTCCGCCTCCTCCTCCGGCGCCGATCCCCTGCGCCTGGCGCGCTCGGCCGCCACCGCCTCCCCAAACCTGCTCGCGCAGCCCGCCCGCGCACGCACAGCCGCGCAGAGAGCGCCCCGCCGTCGTCCTCGCCGGCGCACTCGCCGCGGAAGCGGGCCAAGGGCGCGGAAGGTCGTCCCGCGCGCCGAAAGGCGGCAGTCGCGGCGGGAGTAAGGGCGCCTCGCGTGCGAAGGGGAGGGGCGGTAGCGAGCCGCCTGCGTCGTCCCCTCGCGGGCGGATGACGCGCGGCGAAGTGGGCGTCGCGCGCCGCCCGCGCGGGATGGCTGCGCATGCGGGTTCGATACATGCGCGTGGCCGCGCGGGAGCGGACGACGCGTGGGAGGAGGCGCTGCGCGCTGTTTCGAGCGCGGAGGAGGGCGGCGGGAGGGCGTGGAGGAGCGATGGGGAAAGCGAGGCGCCTAGCGCGTCCGCTTCCGCCTCCGAGGCAGACGAGGCCGAGGACGACGACGAGGACCGCCCCGCCCCGCGCCTCGAGGTGCGCGGCAAGCGCCGCCGCGCGCTCGGCGCCATGATGCCCGCCGTCTTCCTCAAGAAGGCGGTCGCGGATCTCAAGCTCATGGCACGCGAGCGCGCGGAGGGCGACCCCCCTTCCACCGACGACGAGCTCAACTCGGGCGACGAGGAGGCGATCGCGCGCGAGCGGCGCAGCCGCGCGCGCGTGCGCACCCGCCCGGCACTCCGCGACGCCCCGATGCGTCTCGACGGGGAGGCCTTCACGGATGAGAGCGGGTCAGAACCCGACAGGAGCGACGCGGCGCAGGAGGAGGAGGAGGAGAACGACGCTGTCGCGTCGTGGCTGCACTCGTTCGCGCCCGTCGGGGTGCGGGCGCGGCAGCGGACGAGGACATCGTCGACCGGTTCCTGAAGCGCGCGAGGCGCCCACCGCCGCGTGCGAAGAAGCCGAAGAAGCGCGTCGCAGTCGGCGCGAGCGCAAGGGATGGCGCGGCGGGACGAGCGGCGGGCGCCGCCGAGAAGCAGCGCCGCGGCGTCCTGCAGGACAACGGGAACTACGTCGCGGGCTACCGCCCGCTCGACGGGCCCGTCGCGCCGGTCAGGCAGCGCCCGCGGCAGATCCCGCTCGATACGGACGAGGCGGTTTTCGCGTTCGCGGGGATGCACGCTTCGCGACGTGACGAATCGGAGGATGAGGTCGTCGTCGTCTCGCCGCGCCGTGCAGCGCCTCGACAGCGCGCCGACGACTATGGCATCCCCGCGCCGGCGGCCGCTCCCGCCGCTACAGCGAAGGATGGCGAGGTGTGGGCGTCGTTCGGCCGCTTCTCGCACGACTTCGACCTCCACCGCCTCCCCGCCGGCGTGCACTTCTCCTCGCCCGACTCGTTCGTCAAGAATGGGTACCTCTTCTCCCTCCTCGACGCGTCCGCCTTGCCGCAGGGTGCCTTCTCCGCCGACGCGTTCGGGTGCACCCTGATCTCGAGCATGACGCCCGCCGAGCTCGACCCGCTCGTTCCGACCATATGCGACGGCGTACATAACGCGCTCGCTGCGTCAATCGCGGGCGACGGCACCGAGTCGCTCAACCCGCTCGCCGAGGTCGGCGCCGCGATGCGCTTCCTCGGGCACTGGGTGTCAACGCAGCCCGCCCCGGCGAACGACGACGCCCTCTCGCGCCTCGGCAGTGCGCTCCTTGCGCAGATCGAGCGGCTCGACACCCGCCTCGACGCGCTCGTCGTCCCCGAGTCTGCGTCGAAGCGCTTTCGCCTGCACCGCATCGTCCTCGCGTGGTACACGCTCGACATCGCCGCGCGGCTGCAGACGACGACAAGCGCGCGAACGGTAGACGCGCCGCGCCTGCTGCGCCTCGCGAGCTCGCTCGTCCGGCGGCTGCTTCAGCACGGCCCGGACCGGACGACGCGGAGCCTCAAGGCGGCGAAGGACCCCGGCGCGCAGATCGCCGACGTCACCGTCGAGGCGTGGCTAGGTCTCGTCAGCCTTGCATGCAAGGCGGCCGACTTTGGCGAGGGCGCGTTCAGCGAGGCGGACCTCTGGCAGATCGTCCTCAACGAGACACGCGCGGCGCTCGCCGGGACCAAGGCGGCGCACGGCCCCGCTGGCGGCGAGGTCATCTCGTACACGGCGATGATGCTCTGCGCCATCTCGCAGTTCTCGCCGTCGGGCATCTCAACGTCCCGCCCGCGCCTCGCGGCGCACTGGCCAGCACTGCTCAAGACGCTCGAGGCGATCCAGCCCGCCGCGCTCGCCCTCCCCGACCACACTCTCTCAAGCACGGCGGTAGCGCGCCGCGACCGCTACCTCTGGACGCTCTTCGCGCGCTGCCTCGTCTTCGTCGAGCGGTGGGGCTGGAGCGTCGACATCCGCGACGACCTCCTCCCGCGGCTGTTCGACCTCCTCAACGCGCGCCGCCTTGCCGACCTCACAACCGAGACGGCGGGCGACTTCCCCTCGTTCCTGCAGGATCTCGGCGAGTTCGGCAAGGTCGCTCTCGACGCCACGCGCGACACCGCCTTCTCCATCTTCCTCAAGCTCGTCATTGCCGCCGCGAGCTCCCTGCCCGCCTCAACAGACGCTGAGAAGCGCCGGCGCGGCGCGCAGCTCACGCGGTTGTTCCTCCGCCTCTCGCCGATGGTCTCGTCCGCATGGTCGAAGCATTCGATCGAGCTCACGCGCGCGCCCTCGGTTCTCGTCAACCACTATTCGCTGCACCTCGCCTTCGCCGCGCTGCTGCCCTCGGCGGCGGCGCAGCGCGTCGAGCAAGCCGCGCGCCTCATCGCCTTCGCCGACGTGGACGACGACGCGCGCAAGACGGCCATCCGCGCCGCGCTGTACTTTGCGCTCGTCCTCCGCTCGCACGACCTCCCCCTCGCGCCCGTCGTCGACTGGCTCGCGGCGATGACCTCGACGCTCAAGAGCGAGTACGCCGCCGTCGAGCGCAAGCGCCGCAAGGAGGAGCAGCTGCAGCGCGGCGGGGCGCGCGCGAGGGCCGCCGCAGCGGGCGCGAGGGGCGACCCGCTCTGGACCCGCGCGCTCATGATCACGATGGTGCTGCGGTCCGTGCAGGTCGTCGTGCGGTGGAAGCGGCCCAGCGAGGAGGCACAGACGTTCCCCGACTTGGCGCTGCTGCATCCCGGTGCGCTCCCTCCGCTCCTCACACTCAGAGGGTTTTACTGATGTTGGCCCGCCCGCAGCCTGGACGTCCCAGCTCCTCGATTCGCCGCTCGCGCTCGACCCCATGATCGGGCGCGAAGCGATCCGCACCATCGACTGCTTCCTCGACGTGCGACGCGCGGCACTCCCTCGTGCGGCGGGACCTGCGCAGGCGGCCGGCGAGGAGAGCGGCGTCAGCCAGGACGATTTCGGCATGCTCGACGACCTCGACTTCGACGACCCGGCCCTGAACGCTATGCTCGGCATCGAGGCGGCCGGTAGCAGCGCAGATGCCCAGAAGCGTCTCGAGGAGGAGCTCAAGGCGAAAGACAAGGCGTTTGCCGAGGTTCGTCTCCGCTTTTCATCTCGTCGCGAGCAGGCTGACCTCCTCTACCACGTGCAGCTCCTCAAGTCGACCATCGCACCCGCCTTCTTCCGCCTCGTCTCGAACATCTTCGTCGACCAGCCCGGAAGCGGCCCGAC
This sequence comes from Rhodotorula kratochvilovae, assembly GCA_019926025.1. Classification (NCBI taxonomy): domain Eukaryota; kingdom Fungi; phylum Basidiomycota; class Microbotryomycetes; order Sporidiobolales; family Sporidiobolaceae; genus Rhodotorula; species Rhodotorula kratochvilovae. The sequence continues at coordinate 557,802 of JAHSUG010000012.1, forward strand.
TGTCGGCGACCGTGTCAGCTACGCGCAGAGCGCCGTCGAGTGCTGGACGCGGTGTCTCGCCGTTGCGGTAGAGAACCGGGTAGCCGTACGTCGTCTCTCTCTACGTCCTACTTCCCTCGCTGACGGACTGGCGCGCAGGACTGGCGACCGTACCTCCAGTACGGCGACCAGAGCTGGAAGCGCCTGAGCGACCCAGTCGGCCGCCGCGACATCGGGCTCTTCCTCGTCATCCAGGTCCTCAAGCACGACCCGGCTGTCTACTCGGTGTGTGATTGCGCTGTTCCTGCCCTCGGCAATGGCTAACCGCTATCGGCGCAGGTCTTCGCGGACGACATTCTCGAGATCTGGTTCGAGTCGATCGTCGCCAAGCGCCTCAGCTCGCAGCACGTCCTCCTCGTGCAGCTCCTCAACGTCGATCTCGAGCATCTCGGCACCGTCTCGCCGCTGCTTGACGGGCTGCCATTCGAACGCTCGCCAGTGACGGGGCGTGTGCAGGTGGAGCAGCTCGACTTGCTCGACAAGCGCGTCGAGGTTCTCACCAGTGCGTTTTCTGCGGCCCTAAATTCGCAGCTCCCAGACTGACCGTACCCGGTGCCGACAGCCCTGTTCCGCAACGCCGCCCGTCTCGTTGCCGCAACGCCGACCGCCGGCGCTCGTCTCTCGACGACGCAGCTTCTGCACCGCCCCGCGGGCGCGTCGCGCACGTCCGTCCCCCGCGGGACGGTGATGAACCTCCTGCGAAGCATGCTCGCCGCGATGCGAGACAACCTGACCGTGCGCCTTCCTCGCACTCTCTCCTCCTTCTCCCGCTGACGCTCTTACCCGGCAGGCCATCCACGAAGAGGCGCCCCGCGCGCAGTACTCTTCCTTTGCCAAGGTCGTCCTCGCGGCGCTTACGGGTGCGGGTGCGACGCACTTGGCGGGACCGGGGCAGCTGCCCAAGAAGGGCCCGTTCGACGAGATGGCGCTGCCGGACGTCAAGGCGCTCAGGGCGGCGGTGGCGTAGCTCTCTCCTCGGGCCGTGTGCGGCGCTGGAACGCTGTTTGGCGGGAGGTCGTGTCGTGCGAGTTGCGCGTGAGGGTGCGAGGCGAGACATGCGAGTTAGCTCTGCGCCCTGGATTTTCGAGAGTACTTTCGGCAGTCTTCTCACGGTGTCGGGAGTAGGTGATAGTGGTCTGAATCGGCGAAGGAGGAGGCCACGACGCGGCGTTGCTGCGGGCCGACGAGGTCGTCGCCTCGGGCGGGCTCCCCTCTCCCTCTTCCTCCACCTCTCGAGCTCGCTTAGCTCCAGTGCGTACCGCTTCGTGTACTCTGCATGCCTAGGCTGACCCCCTGCGTGCCCCCGCGCAGCCCCAGCCCGCTTTCTGCCCTCGCCCCTCGTCATCGTCCTTCACCATGGCTGTACGTCCTCCCCGCCCTCCCAGCGCGCTGGAGCTGACGGAGACGGCCCCTACAGATCCAGAACCAGATCTGCTTCGGTATCCTCTGCGGCGAACTCCTCGCATTCCTCTTCCTCTCCTTCCCTCTCCCCTTCTCCTTGAGGCGCAAGGTGTTCAAGACGATTGCCGAGTCTCGTACGTGCTTCGCCGCCCCTGCGAGCTGCACGAAGTTGTACTAACCTCCTCCTTTCCGACAGACATCGTCGCAAAGGTCCGTTGCTTCGCATCCCCCCGCTTCCTCCGGACCTGAACACAGGACCCGACGCTGACCCTTCGTTCGTTCCCGCTTCGCAGGCGATGTACGGCCTCAAGATCACCTTCATCTTCATCGCGGTCCTCTTCGCCGACGCTGTCAACCAGATGCTCAAGATTCACCGCGAGCGCGAGGCGTGCGTCCGCTCGCTCCCTTTCCTCCTCCTGCACGCCTACTGACCGAGTCGCAACGTGCAGCCTGTCCGCCGCAGTCGGTGGTGCCGCCCCTGCCCCCGACATGCGCGTGCAGTCGGACTACCGGTCGCGCAAGTTCCTTAGCGGTGCGCCCTCCTCCTCTCCCGCTTCCTTTTTCTTTCCTTCCGCTTTACTGACGCTTCAGAGCGAATGCAGAGCGCAACTTCTACCTGCACGGCTCGTGCCTGATCTTCTCCTCATCCTCTCGCGCACGTACACGCTCGTGCTCGACTTGATCAAGGCGCAGGAGGAGCTCGCGATCGTCAAGGCGCAGGTGCGCCCCTCCCGTCCTCTCCTCCGTCCTCGCTAAAGGAACTAACGATGGAGTGTACAGACGGGCACGGGCACGGTCGCGGACGAGAAGCTCGCGAAGCCCGAGGACCGGATTGGCAACACGGACAAGAAGAAGGTCAAGACGACCGTCGTCGACAAGAACACGGACAAGAAGCTCGAGTAGGCGCGTCGCGCGCCATGCTGGAGGTCCGAGACGGGAGGAGGAGGAGAGAGCCGAGGAAGAGCGGACCGTATACGATACCCCCCGACCCACACATCCCACTTCGCTTTCTCCGCTTGCACAAAGGAAATCGCAGTCCCCCTTCTCCGTCCCGTCACAGTGAGCGTGGAAGTAGACTCCTCTCTCTGCTCAGCTGTTGAAGCGTCTCGCGCACCCCCGCTCGACTCCACTCGCCGCTCTCGTCAAGCTCTCGTCCTCCTGCGCGAGCAAGACAGCGACGAAGACTGCCTATGACTGCAACGAGACTAGCTCCGGCAGACTAGCCGGCATCTACAAGTGTGCGCCCACAGAAGGAAGGGGAGACGAGCGAGCGAGGGTGGGTGGGTGAAGAAGAGAGCGGAGGAGGGTGGCTATGGACAGAACACGGCACGGAGGGGAGCAGGGCGCATAGGGGTATAGAACGGTTGCGGGGTGTCGGTGAGCGAGAGGTGGGTATCGCTACAGGAGCGGGCGAGGGTACGGCGGTGGAGAATCGGCGGGTGAGGATGCTTGTGTGGGTGAAGAGGGCGAGTAGAGAGAGAGCTACTGCCCGTCGACGGCGGCGTAGAGGACGAGCTCGAGCGGCGCGCCGGCGCCCTTGTCGGCGACCATGACGCGGGCCGTCTCGAACGCCATGGCGACGTCCTCCTCGCTCGTGATGAGGATGCGGTCGCCGTCCTCGTCGCGGTAGCGCAGCCTCAGCGCACTGCCGTCGACGCGCGCCTTGTCGCCACCGCACATGCGGATCTTCTTGAGCACCTTCTCGACGAGGTCCGGGTAGGGCACGTTGTCGAGCACGACGACGACGAACGCGTCGTCGCCGAAGAAGACCTTGACGCGAACGGCGGTCGCCGCGGCCGTGATCACGGGCGAGGACGCCCCGCTCGGGAGTGCCGGCACCGATCCCGCGCCGTACGCCCCGCCGCCCGCGCGGCCGTTGAGGTACGCCACGCCGGCCGAGTGCGCCGACGTCGTTGACGAGCGGTCCGTCCCTCCGCTGCTGCTCGAAAAGCGCTTGCCGTTCTTCCCGCCCGCGCCAGCGCTCGAACTCGCCGTCGTCGCGCTGCCGAGCGTCCCGCCCGAGTTGGTCCCGCCCGCCGCGCGGCCCTTGCTCGCCTGCAGCTGCGCCTGCGCCTGTGCATGGGCCTCCTCGCCGCTCGGCATCTGCGGCGAGTCGGCAAAAGCCCGCCCGGCGCGGCGTAGATGTTGGGCGAGCTCGCCGAGCGGTTGCGCAGCATCGGCGGCGCCTGCGCGCCCGCACCGGGGTGGTGCTGGTGGTGCGTGTGGGCGTGCACGCCGGCGGAGGGCGGCCGTGCGACGCCTGGCGGTACACGCCCGCAGGCTGCGCGCGGGGCGTCGCTTCCTCCTGCGCAGACGTAGGCAGGCGCGCATAGCTCGCCGCCGGGCTCGACGTGATGCTCCCCGGCCCTCCGCTCGCGCCCCACTCGCTGCTCGCCTTGCCGCGCAACTGCCTGCTGCTCGCCGAGCTGCGGAGACTCGGCGCGTCGCTCGACTGGCTCGCGCCGCGCTGCGGGGGCGGCTGGGCGCGCCACTGGTTGATCACGTGCGAGTTCGAGTCCTCGGTCTGCGCGCGCGGACGCGGTAGGTGCTGCGGGTGCTGGTCGGGCGGGAGCGAGCGCGTCGCGTCCGGCGGCCGCCGCCGCGACGACGGCGTCGACCGGCCCGACTCGCTCGGCTCGTACCGCTCGTCATCATCGTCGAAGCCAAAGTGCGGCGTGCCGGGCGCGCCGCCGGCTCCCGGCGGGTACGACGGCTGCGCCGGGTTGTAGTACGGGCTCGACGCGGCGTGGTCGTGCGCGCCGGGGTACCCTCCCGCGGAGGGCGGGCCGTACTCGCTCATCGGCGTCGGGGGGAACTGCGAGGCGGGCGAGTGCAAGCTGCGCTCGGAGCGGCGGCTCGACGAGAGGTGGTGCGCGCGCCGGCGCGTCGGCGCCTCCTCGACCGCCTTGTTGATCGCCTTCTGCCACTGCCGCAGGAGCTCCTCCGTCCGGCACTTGATCGTGAACGCCTCCTCGGTGACGTCGCCGCGCCAGCGCACCTCGAGGAGGTACTGGCCTGCGAGGGGCAAGCGAGTCAGCGCGGATCGCCAAGCAAGAGGGAGCGAAGGGACGCACCGCTGCGATGATGGATCTGCGACGCCCCAGTGATGTTGTTGACGAAGATGCGGCCCTTGAGCTGGAGCTTGTTGATGCGCTGGCTCGGCGGGCGCTTGAGGATCGAGTTGCTCTTCTTGTCCTTCTTGCCGAGCGCGCCGACCTCCTTGCAGCAGAGGATGATGCGCTCAAAGAGGTAGACGTTGTACTCGCGCTCGTTGTCGCTCTTGATGACGATGAACGACTCCTGGAGGAGGAGCTGCCCGAACGAGCTGATGTCGTGCCCCTTCCAGTCCTCGACGCGCTGGTTGAGCTCCTCGACCGCCTGCATGTTGTCCTTCCGCCGCTTCTCCTCGTTGACCTTGTCCGTCACGCGCATGATCGACTCGAGGCCCGCCTTGAGCTCGTCGTAATACGGATACGCCTCGGGCGTGTTCTTCAGCAGTTGCTGCGGGCGGCGAAGCGAGGTGAGCGGGGCGATCTTCGCGAGCAGGAAAGGCGATGCGCACCGAGATCAGCAGCGGGTACTTGCATATCCGCTGGACAGGCTTGATGAGGAGCGGGGCGAGTTCGGAGACGGGGTCGAGGACGTGCGCGAGGCGCTGCGGCGGGGCAATGCGGGTCAGCGGGCGGTCTCCACACAGCGCAGGGTCGAAACGCACCGACAGCGCCGCGTTCTCGGCGATGGCGAGGTCCTGCGCGTTGGTGAGGTTGGCGCAGTACGGCTCGTAGCAGGCGAAGTTCTCCTCCTGCGCGCGCTCGTCGAGGTCAAAAGCCGCTCGTCACTCGCAAGGGAGAGACGACGCACCATCTGCAGGAAGAGGTTGCCGAAACGCTGCTGCTCGGGCGCGAGACTCGCGTTGCCCTCGACGCCGATGAGGAAGCGGCGCTGGAAGTCGGCGAGCTTGTTGAGGTTGATGAAGAGGCTGTGGATCTGGTCCTGCGTGAGGATGTCGTTCATCTGCAGTTGCCGCTGGTAGTCCTGTTCGGGCGGGGAACGATGACACACGATCAGCGGACGGGATCGAGGGAAGGAGAGGGCGCGAGCGCGGACAGGGGGAGGGGGACGCGGCGCACCTGCAGCACCTCGAGATCCTGCATGTACTTGCGCTCCGAGTCGAGGATTTCGCGCACGACGAGGGACCGCTCGTCGGACGGGCCGGCTTGCGGCGCGGCTTCGGGCTGTTCGGGCGGGGGAAGGAGGACGCCCTGCGACTCGAGCAAGTCGAGGAGCTTGGTGACCGTGTGCACGACCTGCGGGCCATCGCATCAGTACGATGCGGGCGAGGGTAAGGAAGTACGCACCTTGACGACGCCGTTCGTGTCCTGGCCATACAACTCGTTGACCGCGAAGAGGTCGCCCTCGGGCCACCGCAAGTCCTGCTTGCACGCCATGATGAAGTGCGCAGCGCCTCGCTGGCACGCCTTGAGGTTGCTCAGCGTCGCCTGCGGGTTGACGTCGAGCTGGTGGGCGTGCCCGAGCTGGTTGAAGAGGAAGCAGAGGCTCGCGCCGAGGCGGAGGACCGACAGGACCTGCGAGACGGGGTCCGTCTGCGCGCCCGCGCCGCCTGCGTCTGCTCCGCCTGCACTCCCTGCGCTCGGCCCGCCGAGGACGGGCGAGAGGGCGCCCTGCGCGGCGGCGAGGGTCGACTCTGTCGAGTCGAAGAAGCGCTCGCGGAAGTCGGGGACGCGGAGGAGGCGCTCGCGGACGGCGTTGCAGCGCTGGTAGATGGAGGACGAGGCGGAGGCGGCCTTGTTGAGGGCCGAGTTGGTCGCGACGGGGGTGCCGCCGAAGGTCGACGGCATGCGGTCCATCTGCGGGCGCGACGCAGAAGACGCGCCCAAGAGGGGGCTCGCTGCGCCGCTGCTGCCCCCGCTGGGCGTGGGCGGGAGGGGCGCCGAGAGGAGCGGGGAGCGGGCGCGGACGCCAACGACGACGAGTAGCCGTTGCCGTTGGCCGCCTGTCCCGGCTGCGGCTGCGGCTGTGCGGGTGCGGCGAGGCGCGCGGCGGCGTACGGGTGCACGCTCGTCATGGGTGCGCGGGATCAGTCGCGATGGCGGGCGGTGGAGGCGGAGCAGGCGGTGCGAGGCGAGGAGGAGGGTCCGGGCGAGCGGCGAGGAGAGGAGACGAGGGGGAGGGACGCGATGGACGCGGTGCGTGGGCGCGCCTGCGTTGCGAGTGCGGGCGATGCTGGTGGCTCGAGCTGCGGCTCTCGCGGTCCTGTTGGAGGGTGAGGAGCGAGACGGCGAGGTGATGGCGGGGGGCGGAGCGCGCGCGAGGACAGAGCGTGGCGGTGCGGAGAGGGCGGGCGAGCTGCAGCGTTGAGCTGGCGGGGATGCGCGGGTGCAGGCTCGAGTGTGGGCGTCTGCAGCCGTGCGGCGCGGTGCAGGGCAAGCCAAACTGCGGGCAACAAAGGCTGGCATCGCCCCCTCGCCGCGTCCCCCTCTCCTCTCCTCCGCGCGGCCGCGCCCCCTTCTCGCGTCCAACGCCGATCTCCGCGCCTTCCTTTCCTTCTCCGTGCCCACTCGCACCGCCTTCTTCGCTCCCCTCCTCCTCCTCCTTGCCTCTCTCGCTCACACGTCCCTCAACATCCCTCCCTGCATTTTCACCCCCCCTCCCCTGCGATCGCCCCTCTCCTCCTCGGCCTCTCCCCGAAGTGCTTCACCCGCGCTCGCGTGCCTTTCATTCTCCCCTCTCTCCCTCGCAGACACCGTCCTTCGCAGCGCCATCGTGGGTGCCGCTAAGGTGCCGCCCTCCCCCTCGCTCGATCCTCCCGCTCCGTCTCCTCTTGTCCTTTCCCGGACCGCTGTCGCGCGACGCTCCGCCTCGAGCTCAGTTGTACGGGGCCGAACCCCTTGCCGCCCCTTCCTCGAGCCTGCTTCACGCGCAAGGATCGGCCTCCGGGCCGCTTCTCGCGCTGGCGCGTCCTCGCCGCGCTTTCCCTCCGCCCGCGCCTTACCTCTCTCGCGCCTCCTCGTGGCGCCCAACGCGCTACCTCGCCATCACATTCCTCACAGGCGTGCTGGACAACGCGCTCTCGACGCGCTTGCTAGCTCCCCCTTGCCCTTGCCGCCCCGCACCGCTCACCGAGATTCTGCTTGGTTGTCGGCAGGGCTTTCGCGCCCTCATCGGCAGTCCATGCTCACGACGGTGCGGTTCCGAGGAGCGCCGCGCTTGAACGATCCGAACTTGAGCGCGAGGGAGAAGAGGGAGGATCACGCTTATCTCGCCTCGCCCACGGTCGAAGGTGGAGACGACTAGGTACACATTCTGGGACGACTGCTACTGCGACGATGCTGGGTATACCACAACTAAGGAGAGGAGAGGGGAGACCAGCTCAGATGCCCGTGTAGATCGAGTCGAACACCTTCTCCTCGCCGTCCTCCTCGTCCCCATGGCCCGCGCCGTCCAGGCTGACCTTGACGCCCTGCGCGCTCTGCTGCGTCCCGAGGACGCACCAGCCATGCATGCGCGCCATCCCCGCGGGCGTGAGCACGCTCGTCACGGCGTACATCGAGTCGCCCTCGCGATGGACGGGGACCATCCCGCTCACGGTCGGGGGCATGCTCGTGCAGTCGCGGATGGCGGGCGTGTCCCCGATGAGGAAGTACACCCCCGCGGGCTGGAGCGCCGCGCTCCGCCTGGTGGGGTACCGCCGCTTGACGAGCTCGCGCTCGCCGATCGTGTATGCCAGGAGCTCGTACTCGCACCCGAGGAGCGCGAGGACCGCCCGCGTCCCGACGTCGTCCTTGTTGCGGTGAGGCGCGAGGAGCGACCCCGTCGACCCGATCGACGAGACGCTGTGCGCCGTCGTCGTCGTGTGCAGCGAGGCCGTGTCGCTCATCGCGTCGAGCGGGCGGTACCCGCGCGTCTTGACCCAGATCCACTGGGCAAGCTCGTGCGTGAGCGTCGCAATGACCATCACTGCGACAGGGCGGCAGGCGAAGGTCAGCTCAGGCGCCCGCGAAGTGAGAGGAAGCAGAGCGTACTGGAGAGGTTCGCATCCTCCTCCTTCTCATTCTCTTCCTTTGCGCGCTCGAGCTCCGAGTGCAGCGGGAACGCGACAAACACCCTCTCGGCCATCTCGTTCGGCTGCGCCCTCCACGCCGCATCGACCGCCTCGGGCACCGGAACCGTCTGGAGGAGGACGACCTGCGGCGGCTGCGCGAACAGCCTGCGGAGCTGCTCGTCCGCTGCGCCGCCGTCGCGCGGGCGCGCGTCGCTCCCCAGCAGGGCGGGGAGGAACGCCGCGCGGAGGGCGGGCGCGAGCGCGTGCTCTGGGGAGGCGAGGAGCGAGAGGAACGCGTCGGCAACGGAGAGGAGCGCGGTCTGCCGAGGGGAGCTTGCGGAAGTGCTGCTTGGTGCGGGCGTGTCAGTTGGCGGGGCATTGAGGGAGAAGGAGGAGCGGGCCGCGCGCACCGCCAGGTCTCTGGTGACAAGCGGTGGAGCGAGCGGCATGGCTTGCGGGCGGTAAAAGGGAGCGCAGCGACGGGGGAGAGCAAAGCTGGGAGAGCTCGACGGAGCCTTGGTCGAGAAACGTTGGACCAACGTTGGACGAGCGAGTGAAGGAAGGCGCATCGCGGGCGGTGCGAGCGCAGGAGGACAGTGCGCCGGGGTTGGAGCACCGCCTTCGAAGCTTGACTCCGAGCGTCTGCACCGAAAGTGCGGTGGGGCCGCGCGGGGATGCCGATCTGACGGGTGAGGGTGGGTAGCCGCAGCCGAGGGGACGAAGCGGTGAGGCCTTGAGGGGGAGGCGAGGCGTCGCGGAGTTTCCGCTTTGCAGCAGCCGGGGAAGTGTTACAGAGCGCGTATTGTCCAGCTCGTCAGCACAGCTCCTCGGGCAGGCAAGCAGGTACAACAGAGGAAGGAAGCGGAGGCGAAGCGAGATCCGCGTGGTTGCGACCTAGACCAGCAGCCACGACTACGTTCGCCCGCACTGCTCCCGCGTACGCGCGTTTGACGAGCCGCGACGCGCACGAACAGCTCCCAGCACGCGACTGGAGCCGCCGTCTGCGTCGAGAGCCTCGTCGAGCACGGACGAGCGCGCCGCCTCTCGCAGGAGTCCCGGAGCCTTCGCTCCATCACCCGTGTGCGCTTCTCCAAGCCAAGCTCCGCTCCTCTCCCCTCCACCGCTCAGAATGGACGCCAGCCGCACCGAACAGCAGCAGCACCGCCGCCGCTCGTACCGGCACGCGCTCCTCCCCCCGCCGCGTACCCCGCCGTCGTGCCCGCTCCGCTCCCTCCTCCGCCCCAGCGTTCGCGCTCACGCTCCCGCCGCGCTACCGCGGTCCGACGATGCGCTCCCGATGCCGCGCAGGAGGGAGAGCGCGGTGCAGACGGAGCGAGCGCCCGCGCGCGAGCACGAGGCGGAGGAGGAAGCGCGCGAGCCGCTGCAGCTGTCACCCGCTCCTACTGAGGATGCTGCGCAGGGCGCACCGCGCATGAAGCGCAAGCTGAGCAAGCGCAAGTGGGGGCGCACCGGCGTGTCCGGGTCTGGGTCCTCGAGCTGTGTGTCCCCGTCCCCCTCCTCCGGGTCTTTCTGCCTGTCGTCCCCCTCCTCGTCAAGCGACCGCTCCCACTCCACTTCTTCCACCTCCGCTTCCTCGTTCCCCACCGCCGTCTCCTCCTCCGCGTCCCGCGCTGCGCCCCATGCTCCGTTGCCCCTCCCCTCGTACCCCCACACAGCTAGAGCACCTCCTCCTCCTCTCCGAGCTGGCGCACCTGCGCAGGTCGAACATCCTCCTCCGCGCGCGGCTCGCGGCCCAGGCAGCATTCTCGGCGAAGGCGGTTCTCGCGGACGAGAAGAAGGACCACACCGGCGCGCCGGTCGTGTGGATGGGCAGGGGGGATGCACGCGTGTGCGGGCGGTAGGCCGGGGCTGGTAGTGCCGTTCGGGGAGGGGTAGCGAGTGCGAGGGCGGTGCGCTGCGATGCATGGTTGTGCCCTTGACCTCTCCTCCTCTTCGCCCGCGCAAAGAGGACAGCACGCGAGAAAGCGCACATCACTTCATTCGGTCACTCATACAGCCTGTACACAGCCTCATCCCCGCAGCCCGCAGCAACGCGCACTTGCTCACGGCGCGCCGTACGTCGTCCCGACCTCGCTGCCCTGCCGAGAGCACAGCTCGGGGTGGCCGATCTTGCGCAGCTTGCCGTCGTAGTCGCCTTCGCGGTAGCCTTCGACGACTGTGAGCGGGGAGGGTCGGGGGAGGAGGCGAAGAGGAGAGGGGGACGGGCGAGGTCAGCAAGGCGGAGGAAGAAACGCAGGAGCGGGGGGCAGGGAGGACGCACTGCGCTGCAGGAGCTCGGACGTCGAGATGCCGTTCGTGCGCTTCGTCGGGAGGAAAGCGCCTGAACGTGCGCCAATCCCGACAGGAGAGAGGAAGCGTCAACTCCCATCCCCATCCAAGTGGAGAGGAAGCGCACGCACCAATCGACTTGACAAACGCATACACGTCCTCCGACCCGGCGCTGACATACGGCTCCTCGTCATGCGCGACATAGTCGATCTGGTGCTTGTCGATGAACGCCTGGTCGATCGTCCACGGCGCGTCCTCGACGACCTCGTCGACCCACCGGACGTGCCGCATCGACTCGTACCGCTCTCGCGAGCTCAGGACCGGGTTCGATTTGTGCGCGCGGACGAGCGACGACGAGCAGACGCCGACGAGGAGGTGTACCGACGGGAACATGAGCTTGCACTGCCGCAGCTGGAGCATGTGGCCGTCTGCGCGCGGTCACACCGGGTCAGCGGAGCTCAGGGGTCGAGAGGTAAGAGAAACGCGCACAGTGCAAAAGGTCGTACACCCCGTCGGCGTAGATGCGCACCGGCCGTCCCTCGGGCGGCGGCTTGATCTTGTACGACCTGCGCGGGTCGCCCGCGATCGCCGTGCGGATGTGCTCCTGCGCGCGCGCTTCATCAGCCCTGGCTGCACGCGCTAGCGCAATGAGGAGCAGGACGACGGACCTGGATCTCGGCCGGGGTGAGGTTGCTCAAAAACCCGCTCGGCGCCGGCGCCCACATGACCTCCCCGTCCTTTGTCGCACCGCCCTCCTTCCCCGCGCCGCCAGCGACGCCGGGGTGCCTGCTCGCAACCACCGCTGCAGGGGGCGCCTCGTCGCCCTCGGTCTCCGTCGCAGGCGGACTGGGACTGCTCCCGCGCTCGGCTTCGTCGTCTGCGCTCGCCGAGGAGAGGTACGACGCCTGCTGCGGGACGAGGCCGACGGGCGCGCGGAACGCGTGCGGGTGCGACGAGATGCGCGCGGCCGAGCGGCGAGCGAGAGGCCGCCGTCGCGGAGGAGATGTCGCCGTCGTCTGCGGGCGGGCGCGCCCTGTCAGCATACTCCTGGCTGAGCGGTGCAGGGGGAACGGGAACGCACGCCCAGCGGAATCGTACCCCTCCCCCGCGACCCCCGCCGCGACGCCCGACCCGAGCGCGCCGGGCGCAGCACGCGGAGTCCCCAGCGCGGCGGGGCTGCCCTCGGAGAGGCGGATGCCCTCGAGCGGGGCGGCGAGGCTGCGCGTCTCGGCGGCGCTGTCGTCGCCGTCGAGGTCGTCGGTTCCGGAGGGAGTCTCGTCGTTCGACTCGGCTGAGGCTTCGCGCTGCGTGGTGATGGGGAGAAGGTGAGTCATCGCGCTCTGGGAGGAGCAAGCGCCTGCCCTGCGAGGGTCGAGGGGGGGAGAGCCGCGCCCAGAGATGAGAGCGACGCACCGAACTCTCGCCCTCGCCCTCGGGGACGAGCCGGCGCTGGCCGTGTGCGCGGCGCTTGCCCGGCGCTGTTGCGGCGCTCCCTGCTGTTGGTGCTGCGTGCGACGACATGCTGTGAGGCGAGGGCGAGCGGGCGGGTCGAGCGGATGATCGCGTTGGTTGGTGACGGGCAGAGACACCTCCTCTCAAGCAGCACGGGAGAGACGGCACACATGCGAGGATGCAACGTAGAGCTACACAAGTACAGCCGCAGCCCCTCCGCACGAAAGAAGCACAACAAGCGGCACCTGCCCCCTCCTCTCCCGCGGTACCCGCCCAACCCCACGAGACAGCGACTCAGCGGTTCTGCGGGACGTAGTCCTTCGAGAGGTCGATCCCCTGGTCCTTGAGATGCGTGTTGGTGATCTTGAACCGCCGGTTCGAGCTCGCTTTCCGACCCTTGCCCGCCTTCTTCTTTGTTGCGGTGGGCGGTGGGGGCGCGCCGGACGAGGCAATGAGGCCGGCTGTGGGGTAGGAGGGCACGAGTCGATGAGAGAGGTTGCGGCGTCTGTCAGCGGTGTCGGAGGTATTGCGCGAGAGCAGGACAACGCACCCTGCTGGAGCTCCTGGGCAAGGTCGTCACCGACGGGCGTCTTGAGCGAGCGCCACAAGTCCTTGAACTCTGTGCGCAGGGAAGTGCATGTCAGAGAGCTGTCCGAGGAGCCCGAGGGCTTTCGAGGCAGGCGCGCGCGCCTCGAGCACCTCGTCGGCACAGCCGACTCGAGCGGACGCACCCTGGTCGAGCGGGTCCTGCTCCCTCCCAATATCATCGAGGAACACCATCTTCATCTGCCCGTCCTTCTCCGCCTGCTCGGTCTTGCCCGTGCGGGTGACGAGCACGCGGCCTTCGCGCTCGAGGTCCTCGATGGCGGCCTGGACGCCGGCCCACGATTCGCGGAGCTTCTTGACGGGGAGGCCGCCCTGGGGCGAGTGGCGCCGGAGGAGGACGAGGAGGTCGGCTTTGGACGAGAGGATAAAGTCGGGCTGTGTGCGGGCTTGCGCGGAGGGAGCGGGAGTGAGCCGAGGTGGGGAGGTGCGGCAAGGCGAGGCGAGCAGAGTGGGTGAGCGCGGGTTCGATTGCAGAGTGCGCTCCGTCGTGCAGGCCCTCGGGGAAGCTGCAGCACAGAGCAGGGAGCAGGAGGGGAGACTCGCCTTGTAGGAGAAGAGGCCGGTGCGGGCGTCGTGGCGGACCTTTTCGTGGCGGGCGAGAGCGTCTACGAGTTCCTGGTTGTGGAGGAGGCCTCTACGCCGGACTGGAGGGCAAGGTCCTCGAGGCGGACGGGGGCGTTGAGCTGCTTGAGGTACGAGACGGCGAGGGCGAGCTGGGTGGCCCAGTGGCGGCCTGCACCGGTGAGGGATGGCCCGAGGACCTCCTGCACCATCCTGCGCGTCGGTCTAGCTGGCCCCTCACTGCCCTCGAGCGGGAGCGGGTGCGGTGGTCGAAGCGAAGGGGCCGATTCGCCGTCGCGCGCTCCTCATCTCGTCCTCCTCCCCCCCCCGCGCTTGCTCGAACCACCCAGGCCAAGCCGACTCGCCCGCCATGACCACCATCCCCGCCCGCCTCGCACGCCTCACCACCTCGAGCGCACACTGGACCGAGGCCCGCGCCGCGTCCCGCTCCCTCTACCGCTCCTGGATGCGCGCAGGCAAGTCCCGCCATCCCCTAGGTCTCTCCAGGAATGCAGCGTACTCTCCGAGCGAATGGTGGCGCGCACCGCTGTCCAGGAGGGCCGCCCGCGCGTGCCGCCTCCCCATCGCACTCGGCTGTCCTCGAGGTCACCCAGCTCTATTGAGCCCTCGGGCGTCTTCTGGCACGCTGGGGCTGATGCGTACGCTTCATCGAGTCGGTACACGGCGTCGCGCGCGGCGCTCAGGACGTGTGACCGCCTCGCCCCGCTCTTGCCGGACGAGTGCGCGGGCGGCACATTGGCGGAGCCGTGCTACCAGCCAGCAACCAACCCCTCCGTCATTACCACACACGTACTGACGCCTCCCCGCACTCGCCGCCGCCCGCAGCGCCCGAAGTGGTGCACCTCTACGCGCTCAACATCCCGGCGCACGCGATCCGCGCCAAGGTCCGCGAGGAGTTCGACCGGAACGCGGCCGTGACCGACATCAAGGCCGTCGATGTCCTCCTCCTCAAGGGCCGCCAGGACCTCCAGGAGACGCTCAACTGCTGGAAGATGGACAGGTGCGCTCCTCCTCTCCCCCCTTCTCTCCTCTCCTGGGGGGGGCAGGACTGACGATTGAGTTTCTGCGCCCATGCAGCCACATCCTGCGCTGGTTCTCCAAGGAGGAGGTGCGTCCCGCTCCATCCTTCCCTCCTCATCGGCGTACTGACTCTCCGCTCCCATGCAGCTCCCCCGTCCGCCTCCCTCTCCCTCCTCCCCCGCGCCCTTCACTCTCGATACTGACCCTCGACAAACGCGCGCAGCACGGCCCGACAACTTCCTCGACGCGTTCTACAACTCGCGCGACGACTCGAAGGAGGTGCAGCCGACCGCCTGAACGTACGCAGCAGGTAGACGTCGTAGAGCGGCGGCGGGAGGTGTACTCGAGTGGGCTTCTGTTCTTCACTGCGGTTCGGGCGCTTCTTGAGAGAAGGGGAGGAAGGCTGCGGGTCTGCGAGGCAGTGCGTCCGGCGCGCCTATTGGCTTTGTGCGTCCCGCTCGCTTTCGCTTCTTGCTCCTCTCGGCCTTTGTGCGCCACGCCGAGTGCACCGACGAGCCCTGTGAACGCTGCGCGGTCGAGGTTGATTCCGGTGCTTGCTCGCAGTACTTCGGCCATGCTCGCCGGAAGAGGATGCACTCGCGGAGAGATGCTTCAGGCGTGTCCCGGCTGCTCAGATTCTTCGTTCTCTATCCAGGTCTACTCTCGCTGTTGACGATCGCGCACAAAGAGAAGAAGAAGTGACAGGGCAGCATTCCAACCACGCGAGCAAGCAGCTACAGAACACCTACTCCTCCCGCCCTGCAGCGCGCGCGTCGTCGACTTTCACCTCATACTCGAAAGATGGTTAATTGTGATAAGTCACAGCATCGGCCGAAGCCTCTGTCGATTGGGTTTGTATGATCATGGGTGAGACGACGACGCGCGTACGCTGGAGGAGGAAAGGAGGGGAGGTCAGCGAGCCGGGCGCTGCGCGCCGCGCCTCGCGGGGTGATGGAGGGCGTGGCACGGCGTGCAGGCGGGGCAGGCTACCGCTGAGCTGGGCGCGACGCAGCAGGGCGTCCGCCGTCTGCCGTTGTGAGCAGGAAAATGTGCCGCAACGCGCACGCAAGCGGGGCGGCACGGGGCGGTAGCGTAGGCACTAAGCTGGCGGAGACACTGGCGAGTGATGGAGAAGCGTGGGCGGCAGGGCGGAGGTCGAGACGGAGTGAGGTGAAGGAGGGAGTGCTGGGAGGAGGAAGCGACGTCGACGGCGAGCTGCGAGGGAGAAAACGTGTCAGATCACTTCTATCAGCGTCTTGCATGCCACAACCCCTTGTCAGGGCCGGACTTCAGGACTGTCAAACTGGATCGGAGGATTCGCTCTGGCATCGCTCGCTGTCGCCCGCCGCCGCGAACGGCGACGGGCGCCGAGGGCTCGCTGCGCTGCGTGGGGGAGGCACGCGCGGCGAGTCGGGAGTGTGCTGCTGGGGTTGCGAGGAGGAGCGGGCGGAGACGGGCGGGCGTACCTTGAGCGAGTGAGGAGAAGGAAGTCAACCCGCGAAGCGCGTGCGGCGCGAGCTCAAGCGGGCGCGTTCATCGCTGCATCGCTCTGCTGCATAGTGCTTCAGAGCAGCGCGCACAGGAGGACCGTCAGGCAGCGCCTGCGTGCACCAGCCGGGCGCCGAGGGCAGCGAAACCCTCAAAGCGCACTTCGGCTTCCTCCTCGACCGTGCCGGGGGGTGTGGGGCTTCCCTCGCGCGCGCTGCGCTGAGGTTCTCTCTGCTTCACGCTCATCGCTCCACCCGCCTCCTCGCTGCACGATGTCCTCCGCACAGAACCGCCTCGCTGCCGTCTCGGGCCAGCTCTCCGCTTCCTCGCCCAAGGGCCTCCTCGCTGGCCAGACGGCGATCGTCACCGGCGTGCGTGCGCTTCCTCCCTTCACAGCGCATCGAGGCCTGACGTCTCCCCGCAGGCCGCGCAAGGTATCGGCCGCGCATGTGCCATCCTCTTCGCGCAGGAGGGCGCGAAGGTCGTCGTCTCCGACCTCGACGAGGGTGCGTCTCTTCCCGCCCCTCCCGTAGTTCGATCGCAGCACTGACACGGAGCGCGTACAGCCAAGGCTAAGCTGGTCGTTGACGAGATTAAGAAGGCGGGCGGAACGGCCATCGCCGTCGGAGGCGACGTTACTGCGCAGGACTTCCCCAAGAAGCTCGTCGGCGCTACCGTCGCGTGCGTTGCCTCTCTATCCCCTGCTGTACGGCGAAGAGATAATCCTGACCCGTCGCATCGGCTGCAGGGCGTTCGGCAAGACCATCAACATCCGTGCGCTCGCATCCGGCGCATTTGTCCTTCTCTTTCCGCAATCTGACCACTCCCCACGCTCTTGACAGTCGTCAACATGGCTGGCTTCACTGCGGACCGCGTGCGTCTCCCTCTCGCATCGTTGTCTCCCCGCGCAAGAACTGACCCGCTCAACGCCTGCGTGCAGATGCTACACACCACGCCTGACGACATGTTTGAGCTGATGCTCAAGGTCCACAACACGGCGCCGTTCCGCCTCATCAAGGAGGTTGCGCCGCACATGCGCTCCAAGGACCCCAAGGACCGCGGGATCAACAAGAGCATCATCAACATCTCGTCGACCTCGGGGTGCGTTCCCTCCAGTTCCTAGAGTTCCGGTATCCTGTTCGATGGGACTGACGTCCTGTCGCCGCTCAAAGCCTGCACGGGAACGTTGGCCAGGTGCGTCCCCGCCTCCCCATCCACTACCTCCCTCTCGTCCCCGCTAACACCTTGGCCCGCTATCGCAGGCGAACTACGCTACCGCGAAGGCGGGTGTTGTCGGCCTGACGAAGACGTGCGTTGCCCTCTCCCACCGTCTTTGAGTTGCCGTGACTGACGCCGGCTGTCCCTCCTGCAGTGTCGCGAAGGAGTGGGGTGAGCGTTGCCTCCCTTACAGACGCAAAGTACCGTGTACGCCAACAAGAGCAGTGCTGACACCCGATATCGCTCGGTCCAGGTCCTTTCGGCGTGCGCTGCAACACCGTCGCCTTTGGGTCCGTCCTCCCTATCCTCCGTCCTCTAATCGCTCCTTCCCGACTTCGTACCCCTCCGTCCGCGCAGCTACATCACCACCCGCCTGACGCAGGCGAAGGAGCTCGGCGAGACAATCGAGGTGAACGGGAAGAGTGTGTCCTCGTCCTCCCCCTCCTCTCCTTCCTCCCTCCGCTCTCTCCTCTCGAGCTCCGCGCGCCCCTGGCCGCCAATGCAGGCGCTGACAACTGCCCTCTGAGCAGAGATCGCCCTCGGAATCCCCGGCGCCGGCTCGCACGCGCAGACGGACGCCGAGCGCGTGCCGGACATCCCCTTGGGCGGCCGGGCTCGCCGGAGGAGGGCGCAAAGGCCGTGCTCTTCCTCGCCTCCGAATTGGGATCTTACGTTAGCGGCCACACGCTCGAGGTCACGGGCGGCAGGGGGTGAGTTTGCGCTGTTTTCGCCTTCAGTCGTTTCCGGTGCCGGGGAACGCGCGGCCGAGATGAGCCCTCGCTGACAAGCTTCCCTCCCGCGCAGTATCTAAGGGGTATCTGGAACAGTACAGGGTGCCGCACAGGCGGCGGGAGTGGAATCAAGCAGTACTATCGTCCTCGTCACGCCCAGGGAAGCGACCGTCTTTGCTTGAAGTCGTGAACCTCCTAGCAGGCTTTTCAGGTCTACGGCCCCCCTGCCTCGCGTGAAGGGAGGATCTCTACACCGGGATGAGCGCGAAAGGCCCGCGCGGGGGTCAAGAGTGCGGAGACGGGGGACCTTCGCAAGTTGGCGCGGGCTCGTCGGCTCTCCCGAGTGCCCTAGAACAGCCTGCGTTTCCTCTCGGTCGCCAAGCGTAGGAGGAAGGGAAAGCACTGCATTGTATGACAGAGACCTGCGGGAACACGGTACGAAAAGCCGGAAAAAACACCTGGACAACCTCCTCCTCGCTCGCTCACTCAAGCTCGACTGCCGCCTTAGATGCCCATGCCGCCGGTGACCCTGCGAGTGCATGGGGTGTCAGTACGGGCGAGGTACGAGGGCGGGAAGTGGGCGAGACGCCGGAGCGGATGGGGAAGTACGGCGGGGAGGGAGGGGATAGGACGAGGAGAAGTTGAACGCACTCGAGCGTGTGGCCGCTGACGTAGCTGGAAAGCGGCGAGGTGAGGAAGAGCACTGCCTTGGCAGCGTCCTCGGCGGTACCAGGGCGGTTGAGCGGGCTGCACGCGCTCGGGTCAGCCGGGGGACGGCGGGAGGGGCCCGAGACGCACATGTGCGGGTACGACTCGGGCTTGTCGTCCTGCTTCTTCGGGCCCGAGGGAATTCCGAGGGGGATCTCTGCGGGCGGAGAGGCGTTAGCGGGGAGGAAGCGAGGGAGGAGGGGCGGGACGCACTCTGGCCGTTGACCTCGATCGTCTCGCCGAGCTCCTTCGCCTGCGTCAGGCGGGTGAGGATGTGGCTGCAAGGACGGTCAGCGGAACGCAAGGCGGAACAAAGCGGCGGATGACGCACCCGAAGGCGACGGTGTTGCAGCGGACGCCGAAAGGACCCCACTCCTTCGCAACACTGCGAGACGAGGGACTCGTCAGTCGGAGCACGTCCACCTTGCAAGAATGAGAGGACGCACGTCTTGGAGAGACCGATGATGCCGGCCTTCGCGGTCGCGTAGTTGGTCTGGCCGACGTTGCCGTGGAGGCCGGCAACGGACGAGACGTTGACGATCGAGCGGTTGCGGGCGATACGCTTCGGGTCCTTGGAGCGGAGGTACGGCGCGGCCTCCTGTGCGAGCGCAAAGAAAGCGGTTAGGCAGGCGCTAATGGGAAGCGAGGAGGAGGACGAACGCGGATGATGCGGAACGGCGCGACGTTGTGGACCTTGAGCATGAGCTCGTAGGTGTCGTCGGTCATGGTGTGGAGCATCTGCAGGGGAGCGGGTCAGTCATTGCGGCGGGAGTGCAGGTTCAGGCGCGAGGCGGACCTTGTCGGACGTGAAGCCGGCCTGTTTGACGGGTAGACGAGTCAGAATCGCTGCAATGTGTGGAGTTGAGAAGAGATGCGCACGTTGTTAACAATGTGCTCGATGCTGCCGTACTTCCTGCGGGGCGGGAAACCGCGAAGGTCAGCACCTCCATCCTCCTCGAGCGGGCGCGTCCCGGAACGCACTTGACGGTCTGCTCGACGAGGTTCTTCGCAAAGCCGTCCGCGGTGACATCGCCGCCAACGACAAACGCCTCGCCACCGTTCTGCTTGATCTCGTCGACAACCTTCTGCGCCTTTGCCGGGTCGAGGTCCGAGACGACAACCTTGGCGCCCTCGGCGGCGAAGAGGAGCGCGCAGGCGCGGCCGATACCCTGGGCGGCCTGTGGGCGGGGCACACGGGTGGGCACGGGCGCGGGAGAGCGAGCGATGCGGGAGCCGCGGGATGTGGGCGAGGGGACGGGAGGAGGGAGCGGGAGTCAGTTCGCTGCTTTGGGCTCCGGATCGGGTGGAGGGCATCGCACGCACACCAGTGATGATGGCAACGTCGCCCGCGAGGAGGCCCTTGGGCGACGAGGCCGAGAGCTGGCCCGAGACGGCGGCGAGGCGGTTCTGCGCAGAGGACGACATGGTGCGGGTGTTGGGGAGGGTGCGTGGGGGTTCAAGGAGCTGGAGAAGCGCAGAAGGATGTGCAAAGGGCGAAGGAGGAGGAAAGCCGGATTCGCTGAGGTCGAGCCCGCCGTGCCGGCCTCCTGTCCCGGCGCCGACCTCCGGCAATGCGTCCTTTTTCGCTGAGAGCAGTGGCCGGTATCCGATCTGCATATTCGTGACATTGCGCAAAAGCAAGCGTCTATTGGAGACAGGCGAGTGGGTACGAGAGGCCGACCCGCGGCACAACACGGGGGAGGGGGACAAGGACGCGAGAGTGGGCGAGTGCGTATGTATGTACGGAGGAGGGAAGGGAGTGCAGGGCCGGGGTCAGCTCCACCACAGCTCGCCGCGGGAGAAGCCATGCTCGTCCCGCTCGCCGTCGTCCTCTGGCTTGACGGCAAGGTCGGGCGTGGGGGCTATCGAGCGGTGGTGTTCCACCGGCGCCTCGTCCTTGACGACCGCGTCTTCGTCCTCGCCCTCGCCGTGAGGTTCAGGCGCAGGCGTCGGCGCGGCGACCCAGTCCTCTTCCGTCCAACCGCGGTTGTCCTCCTCGTCCTCATCCCCGTCGCCGCCCTCGCGCTTGACGATGATGCTCGCCTCGTCGTCCTCCTCGTACCCATCGTCCTCGTCGCCTTCGCCCTCGGGGTGAGCCGGCGCGCCAAACAGCCCGAGCGAGCGGAGCCACTCCTCGTCGACGCCAAAGCGCTCGAGGTCGAGGTCCGCAAGCGAGAACGGCTCGTCGATCGCTCCGCCGCCGCCTTCGGCCCAGCCGCCCTCGTCGGACGAGTGCGACGCCGACGCTGACGCCGACGCCGAGGGGTCGCAGCACGTGATAGTCGCTGTGCGGAGCATCTCGAGGTCGTTGTCGCCGTCGCCGCGCTCATCGTCGTCCCGCTCCTCCTCAATCTCCTCCTCCTCCTCGCCCGACGCAATCGTCTCGAACGCGCTCCTCGCGCCCGCCGGCGTTGCGTCGAACGCGACCCTCGCGCCCGTTACCGGCGCAGGCGGGCTCTCGTCCTCCTCCTGCCCGCTCGCGCCATACGCACTCGGCGGCGCGCTCGGCCACGCGCTTTGCACGCCGCTGCTGCTCGCGCTGTCGGTCCTGAGCGGCGGCGCAGGCGGGGGCGGCCCGCCCGACGCCGAGG
This sequence comes from Rhodotorula kratochvilovae, assembly GCA_019926025.1. Taxonomy (NCBI): domain Eukaryota; kingdom Fungi; phylum Basidiomycota; class Microbotryomycetes; order Sporidiobolales; family Sporidiobolaceae; genus Rhodotorula; species Rhodotorula kratochvilovae. Next base: position 578,990 of record JAHSUG010000012.1, read on the forward strand.
CGAGCCACTCGAGGATCCCGTCGAGGTCGGTCGCCTGCTGCGCTTGCGCCTCCTCTGCCGGGCGTGCGACCCCGCCGCGGAGGGCGGCGTCGCGCGCGCCGAGTGCGACGCGGATGCGGACGAGAGGTGCCCGCGGTCGAGGTCGAGCTCGTGTCCAAAGTCGAGGTCGAGGCGCTCGAACGCGCTCGTCGCGCTGAGCGAGATGGACGGCGCGACGGACGCCGACGCGGACGAGTACGACGAGAGCGTGTGGGACGCGACAGGCTCGAGCGGGTAGCCGTACAGCGCTGGGTGCGGCGGGCGGAGCTCGTGGATGTCGGACGAGGCGGCGGAGAGGCGGGCGGGGGTAGTCCTGCGGCGCCCAGGCCGCGGCAGATAGGTCTGCAGAGGTAGACGACGTCGAGGCGAACGAGTAGAGCGGGACCTCGGAAGCGCCGGAGGTAAAGGGCGTCGAGTCGAGCTCGGGGTAGAAATCCTCGCCCTCGCCAAACATGGGCGCAAGCGCGACGGCCGTGCGGTTGCCCGCCGGACCGAGCACGAACGCCGCTGCCTCGGGGTCAATCGCAGGCAGGGAGAACGTCGGCGAGGTGCTGAGGCAGTCGACGTCCGCGAGTGTGAGGGTCGGCCCGCCCGGCGCCGCCAGCGCCGCGCTATACGCGCCGAATGCGCCGTCGGGGCCTGCATCCGGCCCGCGAAGCACCGGCGCGTCGAAGTACGCCTGCAGCGCTGGGTTCGGCAGGGAGGCTGCGACGGGCGGAGCAGCGAACGCCTCGGATTCGGGCGGGAGGTCGCGGAAGAAGTACGCCGATGCGAGCTGCTCGGTCGTGAGCGATCCGGGCGGCTGCGGGGAGGCGACGGCGGGCGGAACGAGGCCGGGCGCAGAGGGCGGGATGGGCGCGCTGTTCGAGCGCGGCGGGGTCGGGGCGGCGAGGGAGGGGAGGCGTGGCAGGCTAAGCGTGCTCGTCGACGGAACGGGGAGGACCTCCGCCTTCCCCTCGGCCAGAAGCTTGGCCTTCTGCGCTGCATCGGCGCTCGCGCTCCGCTCCGCACCCTTCGACAGCGGCGACGGGCCGGGCGGCGAGTGGTGGTGGTGCGGATGCGCGTGGTGGTGCTCCTTCGGCCCGTGCTGCGGGTACGGCGAGTACACCGACGAGACGTGCGTTGGGTGGTCCGCAAGGTGGCCGTGCGCGAGATCGTGCGGCTTCTTGTCGCGCGCCGATGAGCTCCGCCGCGAGACGCTCGCCGGGCGCGAGAGGCTCTTCTTCCGCCCGACCGTCGCGAGGTCTTGGTCCGGCGTCGATGCGGTGGACTTTGCGCCCGTCGAGGCGGTCGTGCGCTGCGATACGGAGGCGGCGGAGGGCGCGGCGGACGAGATGGACGAGTGCGAGCGGGCTGAGGACGCGCGACGGACGAGGGTGAAGGACTGCAGGTCGTTGGCGCCGTTCGGGAGGGTCTTGAGGAGGACGTCGGGGACTGCGGAATAAAGGAGTGTGAGCGAGCCTCGCGAGACGAGGGGATCTGAGCGCGGCGCACCATCGGCCCTCTCCTGGTGGGAGCACGTGCGGTGCGAGTTGTTCATCTTGCGAAGCTCGCGGCAGTGTGCGCACGCCGTGACGGGCCGCCCGCGCCGTGCGATTTCGCGGAGGGGACGGTCCGCATGCGAGCAGCTCGCCTGGCGATGCCCGCGGATGCACGCCTCGCACGCGAACTGCGGCGGGAGAGCCGGTCAGCGCGAGTGATGGGCGTGAAAGGACAAGCGAGCGCACCTTTACGCCGTCGATGTACATGGTTGGCGAGTTGCGGGCGATGTGGCGATTCGCTCAGGGTCGGGTCGAAGAGAGGGCGCAGCTGAACGCGCTTGGATGGGCGGGAGCGCAAGCTAGGCGAAGAAGGGCTGCCCGGGCGTGGCGGCAGCGTCTGGTGGGGGCTGTGCTGGCCGCGAGGCGGGCGGGGAGATGAGGATGGGACGGGATCGTCGGCGGCGGCTACTGACTGCGATCCATGGCGGTGTTGGTCTGGCTCTGAGGAGAGTAGGGTTCGACGCCCGCCCCGGACGAGGACGGGGAGGCAGCAGCGCAGGTTCAGCGGGAGGTGGGTGCGGGTCGAGCGGGCGACGACGACTAAGTCGAGAGAAGCGTCTGCTCGCCAGGGGGAACCTCGCTCGTCCTCCTTTGTCGATCCTGGCTGCCTGCCCGCCCTTCACGCCTTGCTGACCTGCTGCTTGTCCCCTCGCACAGCGTGCTCTGCTCTGCTCCTCCTCCCCGGACTTACACGCTTCCGCCGCCCCTGCCGCTCTCGTCGCTTTTCTAGTTTCGTGTCGTCTTGGCGTCCCTTCCGGCCGGGTCGAGCGTGTGCGCTGCGGTCAGAACGTGCAAACCCTCCTGTCGCCCTCCTGGCCCATGACCCGGAGGGGGCACCGCCACCTCGGTTCGTCCGAGAGGGCGCTCCTGGACGCAAGGCTTGTCTTCGCTCTCCTCCCGCCTGCGCTTCTCGCAAGATGTGCGCTCTCGCCGGACCGTTCCAGCCCTCGCGCCGGCTCACGCTCACGACGCCTGCAGGTCTGGCTACGAGTACACCGTCGCCCTCGACCGCTTCTATCTGGGCGTGACCGCCCTCACTTCGATTCCGCTGCAGGCGGTGCTCTTCGCGTCCGCCGTTGTCTTCAAGGAGCCCGCAGTGTGCATGTGTCGAGCCTGATCCCATGAGTTGCCATCCTGACCCACTCTGCTCCGCACAGCCTCTTGCCCGGCGCCGCCATGAACTGCATCATCCTCACGGAGCTTGTCTTCTGGCTAGGTGCCGGTGCCGATTTCTCCATGCGCAACATCCTCATCACGTGCGGCGTTCGCGACACTCGGAGCGAGACCTGGCAAGGTTGACTGGTCACGTACGCAGCGGTCTGCTCGGCGTCTGGGGTCTGCATCTCTTCATCTTCACCATCGTGCATACCTGCAAGTCCCGCCAGCGCGGAGCTTACGCGGCTCAGAAGGGCGCTGCCGTCCCCGCTCGTCGCGTGACCTGTCCTTACCCTTTTCGACCCACAGCGCCCCGTTCGCCTTCCGCTTACCGTCATCGTCTCGTACATCCTCTTCCCCTGGGTGTTCTTCCTTCCCTTCATCATTTCCTGCTCCTCGCCCGTCTCCTACGCTGGCGATGGTGGCGTGAGCCTCAAGTTCAAGCCGTACCCGAGCGTGCATCCGCTTCCTCGCCTTCCTCATTCCCTTACTCACCCAGGCCCCGCAGGACATCATCGGCCTCGTCCTCATGGCCATCGCCTTCCTCGTCGAGATCGGCGCGTGGTACGGGAAGCTCCGCTACGACCTGAAGCCGCCGGCACGGGCAACGGAGGACAGCCCCGTCAAGCGCGACCGCGCATCGGCTTCCATCCTTTTGCACGGCATCTACGTGCGTCCCGAGAGTACGCCTCCGTTCTCAGAGCTGACCCACTGTGCCCTACAGACCATCACCCGCCACCCGCTCCTCTTCGCAATCCCGCTCCTCTCGCTCTCCATCTACCTCACCGTCGCCGCGCCCGGTTTCTACGCCTGGCAAGGCAGCCGCTACAGCAACCGGCTCGAATCGCCGGGTCGGGAGGCACTCGTCGCGAGTGTCGTCGCGCCTGTCGCGATCTGGAGTGCGTCGAACTCCTGCTCTCCTCTCGCGCTGCGCCTCGCGGAGACTCAGGGCGCCTGCTGATCGCTCGTGACTCCCGCAGTCGCCATCGTCCTGTTCATCCTCCCCTGGGTAGACCGCGCCGACGAAGCGCACTACCGCTCGCTCGCCTCACGCGCTGTTCCCGCAGCAGAGGGCAACATCTGGACTGCGTACGAGGTGCGTCCCCGCTCCGCCGCTCCCTCGCTTCTTCCCACTCACACTCCCGCACACGCATCGCAGGTCTACCGCGCATGTACCTCGCCCATCCTCCCCCTCCCGCCGGCGCTGTACCGCCGCCTCCCATCCGGCGTGCAGCGCTGGGTCTTTGCTGAGCGCCCACTGGACGCGAGCTCGCGAGGAGGTTCGGTACGCGGGGCGTGGAGACGGGCGTGGCGTGCTGAGCGCTGCGGACGGGAGGACGAGCAGGGGAGGGGGCGTGCTCGCTGCGAGGCGGGAATACGGCTGGTTCGACTTCTGCAGTACATAACTAGATTGACAATAAAGACGCTCTGTCCAGAATCTCGCGGGGCATGCGCGAGCCGAAGCCAATATCATGTCCATCGGAAGAGCGTCGGAACGCGTCTGACGGGGTTGTGTGTGTCTGCATGCATAGCTTGTAGGCACGCGATCTCCGGGTCATGGGTAGCTCACAAAGAAGCAGAGAAGCGACTCGGGAAAAGCTGCGGGACGCGACGTCGACGACGCGTCGGAAGCAGCGCCGCTCCTCTCGCTCCGCAACACGGCACTCTCGGCACCCAGTTCCTGCCCGACCGCCTGCCACGCGCAGCAGCTCCCTGGAGGACGCCCTCGCTGCCCCTGCACGCCGGCCCGCCCCGCGCGAACCCCCTCCTCGCACCTTCACCTCGACCCGTCGCGCCTAGTCGCCGACCTGCACCCACTTCCTGCGCCTCCTTCGCCGGCCGAACACGCTCATTCAGCCCTGTAGCCACCGCCCAGTCGCCACAATCCGCCCCGCGTCGCCAGACCTCGCCAACAACACACCCCGCCCTCGACCGTTGCGACTTCGCGTGCCGGCCACTTTTCCCGCCCTCGCCGCCTCCGTACGACTCGTGCGCGTGTCCAGAACGCGCAACTACGCTCCTTGAAGCCCCACTGTACCTCACGTGCGTTCTGTTCCGCCCTGTCTCGCGCGACAAAGGTGTCTGCAACTTGCGAAGGTCGATGGAGGCGAGGGGCTCGTGCACGATGTCAATGGCTTCCTGGGGCGGCCTGAGCGCGCACGACGCGACAACGGGGCTCACGACCCATGGGGCGCGATTTCACGCTCCTGCGCCTCGTTGACGACGAGCGGAGCGCCTGTTTGCACGCGCGACTCGACGGGCAGCTGCGCGTCCCCTCATCACTCCGAGCCGCGGCTTCGCGCGCAGCCCGCAGAACGCTGACTTTCGTGCTCCTGGGCGCAAACAGATATACCATGCACCCGGCGTACAAGTTCCCGCGTTCGCACGGGTCCCTCGACCTCACCGACCCGTCGAGCGTCCCTCCGCCGTCTGCGCCGTCGGGCTCGCAGTCGCACCCCTCGCTCCTCATCACCGACTCATCCGGCGATGCGCAGGATCAGACGGAGGGCATGACGGACGCGCAGTACCTCGCCAAGTTCACCTCGGCGACGAACGCGCTCCTCGACGGGCCCGGCACGCCCGACCCTGCGCACCTCTCGACCACGCTGTACCCGAGCAAGACGCTCTCGCGCATCTCGGAGTACTCCGAGTCGGCGTACTCGTCCGTCTCGCGCTCGCGCGACTCGCAGGAACCGCCCTCGTCGCCGCCGCGGTCGGAGATCTCGCGCTCGCCGTCCCCAGGCGTCTCTCCCATCGACCCTGCGTTTGGCGGTGCACCCGCATCGTTCTCGTTCCCCGCCCCGCCGACCTTCCACGCCGCGCACCTTTCGGCGCAGGCCCCGCCCCTCATCCCCGTCACGACGCCGACCTCGCCGCGACCCGCGCCGTCGCAACGCCTGACAGTCGCCAACCCGGACGCGTCGTCGCCGCTGCTCTCCACGCCCGGGAGCGCCAGCCCCGCTCCTCCCATCACGCGGCACCACCTCCCCTCCCGGCCGCTCACCACCCCTCTCCCGCTCGCGAATCCCGCGCCCGTTCCCGTCCCACTCGACAACTTTGCCGCGCCGCCGTCGCACGACCGCGCGGACAGCCCGCAGTGGTCCGTCCACTCGCCCGATAACGCGCGCGAGTACATGGTCCAGCTGCCCGGGCGCGCGGTCCTCCCCGGCGGCAGTGGGGCGGGCGGCGAGCAGCGGCTCTCGCGGCACGCTCAGGAGAACAGCCAGGCGTCCACGGTCTGGGCCACGGCCGAGGACGAGAAGTTCTTCGGCGCGAGTGGGAGGCCTACGCGGGGGCGTACGACGCGGCGAGCCTCGTCGGGAGCGGGAGCGCCGAGGGGACGGGGACGGGCTCGTCGAACCGGTTCACGCTCGACGACGAGAAGATCGGCGTGGGCCGCGACCTGCAGCAGCGGTCGCAGCGGAGGAAGGGCTCGGACGCGAGTACCGCGACGGGGACGCAGGGGTGGGAGCCGGAGCAGGAGCAGCCGCGCAAAGGCGCGAACAGGCGCCTCCTGTGGGGCTTTATCGTCCTCCTCGTCATCGGCGTCGCGGTCGGCGTTGGCGTCGGCGTCGGCAAGAAGCAGTCCGATGAGCGGCATGGCAGCGACTCGCTCGCGTCGGCGTCGTCGGCGGCGTCCTCCTCCTCCTCTGCCTCGGCACCCTCCTCCACCGCGCCGTCCTCCTCTCTCCGCTCCATCATCCGCCCCTCCGCAACCTCGGCCTCCGCCTCCCCCACCGCGCCCACAACCTTCTCCACGACGTTCGCATACGCCCAGTCCGGCCGGTCGACCGTCGTCCCCCTCACCTACACCATCCCCACCTCGTACTCGACGCGCGCCGACGGCAGGTACCAGTTCACCGAGCCCGTCGTCCTCCCCAACCTCGGCTCGGCGGGCGGGTCATTCACGAGCGAGCTAAGGTTCCGCGTCGCACCGACTGCACCGGCGGCGACGGCGGTGAATGCAGCGCGGAGGGAGCGCAGGGAGCTGGGCGGGGAGGCGGAGAGGAGCTGGGACCGCCATGCGCATGCGAGGGAGAGGAGGGCGCGGGCGATCAGGTAGCCTCGGTTTGAGCGAGGGCGACATAGACACTCCCCCCTTTCCTTGCGCCATCAGTGTCGTTAGTCGAGCTGGGCTCAGCCGGACGTTGGAACGCAGGCAGTCGGAACGCAGTACATGTGTCGAGAGGAGCGCGGGGAGAATGAAGCGAGCCGAGCCGAGCTGCGTTGCCTCTCGCTGTGCGCACATGAAGCGGACGTCATTGCATGTCGCGCCGGGCGGCGGGAAGGAGGCGTCCAGCGCGTTCTTCCCGCCGGTGTTTCTGCGCGTTGTTCACCGGTAGAGCATGTCGTAATGCCCGGGACCTGTACGACCACGTCAGAGACGTAGCCATCAGCATCGATGCGCAAGCGAGGAACGGAACAGCGTGCCCGCCGCGACGCACGGTACAGCAGTGCCCCCTCGATGCCCTTCTCCCCCCTCCTCGCCGCTTCGTCCTCAAACTCGAGGAAGTTGACCTCGGCGCCTGCGTCGCTATCGCCGCCGCCGCCAAGTTGCGGCAGGTACGACTGGTCGAGGTACGCGATGCGGAGCGGGACTTGCAGCGCGCGCGTGAGAGCTGTGATGGCGAGGTGGTCCGCTTCACGGGAGACGGCCTGCGGGCGAGTGTGTGCGTCAGTGCTTCCCCAGCGAGAGCAAGCCCGCAAGGGCGAGCGCACCTCGACGTGGTACTCGCAGAACTGGCGCATCGTCGGCGCGCCGCCCTCGGTGAGGAAACGCGGGTCGTCCAGCGCGAAGAGGAACGGCGTGAATTCGTCCTCGTGCGTGCGGAGGTACGCCGAGGTGATCAGGCGGAGGATAACGATGATGCAGCTGCGTGTAGCGATTCAGCGACGTACAGCAGCGTGGGAGCACGCGAGAAAGCGCACCTGTTGGTCTCCTGGTCGTTGAAAGCCTGCACAAGCCCGTCGCGCGTCAACCTCGGCTCGCCGTCCTTGCGCTTGCCGCCGTCCTTTCCTCAGGCCCCATGCGGTAGAGACGTCGCGCAGCGGCTCCCAAAAGTCCTCCCAGACGGACTCCTCGAACCCGCACGCGGTGAGGAGCGGGAGGAGCGAGTCGAACTTGGCGAGGAGGTGGGCGGCGTGCGACGGGTGCAGCGGGTACGTCTCGAGGAGGGCGAAGACGAAGGACCTGCGGGCGGGGGCGGCGTCAGCGGGCTCGTGAGGGAAGCGGACGAGGACGCGCACCGGTAGAAGCAGTCGCCGTCGCCGCGTGCTCGCCGGATGGCGGTCCAGCCATCGCTCTGGAGGCGACCGACCTTCTTCCTGTAGGCGGTTTCGGGCTGGTACTCATGCGCGAGGTGGTCGAAGGGGCTCGAGGGGTCCGACGAGGGGCCGCTTGGAGGCCTCGTCGTCCTTGAGCTGCTGGGTGAGCGAGGAGATCTCGAGGTCGTTGAGCTCGCCGAGAGGCTTGTCTGCGAGGTCTGCTGGTCCGTCGGTCATTATGAGCGGTGGAGGGGAGAACCGAGAGAGGGACGAGGTGGGGGTCACCCTCGTCCACACCGCCTCGCACCTCAGGCGGAGATCGCTAGGTCCTGAGCTGCTCATAGACGCTGCTGGAGCTGGCCCGCGCGGCCTCAACTCGCCCCGCTGCGTATTCGCTGTTCCCTCTTCTCATCAGGTCGAGGGTCACGTCCGGCCGTCTCCCTCCCGCGACACGCCAACTGCGGGCTTGCAAGTACGTGTACAGCTCACCACGGTGCGCAACTCCTCGCCGCAGCCGTGCGCCCGGTCCTAGTGAGCTGACGCCGTCTTCCTCCCCCTCCCCACCCGCAGCGATGGCGCCCTCGGTCCTCTCGACGACGCTCTCACTCGTTGGCCTCCAAGTCGCCTCGCGCCTCTTCTCTTTCGGCCTCAACCAGGCCCTCCTCCGCTCGACAACTCCGCAGGCGTTCGGCCTCGCGACCATCAAGCTCGACACCCTGGTCGGGACCGTCCTCTTCCTCTCGCGAGAAGGCATCCGAGGCGCGGTCGTCGTACGTTCCCTCTTTGGCGCGCTTCTCGTGACGGTCGAGCTCACGAGCGGGACCTGCCCACCACCTTGCAGCGCACTCGTTCAAGCACCTCGCCCGCTGGCTCTACCCTCCAACGCCAATCCCTCCTCCTTCCCACCCTCCTCACCCCGCTCGCCATTGCCGCCTTCGCCCTATATCTAGCCTACGCATCTCCATTCCCTTCGCCGCCGTACTACAACACCGTCCTCGGCCTCTACCTCGCTTCCGCCGTGATCGAGCTCCTCTCCGAGCCGCTGTACCTCCGCACCCTCCAGTCGTGGGAGACGCTCACAACTCGACGCGTCCGCGTCGAGGGCGCCGCCGTCTTCACTAAAGCCGTCGCGACGCTCGTGGCCGTCCGGAGCGTTAGCGAGGACGACGCGCTCCTCGCGTTCGGCATCGGGCAGCTCGTCTACTCGGCGACGATCTGGGCCGGGCTCGCGTGGGTCGTCCCCGCGGCACCGGCGCCCGCGCGGCAAGGGGAGGGGCGCGGACTGCGCCGCGTCGATGGGAGGCTGTTCGACCCTGCGATCATGACGCTCGGATGGGCGCTCACCAAGCAGAGCGTCGTCAAGCAGCTCTTGACCGAGGGCGACAAGCTTGCCGTCGGCAAGTTCGGGTCTAGTGCGGACATGGGAGGGTACGCCGTGGCGCTCAACTACGGTGCGCTTCGGCGTTTTCTTACTGGGCTCGTATGTCGCTCTTGCGATCAGACGTGCTGACTAGCCCTGATTCTCGCCGCCCTGGTCACAGGCTCCCTACTCGCCCGCGTGGTCTTCCAGCCGCTCGAAGAGTCGTCGCGGTTGTACTTCTCGTCGCTCTCCGCATCCGGGGCGCGAGTCGCGGACGACGACGTCAAGGCCGCAGATGGTGAGAAGCGCGTCAAAAGTAATACAGGACGACCAGCCTACTCCACCTTCGACACGCCGCCTAGCCCCGCCACCCTCGCCTCTGTCGCATCTTACCTCCGCCTCCTGCTCCTCCTCTACACGCACCTCGCGCTCATCTTCCTCCTCCTCGCGCCAGCATACACCACCCCGCTCCTGCACCTCCTCCTCGGCGCGCGCTGGTCCTCGACCTCCGCCGCGCCCCTCCTGCGGACCTACGCGCTCTCGCTCCCCTTCCTCGCCTGTAACGGCCTCACCGAGGCCTTCTTCCAGTCCGTCGCGCCCCCGCGGTGGATCGCACGCGGCAGCGCCTGGATGGTCCTCTGCGCCGCGGCGTTTGCAGCAACGGTCTTCGGCACGATGCGATGGGCGGGGTGGGGCGCCGAGGGCCTCGTCGCGGCCAACTGTGTCAACCTGGCGATGCGGACCGCCCTCTCGAGCGTGTTCATCGCGCGGTACTTTGCCGAGGCGGCTGCGGCGACGGGCGCGGGCGGGAATCGGGCGCGCGCAGAGCTCAAGCCGCAGAGGTGGATGCCGAAGAGCGCGACGGTCGCTGCGTTCACGATCGCGGGGTGGGTGGTCCGGAGGAGCGAGAAGAGGTGGGAGGGCGCAGTGCATGGTGGGGGAAAGGGCGTGAGGGCGACGGCGGAGCATCTCGCGCTGGGAGCCGCGGCCGGGGTGACGTGTCTCGCGGTGGTGTGCGTCCCTCATTTCTCTCTTCCCTGTCCTCTCTCCACCCTGTGCGGGTGCTGCAGGAGAGGATGCTGACCCTTCATCATCGCACGCAGGGCGTTGTCGCACCGTGCGGAGATCAGGGAGAGGCTCGCGGCGCGGCGAAGGGGTGTGGAGAGGAAGGCGGAGTAGACGGGCTTGGTACTGCCTCGACTGTCCAGTAGACGTGCACTTTGCTCAAGTAGACGAAGGCGCGGGACGGGATGGACGCCGAGGAGTGGTTCTGGTGCGGCTCGAGCAGGAGGAGGACCGAATCGTGGTCTCGCGCTGGATCCGCCGGCTTTTGCGAGAGCCCTGGGCCATCATCGAGAGTCCTCTCATTGCTCCGCCGTGCGATCTCGAAGAGCGAAAGCCAACGTCCTCATTGACATCGCCGCCCGCCCTCCCTCCGCATCGCTCTTCTCCCCTCGCCCGCGCGGGGATGGCGCACATCCAGGGCAAAACCTCGAAGCGCACGCGGCTCACCGGCGGCGGGCTCATCAGCTCGCACGTCCGCGCGCCTGTCCCCGCTCCTCCCGCCGACGACGACGACACCGCGCGCTCGCCCTCTCCGCCGCCGCAGGACAGGCAGCCGCTCTTCCGCGCGCAGGAGGTCGACTCGGATGACCCCGACGCGGACGACGACGAGGACCAGTTCGAGCCCGTCGCGTCCACCTCGTCTGCACTGCCCCTCTCATCGGGATCGGGCGGGGAGGGCGCGCTCGCTGCGCCCGTGGGGGGCCCGTCCCGCGTGAGCCACCTCCCGCCACCGCCGAAGAAGAAGCAGAAGGTCGCGCCTGTGGCAGATGAGGGCGACGGCGAGGTAGCCGAGGACGGCGGCGGCGGGAGGGGCAGGGGCAGGGGTCGCGGGAGAGGCAGGGGCACCGCGGCGGGACGAGGGAAAGGGAAGGGCAGGGCAAAGTCGGGCCGCGAGGCGATGGAGAGCTTGCTGGAGCCCGCGGTCGACTTCCCGGACCACTTCCAGCGACTCGAGAAGACATTCAAGGTGCGCTGTCGTCCCCTTCCGCGCATTGAGTGCACGCTGACGACTGAGAAACAGGCGCTGAACACGGTGTACACGTTCTGCTCGGCGCGGAAGAGCATGGCGACGACGTTCGAGGTGCTCAAGGGGAGCGTCGAGAACCTCATCAAGCGGTGCGGCCCTTCCTTCGCCTCATCCGCCCCTTCAAGCTCACAGACAGCGGTCCACAGTCCCCTCGAGATGCACGACATCGCGCAGATCAAGTCGCTCCTCCCCGAACTCGTCTCGTTCGCCTACATCGACTCGGACGTCCTGCGCGTACACGCCTCGGCGGCGCCCTCGCCCGCTGCCGAGTTCGACCCGCGCGCCGCGAAGCGCGAGCAGCGGATGCGCGAGCTCGACGAGGCGTACCGCGCGGCCGGCGCGGCCGAGGAGGGTCCCGAGGGAGGGGGCACGAAGAGCGGCGAGACGGTCCTGCTCTTCTCGTTCAATGACGGCGAGCTCAAAAGCCCGAGCGGTGCGGGCAAGATCGTCAACAAGAAGTTCTCGTGCGTCATCGCTACCACTTTATGAACCTAGGCGCTGACCGCGCGCGACATTGGCAGTCGGCGGAAGAAGAAAGGCGATAACTCGCCCGCACCGTCGCCCAATCCCGCGACGCAGGCGACGTTCTCAACCGAAACGATGACCTCGCTCATCACAAAGCGCAACCTCAAGTTCCGCTCGGCCGTCGCGGACCTCCTTGTCGCGTGCTCGTCGCACAACCCGCCGCTCGACCCCGTCGAGCTCCTCCTCGAAGCGACAGAAGAAAATCTCCCCGTCCACCCCGACGAGCTTCTCACCGAAGAGGACATGCGTTCGCGCGGCGTCAAGGAGCGCAAGGAGGAGCTCGAGTTCCGCGAGCGCAACCCGGACCTCCGGCCGAGCATGCGGAGCGTCGTCGACGAGATGATGCGCGACAAGGACCTGTACAGGGACCAGATCGTCGACAAGGGGCACAGGACGTTCGAGGCGCGGCATGCGGTCTATGGTGCGCGCACACTTGCACCTCTTTCCCCTCCGCTTTCTTGCTGATGAGCTCGTCTCCACAGGCGAGCTCGACCACGAGATCTCACCCTCTCTCGCCGACGCTCTCTTCAACACGAAGAACATCCGCCCCGATCAGCTCTACTCGCATCAAGCCGCAGCAATCAACGCTCTGCACCCTTCGCCCGCGCACCCGCGCGGCCGGAACGTCATCATCTCGACGTCAACCTCGTCGGGCAAGTCGCTCATCTACCAGCTCCCTGTCGTGCAAGCGCTCGAGGCGGACCCAGACACGACGGCGCTGTACGTCTTCCCGACCAAGGCGCTCGCGCAGGACCAGAAGCGCGCGCTCGGCGAGCTCGTGGGCGGTGTTGACGGGCTTGAGGGCGTCAAGATTGCGACGTTTGACGGCGACACGCCGAAGGACGACCGCGACTACATCCGCGAGAATGCCAACGTCGTGCGCTTCACCTCTCTCGCCACTCGGCCGCTCTTCTCCCTGACCGCTCCGCACACGCAGATCTTCACCAACCCCGACATGCTCCACATTACGATCCTCCCGCAGGAAGAGCGCTGGCGCCGCTTCTTCCGCAAGCTCCGCTTTGTCGTCGTCGACGAGCTGCACATCTACTCGGGCCTGTTCGGGTGCCACGTCTCCTTCGTGATGCGGCGGTGCGTCTCCCAACGTTCGCTGAGCCCACGTGGCTGACAGGATGAGCAGGCTGCGGCGGATCTGCGCGGCGGTCGGGAATCGCCACGTCCGCTTCGTGTCGTGCTCGGCCACCATCGCCAACCCCGTCGAGGTGTGTTCACATCTTCTTTCCTCGACATGCGCTGACCGACCTGCCCGCACAGCACATGCGCACCATCTTCGGTGTCGACGACATCGTCCTCGTCGATGAGGACGGCTCGCCCTGTGGGCAGAAGGTGCGGCTCAGCTCTCTTGCCCGCACGCGCCATTCGCTAATCTCCCGCTCGACAGGAGTATCTCGTGTGGAACCCGCCGTACATCGACGACCTCGACCCGCGACAGGGCCGCATCTCGACCATCACCGAGACGAGTCGCGTGTTCCGCTTCCTCATGGAGCGCGGGATCAGGGTCATCGTTTTCTGCCGGGTGCGTCGCCTCTCTCGCTTTCGCTGTGACAGGGCTGACGCGGAATGAGCAGGTCCGCATGCAGTGCGAGATCCTGATGCGGCAGGTCCGCCAGGACCTCATACTCGATGGGCGGAGTGACATGGCGGCGCGGGTCATGTCATACCGTTCGGGGTACAGCGCTCAGGTGCGCTTTCCCTCTGCATCCGAACTCGCGGAGACTGACTTTCTCGTACCGACAGGACCGCCGCCGGATCGAGCAGGAGATGTTCTCGGGCCAGCTGCTCGGCGTGATTGCGACGACGGCGCTCGAGCTCGGCATCGACATCGGCAGCCTCGACGCGGTTATCACTGTCGGCTTCCCCTACACGCTCCCGGGCCTGCGTCAACAAGCAGGCCGCGCAGGACGGCGCAACAAGGACTCGCTCGCGATGCTTATCTGCGACCCGTTCCCGCTCGACCAACACTATGCGCGCAACCCGGACCTCATCTTCTCGAGCCCGTTCCAGAAGATGAGCCTGGACCTCGACAACCCGCTCGTGCTCGAGGCGCACATCCAGTGCGCGGCGGACGAGATCCCGCTGCACCCCGTCGAAGATGCTGGCTACTTTACTGGCGGCGACGTGGCGCGCCTGCGCGAGATCTGCCTTTCACGCCTTGTTGGCGACGATGATGGGTTCTACCACTGCCATCCGCGCTACAAGCCCTTCCCGGCGCGGACGGTCCCCATCCGCAACACCGAAGACGAGCACTACGCGATCGTCGACATTACGGGCGGGCGCAACGACGTCGTCGAGGAGGTCGAGACGAGCCGCGCCATCTTCACCGCGTACGAGGGCGCCGTCTTCATGCACATGGGGAGGACGTTCCTCGTGAGGAGTGTCGATCACGACCGCAAGATTGCCAAGATCGAGGCGGCGACCATCGAATGGCGCACGCGCCAGCGCGACTACACGTGCGTTCGCCGTCCCTGCTTTCACCGAGGCAGCAGGTTGACAACTCCTCTGCGCAGCAACATCGACCCCGTCGAGCCGCTCTCGATTCGCGAGGTGCAGGGCGGCGCGACGACCGCGTCGTATGGCACGGTCAAGAGTGCGTTGCGCCGCTCTCTTCCCGCTCCTGCCCGACTGATGAAGTTGTCCCCACAGTCGAGGCCGTCGTGTTCGGATACTTCAAGGTGGACAAACGGGTGCGTGCGGTGCTCTCCTGCCTGCCTATGACTCGCTAATCCCGCTCGTACAGAACAACATCCTCGACACGGTCGAGATCCACGTGCCGCCTTACGTGCGGAACTCGCATGGCTTGTGGATCGAGGTCCCGAAGACGGCGCTTGAGATCCTCCTCCTCAAGAATTTCCACCCGGCAGGGTCAATCCACGCCGCCGAGCACGCCATCATGGGCCTGACGCCCATCTTTGCCATGTGCGCCGAGGGCGACGTCCGCACCGAGTGCAAGAACCCCGAGAAGGAGCTCTCGAGCGTGACGACGACGCGCAAGAGGCCGGCGAGGCTCATCCTGTACGACACGGCGGGCAAGTCGGGCGGGATCTGTGCAAAGGTGTTCGATCACGTCTCGGCGCTTGTCGCGCAGGCGGCGGATGCGATCGCCAACTGCGCCTGCTCGAGGGCTGCCCGTCCTGTGCGTCTCTCGGTCCTCCCCCCCCTCCGCGTGCGCGGAGCTGACCCACGCGCTTGCAGGCGTCGCATCGCACATCTGCTCGGGCGCCAACACCATCGTGTCGAAGCTCGGCGCACTGATCGTCCTCGACGCGATCCTCGGCCGGCCCATCGACGTCGACTCGATCCCGCTGCAAGAGGTGCCCAAGGGCGTCACGCCTGGCGGGCCGGGCTCGACGATCGACCTCGCCGGTGCGGGCGTCAGCAGGAGGTCATCCGCGCGGCGCAGGCTGCAGCCACCGCCAAGGCCGGGGGCGGCGCGCGCGGGACGAGGCTCGCCGAGCTCGAGGAGGAGGACGAGGTGGACGAGGAGGAGCTGCGCGAGCGCGAGCGCGCGCTTGCGGAGCTCATGGGCGGCGGGGGGATGGCGCCGCTCGGGGTGGACAATGCGCAGGGCGAGGCGCCGAGCGAGGAGCGCGAGACGGAGAAGGAGCAGGGGAGGGAGACGTTCAGGCTGAGCGAGACGGGCGGGTTCCTCCGCGGGTACTGAGTGCTGTAGATCGTGTTGTCGTCTCCTTGTCGTTCGCATCTCTGCATCTGAGCTGTTTTGTCGTTTCTGGTCCAGCGTGATGAGGAGGACCACTGGGTCAGGATGATACCGGGATGCGCGCGAGAAGCTAGAGCCGCTGAAGCAGCACGAATGGCCCCCTGAGCAGTGTGCGTCGCATGTAAAAGAGAGGGCGAGGGGATGGTCGCGGCTCAAGGTGCGCGGTCGACTCCGCCCACCTCGTGCCTGCTTCCTCCTTCGCGACTGAGACGGCTGTACATTGCTTGCTGGAGCTGACTGGGTGCGCCCACGTGGTCCCGCTCCTCTCTGTCGCTCGCTGACCTCCTCATCTCCCCCAGACGCGTCGACACTCCGTCTCGCCTCGCCCTCTAGCTGGAGCAGCCTGTGCAGCGCGGGAGCACAATGGCGAGTGCGCTGCCGAGTCCACCGCCGGGGCTCACGCCGCCGCGCGTCATCTCGCCGTCGCCGCTCGCGTCCCCCACCTCCGCCCTCGACCTCGCCGCCCTCACTGCAGACAGCTTCACCTCCGAGGCAGACTGGCTCAACGACGTCCTCGGAGCGAGCCTGGGCGGCGTAGCGCAGGAGCAGGCGCCGCTGGCCGACGTCGAGGCGACCCTCACCCGGACACTTCACTCGCTCGACCTCTCCGTCACCGACACCTCGGCCCTCGTCGACCGCCTCATCAACGACATCTCGCTCTCCGTCCCGCGCCTCGCATTTGACCTCCAGCTCATGCGCGAGAACGCCCTCCTCCTCCGCTTCACCCTCGACGGCATCCGCAAGCGCGGCGGCGGCTTCGGCACCGAGAGCGAGGTCGGCAAGGTCCTCGAGCGCATGAAGGTCCTCGACCTCGTCAAGCACCGCATGGAGGCCGCCCGCGACGTCCTCCGCGAGGCCGAGAGCTGGAGCACCCTCGAGAGCGAGGTGACCGGCCTCGTCGGCGAGGACCAGTTTATCAAGGCCGCCGAGCGCCTCGCCGAGGCTGCACGTTCGATGGTCGTCTTCCAGAACACGGCCGAGTATGAGGCGCGCCGCGCGCTCATGGTCTCGCTGCAGAACACGCTCGAGGCGAGCCTGAGCAGCGGCCTCGTCAAGGCCATCAGCGACCGCGACGTCAAGGCGTGCAAGCAATTGTGGACCATCTTCAGCATGGTCCAGCGCGAGCAGGAATACCGCTCGTACTACTTTGGCAACCGCCGCACCTCGCTCGTGGACAGCTGGACCTCCGCCAAGCTCGTTGACTGCCTCGAGAACCCGCCCGCCCTATCCTCCTCGACCGCCCCGCCACCGCAGCCACCTCAGAAGTTCTCGGCGCACCTCTCCCACTTTTACTCCGATCTCCAGGCCCTCCTCACCGAGGAGCGCACCTACGTCCCCGCCATCTTCCCCGATCCCGCACCAACCGTCTCCTCCTTCATCGAGACGACCCTCGAGACGCTCTCACCGACCATCCCTCAACGCCTGACCTCCATCGCGGACTTCTACGGCCCGCTCGTCCTCCCCGAACTCATCGCCGCGTTCAAGGCGACCGAAGAGTTCGCCGTCCAGGTCGAGCGCACGTTCGCCAAGCTCGAGCCGCAGCCCGTGCCCGCCGTCTCGCCTGGCGCGCAGCCTCCCACTTCTCCCCGCCCCGGCCACAGCCCGTCCTCCCCTCGTTCTCCAACGGCGCGCCTTCGACGCCCGCCGCGAAGCGCCGCCTGTCGAAGCGGCGCTCGTTGTCGAAGCGGCTGTCGTCACGCTCCATCTCGTTCGCGACGGGCTCTGGGCCCGACTTTACGAGTGACCAGGGCGGCGACGACGGCGAGGAGGGCAGCGGAGTGCACGCCGCGCAGGTCCGCGCATGGGAGACGGCGCTGTTCGAGCCGTTCCTCGACTGGCAGGTCGAGTACGCCGAGCTCGAGCGACGGTACCTCTCGACGGAACTCGAGCGCGCGCTCGGCAACCCGAGCGAGTGGGTGTCGGGCCTGTTGGGCGGGTCGAGCGGCGCCAGCGGCGAGAAGGGCGCCAAGGTCCTCCTCGAGAAGGCGGCGCGCGTACTCGCGCTCCTCGAGGACGCCGTGGGGCGGAATCTCGCCCTGACGCACGGGTATGGCGCGCGCGGCCTCGTCGCCGTGATGAACGACGCGCTCGTCGCGTTCTTCGACGCGCGCAAGGACGACCTCGTTCGTGCGAGCCGCGAGAAGGGCTCGGCAACGGCGCGTCGCCGCGCGCAGGCGGCCGCGCAGGCACTCGCGGGATCGCACGACGACGACGAGCAGGAGATGGTTCTCGAGGGGCTGGAGTACTCGACCGAGGACTGGACGACGTTCCAGTTCGGGCTCAAGCTCCTCGAGACGTGCCGCGCGATGGCGGACCGTCTCTCGGCGTTCGAGGCGCGCCTCAAGGCCCGCATGACGGTCCTTGCGCATGCGGTGCGCGAGGCAAGGACCGACCCCGCGCGATACACCGTCCCGGGGACGACGCGCGGCGCGGTCCTCCTCCTGCGGCAGTCGACCCTCAACTCGGCCGAGCTCGCCGAGCTGCTCGACCCGCTCGAGAGGCCCGCCGAGACTCCCGCGTCGGGCACGCTCGCGCACCCGCCGCCGCCACCACCGCCAACGCCGTTCCTCCTGCCCAAGGCGCGCGGCGCCGCGATCGAGTTTACCCGGACGACCCAGCTCTTCCTGCACGAGACGATCCTCGCGCCGCTGCTCTCGCACCTGAGTGAGTACGCGGCGTTGCCCTGCTGGACAACGAGCGATGGGCAGCGCCCCGGCGGCAAGGGCGCGTTCGACCTCGCGATCCCGACCTTCTCGCTCTCGCCGACCGAGACGATCTCGCGCGTCGGCGAGGGTCTGTTCAACCTCCCGCGCCTGTTCGAGGTCTACGCGCAGGACGACGCCCTCGCCTTCTCGATCGAGACGCTCCTTTGTCGACGTCGAATCGCTCCGTGCGCTGCAGGCGCCGCCGCCCGCCGCACCGCCGATGCTCCGCCAGGGCTCGAGCGGCCACCGCGCCAACTCGTCCGACGTGTTTGGGACTGTTGGCGGGCCGCCGGGCTCGCCTGCCTGAGCCGGACGCGGCGCGGGTCGTTCGCTGGTGGTGCCGGCGGGGCAGGAGAGCGTGTCGCTCTCGGCCCGCCCGCTGCGCCGTCCGCCGCCGCGCCGCTCAGCGCCGAGATCGTCATCGCAACGTGGCTCTCGTCGCTGACGCTCTCGGTCCTGTCGCACCTGACCGCGGCGGTCCTCCCCTCGCTCACGCGGCTGTCGAAGCACGGCGCGGCGCAGCTCGTCAGCGACCTCGACTACATCTCGAACGTGGCGCGCGCGCTCGACGTCGAAAGCCCCGAGGAGCTCGAGGCGTGGCGCGAGGCGGCGGCGCTGGATGAGCGGCAGCTGAGGGGCGAGGCGGAGGGCGGCGAGCGCGTCGAGCGGGGCGTGCTGGAGCGGATGGCACGGATTCGGGGGGTGAGGAGGGTCGCGGTGTAGTGTATTGGGGATGTAAGGGAGGGCTAGAAGCCGTCAGCTTGCTTGTGCGAGCGAGTCTGAGTTTCATCGACTTTCGACTTCGCCGCGAGGAGAAGCACCCCGCTCGTCTCGCCTCGTCACTCTCCGCGCCCGCGTCGAACATTGAGCAGAGCAACGATGCAGCGCTCCCAGCTCGCGTGCACATGCGCCCGCACGCTTTCCGCCGCCCGCGCGCCCGCGCGCACTTTCCTCCCCTCGACCCGCGCGATCCACGCTCCCGCCGCCGTCGACGCTCTGCAGCGTGTGCCGAAGCCTCGAGGTACGACAGATGGTCTTTCTCCGGTGCTGTACCTCTCGAGGCGCTCGCTTGTTCCGCCGTCGTCTTCATCCGATGACCCTCTCCTCCCTCTCCTCCCGCTCGTCCTCTCCTCTGTTCCACAGGCGCCTACACGGACCCGGCCGCGCTCCTCGCCGCTTCGAAGCGCGGGCTCGAGTCGTACGCCGACAAGCTCGGGGACTGGGCTGAGCTGTTTGGAAAGAGCGGCGCCGAGCTGAGGGACGCGGGGATGACCGTGAAGGAGTCGCGGTACACGCTCTGGCTCCTCGAGAAGTACAGGTGCGTCCACGTCCACTCGACGAAGAGAGGAGCGCGTGCTGACCTAGCTCTTCCTCCTGCCGCCCTACTCCTCTCTGTCCGTCGCCGCCCTTCACCATCCTGCTCATCCTCCTCCGCAACTTGCACTCTCTTGCACCACCTCACCCTCACTCGACACATCCACTGCCACCGCGCCATCCACCGACTTCGCCTATCCACCCGCCCATCGCACGCACGCCCTCCGTGCCTCGTCGCATCCCGCAGGCAAGGTCACGACCCGGCGCGCGTCGCGGTCGCGCCTACGCCGAAGAAGACGATCCGTGGCTGGGGACCGAAGGTGCAGAACGGTGTGCGGGTGCGGTAGGATGCTGGAACGTCGTTGCGTGCATCTCACCTCAGTCGCCCTGGCTTCGCTCGGGCAGCAGTGCTGCTCTTCGGGTTGTCCCGCCGCTCCCCTCTGTCCTTCAGCGCGTCGCACTTCTCCAGACCGTTCTTGTCCAGTTTCCTCCTCTTCGCACGAAACTGCCAACGCCCTCCCCGCACCCCACCCCAGTTTGAACGCCAAGGGTCGTCTCGAGACGCGCTAGGAAGAACGGCTGGCGTTCGTTCTCCTCCCTCCTGCCATTCATCGCGCGGTGCTTCTTCCCGTGCACTTCGCTTTCTCGACGCGCCGGCCTCTCTTCGCGCCTGCACCGCCTCGACACCCGTCCCCACTCCGAAGCTGGTCTTCGGCGTCCTCGCAGAGCGATTGAACGCGATGGACGCGCTCCATACGACACTGAAGGAGCTGTCGACATGCGTGCAGCGTGGATGGAGCGGCGGGGAGAAGGAGGGGTACTCGGCGCTCCCGCTGAGCGGCAGGACGTCGTCCGAGGTGCGTTCTGTCCTCGCGTCTCTTCCGGAACAATCGAGCTGACTTCATGAGGACGATGCAGACGAGCGAGTGCATGCAGGCATGCTCAGCACATGCGTCTACACCTGCCCGGCGAAAGGTGTGGTCGTCCCTCCCGCCGTTTAGTGCACGCGCTGACCCGCTCTCCGCAGAGCTCGCTCCCCAGATACATACTTCCGCTGCTCGCCCTCCTCGCCGTCGCCTGCTTCGCCTATTCGCCCTCCAGCGCCTACCTCTCCTCGCCCTCCTTCCTCTCCTCCGCGCACAACCTCTTCTCCGCCCCGCCCGCGACCCGCGTCGGCCCGCGGCACTTCCACTCGCTGTACCACGGTCGTGGGTGCAACTCGAGCGAGCTGATCGCGGCTGTTGCGCGGTCGAGGATCCGCGAGGACGGTCCGTCGAGGGGAACTACACGCAGCCGGAGGGGATGGACCGGAACGCGTTCGATTTGGACGCGTTCAGCTTCTCCTTCGACGGTACGTCACGATACATCTGAACTCGTGCTCGCCACATGACTAACCCCCTCGCCCGACTGCAGTTGATGGCTGTCCTGCGCCCCACATCTTCACGCCTGCCGAAGCGTGCGACCTCGTCTCAGCGTTCGGCGGCATTTACAATCGCGGCGACTCGCGTTCGTTGGCTCTTCCCCTACGGAGAAGCAAGGATTGATCCGACACAAATCCCGCAGTGATGCGCCAGTTCACCCAAGGCTTGTTCCTCCTACTTGCCAACTCGTTCGACCTCGTCTACGATCACAAGGACGAGTGCGCCGGCGACGCGCTCTTCACCAACGGGCGGAGTTGCACATACCACTCGATGTTTACTTCGCTCGACTTTGCGCATGTCTGCCAGGAGCAGCCGTTTGTGATGTACGACCAAGTGTGCGTCCCCTCTCCTCTCTCTCTTCTCAGCTCTGCTGACGCTTGTTCACAGGTGGAAGTTCGTCAGCGACGTTGGGGGTTCGAAGGACGAGCCGGACGACCTTGTGACGCCCCTCCTCGACAAGTACCACCAGTTCGTCGACGCGCTGCCCGCGCGGCGGCCATACTCGCCCATCTTCGTGCACGCGACTGGGATCCACTACTGTGCGTCTCGGTGCTCCGCGCCCGCCTGGCCCGGCCGTACTGACAACTTTCCTAACTCCGCCGACCGCAGGGTGGCGCACCCCTCAAACGCTCGACGTGCACCTCCTCCCCTTCCTGGCGAATACCCCGCCGCCGAACCACGCCCCCTCGCGTTCTTCTCCGGCTACCCCGCCGTCCCGTCGAACAAGCCCGCTCGCTACGCCAAGAAGCAGTCCAAGGCCAACACGCAGCGGTACAACGACGAGATCAGGGCGGTGCTGCCCGAGGTCAGCCCGGGAGAGATCTACGAGGGCGCGTGGAGGATGCTCCAGTGGTACAACGTGACGGATGGGGGTGAGCTGCCTTTTTTCCTTCCCTCTCCTCTCCCTCCTCTCGTGCTGACGCCTTGCGCCCGCCCACAGCACTCTCCTTCGACGGTACACACTACGCCTACCAGGTGCACATGCTCACCGTTTACCGGGGCACGCACCCCGCTGACTTGTCCACGATCAACGCAGGTCGGGATGGAGCGGGCGCAGATCTTCCTCAACGTGCTGGACACGGTGTGGGGCGAGGTCGTCTCGCACGGCGGGCTGGTGGAGTAGAGGCTGGCGGATAGAGACCCATGTAGCTAGTACACCTTGTACAGGCCCTCTTCTTTCTCGCCTCTCCTGCGCCCTTTCTCGGCCAGAGCGAACAATTCACAGCGCAATATCGTCCAACAGCCCGCTACACCCCACCCCCTACCGCCTCCCAAACTTGACCCCCTGCGCCGCAAAGTCCTGCTTGAACGCGACCTCGCACGCCCAGCCCGTCTGGCCGCCCTCGCGCGGCGGGATCGCGCAGTTGTTCGCGCACGTGTAAACGAGGAGCGAATCGAACTCGAAGTGGTCGTCTGCGAGGGAGGAGAGGAGGGTCGAGAGGACCTGTACGCGTGAGGGACGGGTCAGCAGGCGCAGGGAGGGAGGAGGGGAGGGGGCGCACCTGGAACTCGACCTTGCGCTCGGAACGGCACAGCTCGCAGGTCGGCACCTCGGACGGCGAGATGGTCTTGCTGCTCGCCCACAGCGGCTGCGGGTCCTCGACGCCGGGTATCCGGTAGAAGCTGCGCGCCCAAGCGGGGTCAGTCTTGAAGCGAGGAGGGAGGCGGGGACGAACGTACCGGAGGACCTGCTTCGGCTCGCGCTCGATCCGCTCCTGGAACTGCAAGAACGCGCGGTCGACGCCCGTCTTGGTGTCGGACGACGCGGCGTCCTCGGTGCCCTCCTCCGCTTCGGGTGTCGGCGCGGCCGGGTCTGTCCGGGACGCGGTCAGCACACGAGGAAGGCGGAGCGAGATGAGGGGGACGCACCGGGCAGGTACGACTCCTCGTAGGGTTCGGGCTCGGCCGCGATGTCGAACTCCGGGAACGGCTTCACCGACGCGGACGGCTTGCTCGCAAGTCCGGAGTTGGCGTCGAGCGCGTCCTCTGCGGGAAGTGGAGCGGATTAGCGCGGCTCGACGAAACAAGAAGGAAGAGACGCACCGAGGCGCTTCCGCTCCTTCTGCGTCTCCTCGGTATGCGGGAAGAACGCGTTCGGGCTCTCCATTTGCGTCCTCCACACCCTGAGCGCCCGCTGCGCGTCCTTGGCGAGGCAGCCCGGCTTGCGGCACGCAAAGAGGTACAGCGACCTCGCCGCGGCGTGCGGGCGCTCGTCGTCGGGCGAGTTGACGTGCAGGAGGAGCGCCATCGTCCCCCCGCAAGTCCCACACTGCACGTCCTCGGGCGCGAGCGGCGCGCGCGGGTCGAGCCACCGCGGGAAGCCGCCGACCTTCCCGACAGCAAAGTCAATGTCCCAGTCGTCGCGCTGCGCGGGCATCGCGCGCAGGAGACCGAGCTCCACCTCGTCCTCGTCGATCTCGTCGTCGTCGTACTCGTCCTCCTCCGCCTCGTACGCATCCTCGTCGGCGTCCTCGCCCTCCTCGGCGATCGCGACGCTTGCGCCCCCCCGCAGCTGCATCGCGGGCGCCTCGCCGCCCTCGCTCCCGTCGAGCGACATGGGCGTGTCCGCCGTGGCGGGCGCGCCGTCCACATCCTCGACGACCTCGCCCCTGTGCGCGCGGAGCGCTTCCGCCGCGCCCTCATCAACAGTGATGTCCACCGGCGGGGGCGAGCTCTCGAGCGAGATGTCGCGCACGGTGTCGACGTCGGAAGCGACGTCGTCAATCCCCGCGAGCGGGATGTGGACGGGCTCAGGGCCGAGCGACGCCAGCGGTGGGAGCGCCCACGACTCGACCGTAGCGGCGTGCGAGGCGGGCAGGGTTGCGGCAAAGTCGTGGTTGTCGCGGATGGCGGCGTGCTGCGGGCTCGCGAGCGGGTCAGTGAGCGTGAATGCGGGCAAGGAGGAGGGAGCGCACCTTGAGATGCTCGGGCACCTCGGCGGGCGCGACCTCGTCCATCTTCTGGTAGAAGAGGAAAGCCGACCCCGCGTCCATCATCAGGCCCGAGGGGTCGCTGAGCGCCTGCTCGAGCGTGACCTCCTCCTTGACAAGGTCGACGATCTTGAACCAGCGGCCGTCGTCGCCGCGGACGACGGACCAGGCCGTCCCGCGGCCGTTGAGCCCGTTGCGCATCAGGATCGCGACGAGGTTGTACGGGCCGATCTTGTGCATTTCGGGCCCGTCAAAGATGGCCAAGATGCGCGCGTCGAGAGCCGAGATGTCAGCGTCGTAGCCTGCGCGCGACTCGGCGTGAGCGGGATCGTTCCGAGAAAGAGCGAGTGCGAGCGCGACGCACCATCGACGACATTGTCCATCTCCTCGCCGACCTTCTCCCACTGCTCCCTGAGCCTCTTCTGCCTGTCCTCGCGCTCGCCATCTCCCCCGGCGCTTGCGCGCGCGAGGTACTCGACCGTCCCGCGCACCAGTTCCCTCGCGTCCCCCCCGTCCTTCGTCTGCGCAACCTCCCTCCTCCGGCGCTTGAGCTCCTCCTGCTCGCCATCGAGGCGGGCCATCTCCTCCCTCCCGGCAGCGACAGCAACGCGGTTCTTGACCCAGTAGCGATCGAGCCAGACGTCCTCCGCGCCGGTCGCCGTCGGGCGGAAGACGCGCTTCGCGCCGTGCGCGCCGGCGATCCCGCCCGCCGTGCCGAACCCCTCGAGGGAGGTCACGGCCGGCATGCGCCGGTCGAGGTGGCAGAGCACGAGGGACGGGACCGCCGTCAGGAGGTGCAGGACGCGCTGTCCCGAGGCGTTCGTCGAGACGAGCTGCGCGTCGAACAAGTTGAAGAGCGTCTGCGGCGGGTCGGCGATAGGGTTGAGCGTGAGGGAGAAGATCTGCGCGAGTCTGGGTGGTCAGCGCGGGGAGGTCGGGCGAGAAGGGTTGCCGGGGAGGGGCGTACGGCCGTCTCCTGCTCCTCTTCCGCTGGCGGCGGGAGCGGCGCGCCGATGTGCTCATCGACGATGACGGGGCGACCGTGCAGCGAGAAGCGACTGCGCGAGCGCGAGCACGTCAGCACTACGCTAGGGTGTGGAAAGAGGGGCAGGAACGCACGCCTCCGCCTTCTTCTCCGCCGCTTGCGCCTCCTCAGGCGAAGCACCCTGCTGCAAGAGGTACTGCGCCTCCTCGCCTGCGGCGATGCGGAGGTCGTTGATCACCGTGTTGTGCATCTCTGCGTGCAGTGGACCTTCAGAGTCAGCTCGGCGCACGGCAGGAAGTGCTGCACCGACACGAAAGACCTGAGCGCACCCCGCAGCTTGTATTGCCACATACCGTGCGGCGCCGAGAAGTCGCTCTCGCGGAGGCCGAAGACGCGGACAACCTCCGAGATGTGCAAGAACGAGCGGTGCGTCTCGCTCATCAGCGCGAAGAGGCGCTGCAGGGCGATGAGTCCTGTATCACAAACTGCGTCAGAATGGGAGGAGAGGAAGGGAAGGAAGGGGCACGTACGCAGCTCCCGACTCTCGCGTTCCTGATCGACGGGGATTGGCAGCCCGATTGACGCGACGCCGCCGTCGCCGCGCCAGTAATCCTTGAAGTCCTCGGAGGCAAGTGCGTGGTTTTCCGGCGCGCGGTACGACAGGATGGCGTGGCGGAAAGAGGGGACGGCGTAGAGGCACTGCAGGAAAGCAGAGAGACCGGACATGAGGTTCGACGCGGCGCGAAGGACAGTGGGGCTGCCGTCGGCAAGAATGTTAGCATAACCCCTCGAGATAGACCAGGCGAGAAGCACGCACGTCCCGGGCTCGCGGATGCGCTCCTCCGGCTTGATGGACTCGATGACCCCGACCGTCTCCTCCTCCGTGCTACCGAGCGTCGCCATGCTCATCGAGAGCGCCTTGGCCATCTCGTCATCGCCGTCGTTCGCCTCGAGCTGCGAGGCCTTGAGCGCGCGCTGCAGGTCGTCGTCGTCCTTTGCGGGCGCGCCGCTCTTGGGCGAGCTGGGCGGGGCGATGACGCGCGGCGGGGCGAAGCTCGGGACCTCGTCTTCGCCGGTGAGGTCGATAAGCTTGTCGTCCTTGTCCTGCTTCGAGACTGCGCATACGGGGAGGGTCAGCGTGTGCGAGAGAGGCTGGAGAGGCGGAACATGCATGCGCACAGAAGGGGGAGGAGGGTCTTGCCCGAAGTGGTCGTCTTGGGGTCGACTGCGGCATAGGGCGGGGGGGTCTGACCCAAGGTAGAGGGGTGCGGGAGCTGGTCGTCGGTCGAGATGAGCGGGGGGAGGTCGTCGAGATTGGCAGCGGGCGAGTCGGGTGCGCCTTCGAGGACCCAGTTGACGGCCGACTCTGCGTTTGCGCCGAACTTCTGCGCACGCACATGGGCTGCAGGGTGAGATGACGGGGGCGAGCTGATGAGGACGGCGACGACGCACGAGGGCGGCCTTGCGGGCGAGCGCAGGGTCGAAGCCCATGGACGAGACAGCGTCAAAGGTGCTGCGCTGATCCGCAGTGAGCTCTGCCATCCTGAGCGCGAGGAGGGCGAGCGAGGGTGGAGCGACGAGGCGGAGCTTGCCCTCTGCGCGAACACGCCGGCAACCGCGGACTTGAGCTTTCTCCGGTACTGCCAGTGACCACCACGGAGTGTCTCCTCGACTCTCTACGACGTACGAAACCAGGGCTCGGGAGGGTCCTTGAGCGTCCGGTGGGCTGCGCCGTTTTCACGCGCGAACGGTGGGGAGCGGCGCCTTCGCTTGGAGTGCGCTCGAGCGAGCTTGCGGACCGTCCAGGACGAGGGTAGACCCCTGTGCTGCACGCTGAGGGCTGCTGCAAGGCTGCTGCAGGTCGGCGTCGATCACAAAGGCGCGCGCCCGAGGAGGAGGTTGAGTGACTGCTCGTTCGCTTCTCTCCCTCGCCCACGCCGCCGTCGTAGCCCTCGCTGCCACCCTGCACGGCTCGAGCGCAATGGTCCAGCGACGCACGAAGCGGTCTGCCCGCCTCCGCGCAGCTGCCGCCGTCTCCCTCCTCGCCTGCGCTCCCTCAACCTCCGCCTCGTTCCTCGACTCGCTCCGCGCCCGGGCCCTCCTCCCACGTGCCGCCACCGTCGTCCCCAACATCAAAGCCAGCCTGACCTACTCCAACGCCTCGGCCTCTCTTCCCACCGTCGTCGACGCGACCAACGAGGGTCGCTACGGCCACTCGGCCGTCTACCTCCCCCCTCCCGCGAACCAGCTCCTCCTGATCGGCGGACAGGTCGGCGAGAACGGCACAACCATCACCAACGAGGTCCTCCGCTTCCGCCTCGCGTCCACCTTCCTCTGGGGCGACCGCCCCGTCTCTGCCATCCCCGACAATCCCGCCAAGGACACGGCTCTCGCGGCCGGCCTCCCAGCGACGGCCTGGGCCGCAGCCGCGGTAGATGCGCAGGCGCGCCCGTGGCTTGTCGGCGGCGTTACGGCCGACTGCGAGGCGGACGGGATCGCGCACGTCCTCGACACGGGGAGCCCCTCGTGGGCCGTCCCGGCACTCTCGCCGCGCTACCCACCCAGGAGGAGGCAGGCGAGCGCCGTCGCGGTCGCAAATGCGACGACGGGCGGGACGGACGTCTGGGTCTTTGGCGGGATCGCCGACGAGTTCACCTGCTCGAGCGAGACGATCGGTTACGCCGGCATCGACCGCTACGACACCGTCAGCGGCGTCGTCGAGTCGATGCCGTGGAACGCGCCCGGCGGCGTCGCGCCGAGCGAGTGGGAGCCGCCCGTGAGCGACTACTCGGCAACGGCGCTCGCGGACGGCTCCGGCGTTGTTGTCATCGGTGGACAGGCGTCCGATGGACATCTCGCGGACACGATGTCGGTGCTCGTATTCGACGTCGCTACGCGGAGCTGGGTCCAGCAGGTGCGCCCGATTCTCTGCCTCCCGCTCGAACCCTTGTAAACCTCTTCCTCCACAGGCTGCATCGAACGTCTCCCCATCTCCGCGCATGGGTCACGCCGCGGCGCGCCTCCCCTCCGGCTCCATCCTCGTCCACGGCGGCTTCTCCTCGGCGCATGCCGTCCTCTCCGACATGTTCCTCCTCTCGCCCTCCTTCTCCGGCTGGACCTGGACCGAGCTCCTCACCTCGGACCACTCGATGGCCGCGCCCGCGCTCGCGTACCACACCGCGACGCAGGTTGCGGGCGGGACGATCGTTGTCGCTTTCGGCATCGACGGCGCGACGAGCGCGCCGAGCAGCGCGTTCTGGTTCCTCGAGGTCGATGAGGCTGCGGGGACGTACACCTGGACGGACACGTTCGAAGGTAACGCTGACGCGCTTGCCGCGGCGAGCATGAACACCTCGGCGAGCTCTGCGGCCAGGTTGGCAAAGAGGGCCATCGACGTCGTCACGAACCCCAAGGCGTCGACGAGCACGTCTGCGTACATCGAGCAGCCGACCGCCGCGTCGGGCGGGTACTACGGCGGGTACGGCGCCGACACTGGCGCGCAGGCCTCCGTCGCCGCCTGGTCCTCCTCGTCCTCGTCCTCCGCCGCTCGCGCAGCCGTCGCTTCCACCGCCGTCCCCGCCAAGTCGCCGTCGTCCGCCGCCTCTTCCGCCGAAGAAGACGACGCCCCCACACCTAAGAGCACCATCATCGGCGCGTCGATCGGCGCCGTCGGCGCCGCGGTCGCCGCCGCCGGGCTCCTCTTCTTCCTCTTCCGGCGGCGCGCGGCGCAGGCCGCGCCCGCGACCCCGATGATGGGCTCAACGGGCGACGGCAGCGCGCCGTTCGTCAGTCAGCTCCTGTACACCCGCCCGGCGCAGGCGCGCAACCTCAGCCTCGGGAGCACCGTCTCGGCGCTCTCCCCGCGCGCGGACTCGCTCCTCCCCGACTCGCCCAACGTCGCAGGTATCGGCGCGGGTGGCGGGTTCGGCACGAGCGCCGACCCGTTCAGCGATGCGCACCGCGTCAACGAGGTTGGGCAGCTCGAGCGTGCAGGCTCGGCCGCGAGCAGCACGGGCGGCGTCGTCGGTGCGCTCGCTGCGTCGATCTCGAGCGTGCTCGGCTCGCCGCGCGCGCAGGAGCAGGCTCCGGACAGCTACACCTCCCCGGCGCCGACGCTCGCCGCCAAGCGCGGCGGGTCCATCCGCCGCGCGCCGCCGCCGCTCCCGCTGCCGATCCCTGTCCCCGGAACGCCCGCGGAGCTCATTGGCGTCGCGATCACGAGCGATGATGGGCACGACGGCCTGCCGTACCTCGCTTCGACGTCGTCCGCTGCTGCGGCGGGCGGCGTGCACGCGTGGGATCCCGCGGTGCAGGCGCAGGCAGCGCGGACGCCCTCTCCGCCGCAGAGCGAGATCCGCGAGGTGCGCGCCGTGGCCGCGGGACTCCCGCCCGCGTTGAGGCCGGGCACGCCGCTGCGGGTCGCGAACCCCGACCCGTTCTCGGACCCGTAGCTCCTCCCTTCCCCCTCACGCTCTCCTTCGTTCTTCCCCTAGATACCCCTTCGTTACGCTCGCTCACGATCCTCACGCATAAGTTATCCCCTTCCCGAGCTTCCCGCCCCCTTGTTCGACTTCCCGCGCCGCGCTAGATGTGCCCTCTTCTTGCCCTTTCGCTATAGCTCTGACCCGCACGCAATGCAGCGCTCGCTGTATCACACCGTGTGTCGTGTTGGGCAGATAGTGTACAAGCAGGAGAGACGAGACGAGGGACGAGGGAAGGGCACGTCGCGAAGGCAACTACCGCGAGTACGGCTGCGTGCGTACAGACGTACAGACAGGTGAGCGCGTGCGCGGGGAGAAGGAGGCGAGAAGGACGGACGTGGAAGCCCGCGCCCGTGCCGCGGTTGCGCTGCGGGCCTGCGCCGGCATCGTCGTTGCGCATCGCCGCGGGACCGGTCTGAAAGTTGGAGCGGCGCGGGAAGAGGCAGCGGTCGGTGGGAGGATACGGCAGGGAAGAAAGACGGGAGGAAGCGACGCGCGTCAGTGCAAGCTCGAGCAAGCGAGAAGGAAGACAACGCACCGGCGGGTTGAATCCAGCCCTGGCGCCTCCCCTCCCGGCCATCGCGCCGCCCCTCCCGCCCATCGCGCCACCACCAGCGCCCATCGCGCCGCCTCTCCCGCCACGCATACTCATAGGCGCCGCCATGGGCGCGGCGAACCCGCTCCCGCCCTGCGGCTGCGGCTGCTCGCCCTCTGCGCCCTCCGCGCCGCCCGGACTCGCGCCCGCGCCGCCCGCGCCCATGGGCGAGCCGCCGAACTGGCCCGCGCCGCCGCCGCCGCCCATGCCCATTATGGGGTTGAAGGCGCCGCCACCCATGCCCATGCCGCCCATACCCATGCCGCCCATCCCGCCGATTCCACCCATTCCGCCCATCCCGCCCATCATCATCTGCGGGTTCCAGCCGCCCTGCGCGTTGCGAAGTGGATGAGGCGGAGGGCGAGAGAGGGTGTAGGAAGGGAAGGGGGAGCGGAGAGAGGAGGAATGGGCAGAAAAGTGGAGCGCGATGTTGAGCAAGTCAGTACTGCGCTGCACGGGACAGCGAGAAAGCGGAAAGCGCACCCAGCCCATGGACGAGAAGAACTTTGCCATCGCGGCGGGGTCGAACGGCGAGCCGCCCGCGGCGCCGGCGCCGGCGCCCATGCCCATCCCGCCCATGCCCATCCCGCCCATCCCGCCCATCCCGCCCATCGCACCCATGCCCGGCGCGCCCATGCCCATCGGGCCGCCCATCGGCGCAGCGGGGATAGCGCCGCCCATCGCGCCGCCCATGTTCGGCTGCGGCGTGTAGTGCTGGTTCGTGTTGACGCCGTAGTCGTTGCGGCGGGGCTCGCCCTTTGCCTGCGCGCGCTTCACCTCGAGCTGCGATATCCCCGTCAGTACGCGCTCGAAGGAGGTTCGAGGATAAAGAACGCACCATCTGCCCGTCCATGTAGTGCGGCCCCGAAGCCAGCACCTTCTCGACGTCCTCGCGCTTCTCATAGTTGACGAACCCGAACCCGCGGTGCCGGCCCGTCTCCTTGTCCATCATGAGCGTCGCGTCCGTGATGGCGCCGAACTGGCGCCAGTACGCGCGGAACGACTCCTGCGTGCAGGTCGCCGGGAGCGCGCGCACGAAGAGCTTGTCCGTCTTGGCGACGTCCGAGCGCGGGATCGCGCGCTTGGGGTCGATCTGCGAGCGTGGTAGCGATAAGCGGGAGTACGAAAGAAGGTGGTAATCGAGAAGCGCACCGTCTTGCCGTCGAGGTGGTGCTCGCGCGCCATGACGGCGTTGACAGAGCTGACGTCCTCGAACGTGAGGAAGCCGAAGCCGCGCGAGCGGCCCGTCTCCATGTCGCGCATGATCATGCAGTTGGTGATGCGACCGAACTGCTCAAAGTAGGCCTTGAGCGTGTCTGCGGGCGGGTTCTCGGGTCAGGGGGGAAAGGGGGAGGGGAGCGCGCAAGGCCGCACCGTCGGTCGTATCCCAGTTCAGGCCGCCGATGAACATCTTGCTGCGGAGAGGAGGAGCGGCACGAAGCAGCACGTGCGGAAGCGTGAAGATCGCGAAGAGGCGGGGCGAGGGGGATGAGGGCAAAGAGGTGCTTGCATCAGTTCAACCGTTCTACGCGGGGAAACGGTACTTGTCTGCTTGTAGGGGCTGTTCGGAAAGTGCGTAGACTAGCCGACAACGCTAAAAGGCGTAAGAGGGTAGGCGTGAGGAGGACAAGGCAGATCTGCGGCGGAGGAGGCGGCGGTGTCCAGAGGGAGGTGTTCGGCGGGTACGGCGGAAGCTCTGCGCGACGTCTAGCGGCGCTCAAAGAAAGCTGCAGTGCGGCTAAGCCGCTTTGACTGGCTGGAAACCTCCATCACGCCGCGCCGAGTGCGCACCCCATAAACCGGTCGAGGGTTCGTAAGCGAGTCGAGAAAAGAAGAGGCGGCGTCTCACCCTTCCTCCGGCATGTCGCTCGGCCTGACGCCGGCGGTCCTGCCCTCTGCGGTGCGCTGCGCGGCATAGTTGGGCGCAAAGTGGAGCGGGGGCGGGTTGGGGACGTCGGGAGCGGACGCGTGCTGGCCGACAAAGCCACCCTGGACTTTAGGGCTGTCGTTGTAGCTCGGGATGGCGGAGACGCCTCCCTGGGCGACGGGCGCGGCGGGGAGGGACGAGGCGGTGGACGGGAGCGAGGTCGACGCGGCGGGTGCTGCAGCGCTCGGGGCGGGTGCATCGGTGGATGCGGCGGTGGTGGCAGTGGCCTGTGCGCCGAATTCGGCCTCGCCCGGGTACAGGTCGCCGTAGAGGTCGTCGTACTCGTCGGCCATCTGCAACCGGCGATGAGGACGACGGGCGAGGGCGCGAGGGCGTGGGCACGGTCAGCGCGCGCTCTGACGGTGTCTGAGTACTCGTCTTGAGCGTCCTACGAGCGAAGGGAGGCAGACTGACGGTGAGAGCGGGTTGTGAGTGGGAGAGCGTCGAGGGCGACGGGGTGATCCTCCTCGTCCGTGCACACAGCTTCGCAGGGCGGATGGAGCGCGACGTTGTGGTCACTAGACCCTCAGCACTTAGCCCAAGCAGACTCAGGTGTGACGGAGAGGTTTTGTTCACCATTCTCTCCACTCTCAACAGCTCGCAACGCGAAGACGACGGCGTACAACACGCTCTACAGCGCCCTCGGGACTGTTCCCTCCATCACGACGGCCTGCGACGGGTCGGTGCACCGCGCACCCAGCACGATGCCACGCTTTGCGCACGCGGCCCGGACCTGGTTACGCAGCTCCGCCTCGCTCTTGTGGTGCGCCGCTTCCTCGTCGTCCTCCTCATCTTCCGGCTCCTCCATCTCTTCGTCCTCGTCCTCCCACGCGTCCTCGTCGTCGGCATCCTCCCGCGGTGCGGGGGCAAGCTCGTGCGCGACCTCGAGCCACCGCAGCTCAGGGAGCCACGCCGGGTCCGCAAGCTGCGGGAGGAGGACCGCGTGCCCCTCCTCGCCGAGGTACCATCTGAGGTGAAGGCGCTCGACGCCGCGCGGCACGCCCTTGAGCAGGTCCGCGAGCGTCCCGTCGCGCGCGCGGCGCATCGCCGCGACGCGCTCGGCCACTTCCTCCGGCGTGCAGTCCCGCGCGCGGTGCCACCCCGCGCGCGTGAGCTCGAGCTCTGGGTCGAACCGGAGCGTGAGCGTGCGGGGGACGGTCGGCACCGAGAGGAGCGTCGCGAGCGCGACCTTTGCGCGGCAGTAGACGAGGGTGAGGTCGTCGAGCGCGGTGAAGGGCGCGAGGTTGTGCCCATCTTCCAGAGGGCGACGTCGAGGGAATGGAGCGACGCGTGCGAGTGCTGCAGGACGCGGTCGAAGATCTCGGGGAAGACCGCCGTGTCGAGCGTGAGCCGCTCGAGCTGGAAGTGGAACTCCTCGTCGTCCAGGAACTCGACGATCTGGTGGCTGCCCCCGCGGTTGAAGCCGAGGCGGAGCTCCTTGAGGTCGCGGAGGTGGTGGATGTGATTCAGGATCCAGGCGTGCCCATCGATGTGCGCGCCGCGAACGCTCAACACGCGCAGGTTCGGGACCTGGAGCTGCAGCGTTGCGAAGAGCCCGTTGTAGTCGTCGTCGAGGTGGTCGACCTCGTCGTCCACGGCGCCAAACATGCTGCGCTGCTCGTGGTGGACGAAGTGCATCTCCTCGATGTTCGGGCACACCTTCGTGAAGCGCTGCACGGCTCGCGCAGTGGCAGCGCCATGGAACGGGCCGTAGAGGTGCAACCGCTTGAGGAGCGCCGCGGTACGCGGCGAGCGCTCGAGTGCGGCGACCATCCGCTTCGCCGCGTTGTCGAGGACAGCCGACGACGTCTGCCGATCTTCGCCGTCCGCGAGGTCCTCGTCGTCGCCCTCTTCGTCGGTCGACTCGAACCCGCCCGTGCCCTGCCTGTCAATCTTGTCGCTGCCGACGAGGGCGCTCATGCGCTGCAGAAAGTCCCTCAACGCCCCGAGGGTCTCGTCGCGCTGCGAGTAGACTGCGTGAGCGCGACGACGAGTCAGTCTCGATGCCCGTAACGTGCGACAGGCCCTCGAGGAAGAGCTCGAGCCCATGCCCTCCTCCTCCTCCCGAGGGCGAGCAAGAGAGCGACGCACTGACGGCCGCCTCGTACAGCTTCGGCCTCGCGACTTCCGCGCAGTACTTGTCGACCTTGCACAGGTCGCGTAGCGTGTGCCACTGGTGGTCGAGCGGGTCGACCTGGGCGACCGTCTGCCGGACCGCCTCGTGCACGAGTTCGACCGGGAGGCGCGGCGCAGCGGGAGCGCGGGTGGAAGAGCGTGCTTGCGGCATGTTGTGGTGGCGGCGATGCGGGAGCAGGCGAGCGAGCGAGCGACGCGGTGGAGGGAAGCAAGCTAGAGTTGCTCGCGTCGCGGCGCGCCCGAGGAGATGAAGATGGAACGCGTGCGACAACGAAAGGGCAGTCTTACAGCGCGACAATGCCGGCACACGTGTTCCTACAACCTGGCATCGCGCAGCTAAGCCCCGTCGCGCTCCCGGCGCTCCTGCTCTTCCTGATAGTTCCGTTCGTACTTCTCCCGCAGCGCGTCCTCGAGCTGGTGCTGGCGGTCTTCGGGGCTCTGATCGTCTGCGTGCACGTCAAACCGTTGGAGCTGACTCGTCGGGACCGAGCAGAAGTGGAAGCGAACGCACCCCCGCCGACGCTCACGCGCCGCAGTTTCCCCAGCGCCTTCGCCGACGGCTGCACGGGTACATACTCGCGCAGGAAAGTGCTCTCCGTAGTCCCCAGCGGCGGCGCGAGCTCCCGCGGGTACGAGTCCGCGCCGTCGGGGACGGTGTAGCCGCCGTTGCTGCCCGCCGCCGGCGCGGACGAGAGTGAGGCGTACGGGTTCGACGAGGAGAAACCGCCGCTCCCAAGGGGCTGCTGCTGGCCGAAGTCTCCGTGCTGCTGCTGGTACTGCTGAGACTGCGCCGCTGCGGGCGGGGACGATAGCGAGAGCCCGCCGAGGCCGTCGAGCGCCTCGAGCCCGTCGTACGGCGACGCAGTCGACGCGGCCGGCGCGTCCGCCGTCGAGCCCGTGAGCTGTTCGACCGGCGCGCCGAGGTAGTTCGCGTACGGGTTCAGACTCTCCCTCGCCTTGCCCTTCCCCTTCGGTTCCCGCTGCGGCTCGTCTGCATCCGCAAACGGGTCGCGCGACGGCGCGCCGCTCCCGCCCTCGCCGTAGTCGCGGCTGCAGTCCCACTCGGGCGCGAACCGGTCGAAGCGGTTGTCGGCGCGCGAGCGGTCGAGCGCGGCGGCGAGCTCGGCGTCCTCCTGCGCGGACTGGCGCGAGTGCGAGAGGCGGAGGGCGTAGAGGTGCAGGGCGTCCGAGATCTGTGGGCGTGAAGTCGCCGGGAAATCGTCAGCGCGGCTGTCCAGAAGCTGGGCGAGACGAGGTAAAGCCCGCGCTGACGCACCTCGGTCATTGCGCCGAGCATCTCGCTCAGGATCTCCTCCTCCTCTGTTGCACCGCTCTTCCTGCCGGACACCTCCCCGCCGGCGACCACCGCCGCGAACGGGTTATTGCTCGCGAGGTGCGGCTGCTCGCCCTGCGGCGCAGCGGGCGCAGGGGCCGGCGCCGGCGCGGGCTCGGCGTCCGCCTTGGTGCGCGACTGCTCGGCCTGCACGGAGGCCCAGTCGAGGTTCGTGCTGAGGAACTCTTGCGCCTCGAGGCAGCGCGAGTGGAACTCCTGTGGAAGGCGAAGAGAGTCAGCCAGGATCCGATCCGCTTGGCCTCAACCGTGACCAGAAGGTCCCGCCGAGGCGCCGGAGGGGCGAACACGGCCAACGCACCTGGACGACCTCGTTCGCCTCGAGCCCCTCGCGAACCTCGACCTCCTGCCCCTCAGCGACGATCCCGTCGGGCCCCTCTCCGCGCGCCTGCGCCGCCTCCTTCTCCTCCGAGTTCATCTCCTCCCACTTCTTCCCCCTCCCGACGTCCCTCGGCGCGGGCTCGTCCCCCGCGAGCGCGACCGCCTCGCTGAGCATGCCGGCCCAGCCGCGGCCCTCGACCGCGCGGCGACGGAGGTCCCGCATCTGCTCGATACCGGTCGGGAAGCGCTCCATCTGCGGGCGGGAGCGGCGCGACGAGCCAGAGAGGAGCGCCTCGGGGCGGAGGAGCGGGTCGTCCGGCGCGAGAGGGGCGCCGTTGGGCTGGAAGGCGGGGAGGGAGACGTCCAGCTCGTGTGGGAAGGACTGGAGGGACGTCTTCGGGTCCGAGAGGAGGCGGTTGAACGTCTCGGTGATGGGACGGAGGGTCGGGTTCGATTGCGAGTCGAACGCGAGAGGCGAGAGGACGCGGTACACCATTGCCTTGACTTGCGGGGGCGTCGACGGGGACGCGACGAGGTCGGTGATCGCGGTGAGGAACTTCTTCGAGGCGATTTGCTCTGCACGACTCGTGAGATGAGTAACAAGCAGGTGAAGCGGAAGAGAGACGGGACGCACCCTTGAACTTGTCGTTTGTGTTGCTCCAGAGGAGGCCGGTCAAGCGGACGGCGCGCTCCTGAGCATGCGGAGTGGCGTGCTGTGCGACTCGGAGGTCAGTTATCGAGCCTGCTGAGTGGCTGTCGACAACGAGGCGGTCGCCGTACGGGCGCATCCCGCGCGGCGTCCGCGTCATCGACAACGGGTCAGCTAACCTTGAACTCCTTGATAAGCGCCTTCATCGCATCCTTGCTCGCGCCCTGGTTCGCCGAGAGGTGGTCTCCCAGCGCGAGGACATACGTCCAGTCGAAGCTGGGCATCGCGACGCTCCATCCTGTCCCGGCGCAAGTCCCGTCAGTCCCCGTAGTCCTGCGTCGGCGCGCTCCTCCGCCGGTCTCATACGACTTTGTCGAGGGAGAGGCAGCCAAACGCACCAATGGCGTTTCCGACGTCCTGCACCCTCGGCGGCCGGGGCACACCCCCACCTCCCCGGCCCTGGGCGAAACCGCCGCCCTGCTGGAGCGCCTGCACGGGCACGGGCACGAGGACGTATTGCTGCCCGGGCGGGCCGTACGCCTGCTGCTGCTGCGGCTGCTGCCACTGCTGCTGCTGCGGGGGTTGAGCGAGCGCCGGGGAAGCGCCTGTGCGCGCGGGCGGGGTGTGCGCGTCGCCGGTCGGCGTGGACGACCCGGGCGGGGTGTTCTGCGAGTCGCTGCGCTTGTTCTTGCCGAAGAGGCGCTTCATCGCGGCGGGAGGAGCGGGAGGTGGGGGAGGCGCGAGCGGCGGTGGGAGCGGGTCGTGCGAGTGCGGGTCACCTCGAGTGGGTGTGCGAAAGAGCTAGAGAGGCTGTGGAAGCTGCGCAGAGCCCGCTAGCGAGGGGTCGAGCGAGCGGCGGGAGCCAAGCGGCGGAGGGCTGCGCAGTCGACCTCGGCAATCGTGCCCACTCCCCCTGAGCAGCGCCTGGATGCTGTGCTCACTCGTGGAGGGCCTTCCATCTGGAGCGTTCCATCGAGAACTCGCGCGAGAGGATTGCCGACGAGCTCTCCTCCTCCGCTTCGACACGAGGGGACACCTGGCGATGAAGCCTTTGCACTGCGATACTGCTCGTTCTTGCACTGTCCGTGCGTCATCTACTACCATCCCGTCTCCACGCATATCCCGCTGCCCGGCAGAAGAGCCCCCTCACTTCTCCGGATCCGCGCTCTTTCACGCCCAAGTCGACGACAACCCCCACACCGCGAGCGTGACCTGCGCGCCCTCGGGCAAGTCCTCCGTTCTGACCTCGAGGCGGTCGAGCACCTCGCTCGGGAACGCCGTGTTGGTCGCATGGAACGCGCCGCCGTCGATGAAGACCTCGAGGATCGAGCGGTCCCAGACGCCTTCGAGCGTCCGCGCGGGGTCGACCGCCGTGAGCGAGAACTTGTCCGTGAAGAGCGGGTGCGAGAACCCGTTGAGCTTGCCGCGATCGATCCAGGTCGTGCCGGCGTTCGACCCGCCGAAGTAGTACCCCATCGCGAGCGTCTCGTTCGACGCGGACGAGCGCAGCGTCAGGGCGAGCGTTGCCGTGGACGCGACGGTGCCGTTGTCGGGGAGCGAGATGTTGAACGCGAAGTAGACCGCGCCCGAGGACGAGGGCGAGAGGTCGATCTCGACGGACGAGTTGACAACGTCGACGCTCTCGACGCCGCCATCAAGGAGCGAGGCGTTCCGCACCGCGTCGAGCTGGTACGGCTCGCTCGCGAGGACGTAACCGATGCGGGTCGCGTTCGTGAGGTAGTTGCGGCGCGGGAGACCCATAACCGAGCGCCACCCCTCGTCGCCGGTCGGGACCTCGTTGGTGTACTGCCAGTTCGACGCCCAGCCGATCGAGAGCGCCTCGTCCGTGGGGAAGCCGGCGAAGAATTGCGCCGCGTAGTAGTCCTTGCCGAAGCTGTCGATGCGCGCGGCGCCGTCGTTGGGCGTGAAGTGCGTGCCGTTGAAGTCGCCGATGAAGTACTCGCCGACGGAGCCGCCGAGCGGCGCACCGGGGTTGATCGAGAGGTACAGGACCCAGGCGAGCTCTGTCGAGTTCTCGATCGGGACCTGCGCGCGTGGTTGGGAAGGTCAGCCTCGGGCGACGAGTGATGGAGGAGAAGCTCCCGGATGAGCTAGAACTATGGAAGAAGGACGCACCTGAACCAGGTTCGGGCACTCGTACTGCAGACCGAGCAGCCCTGCGTCGGAGAAGTTGCTCGCGTGGGTCCACTCCTTGAGGTCGGGCGACGTGTAGATCCCGACGGCAAAGTCGACCGAGTACGCGACGGCCATGACCCAGTGGTCCTCGTACCAGAAGACCTTCGGGTCGCGGAACTGCGTGCTGTCGCGGGGTTCCCCTCGTAGACGGTGAAGGTGTACCCGCCATCGAGCGAGTAGGCGAGGTCCTGCGTCTGCTTCTCCGGCGTGTTGAGCGTGTAGATCGCGACGACGGGGTCGACGCCCTCCGTCAGGTTCGCGAAGAACCCGCTCGTGTTGTTCGTGTCGAGGACGGCCGAGCCGGAGAAGACGCCGCTCTGGTTGTTGGGCGGGAAGAGCGCGATCGGCTGGTTCGTCCAGCGGTACAGGTCAGGCGACGTCGCGTGGCCCCAGTGCTGGTTGCCGGCGACGGTGTCGGTCGGGTTGTCTGTATGCGATGAAGGCCGTCAACGCCAGCAATCGCAGCGGGCCAGTAGGCCGGAGCGCAGGCGAGCAGACATGTGGAAGATGCGAGGGAGGATGGAGGGTCCGGGATATGCATGATAGCGAGAAGAGACAGAGGATTCGAAGGGAGGGACGGGCGCGAACGCACACTGGTAGTAGAGGTGGTACGTCCCGTTCGAATCCTTGAACAGCCGTTCGGGTCGTTCATGACTGCGGGAAAGACAGCATGGTCAGGTCGGCCGGAGACGATGAAGGGGGAGGTGCGCACATCCGACGGGTGGGCTGAAGTGCACTTGCGGGCGGAGCGGCGCGCCATAGTCGCCCTCGAGCGGCGTGCCAGTCGGGACCGTCGTTGGCGGCGACGGATAGCTCGTCGTGGCAGTGGACGAAGCGGTTGACCCGGTCGACGACGGGATGGACGATTGGACGGCGGATGCGGCGGACGAGGTCAACGCCGTCGCGGCTGAGCCCGTCGCGGCTGAGCCCGTCGCGGCTGAGCCTGTCGCGGTCGCCGTCGCAGGTACGGCGGAAGAAGACTCGGCGCGCCCAGCGATGGCAGCAGCCGAAACGTAGCTTGCGCTCGCGACTGTGGCTAGGAGGTGGAGCTTCATCGAGAGGGATCCGGCGGGGAGAGCGGTGGAGGAGGAGGAGAAAGAGG
The DNA here is from genome assembly GCA_019926025.1 of Rhodotorula kratochvilovae. Lineage (NCBI taxonomy): Eukaryota > Fungi > Basidiomycota > Microbotryomycetes > Sporidiobolales > Sporidiobolaceae > Rhodotorula > Rhodotorula kratochvilovae. The sequence goes on from JAHSUG010000012.1 coordinate 618,816, forward strand.
GAGAGAGCGGAGCCTCAGCGGGGACAACTCAAGACAAGCAGCGTGCATGCGTGGGTACATCGATACAGTAGCATGAGGCGAAGCCAAGGGGGAGCTCGGCAGTGTGGCACAAGCTGGAAGGGGTTTAGCGCGACGCGTTTCAAGAGGCCGATGAGGGTGGAGGGAGGCGTGGGCCGACGGCAACGTCCACCTTCGGAGATCGTGCTCGCGCCGGTGTGTGCCCATGGCCGATGGGGCGCGGCTGCCATCCTCGTGACGACCTTCGAAGCGCTGTGGGAAGCAGGAGGAGGAGGAAGAGATGAGACTCGAGAGGTGGGGGGAACGACGAGAGTCCTCCGCCGACGCACTCTGCGAGGGGATGGTCCGCCCTGGAGAGAGGAGCAAAGAGCATCGGCCGTCCCGCCCTTCCGCCCAGCGAGACGTGAGAGGCCGGCGGGAGGAGGTGCTGCTCGTTCCGATCCGCCGTCGCTCAACCTGCCCACACTGCATCGCGCTCGCTTGGACGGCGCCTGACTGCTGCAGGAGGATCTTAGACGGGCTACAGGAACCATGGCGAGCTTCACTGGTGCGTCCAACCCCTCCTCGCTCATCTTCACCTCCTCCTGACGTCCATGTTTACCCTCGCGCAGGACGCCTCCACGACAAGCGCAAGGTACGCACGCCTTCCATTCGATCAAGCACAACCAGCTCACCCGCTGGCGCCCGCAGGAGGAGCTGCAGAACATCGTCGACGAGCTGAACCTCCGGTCCTCGCTCCCGCCTGGTCGCCAGACAAAGTACGACCTCCAGGAGGCCATCCGCGCCGAGCTCAAGTCGAACCGCTCTGCGCGCGAGGACGCACGCTTCGAGGGCCTCTGGGCCGCCATGCCCGAGTCGAAGAAGCCGTCGTCCCTCCTCCGCAACGCCGAAGAGACGCACGAGGGCCACGACCCCATCGTCCTCGGCGGCACGCCCGGCCCGAGCGGCGGCAGCGCAAGAGCCCCCGAGCTCTACGAGAGCACGGACGAGGGCACCGCCGTAGACGTTGCCGAAGGCGCCGCGCCCAGCTCCTTCCGCGAGGCGATCCTCAACACGCACATCGTCGACACCTCCCTCCACCGCAACGGATTCGGCGGCGATGGCGGAGCCGCCCTCGTCCCTGTGAGCAACTCGCTCCGCAGACGGGCGAGCCAGGTCGTGCGGCGCGGCTCGACCAGCCTCCGTCTCGCGGCACACGAGACGGTGGGCTTCATGGAGGAGGCGCAGGTCAAGGCTAGCCAGCCGTGGGTTGTTGTCGGCGGAATCCTTGTGGCCGAGCTCGCCTTCATCGTGTACGAGGCAGTTCCCTGGGTCGACAAGGTGCATCGCGGCTCTCTTCCTGTCCCGAGGGCGCAGGACTGACGCCAGATGACTCCGCCAGCACTTTGGCCCGCACACGTGGCTGCACCGCGCGCCGACGCCCGCCTTCTCGCTGCACCTCCCCGTCCTCTCCGTCCTCCTGCACCGCACCTTCTTCGCCGCGCTCCTGCTTTGGACCCTGACGACGTACCTCCTCCCGCTCCTCCTCGCGACCTTTTTCTCCTTCCCGACGCACGCGGATCGCCGCATCCGCCGCCACACGAGCGGCGGGCGCAAATCGCTCGCGCACCTCGCGCCCCCCAACCCCCTCATCTTCACCCTCGCGCGCTTCGCCCTCGCCCTCCTCCGCGGCTACGTCCTCGCGCCGTCGGTTGCGTCCCCAGCCGGCATCGTTAAGAACCTCACGACCGCGCTGAGGGAGATCGCGGCCGGTGGGCCGGGCAGGCTCGGCCTTGCGGGCGGGAGGTACACGTTCGAGGGCGCTGTCGACGGTGTCTGGGGTGTCGTTGCCGTCGGTATGGGCGTCGGCGCGGCGGTGAGCGCGTACGCCGAGTCGAGGCTTTGAGCGGGGAGCGGAAGGGAGCGGGAGGGCGAGCGGGAGGGCGGAGGATGGCTAGGAGATGGACGGTACCGACGAGCTATACCGTAGTCAAATGATGTTGTTGCACGCGCTTTATTCTCTCGCGACGTGTCGTCCGCCGCAGGGCGTCTTCATCGGGTCTTCACGAGCAGCGGCTTCATGCGCCTCTTGCGCTCCCCTCCTCGCTCAGCTCCTGGTCCTCTCGCTCCTTGCGCAACGGCCCTGCTCTCGCGTAAGCTGGGAGGCTGTGCACGCCTGCTTACGAGCCGCCTGCCTCTCTCGTCTCCTGCTTACTCGACGCGCTCTACCTCCTCTCGTCGCTCCTTGCACGCTCGCTGGTCACGCTCGCTTGCGCCTGAGACGCCATGAGCATGCTCGTCGACCACGACTACGACGCCGGTCGCTCGTCCAGCGCACCGCTTGCTTCTTCCACGCTTGCTCAACCTCCGTCCGCTCCGGCTCGAATGGAGGAGCAGGCGCCGCTCGTGACGCAAGTGCACCGCACGTCCGGTACGACTCCCTCTTTGCATCCAATGGAGCTCCCACAGCCTGCTGACCGTCGCTCTCACTTACGTCGCTGACCCTCCCCGACCGCCGCTCGCAGTTCGAGCCGTCCACCGCCTGTACTCGAGCGCGCTCACGGAGGAGAAGAACAAGCCACGCTACGGCCTGCAGGCGATGGCGATTCATGGCCATACCTACGAGTTCGAGGTCAAGTTCCGGGGGCCGGTACACCGCGCGACGTGCGTTCTCCTTACCCTCCGTCCGTGTTCCTTCGCTCGTTCGCTCACAAATGTAAACACACAGCGGCCAAATCGGCGGCGCCGGCCTCCTCGAGGACATAATGTCGCTCTCGATCCACGAGATTCTCCACGCGCGCAACCTCGACACCGACATCCCGTTCTTCCATTCGCGCCCGTCGACGCTCGAGAACGTCTGCCTCATGGTCTGGCGAAACATCGGAGTCATCATGGCGCCGCACCCGTACAACGTGTGCGAGGTGAGCGTCGAGTGCCAGCCGTGCCCGAAGCCGCAGGGCGGGCAGGTCATCACCAGGTCGAGGGTGTCGTTCGCGGGCGAGATGGTCGCCATGCCGTCGCCCTGAGGAACAGAGAGCCTTCAGACTCGACTCTGCTCCGCGTCCGGCGGCGGATGGCTACTGCGCGACAACTTCTCCCGCGCATTTCCCTCTGCTACCATATCCTCCATCTCCTTCTCACCGTCCTGCGCCAATCTACCGAGGACCTATCAATCGCATCCTGCACTACGCCTCCCTCCCTCTCTTCCCTGCACCGCCGCCCTCGTCCCGCTTCCCCTCGCCCTCCTCCGCCTTCTCACTGCCCTCTCCCCCCGCCTTCAACCTCTCCCCGACCTTCCGCGTCACGAACCCCCACAGCCCGGTGAACGCTGCGCGGTCCGCGTCCCGCCCACGCACCCAGTGCGCCGTGAGCTTGACCTGCGGCGGTGCAAGCGGGTCGGGCTCGCCCTCCTGCGCCGCAGCGGGCGTAGCGCACTCGAAGCGCACGCGCAGCTCTAGCAGCGGGCGTGCGGGCTCCGCGGCGGCGTCTGCGGGAGGAGCAGCCGCTATGGCGCCGCCGCGCCGCGCCTTGCGCGCCCAGACGTTCCGCCACGCGCGAACGAAGAGCTCCGCATGCGCCGACTCACTCAGGCGCGGCTCGTCCCACCGCCACTCGAGCGCGCTGTGCGCCTCGCCCGCGCCATCGTCCGCGACGCGGCGCCGCTTCGCCGCCCTCTCCTCCTGCGGCGCTCCGTCCTCCCCGCCAAGCTCAGCGCCACCCAGCTCGCGCAATACCCACTCGAGGGCGTCGCCCGCGCAGCGCACGGTGACCTCGCGTGCGGGCGGGGCGAGCTGCGGGGTGTAGTACGTCGAGGAGGAGACAGCGGGGGAGGCGAAGCGCGCGAGGGGGAAGCGCGAGGTCGTACTCGGGACGGCGGCGGGAAGGGGAGCGGAGGTTGCGGCGGCGTCGTGTAGTTCCTGTATCTCACGTGTCAGTCACGGTGCCCCAGTCGTGAGCAGGCAGAGGTGCGCACGAAGGGGAAGCGCCGGTCCTGCAACGACCAGCTCAGCACCCAGCGGACAGTGTGCCCATGCGGCGGGAGGGCATGCACATGATAGTTGAGGATCTGTCGCGAGCGTGTCAGCGTAATGTCTAAAGCTGAGCAACCGCGGCGGCGCACCTCCTTCGACTTGAGCAGTTCGACGAGCGGGGCGAGGCTCGAGTACTTGCCGAGAAGGGAGGTGAACCAGCTGCGATTGGTGGTGAGCGGACGTCTTCCTGTATGCAGTGAGGTGTCCGCACCGGATCTTCTCCTTGCCTAGCTCGAACGACTCCTCCACCATCCGCGAGACGAAGGCGACCTCCCCGCCCGGCGTGACCATCTCGTTTTCGGCGCCGGTGCATTTCTGCAGGCCACTCGTTGTCAGCTCTCTCCACGGGAAGGATAGCCGCGTGATACGCACAGCGAATGGCTCGAGCTCCTTCGCTGCGAGCGAAGCGTCGATCTCGTCTTGTGAGGAATAGAACGGCGGGTTGCACATCGTGAAGTCGATTCTGCAGGGAGTCCGATGAGCGATTGCCGCGCAACACAAGCGGGAGGATTACGCACGCGCTAACGGAGTTGACCACTTCGGGCGGGAAGAGCGCGCCGCCCTGCTCGACCTCGAAGACGGAAATGCGGTCGCTCAGCCCATTCTGCACGACGTTCCGCCGAGCGTACTCGAGTGAGTGTGCGTCGATGTCGGTCGCGAGCATACGGACAGAAGACGATGAGGGCGCGGCGCCGGAGGAGGAGGTCGAGGCGGAGGGTGGTTCGAGCGTGCGAACGGCGAGGAGAGAGTAGATGGCAGAAGCGCCGGTGCCACTACATGCGCAGATACGTCAGCGGAAAGGACCGTGGGGGAGGGAGAGTCTGTGCGCACATGTCAAGCCCGACGAGCGAGGGAAGCGCCGTCGAGGTCGATGGCTTGTCCCAGGTGAGTAGCGCGAGTTGCAGGACGAAGAGCGTGTATTCCAGCCTGTGTGATCGCACTCAGCATCAGCGCGCCGCGCATGCACCCATACGCAGCGTAGGAGGGACATACCTGCTCGGAACCTGCGAGCGTTCCGAGGCTGTCAGACGGGTGATTCGCGGAAAAGATGACAACCTCAGCGCACTGCAGGGCAGAGGCGATCTGCAGGGAGGTCCAGCCCGAGGCTGAAGTCCCGCTTGAGCAGCGCAGCGTTCAAAGCTCTGCGGCACAGGGAAGGGGACGGTTAGAACGGCGGTTCTTGCGGAGGTGAAAGGGCTACGCACCTGACTGCTTCGTCGTCCCGGAAGTCTATCGTCTGCCGCCCATCTCGAGCCGGTCGCAGGCTGCCGCACGTGAGAAGTCGAGTTCATCAGTTCGAGCGAGAGGCGACGAGACGAGAAAGAGCGAGAGGCGACAAACAAGGGCGCGAGCGCTGGCACAGCTTGCGCAAGCTCAGCGTAGTCGACTGAGCCAGCGTACGGATTCCGCAGAGGCGGGAGCATGCGAGAACAGCGAGAGGCAGCAGGGCAAGCCGCAGTTGTATTCGGATTAGCCGGGGCAAACGCAATGTCTCATCAGCCGCATCCGCCTCGCCGCGGCTCGCGCTCCCCTCTATCTACTCCGCTGCTCACCCGCAGCTGGTTTGCACGCTGCGGCGCTGGCTGCTTGCTCGCTTGCTGCTGGTCGTGCAGCGCTGGATCTGAGACGCGTCGATCGCCCCGGCTCGCTCGTCGCATTCGAGTTCTCCAACTCGCCTCGAGGGCAGGTGTCGCTCCCGGCCGCCGGGCGTTCTTGTAGATCCGTACACGCTGCAGAGCTCGTCCTCAAGCGGGGCAAGCCATCGCAGCGACCGTTGTTGGCGTGGAGCGGAGGCCTTTGTTTGTCGGCGCCGAAAGCGGCAGGTGCGCCTTCACCACGAGCGCGGAAGGCGGCGAACTTTCTCCGAGGGTGGGCACGCGCTGGGATCGTCGCTCTCTCCTCCGCTGTTCATCCTTCTCCGCTCCCGGTTGGCTTCCCAGGCTACCTCGCGCACCCGCCGTCCCTCCCGCCGCCCGCGCCGACGTCGCCAGCGTCGTCCGCTTGCCGAGTGATCGCCCTACGTCGCCCCGAGGTTCGGACGGACTTGACCTCGTCGCACAATGGCCGTCCTGTCCCTGCCGGACCTGCCTGGAGGCGCCAACCCGTACGCGCTCATCTACGAGCGCATCCACTACGCCCTCAATCCTGTGCCGACGCCAGGCTTCGCTGCACGGCTATACGTCCTGTGGGCATTGATGGGCTAGTGCGTCGCCTTCCAGACCCTGGACACCCGCCGATGATGGGGAGCTGACCAGCTCCGCGTGTTCAGCGGCATTGTCGTCTCGGCCGTCTATCTGTGCGCGATGTTCGTCGAGTACCGCCGTCGCGAGAAGCGTTTCTGGCTGTGGAAGCTCGTTACCCGGCCGAACGGGCGCTACATCGTCGGCAAGTGCGTCGTTTCCATCTTCGCTCTGCTCCCTCGTCATGCTGATCGTCCCCTCCTCAGCCAACACGCCCTCTTTGCCGTCTTCAGCTTCATCAGCTGCGCCGTCTTCCTCGGCTACAATACCAACTTCCGTCGCGTTGTCATTCTGCACGAATATCAGCAGCGCGCGTACTTCTGGCGGAGCCTCATCTGGTAGCTAAGGCGCTTCTCCTTGTCGAGGCTGACCCACTAACCGTCCTACGACTCGCAGGCTCCCGCTCATCCTGCACGCGTGGATTTCCTCGTGGTCGAACCTCCAGGCGGCGGTCCTGTCGTCGCAGAAGGCGACGAAGCGGCATCTCCTCTCGCCTGTCTTCGCCAACTGCTTCTACGTCGTCGGTCTGGTCGTCGTCCTCGTCCCCGTCATCGTACGCGGCTTCTTCTGAAGGTCCTGCGTCAGCGAAACTGATTAAGGACCTCCGCAGGTCCTCGACGTGTACTCTTCAACCGCCTGGCGCAACGCATGGAACTTTGGCTTGAACCTCCGCGCCCTCCTACTCGCAGGGATTGCCAACGACTCGACCGACACGCCGGAGCAGGCCCTTGCGGCGATCGACCCGCTCTTTTCGAAGCTGAACGACAAGCTCGGCTTCTTCCTCAGGTGCGTCCGCCTGCTTCCTTCGTTCGTCCTGCCTTCGCTGACTCTCGCACATGCAGGCTCATCCGCGCCGACCACTTCGTGTATGCCTTCGCCATGGTTGCGATTATCGGCGTCAACCTCGGAGGACTCGGATTGCTCTTCACGCTGCGTCGGCAGATCCAGTGAGGCCGCTCCCCTCTCGCCGCCAAGGTGACCGCCTCGCTGACCTTCTCACCTACACTACAGGTTCAACAGCCGTCGCCTATCGACCCAGATCCGCCACAGCACCATCAACGCTCAGACGAGCGTGCGCGCATCCCCGTCCTGTCCACCGGGCCGGACCACTCCTCAACCTCGTCCTCCCCGCCCGACTCGCCCTACCCGCCACACCCGCTCTCGCCAGACCCCAACCAGTCCGGCGCCCCGCAGAAGACGCTGCTTCGGCATGTCTTCTTCGCGCGGCAGGGCTCGGAGGGTGAGGAGGAGAAGCAGATGAGTGTGTCGAAGCTCAAGGATGCGGCGCAAGACAAGACGCCGGCGGGTGCGGTTCAGCGGCAGCAAGCGAAGCAGCTTCTCGCACTCAAGAAGATCGAGTGGGATCTCGTCGTCGTGCGTTCCCGTTCTCGCATGTCCTCCCGATGAGAACGCTGACGTCGCTACTCGTGCAGTTCCTCGCTGCCATCGTCCTGATGGCGACCGTCTTCCTCGCGCTCGCGCTCTGGCTCGCCATCGCGCCCAACTCGGTCTACTCCTCCTGGAAGACGTGCGTCTCCCCGTCCGCCCCGCTCCCCGCTCACGCTGACTCCGTCACCCCATCGCGCAGTATGGAGGTCGCATTTTTCCTCGTCCCGTGGATGTACCTCGTCGGCGTCGATGCGTCGCTCACCTTCCTCCTCTTCAACACGGTCCGGCACCTTCTCAGCGCTAACTTGCGCCTCGCGCACGTCGTCGGCCTCGGTGGGCAGGGCACGCGCGTCGACCGCCGCAGGACGAGCGTCACGGGGCTGACGACGAGTGACGAGCTTGAGAGCGGGACGATTAGCTACGCGCGCCCGTCGCGTGCAGGCGAGCTGCAGGATGTGGACGAGGAGGAGGAGAGTGAGCGGGGCGTGCATGTTGCGATAGAGACGGAGGTCGTCGAGGAGAGCTCGGAGGCGGCGCCGATAGTATCGAGGCTACAGAGCTTTGACCGGGTATGAGGAGGTGGGGCGGGCTCCTGCTCCCGGTGTTGTATGGCTAGATTCCCCCTACGTTTAGACTATTCCCTCGCGCATCTGCATCTCAGTACCTATTCACGCTCTCTAGACGAGTGAGACGATGCGCTAGTATGACAACAGGAACTCGTCAGCAGTCTACGCTGCACCCTCTACCCCAACCGGTCCCCGCTTCTACCGCCCACTGTTGCACTCGCACTCGCACCCTGCCACGGCGCACACGTCGGATGCTGCGCGAAGGGACTGTGAGCGAGCTGGACGACGGAGAGGAGCAGGGAACGCACTCTCGAACCAGGCGAGCAGGTGCGACGCGTGCCCGCCGTGCCGGCACTTCTGGCACCAGCACAGCGTCGCGGCTGCGAACCGGGATGCAGACCGTCAGAGATAGTCCTCTGAGAGGGAAGGAAGAGCGGGGCGCACGGCCATGCGCGTCGAATGAGTGCAGCGACGGGCGCTCGAGGCAGATGCAGCACGCCGGGAGCTGCTTGCTGCACGAAGGAGAGGCGTCGACTGTGCATTAGACGGCGATATCCTCGACCGATCAGCACCGGCACGACAGCGAGGCAGAGGCGGAGGAAGCGCCCTAACGCACCTTGACGCCGACTGGGCCCATTGCGCCCCTTCCCGCCTCCGTCAGCTCGCCAAGCATCCCCGCGCCCTTCCCCGGCGCGATGTTCGTCGCGCAGAACTGGCACCGCGACAATCTGCGGGGGCGCCGTGCGCCTCATCGCCCCGCAACCTCCTTCGCCTCGGCAGTGCGCCCCGCCATCCGTGCCTGCTCGAACGCCGCGCGCGCGCGCCGCCCCCGCGCGGCATCGAACATCGCCCGCGCGGCGTACAGCTGCAGGCGGTCGAGCTGTGCGCGGTAGGTCTCGACCCAGCGCTGGACGCGCAGGTCGGCGCGGATGAGGCCAGGCGAGGTGAAGCTGCAGGCGAGCGCGACGGTCTGCACGTCGCCTGACCGGTCGACGTACGCCGAGAGGAGCTTGAGGCCATCGTTGCGCAGGCCGAACAGGACGACGGCCTCGAGGTCGGACGAGGAGAGCGCCTCGTCGCCGAGCTCCTGCAGGAAGGGGATGAGCTGCGCGAAAATGACGGTACAGCGTCAGCGCTGGGGATCTTGGAGGCGAGAAGCGCATGGCCGGGGTATCCTCACCTCGCTGTCGGACAGGAACCTGCGGGTCGCGCTCTTCGTCAGCCTCTTCAGTTCGCGCCTGATCAAGGGGAAGACAGGCGCACCTCAACGCGACCGCGACACGGTCCTTGAGCGGCAGCCCCATCTCGTCAACGAGCTCGCGCCAGTCGCTCGTCGCGAGGAAGGCGAACATGGCGCGGACCCAGGGCGTCTCGACGTCGCTCGAGAGCGAGCGACACAGCGCGGCGTAGTTCGACTCGGACGAGGCGTTGCGGAGGGTGTCCTTCTGTGCGAGCTGCGGACGTGGAGAGGTAAGCGGGCGATGACGGGGCGAGAGCGGAGGCGGGCGCACGTAGGCTGCGACGATGGGCGCGAGCATGCGGAGGTTCTCGTCTGCGTGTGCGAGAGCGTCAGCGTGGCTGCAGGTCAGACAGCGAGAGGCGCGCCCGAACGCACCCTTGCAGAGCCGGAGGTAGTTCATCGCGCGCTCCATCTGGCCCGAGAAGAACGCATGCCGTGCCGCTGCCTCGTGGTCGCCCTTCTTCGCGAGCCTGCGCACGCACGAAGTCAGCATCGTGCGAAGAACACACATACGGAGAGGAAGGGCAGCGCGCGCACCTCTCGCACACGCTCTCCCACCCCTCCTCCCACTCCGCCCCGCACGCACTGAGCGCAATCTTCCTCTGCGCGGCAAACTGGCTGCTCGAGATGGCGAACGTGTCCCTGAGCGTCCTGCGCGCGACGAGCGTCGCGCACGCGGCGGTGTACGCCGCATGCTTCGACTGCGCCTCCTCCCCGCGGCGCAGCGAGCGGGAGATGTCGCTGTAGATCGAGCGCGGGGTGCTCGCCCGTGGGGAGGGCGCCGAGCGGTCGACCGGGCTCGGCGGCGCGGTGCTCCTCAGCGAGGAGCCCGGCGTCGACAGCGCAGGGTTGGTCATGCCCGAGGGGAACCCAAGGAGGATACGAAGCACGCCGCGGAAGCGAAAGTCGTAATCGGCGGTCGAGTTCTCGCTCGAGAGGGCCTGCGCGCGCGCGACCCACTGCCAGAACTCGGCGATGCCGCCGTCGCTCAGCGCGGCGTTGACCAGCGCGTCCGAGCCGTACCCCGCGTCGACCCGCTGGCGGATCACGACGCTCATGTCGGTTGCGAGCGCGGCGAGCCCCGCCCCTCCGACCGCTGCGTGCGCGCCGTCGAAGGGGGACGCGAGCTGCAGCAGGGGCCCAGACGAGACCCGCCGGAGGAGCATCCCCGGGTGCGACGGCCGCGGCGTGGCGTTACGGTCGACGGCGGCAGCGGGGGGCGCGAGCCCCGCAAGCGAGAGCGAGCGACCGCGGTCGGGCGGCGGGCTCAGCGGGTCGACCGAGAGCTGCAGCGCTGCGGGCGTCGTCGGCGAGATGCCGAGGTCTGCCGCGCTGGCGGGGTGCTCGTCGATCGTGAGCGCGGAAGAGGACTGCGGGACGGAGACGACCGTGTGGACGTCGGTCGAGGTCGTGAGGAGGAGTCCGCGCTCGAGGAAGGCGGCGTGCGGCGCGGCGGGGAGGGTGACGAGCTCGAGGCGCTGGCCGGACGAGCCCGGGTTGGACGAGTCGCGCGAGAGACCGACAAAGTGCAGGTCGTGCTCGGAGGCGGAGGGTGTGTGCGCAAAGGCGAACGAGACGAGCGAGTGCATGAAGGGGCGGGCTGCGAGCGTGCGTTTCGTGTGAGTGAAAGGTTGACGAGACCAGAGGCGCAGTCCGACGCACTCTGGCGGTCCTCGAGGACGATGGGCATCCTGAGCGCCTCCCTCTCCTCCCTCCCTCCGCGCCCATCCCTCGCTGCACGGGCGGGACTGTCCTCGCGCCCCACTCCCGCAGGCGATCTTCCGTCCGCCCTCGGCGGGCCCGCCGCGCCGACGAGCCTCGGCCCCGGTCCGTCCACGAGGCTCCACACACGAATCCTGTTCGCGTCCTTCTCGAGCGTCGCGAACGTTCCCCTCCTCTCCATACTCCACGCCGTCTCGGCGAGCGGGCGCGCGACAACGTTCGTGCGCATCTTCTGCGCCGAGACGGCGCCCGCGTCCGTCTCGCTCCAAGCGAGGAGCGGGTCCATCGGCTTGCGGAGGTCCCACAGCCGGACGGTCCCGTCGTCGCCATGCGACGTGAACTGCTGCCCGTGGAACGGGTTCGCCGCGATCCCGTGCACGGCGCGCGTGCTCCACGTCGTCACCGTTGACGGCGGCGAGCGGAGGTCGTACACCCGCAGCCACTTGTTGGCCATTGCGGCGGCGAGGAGGGGTGTGTGCGACGCGGACGAGCCCGGCGAGGACGGCGAGGAGAGGAACGCGCGGAGGTGACGACCTCGGAGGAGCAGAACGAGACGAGCGGGGTCGGGTCTGTCGAGGAGGGCGCAGACGCGGGCGAGTGGCCGCGCCCGCGGCCGGACTGGGACGTCTCACGCTGGAGGGAGAAGGCGCGGCTGCTGCCACTGCCGCTGCCTGTGCCGGAGTTGATGGTCGAGAGGTAAGGCGGAGCGGAGGAAGAAGAGTCGAGCGAGCGCTGGACGTCGTAGACGAGGAGGGACTCGCCGCGACCCTTCTCCAGTCCGACCGCGAGAAGGCCTGCGGGCGCGCTGGCATGAGTATGAGGCCTGCACGAAGGTGAGCGGGTGCAAACCTGGCTGATCGGGGCAGAAAGTGACGACGTTGCATGGTCGTGAATGCCGGACTGAGGGGGCGAGGGAGATGAGCGGCACTGCCACGACCAGAAGAGGGGATGGACGGCACCATTGATCTGGACTGCCGGGGGTGCCCGTGCGCGGTCGTCCTTTGCGCTGTCGTCCAGGCGGAGGAGGAGGACGCGCCCGGTCGAGAGGCCGGCGGCGACGAGGGGCGAGTGAGCGTGGGGCGCCCAGGCGAAGGCGCGGAGGCCTGCGAGCTCAGTGACGACGCTGGTGGCGGTGAAGGCTTGTCCGCCTGGCTGGTGCGCGTAGAGGCGGAGCTCTGCGCCTCCGCCGACGAGGAGGCGGTTCGAGTGGGGCGCAGGGTCCCACAGGACGCTCTTGCCGCGCGTCGACTGCATCGCGGGCAGGTCAAGGGCTCAGCAGGCGAGCTCACGAGTCCTGGCTTGCGAGGAGCGCGGGTGGGCGAAGCAAGAGCGTGAAAGTGGGGAGCCGAGAGCGCCCTCCCTCGGCAACAGGCGCTTCCTTGGGGCTGGTTCGAGCGGGAGGAGCTCTGCAGGGACTTTCTAGAGCACTACAGCCTGCACACGCAGCTTAGGGAGGTGCGCGGCTGGCACGTGTCAGTTCCACCGTGTCGCTCCACCGCGTTCGCCTTCGACCACGCTCTCGCTCCTGCCTCTTCCCAGCCGAGGACCACCTGAGTGTGCACAGATGCCCCCAAGAAGCACCCGCAGGCGGGCAGGCGCGCTCCTCGCCCTCGCCTCGCTGCTCCTCGCCGCCCTCGCCGCGCTTCCCTCCGCATCCGCTGCATCCCTCCTCGCAGTCGACTACGGCACAGACTCGTTCAAGGCCTCGCTCGTAAAGCCCGGCGTCCCCTTCGACGTCCTCCTCACAAAGGAGGGCCGCAGGAAAACCCCGCCATCGTCACCTACCGCGGAGACGACCGCTTCGTCGGAGGAGACGCACAGAGCCTCGTCCGTTCACGCGCTCCCCGCGATCCGCTACAACGCCCCGCTGACCTTGCGACCCCGCCCTGCAGGCCACCCGCTTCCCGCAGGACACCCTCCCCTCCGTCAAGCTCCTCCTCGCGCACTCGCCCGCGCACCCGCAGGCCCAGCTCCACGCCTCGCTCTTCGACCTCCCGCAGACGACCACTGCGCGCTCATCCCCGCCGTCACCCTCGGCACGGGCAGCAAGCGCACTTCGGTCCCCGTCGAGGAGGCCCTCGCGTTCCAGTTCGTCTACGCCAAGGAGCTCGCAGAGGAGAGCGCCAACGAGGCCGTCCGCGACACCGTCGTCACCGTCCCTGGCTGGTTTGCCGAGAAGGAGCGCCGCGCAGTCATCGACGCTGCAGAGATCGCCGGCCTCAGGGTCGTCGGCCTCGTCAATGATGGCGCAGCCGGTGCGCTCACCCGCTCATGTTCCCTACGACATCGTGCTGACACTCCACGCGCGCAGCCGCGGTCAACTACGCGATGGGCCGGTCGTTCTCCACCACCCCGGCGCACCACCTCATCTACGACCTCGGCTCCGGCTCGCTCACCGTCTCGCTCGTCTCGCTCAAGTCAGCGCTCCTGCCCGACCCGACCTCGCTCTCCGAGACGCCGCAGCTGAAGAACGTCACCGCCCTGACGGTGCACGGCTTCGCGTACGACGTCGAGGTCAGTGGGTTCGTGTTTGACCGGATCGTGCGCGACCTCCTCGTCGAGGCGTTCGACGCGACGCTCGGTAAGCAGCTCGAGGGCGGCAAGAAGCTCACGGATGACAAGCGCGCGATGGCCAAGCTTCTCAAGGAGGCGACGCGCGTCAAGCAGGTCCTCAGCGCCAATACGGCTGCGTCCGCACGGGTGCGTCCCCTTCCCCTCCCTCTTCCCGCGCTTGCTCACCCGCTCCACCCGCGCGCGCAGATCGAAGGCCTCATCGACGACCTCGACTTCCGCACCGAGATCACCCGCGCGGCGCTCGAGGAGCGTGCAGCGTGGCTCCTCCCGCGCCTCTCCGCGCCGGTCACCTCGGCGCTGGCATCCGCATCGCTCTCCCTCTCGGACATCGAGTCCGTCATCCTCGTCGGCGGGTCGTCGCGCGTCCCGCTCGTGCAGGCTGCGATTGCGGAAGCCGTCGGCGCGGACAAGATCGCCAAGAACGTCAACGCCGACGAGGCGGCCGTGCTCGGTGCGGCGCTGTACGGTGCGTCGAGCGTGCCTGGGTTCAGGACCAAGGACATCCGTCTTGTGGATGTTACGCCGTTCGCGGTCGATGTCGCATACGAGGCGGAGAAGGGCACATCGGGTGCGCACTCCCCCATCGCTCGTCTTCCCCACCGGAGCGCTGACGAGCTCGTCCGACGGGACGATCTGCGCACAGAGTCCGACCCGCGCATCATCACGACGCACCTCTTCCCGGCGTTCACCAAGCTCCCGACGCGCAAGACGCTCACCCTCCGCCGCACGACCGACTTCACGCTCGACCTCTCGTACCCGCCCTCGTCGCTTCCGTCCGCGCCGCAGGGCCACCTCGCGAGCGTGCGCCTGAGCGGCGTCTCGAGCGCGTGCGCGAACCTCACCGCTGAGCAGGCCGCCAACGCGACGGTCCTCGTCCCTCGAGCTCAACGCCGATGGCCTGCTCAAGGTCGGCAAGGCGGTGCTTGTACTCCGCGAGGAGGACGCCGACGTCAAGGAGGAGAAGGGCGTCGCGGACAGGCTCAAGGGCCTCTTTGCCCGCTTTGGCGCCAAGAACGCCACCAGCTCGGAGGGCGCCACGGAGGAGGAGGAGAAAGAGCCGCTGAATGAGGAGGAGAAGGCCGAGCTCGAGCGCCTCGTCGCCCAGTCGCAGCTCCCGCCTGCGCGCGTCGCGCTCGACGTCGAGGTTGTCCAGCCGGAGGAGGGCGGCAAGAGCATGAGCAAGGAGGAGCTCGTCGAGGCCAAGAAGCGGTGCGCTCTGCTCCCTCTCTCTCTCTTTCTCGCGGTGGAATCCGTGCTGATACCGTGCGTGACCCGCAGCCTCCGCGATGCCAAGTCTGCTCTGCAGCGCAAGCTCGCGCGCGAAGAGGCGCGCAATGTCCTCGAGGCGTACGTCTACAAGGTCCGCGACCTCCTCGACGGCGGCTCGGCCCACGGCGTCGCCTTCCTCGCCGCGTCGGTCGACGCCGAGCGCGAGAAGGTCCGCGAGCTGCAGAGTGCGACGGCAGAGTGGCTCTGGGACGAGGGCGAGAGCGCCGAGACCCGCGTCCTAAGGAGAAGAAGCGCGACCTCGAGTGCGTTCGCCCCCCCTTCTCTCTCTCCCCTCTCCGGGCTGACCCTCCCTCTCCCCCGCGCGCCACAGGAAACTCGTCAAGCACATCCTCTCGCGCTCGACCGAGGCGCTCGCGCGCCCCGCGGCGCTCGCCTCCCTCCACTCGACGCTCACCTCGGCCTCGGCGTTCCTCGCCGACGCGCGCAAGAACGCCACCGCCGCCGCCGCCGCGGACGCGGAAGCGCCCGCGCGGTTCACGCCCGACGAGCTCGACAAGCTCGATGCGCTCCTGAAGGAGACGCGCGCCTGGGTGGAGGACGCCGACGCGCGGCAGGCGAAGCTGCGCGCGCACGAGGACCCGGTGGTGCGCGTTGCGGAGGTCGAGAAGAAGGAGAAGGAGGTCGAGCGCGAGGTGGCCAAGCTCGAGAAGAAGAAGGTCCCGCGGAGGAGGAAGGCGGGCACTAAGGCCGAGACGGTCAAGCCGGAGCCGACGGCGGTGAAGGGGGACAAGGAGCACAAGAAGGACGAGCTCTAGACTGGAAGGGGGCTGGTAGCATTTCTCTCTCTTGCACAAATCGAACGCATTTCTCTTGTCCTTTCCGGGTGTGGGTGGTTGGCAGGGCTTTGAGGCTGGGGAAAGCTGAGGAGCGGTGGAGTGTGGAGCGGGGGAAGGTGCGCAGCGTTTCCGCACAGATCGTGCCGCGGCGCTTCATACCTGATGGCAGTAGTTGTGAGCCCTGGCTTGGGCGGGAGAACGAGAACTCCCGCTTGACGTTGCTTCACGCGAACGCCGGAGGAAAGGAAGGGGCGCGCGGCAGGGAAGAGCACAGCCGGCGGCCTGACGTGCGTCGGGGAGTCAGTGGAGTGTACAAGGGTGTGCGTAGAGAGTAGAGTACGGAATGGCAGCGGTGAAGACGTAGAAGCGGGAGCGGAGACTTGGGAAGGTCGTTTTATGAGAAGTCGTGTACGAGCCGTCGACGGACGCCCGGGCGCAGCGCAGGCCCCGCCTCAGACTCACCCTGGCGCGCTCCCTTGCGGGGAGACGATGAGCGAGAAGAAGCAGCAAAGGATGGTTGCCGAGCGAGCGCAGCGGTTCAAGCCGATTCGTCCTCCGTCCGGCGTGCGGTGCGGCCTTCGGTGCGCGAATTCTGCGCCGCAGGCCGCGACGCCGTCGCGCGCAGGACGCTCGCCGCTCGGGCGAGAAACAACGAGAGAGCGGAAGCGACTCAGCTGCAACGCACTCGCTGAATGGCGACGCGGGCTCATCGTCCTCCACTCAGAAGCGAGCGTCGCAGATTGCGCCTCCAGGAAAGCCAACCGGGGCCGTTGGCCGTCTGAGGCGGACCCCTTCGCGAGTTGCGCGTGCTCGTCAGGGAGATGCGCAGGGAGCTCAAGGTCCCGGACCGCCGCGACTAGAACGGGCGATCGGGAGGGTCGCGGCAAGAACACGGCGCTGGGAGTCGCGCAAGGAGGACGGCCGTGGGTGCCGCCTCGCGCATGCAGAGGGGGAGGAAGGGAGGAGGGAGAGAGGCCGGTGAGGGTGATCGGCGTGACGCCCTGCGAGAGGAGAGCCGTGCGGAGAGAGAGGGGGAGGGTCGAGGCCCGGCCACGCGGCCGAAGTCGCTGGCCGCCAGCGAGAGGCAACCACGCTCTGCTCGCCACCCGAGTGCTGCTGCCTGCTGCAAGAACCGTCAGTAGAAGAGACACCAGCACACTTCTCCAGCACCGCCCCTGTCTCGACCCAGCCCGCGCAGACCCCGCTCTCGCCTCGCGCCGGCCCTCTCCCCGCCCGCCTTCCCAGCCTCTCCCCCCTCGCGCTTGCCCGCACCTCCCTCCAGCCCCTCCCTGCATCCGTGAGTCCTCCTCGAGGCCTCTGCAAGGTCCACGCAGCTCACCAGAGCCCCACTGCGCCCCCTTGCGCGGAAACAGCCCGTCGTCGTCAGCTCCCGCACACATGGCCGACTTCGTGAAGCTCAGCATCTTTGGAACCGTCTTCGAGGTTACCACGTGCGTCCTGCAGCCTGCTCTACGCCCTCTGCGCACTCGCCCGCTTCCAGGGAGGCGCCGGACGCGAGCGGGAGGTGGTCCGCCTGCTCGCCGACAGGCGACCCTCGATCCTCCTCGTCCCGCGAGACTGACTGTCCGCTTACATCGCCTTCCTCTGTGTCCTGGACACCCTCTCCTGCACCGCCATGCGCTCGCCCACCTCCCTCGCCGCCCGTACGATCGACCTCGAATGCTCCGCGCACCCTCCCCAGCCGGTATGTCGACCTCCAGCCGGTCGGCATGGGCGCGTTCGGACTCGTCTGCTCGGCCAAGGATGAGGTGAGTTGCTCTTGCTGCCTCAACAGGGCCCACGCGCGCCTCCAGAGGAGGTCGGCGCGCGCATGTTGTCGGGTGGCTCCTGGACCTCCCCGCTGACCCCTCTTTGTCCTCGCAGCTGACAGGCCAGATGGTCGCGATCAAGAAGATGTGAGTTCTGTGTTCATGTCGCGGCATGCGGGATTGCCGCAGGCGAGGTATTGCGGCGGCGGAGACGTTGAGAGCGAGTTGCTGACCTGGTGCGGCGGTTTCCGTCTTTCCTTTGCACGATCAGCATGAAGCCGTTCAGTGCGTTTCCAGCTCCTCTCGCACTTTCCCGCTATGACGACGTAACTGACAGCGCGATCGCACTCGCTTCTCCTCCCTTGCCCACCGCGCACTCCCCTCCTCCCCCACTTCCCACTTATCTCCCGCCTCACCCGCAGGCACCCCCGTCCTCGCAAAGCGGACGTACCGCGAGCTCAAGCTCTTGAAGCACATCCAGCACGAGAACATCATCTCGCTGTCCGACATCTTCATCTCCCCCCTCGAGGACATCTACTTTGTCACCGAGCTGCTCGGTACCGACCTCCACCGCCTGTTGACGAGCCGGCCGCTCGAGAAGCAGTTTATCCAGTACTTCCTCTACCAGATTCTCGTGAGTTGTCGGTCCCCTCTGCCCCTCGGCTATTTGGAAGTGATCGGGCTAGCTCCGCTCGCACTCCGCCTGCGCGGCCTGCAAATGATCCTACTGACACGTCCTCATCCTCTACAGCGTGGCTTGAAGTACGTGCACTCGGCAGGCGTTGTCCACCGCGACCTCAAGCCGTCCAACATCCTCGTCAACGAGAACTGCGACCTCAAGATCTGCGACTTTGGTCTCGCGCGCCTCGCGGACCCGCAGATGACCGGCTACGTCTCGACGCGGTACTACCGCGCGCCTGAGATCATGCTCACGTGGCAGAAGTACGACGTTGCCGGTGCGTGCTCCGGTCCTCTCTGCGGCTCCTGCCACACGCGCCTCGCCTCGCGGCGCTTTCGCAGGTGCAGCATGGTGGTGTCGAGCAGCCGCACTGACACGGCCTATCCCGCAGTCGACATCTGGTCCGCGGGGTGCATCTTCGCCGAGATGCTGGAGGGCCGCCCGCTCTTCCCGGGCAAGGACCACGTCAACCAGTTCTCGATCATCACCGAGCTGCTGGGGACGCCGCCCGACGAGGTCATCCAGACCATCTGCTCGGAGAACGTGCGTTGAGCTGTCCTCCCCCTCCTCCCCCTCCTCCTCCTCTTCTCCCGTCCACCTCCTCTACAATCTCCCCTGCGCCCGCCCATACGACAGGGTGGGGGAGTGATGTACGTTGCGTCAAGCGGAAACTGACCGTTGTCCGCCCACAGACCCTTCGCTTCGTCCAGTCGCTCCCGAAACGCGAGCGCGTCCCGTTCGCGCAGAAGTTCCGCGGCGCGGACCCGCAAGCGCTCGACCTCCTCGAGAAGATGCTCGTGTTCGACCCGCGCAAGCGCATCGACGCGACGCAGGCGCTCGCGCACGAGTACCTCGCACCGTACCACGACCCGACGGACGAGCCCGTCGCGCCCGAGGCGTTTGACTGGAGCTTCAACGACGCGGACCTGCCGGTGGACACGTGGAAGGTGCGTGCTGCTTCCTCCACCTCCCATCTTTCGACCTTTCCCCACTTCGCGACCTTCGCCAGCTCGCTTTCTCGCCCTTCCTCTCCACCCCACCGTCGCTCCACCGTACACACGAGCCCTAACTGATCCCACCCCTGCGCGCAGGTGATGATGTACTCGGAGATCCTCGACTTCCACCACATCGAGGACGGGACCGAGTCGGGCCCGGTCGCGGGCGCCGCGCCGCAGCAGTAAATGGGCTTCCACCTCCGCCTCCTCCCTCCCTCCCTCGCTTCCCGACGACATACGACGATGGGAAGGAGGGAGAAGGGGAGGACGTGCGTGTTAGGGTGGCTTGACGCTTGTAGATATCCCGGAATGCGCGACTTGTAGGTTCGTCTGCGTGGGCGTGTGAGATGGGAAGGGGAGTGGGCGGGGCAATCGCCTGTCCTGCTCGTGTTGAGCAGTCCTGGCGGTCAGCAGTGCACAGTCCGTCCGCCTTCTCTGCCGCAGATGCGGTCCTCCTCCTCGACTTGCACCCCGCGACCTTCTCAAGTCGCCCACTCCTTGCCTGCCTCCTGTTCGTCCCACGAACGAGCGCACTCTGCTCAGCTGACCTCGCGGTGTTGCTCGGCCCATCACGCTCGACGCACGGTGCGGACTTCTCACGTGAGGCGGTGCGTCCGTCGGGACGCCGCCGCGAGGTGGGGCGCGCTTCTCCTCCTCCTCCACACGCCTCTGCCGCTCCAGAGACAGCACCATGCTCCTCCTGCGCCCTTGCAAAGCCTATCGCCCGCCCCTGCGGCTCCACCGCGCGCTTCACGCCTCGCACCGGCTCGAGGCGACGCTCGGCTTGAGGGCGGAGGATCCGGCGCGGAGGTGGGAGCGCAGGGCGGCGCTGAGCCCACAGGCGGTCGGAGAGCTCGTCAAGGAGGGCATGAGGTGCTTGTGGAACGGTGCGCGAAGAGGGCGATCCCCGGGATCGAATACGAGCAGGTGCGTCTCGTCGAGGAAGAGCCGGCTATCGCTTCCAAGGAGAGCAGAGCTGATCTTGCCGCTCAAACACTCGCAGGCGGGTGCCACCCTCGTCCCAAAGCTCGACCCGGCCCGCTGCGACGTCGTTGTCGGCGTCAAAGAGCCGGTCGTCTCCTCCCTCACCCGTCTTCCTCCTCGTCCGGCAAGCCCAGCGCACACCTCGCCTTCTTCCACTCTCACAAGGGCCACACCCAAGCGTACAACTTTCCCCTCCTGCGCACCCTCCTCTCTTCGTCCGCTGCGACCGGCACCCGCTTCATCGACTACGAGCTCCTCACCTCCCCCTCCGCCGCGCCCACACGCTCCGATCCCGCCCTGCCTCCTCCGACGCCGCAAGCCGGCCAGCGTACGATCGGCTTCGGCGCGCTGGCGGGGTACAGCGGCATGGCGGACGGGCTCGCTCAGCTCGGGACGAAGCTCCTCGCGGCGAAGGGCGTCCCGAGCCCGTTTCTTGGGCTTGTGAGGCCGCTGCAGGCGGGGCGGACGGAGGTTATCCGGAAAGAGCTGGAGCGTGTGGGGAAGGAGGTCAGGGAGGGGAAGCTTGCTGGCATGGATGGACCGGTGAGCCGCGCTTTTGTTCATTACAGCCGTGCCGCGATATGAGCTAACGAAGGGAGCGGCGCAGCTCGTCATTACGCTCTCGGGACGCGGTAAGGTCGGCGACGGGGCGCGCAAGGCGCTCGACGAGCTGGGTGTGCAGTGGGTCAAGGCGGCCGAGCTGCCTGAACTCGCCAAGTCCGGTGTGGCCGCTCCTCCTCGCTTCTTCCGGCAGTACGACTGACGCGTGAAGTCTGCAGGGGACACGAGGACGATCTACGCTTGTCACCTCGAGCTCAGCGACTACCTCGTCAACCGCGAGGGCGGCGCTTTTGACCGCGAGGAGTACCGCAAGCACCCCGAGCGGTTCGAGTCGGTCTTCCACTCGAAGGTGCGCCTTACACTGCACCTCGGTTTGTACGCGTACTGACGAAAGAGCGCCCGCAGGTCGCGCCGTTCACCGCCGTCCTCCTGAACGGCGGCTTCTGGTCGCCCGGCTGCCCGCGACTGCTCACGACCGCCCAGCTCGCGGAGCTGCAGAAGAACCCGCACAGCCGTCTTCTTAGCATTGTCGACGTCTCGTGCGACTGGGGAGTGCGTAACCTAGGTCGGTTCCTCACGAGGAGGCCGCTGACATTGCGTTCACTCAGGGTGGACTCGAGTTCATCAAGGCTGCGACGACGCTCGACGACCCTATCGTCCATTCGACGCTGCCGCAGACCGCCTGCACCGCGAGTGCGTTCCCCTCCATCGTCTTCGCCGATCCGGCGCTGACCTTCCTAAACCCGCGCTTCTCGGCTCAGCCCCTCGCACGCGACCTCGACCCAGCTTTCCAGCGTGGAGATCCTGCCCTCGGCCTTCCCAATCGACGCGACAGAGCACTCTCGCGCGGCCTCCTTCCCTACGTGCGGTACCTCCTCGCGGACCCGACGCTCGCGAGCGCGAGCGAGGACGGGCGACGAGTTGCGCGAGGCGCTGCAGAGGGCGACGCTCGTCAAGGACGGAAAGCTGACGGAGAAGCATGAGTGGCTGTATGGGCTGCTCGAGGAGGCAAAGGCGGGCGCGAAGCGGCAGAGGGCGGTCGTACTCGGCGCGGGGTGCGCTCTCCTCCTCTCCTCCCGGCATCTCCGCTCATTTATCTGCCCCGCGCAGTCTTGTTGCCGGTCCTGCTGTGCGGACCCTCGCCGCACGGGAGAACCTCGACGTCGTCGTTGGTGCGTCGGCGCTCTGCTCCCTTCGCCGCCTGGCCTGACTGACATCCGCACGCAGCGAGCAACGACCTTCCTGCAGCAGCTGGGCTCGCCGAAGGTCTCGTCAATGTCGAGCCTGCACACCTGGATGCATCGGACAAGGCGGCGCTTGCGAGCCTGGTCAAGGGAGCGGACGTTGTCTTGAGGTGCGGTCGCTCACTCCTTCCTCTCGCCCCGGCTGACTTCCCGTCTCGCAGTCTGCTACCTGCGCCAATGCACGTCGAGGTCGCCAAGCTCTGCATTGAGCACGGCTCGTCGCTTGTCACCGCCTCGTACACCTCGCCGCAGATGTCGGAGCTTCACGAGGAGTGCGCCACCTCGTTCTCCACCCGTTGACTCGCGCTAATTTCCTTATCCTGTAGCGCGAAGAAGGCTGGCGTCGTCCTGCTCAACGAGCTCGGGCTGGTGCGTCCACGCTCGCCGAGGGGGAGCGACTTGCTAACCCCCTCACCACCCGCAGGACCCGGTATCGACCACGTAACGGCAATGCGGCTCATCGAAGAGGCCAACAAGACGGGAAACATGGTGCGCTCGGTCCGTCCTTCGCACCGGGACGGGTACTAACGGGGCTGACGCGCAGGTCTCGTCGTTCGTCTCGTTCTGTGGTGGCCTTCCCAGCCCAGAACTCAGCAACGGCCCGCTTGGGTACAAGTTCTCGTGCGTCAAGCTTCTTTGCTCACCGCGAAGCTGCCGCTTAAGCACCCCTGTCGCAGCTGGTCGCCCCGCGGCGTCCTCACCGCCGCGCTCAACTTCGCCTCCTTCCGCCTCTCAGGCCGCGACGTCTCCATCCCATCCTCGCAGCTCCTCTCGCAGCACTTCCCGCACGTCCCGCTCCTCCGCGGCTTCGCCTTCGAGGGCGTCGCAAACCGCGACTCGCTCGCGTACCTTCCGCAGTACGGCCTCCCGGACGACCTGCCGACAATCCTCCGCGGGACGCTCCGCTACCCGGGCTTCGCGCGCGTAGTGCGCTGCTTCCGCGCGCTCGGGTTGCTCAGCCTTGAGCCGCTCAAGGCGCCCATCGAGAGGTGGGAGGACCTCGTTGCGGCGTGCTTGTCGGGACAAGGCGCGCAGGGGGCAGCGTGCGAGGCGGTCAAGACCGCGCTCGCGCATGAGCCGAAGGAGGTTGTCGAGGAGACGATCAAGGCGCTGACCGAGTGCGTGCCCTCCTCCCCCACATGGAACCCGGGCTGACCCCCGCCTGCTCCCCTTCCCAGCCTCTCCCTCCTTCCGAGCTCGACCTCCTCCGCTGCCCCGGATCTGCCCGCCCTCCCCTCCACGGCACAGTCTCCCCTCGACTACCTCTCCATCCTCCTCGCGCACGAGCTGCGGTACCACCCCGGCGAGCGCGACGCCGTCGTCCTTCACCACGAGGTCACGGCGCGGTCTGAGGCGGGTGAAGACGAGCTGTTCACCTCGACACTTGTACAGGTGCGGCAGCGTCGAGATCTTGCCCGAGAAAGCGACACTAACGGTCCCTTGCGCACCGAGCAGTACGGCGACGACAAGGCGTCGGCAATGGCTACGACGGTTGGCGTGGTTCGTCTCCGCCGCTTCCGCCCGTTTGTATACACGCTAACGCTCGTATCTCGCAGCCCATCGCCCTCGGCGCACTTCTCCACCTGGACGGCAAGATCTCGCAGCGTGGGCTCGTCTCGCCCTCCAGTGAGGAGATCTGGCGCCCGCTCCTCGCCTCGCTTGAGGAGGCAGGCCTCACCGCCGTCGAGCGGCGGCAGAAAGGGACGAGGGGCGTGCTGGAGACGCTGGAGAAGACCGTACAGGACGAGAAGTGGGCGGAGAGGTAGGTGGGCCGCCGTGAAGACGGGTGGACGGGTTTCCGCGCAGTCTTGCATGTAGATAGCGCCTCTTCTCGCTTGCATTACAGACATACCTCACTCCGCGCCCACTCGTGGAAGAGAGGCTGTCCGCGCTTGCCCGAGCGCCAGCATGTGCATCCCTCGCGACCGCTCCGATAGAGCACGTTCATCTCCGCTCACACCCTCTTCCGCCCGCACCTTGTCGTAGCACACTTAAAAGTACAGTGCGGAGCCCTATGAGCCCTTTCAGCCCCCAAACGAGTCACTCCTGCCAACCAACTGATGAAGTCGCCCTCGCATCTTGGCCTCATTCCGCGCGCCGGCTCGCCTGAACCCGCATCGCAAGGCGCGCGGACAGCTGGACTGGACCCTTTCCTGCGCTAGTGCCGCCTGTAGCGCACCGGCAAGCTCGCTCGCTCGAGGCGGGAGGGACCGGCGGGGACAAGAACGTGCACGTCGAGCGACCTCGAGAGCCCGCTGGGCTGCCGCCGCGTGCGCATGTGCGCATTCTGCAGGTGATTGGCTGCGACTCCGCTTCTCGCTCGCGCCCTTTCCCGGCATGCTCGTCTCAAGGTGCCCCTCCTCGCCGTCTGTTCTCCCGCACATCGTCTCAACCTCGACCTGCGACCGCCTCTCCCCTTTCAACAAGCCCTACACACGCCCAGCATGGCCAGCAAGGCGCTCCTCCTCGGCGCGTCCGGCGCGCTCGCGCTGTACTTCCGCCCGCTCCAAGCCTACCTCGACACGTACATCAAGCACCCCGGCCTCTCTTCCTGGCTCGTCGGCGCACTGGTTGCGCTTGTCGGCCTGTCGGCGTTCGCCGGCGAGGTCGGCATCGCGCTCACCTTTGCCTGGAACTGCTTCTTCCGCCCGCTCGGCAAGAACACGACGCAGGAGGGCCGGCTGAACAGCTTCTACGAAGGGCAGGCGGCGGTGCGTCTATCCGAGTCTTCCTTGGACGTGATGGAGATGCTGACGCCAGCGGAGGTGCGCAGATCTACGACAAGACGCGTTCCAAGCTCCTTCGCGGCCGGACAACGATGCTGTGCGTACCTTCCTTTCCTCCCTCGGCACGAGCTAGCAGGCTGACATTTTCATGCTTCTCACAACCGCAGCAAACTCTCGGCGGCGCATCTTAAGGAGCAGCGGCGGCAGAACCCGAACAAGCGGCTCGTCTGGCTTGACGTCGGCGGCGGCACGGGCTGGAACGTCGAGGAGATGGACAAGGTTGGTCGCACGAAGACCAGTTGTATCTCATCTGACTGACGAGCCCATCTGCGCGCAGTACTTCCCGATTGCGGAGTTTGACGCCGTCTATGTCCTGGATCTGTGCGGCCCGCTCCTCGAGGTCTCGCGTAAGCGCTTCGAGGCGCGCGGCTGGACAAACGTCCACTGCCTGCTTCAGGACGCGACGCAATTCGTCCTCCCCGGCTGGGACGAGTCCGGCCTCGACGGCGAGACGGGCGGGCTCGACTTCGTCTCGCTCTCCTACAGCCTGAGCATGATGCCCGACTACCACACCCTCCTGGACCGCGTTGACCGCTTTCTCAGCCCGTCCGGCCTTCTCTCCGTCGCCGACTTCTACGTTTCGGCCCGCGAAACTACTTCGGTTGCCGGCGTGATTGGCGACGTCGCATCCCGCCAGTGCTCCTACTGGAGCAGGCTCTTCTGGCTGCACTGGTTCGATCTTGACCATGTCGACCTCCACCCGTGCGTCCATTGCTTCTCAACCTACCCTTATCGGCTGACGGCCTTCTCCCGCAGATCCCGCCGGCAGTACCTCGAGCACCGCTTCGCAACTATCAAGAGCTTCAACGGCCGCAACGGCTTCATCCTTCCCTACCTCATCAGCATGTGCGTTCTCCTCCTTACTCCTCGCCCCTCTGTCTTACGCGAGGTTTCTCTCCTGACCTCGCTTCTCCCGCAGCCCTTACGTCTCCCTGCACACCTCGCGCCGCATCGACACCTCGCAAGCGAACCAGGCGTACGAGGTCGACGCGGGCAACACCATCTCCGCCTCCCCCTCTCCCCTCCTCATGCCGACCCTCAATCGCCAGGCCAGCCTCATGAACGAGATCCCCGACCTCGCCCTCGGCGTGAGCGCCGGCCTCGCCCGCTCGCGTTCGACCACCTCCGTCAAGAAGCTCAAGCGCACCAACTCGCGCTCGAGCGACCAGAGCGACAGTTTCCGCATCGACATCGCGCCCGAGCTGCAGCTCTCGTCGTTCCACTTCGGCTGGAGGCACCACCGCGTGCCGTACATCGCCGACATCGTCCACCGCGAGTTCCGCTCGTGGATCTACTCGTTCGCCTGGGAGGACCCGCGCGTCGACGTCGAGCACATCAAGCTCGGCAAGGAGGACGAGGTGCTCTGCATAACTTCGGGCGGCGAGAACGCGTGCGTTTCGCTCTTCTCTATTTTCACCCATCACTGACGCTTCTTCGATGTGCAGCATGCACTGTGCGTAGCGTCGCATTCCTTCTCCGCTCGGCGAGCGCCGCTTATTCCGCCTCTCTCGCCCTACAGACGCTATCAACGCTTCACCCCGGCGCATCCATAGCTGCGACCTCAACCCTTCGCAGGGCCATCTCCTCGAGCTCAAGCTTGCGGGCATCATGGCGCTCGAGTACGAGGATTACTGGATGGTGCGCTTTCTCCCAACCTTCTCACGGCGCAGCTTCGCGTCCTGAACAGGCGCGCGACCGTATCGCTCGTCGTAGACGTCGTTGACCCCTCGCACCGCTCGCAGATGTGGGGCGAAGGTCGTCACCCGCAGTTCCGCGAGTTGCTTGACACCAAGCTTTCGCCCTTCCTCACCTCGCACGCGTACCAGTTCTGGCGCAAGAACGAGCACGTCTTCGATGACAACTTCTACTACCGTGGATAGTGCGCTCGTCTCTCATTCACACACGCTCGTCGTGCGCGCAACTGACGAGCCGCTCCTCTCGCCCTCTCCCGCGTCCTCAACCCACGCCCTGCACCGCCCGCAGCTCCGGCCATGCTCTCCGCCTGGCGAAGTGGGCACTCTGGCTCGCCGGCGTGCGCAAGCCGACGGCGCAGATGTGCGCCGCGAAGGACCTGGACGAGCAGCGCCGGCTGTGGAACTCGAAGATCCGCCCCGTCCTCCTTTCGGGGTTCCTCACCAAGCTTTTCTTCGCCAACCCCGCATTCATGTGGAACGCCCTCGGTGTGTCGCAGTTCATGCGTGCCCCGGATGGAACTAACTCGGATGCTCCGTGCGTAGGCGTCCCGATGAACCAGGCCAAGGTCTTCCTCGCCGAGACGAACGTCTCGCAGTTCGCTACCGACACGTTCGGACCCGTGGCGCTCAACACATCGCTCGCCAACGACAACTACTTCTACCAGCTGTGCCTGCAGGGAAAGTACACCAAGGACTCCTGGTGCGTACCATCTGCTCGTCTGCTACCCGTCTCCGGCTTACGCGGTTCTTCCGCGCAAAGCCCGGAGTTCCTCACTCGCAGTGGGTTTGAGAAGCTCAAGAAAAACAACGCTGTGCGTCCTCGCGGCCTTGACCTCTTTGTACACGATTGACCTCCTCTCCGGACCTTCACAGGCTGCGCTCGACTGCTTCCGCATCCATACCGACTCAATCAACAACGTGCGTTACCCGTGCTGTCTCGCGGTGCTCCGACTTTGCGCTAACGGACGCTCCTGCCCTGCAGGTCATGCGCCGGCTCGGCAAGGACTCGCTCACCGTCGCCATCATCATGGACCTGCAAGACTGTGCGTCCTTCCCTCCCTCCTGCGCTTCTCCCTCACACCGCTCTCCGCAGGGTTCCCCAACACCGTCACCGCCCCTCCCGCCTCCCCATCCAAGCCGTGCGAGCTCACCTCGACGATCCGCGCTCTTCACACGGCACTCAAGCCCGGCGGGCGCGTCTTCTTCCGCTCGGCGGGGCTCGAGCCGTGGTACCTCGAGCTGTACCGCCGCGAGGGCTTCGCGGTCGACTGCGTGCACAAGCGCGAGATTGGCGGGAAGACGCCGATTGACAGGGTCAACATGTGCGTCGGCGCGCTTTCCCTGACTGCCCCGACCATGTACTGACGGCGGCGTGCTCTCCTACAGGTACGCGTCGTTCTACAAGTGCACCAAGCTCTAGACGGCGGGGGTTTCCCCAAGTCGAGGTGTGAGAGGGGAGGGTCGTTGACGAGCACGCCGAGCAGGCTCTCACTTTCTGGGTCTTCGTTGTACCGTACTTCCTGACTGGACAAAGCAGTATTGCCGTGCTTCTTGAGCGGAAGCGTCGCGAGCAGAGCGAGAGCAAGGGGAGCTTTCGTCTCGCCAGCCAAGTGCTCTTTCCCGGTGCAGCGGGAAACTGATAGCCTCGCGTACTTTGGCTGTACCCGCCATAGAGAGGAGCAATGCGCAGTGTCCATTCGTCTAGCAAGTGTCTGTCGTCTAGAGCGCCGAGAAGGAGAGGGAGAGTACAACAAGAGTTAACAGCGGGAGGAAGAGTCGCAAAGGAGGATGACTGAGGGGAACGGCCGAGCTCCTCGCCCGCACCCAGGGTACAAACTGCGCGGCTTCGACGAGGTCGCTGTCGAGGGCGTTGCAGCTGTGCGCGGGGAAGCGAGGCATCAATCGCACGTTCACAGACTCGTGGGCAGCGCTTCGCGACCCGCAAAGCGCGGATTGGCGAAGCACGAGCCAGGAAGGAGAGAGAGAGAGGGAGAGAACGCACAAGACGTCCCCGAGCCTGTCCGCCGCGCGCGCATCGAGCCCGCTGCCCTCGACGTCGCCCGCCATCCTCAGCCCGTCGGGCACGTCCCGCGTGAGCCCGTACGCAGCGCTGCCCGTCCCGCCGTGCAGGTCTCCCGCGCTGCCGCGCGGGCACGTCCAGCCGAGGAAGGGCGGGCAGCGCGCCTCGACGAGGTAGCACACGTCGAGGCAGGGGGGGACCTCGGCGTAGGGGAAGGGGGACTGCGCGCGGGTGTTCGCTGGGAGGGCGGGTAGGACGCGTTGAACACCGTGGGGAAGGTCGTGGACAGGTTCGCGGGGCCGAAGAGCGGCGTGCGCGACGCGGCGGGGTCGTCACGGACGAGCGCGGTCGAGAATCCTCGGGGATGAACCAGCTCGCGAGGTCGCTCGCGCGCGCAATCGCGCCAGACGTGTCGTTCAGCGCCGCGTCGGGCGGCGCGTCGGTGCAGCGCGGGAGGGTCGTCGCGCAGAGCCAGTCGCGGTATGCGGCGTAGCAGTCTTCGCAGGTCGAGACGATCGAGTACAGGCCCATGCTCTTCGAGCCGCAGGGGAAGGTCGTGAGGGTGCGGGAGAAGTTGGCGAGTGAGGCGGAGAGGGCGTCGTTGAAGAAGGAGACGAGCGAGACGGTGTCGAGCGAGAGGGGCGATGGGACGGAGTAGGCGACGGAGGGGCAGGCTTCGACGTCGTAGACGAGGCGGCACGAGTCGCCTGAATCCGTCGTGCCGTCAGCGGCGTTGGAGTAGCGGTAGGAAGGAGAGAATCCGCGCACCGCTCTTCGTCGCGAACAATACCGGGTCCCACACCCTCGTCTGCGTCCCTCCCCCCCGGCATCGTCTCGTTGCTGACAAGCCAAGCCGTGTAGTTCGTCCCTCGCTCAGCCCGTCGAGCACAAACTGCGTCCTCGTCCCGCCTCCGTATCCCCGCATCGTCGCGCTCGCATTCACGCTGCCCGCTGAGCGCGCCACAGCGTTCCGCAGTGCGCAGCGGGACCTTCAAGTGCGAGCGCGTGCGGCTGCGTCGCCGCGACGAGCGCGCTCCACCCCGCCGGCACTGCACCGCCTCGCCCGCAGCGGTAAAGTTCGCGGTGGTGAGCAGCGCGCTCGTCGCGTCGCTGTCGCCGAGGCGGAAGCCGACTGCCCCATCCGCGACGTACGGCGCGAGCGGCGTGCCCGAGCTGACCTGCAACTCGAACGTCCAGTCTCCGGACGCGCCGTCCTGCGCGTCGACGAGCGCGGCGGCGTCCGGCGCCAAGACGCCGATCCAGATCCCGCCGTCTGTCCCGGCGTCGAGGGTCGCGTTCGCGTACCCGAAGACGAGTGCGGCGCTCGCGCCTGTTGCGTCGTCGAGCTGGAGGGTGCCGTCGTTACCATCTGCGCCGGCGGTGTTGGCCGGCCCGGGGGCCTGGATGGCGGAGGAGTTGGAGAGGAAGAGCGCGGTGCCTAATGCAGAGGGCAGGGCGAAGGAGTCGTTCGTCGAGAGGGACGGGGGCGGCGAGCAAAGGACAGCGAGACCCAGACGGGGGAAGCCGCGGGCAAAGCGAGGTGGAAGAAGGCGGATGCGGCGCTGCCGAGGGTGATAGTCGTAGTTGAAGGGTCTGCGATGGTGCTCGCCGTCTGCGCTGTCACGCTCGCTGCGAGGAGGACGAGGAGGACGGCCGGGAGGAGCGACGAGGTGATGAGGTGGGGATGCTGCGCGCGGCGGTCGACGACGGTACGTGGTGCGCCGCTGTATCCGTGTAGCTGCATCCATCGCCCAGTGCTACTCGATACGCGCTCGAGAGCAGGCGCGCGGTCGGGTCCTCGTCCAACCTCGCCGCGCGCTCCTCTCGCAGCGACGCCCCACTCGCTCTGCTCTTGAAGCTCGTGCTCGTGCTTGGACCTGCTCTTTCTGTGCTCTGAACTTTGGCGAACCTTGACTGCGCGCGCTCCACTGCGTTTCCGCTCTTCTCCCCTCCTCATCAGTTCCCTCCCGTTGTCCGTCCTGCCCATGTCTCCCGAGCCCCGAGACTGCGCCGCCGGCTATCTTTGACAGACTGCGCCGCCGGCTATCTTTGACCGTGAGTCCATCGTGCTCGAGTCCAGGTACGCCTGGAGGGTGCGTCGCAATGCAGGACTGACCTTCCCCCCCTTCCCCACTTGACCCAACTCCAGCTTCCCTCTACCGCACATCCATCATTCCGTTCGAGCTCAACCTCCAAATCCGCGCCGGCACTCTCCGCTTCCCGCACCCACCATCCCTCGCGTCCCCCGGCCCGTCCTGGCCGCGTCTCGTCCCCTCGCTCGCCTCCTCGCTCTCCACCGCCGCGCTCGCAGGGGACCTCACCGCCTGGACGCCCGACGTCGTCCGGCTGCATGCGCTCCTCCCGCTCGAGAGGTGGGAGGAGCTGATGCACGACGACAGGGTCGAGGTCGCCGGCGCGAACGAGTGGTACCGTCGCTGGAAGGTCGAGGGGGAGGAGGGCGCGCAGAGAGGTGCAGGCGTCGCTGGAGCGGTCGGAAAGGCGCATGGGAGAGTGCCTGGGTGCGGCTGCTGCCGCGCGCTGTTCCGAAGTGCGGGCAGACCGCTGACCTCGTTCTGGCGCTCGCAGCGCCCCACTTCATCTACCTCAAGCTCAAGGCCGCAGAAAGGTCGCATCGCACCTGCTCCTCGCCCGCAGCGCCGCCTTCAACCGCGTCGTCCTCCTGACAGCGAAGAAGGCTCACCCGCCTCGTCCAGTCGCGACATTCCGTCCGCTGCTCCTCCAGCGGAGACGCCGCCCGCGAGATCATTGTCCACGCTCACCAGACGTGCGCCTCTGCGAGCGCATGCCGAGCAAAGGCGGACCGGGAGTGGGGGGTAGGCGCTCGGGCAGCAGGAGGGGGCTCGGGCAGCGAAAGAGGGGCAGCCCGTAGAGGCGCGGGAGGAGGAGGGCGAGATTCCGCGGCGTGCGCGCTGACTGGTGGCGGGAAGGCATCTCTCTGCGGTGCTGTTGGAGCGGGCCGAGGACGGAGAACCGGGTGCTGTCACGTAGTCATGCATGCGATGCAACCCCTGGTGGTACAACCTCCTCTGCCAATCCGCCGTGATCGCCCGCCCCGCCCCACCTGTCTGTGGCGTCGTCCGCGCCTATGCCTCGCGACGAAGCCTCCGGAGCTGTGTGTGCGGAGCGGTCAGCGCATGTGCGAGAGAGGAGAAGGGGGGACAGAGAGAGAGGGGACGCACAAGATCCCTGTGGCCGCGCTTTACGCCGAGGAACTCTTTGCGCCTCGGGACGAACTCGTTTACGCGGAGATTGGGCGGGAGCTGTGCGGGTGCGTCGGGTCCGGGTGCGAAGGATTTGAGGAGGCGGTCGAGGGTGGGCGAGGAAGCGGCGAGGTTGGGGCGCGGGGTTGGGGTGGGCGGGAGGCGCAGGGCGTGCGGCGGGATGGAGGAGAGCGGGACGGGGCGCGTAAGGAGGCGGATCGGGGAGGGGCGCATGGCTGATGAGGACGAGTCGAGGGGAGGGGAGGGCGACGGGCGGCGGTTCGGATGCGCGTGGGCGGTGCTGAAGTGTGTGGTGAGAGGTAGGGCGGGCTACTTGGCTGTCTGGCGCGAGTCGAGCGACGAGGACGACGGCGAGGGCTCGTCGTGATCGCGCTCGAGGGTCAACCCGCGACTGCTCGCCTCGCCTGCTCTTGCGAGGACCAGGTACGACGCGGCGAGGATGCACTCGACCCTGCAACGCCTCAGCAACATCTCGTGCGCACCCCGCCTCCGCCTCTCCCCTCTCCCCTCCCTCCCGAACCTCGCACCCTGACCCAAGCCCCGCACCTGCACGCAGCGCACTCGCGACCACCGTCTTGCTCTCCCTCCTCGCAGCCATTGCAGCCACCACCTTTCTCATCCCCGCCCACCTCGAACCCGTCAACCTCGCCCTCTCCAACCTCAACGTCGTCCTCGGCAGACCCCAGTACGAACGCTTTGCAAAGGACCGCGAGTACGCCTTCCTAAAGTTCGACCTCCAGGCAGGTACACAGCCCCGCCCCTTTCTCTCTCGGAGGACCTCACTCACCTTCATGCCGACAGACCTCTCGCCGCTGTTCAACTGGAACACCAAGCAGGTCTTTGTCTACCTCGCCGCCAACTACGCCACAGACCAATACGTGCGCGCGTGCTCCTCCCCCTCGCCCTCCTCACGCCGCACTGACACGCCGAGAGGCCGTGCGCGCACCCAGCCCGACAACACGGTCGTCGTGTGGGACCGGATCGTCCGCTCGCCGCGCAACGCCCGCCTCAACGTCCAGGACGGCAAGCAGAAGTACGAGTTCAAGGAGATCACCAACTCGTTCCGGTGCGCCCCTCCCCTCCCCTCCCTCCTTTGCTTCTCCTGCTCACTCCCGGAGCGCACCCGCCCGCAGCAACACCTCGGCGACGTTCTCGCTCCACTACCAGGTCCAGCCGTACGTCGGCGTGCTCACCGCGGGGAGGTCGTCCGCACCGAGCCCGTCGCGTTCCCGCCTGTACGGAGACGGACGCAGTGAGCGTGTGTGGAGGGAGGTGCAACTTGGCTGTGCTTGCTGTGCTTTCGCTGGGAGGGGTCGTGTAGTCCTTGAGAGTGTCTAGCGCGCGCAACTAGGGCCGAGGAGGCCCTCGACACCCAACTCGACTTGATCACCCGCACCGCCCCCCTCCCCCTTCCTCTCCCACCACTACCTCCCTCTACACGGGAGAGAGCATGCCGCTCGGCACGCGCCCGCTCTCGTGCTCGCTGCCCAACCTCGCGCTCGAAGTCGACCCGCCCACGGACGACGACGATGAGCTCCTCGAGACGCACGACCTCCGCACCACCACCCCGCCGCCGCGCGCACCGCCCTCGCCGCCGCCGGAGCCGAGCTCGCCCGCCGGATACGCAGAGGAGCTCAGTCCGGAGCTGTACCGTCACGCGAGGCTGCACGGCTCGGAGGGAGACGTCCTCGGCGGGGAAGCGGCGGGGTGGGGCGCGCCTGAGGAGGCGGCGCACGACGAGGGGCTCTGCGCGCGCGACTTTGCCACGACGACGACGAGGGAGCGTCGCATCCTCGCGTCGATCCACAGCGCGCCCGAACTCGCGCTGCCTGCCTCCCCGCCGCTCCTGCGGCGGGGCACGAGCGGGAGTCGACGGAGGAAGAGGGGGAGGGAGAGGGCGCGGGGAGCCCGTTGCTCAGTGCGAGTGAGGAGCTCGAGCCCGAGGAGGAAGGGCGGAAGGAGGAGGCGGAGGGCGGGCAAGAGGCTCGCGACGCTGTGGGACTATCTCCAGGAAGAGGTGCGTCCCTCTCGTGCTGCTTTCTGCGCTTGAGTTCTCGTGCGGGGAGGACGAAGTGCTGACGCTGTGCGGGACGCGCGCAGATCTTCACGGTCGAGATGGATGGTGAGGAGGGGATCAAGAGCGAGCGAGTCACCAACTTCCTCGCCGTCCCCCAAGAGCTCGAGAAGGTGCGCCGGCGTTCCCTCGTCCACGAGACGCTTCGCCGACGCTCACGCGCCCCGCGCACCCGTAGATCATCATCTTCGGCGTCTTCATCTGCCTCGACTCGTTCCTCTACACCTTCACGATCCTCCCCCTCCGCGCGCTCGCCGCGCTCTTCCGCCTCCTCTCGAACCAAGCCCACAACCTCCTCCTCCTCTTACGGCTACGCCCCGGCGGCACGAGGAAGAGGCACCTCCGCCTGTCGCACAAGTGCGACCTTACCAAGGCGGCGATCCTCGCGGGCACGCTCCTCCTCCTCCACAAGGTCACCGATGCGAGCAAGATGTACCATGGCGTGCGCGGGCAGGAGACGATCAAGCTCTATGTGCTGTTCAACGTCCTCGAGGTGCGCATACGCCGCCCGCCTCGTCTCGCTCCGAGGGAAGGGCTGACGGACGATGCATGCGCGCCCGCAGATCGCCGACAGGCTGTGCTGCTCCTTCGGGCAGGACCTGCAAGATTCTTCTCGCGGCAGACGTTCGGGCGCCGGACGGACGGGTCGCACCCGCACCTGCGGCCGGCGGCGCTCTTCGGCCTGACGCTCGGCTACGTCGTCGCGCACAGCGTCGTCCTCTTCTACCAGCTCATCACTCTCAACGTCGCCGTCAACTCGTACTCGAACGCGCTCCTCACACTCCTCCTCTCGAACCAGTTTGTCGAGATCAAGGGGAGCGTGTTCAAGAAGTTTGAGAAGGAGAACCTCTTTCAGCTCACCTGCGCCGGTGCGCCCTTCTCCTTTTACTATCTTCCATGCTCAGAACACTGACAGGGCCCCCGCGAGCAGACATCGTCGAGCGGTTCCAGCTCGGCCTCATGCTCTTCATCATCTCCCTCCGGAACCTCATCGCGCGGTCGTCGTCCTTCCCCTCCCTCTCGCTCCTCTCCTACCTCCCCTCCTCCTCCTCCCTCTCGCCGGGCGCGCTCCTCCCCCTCCTGCACCAGACGTTCTCCCCCGCCGTCGTCGTCCTCTGCAGCGAGTGCGCCGTCGACTGGCTCAAACACGCGTTCATCACCAAGTTCAACCATATCCGCCCCGGCGTCTATGGCCGCTTTGTCGATGTCCTCTGCAAGGACCTCGTCGCGGGCGCATCCCCCCAGCGGCGGGAGAGCGAGGTGCGTCCCCCGCCCTCCCCTCCCCTCCTCCTCGCCCCGCTAACCCCATCTCGAGCGCAAAGCCCTTCGTGGACCAATCCCCGCTCGTCTCCCGCCGCCTGGGCTTCGCCGCCCTCCCCCTCGGCTGCCTCGTCGTCCGCGTCATCAGCCAGGCGTTCGAGATGCTCGCGGATGAGAGCGCGCTGGACGAGTGCGCTGTGCCGCGCGCGTGGCCCGGCGCGGGGGCGGGGGTGGGCGCGAGGGACGGCGGAGATGGATGGGCGAGGGCGGGCAGGTGGCTTGTCGTCGGGTTGGTGGTTGGAGTCGGGTGGGTGTGGTGCGTCGCGGCTCTCCCGCTTTCTCTCGCTCGGCTGTGCTCGCCGGCGTACTGTACTGCGACGCTGACCCGAGGAGGTCTCGCCGCGCTCGAGCAGCCTCGTCGCGCTCAAGCTCCTCATTGGGTGCGCCGCGTCTCCCCCTGGCTGGAGCGTCCCGCTCCTCGCGCACACGCTGACCACCCCGCCCCCCTCTCCGCTCCCTCTCTCGCCCCGCCTCGCGACGTTGCTCCTCTCTCGCCCGCGCAGCATCTCCCTCCGCACCTTCTCCACCCACCGACTCCTCTCCTCCGCCCCGCGCCTCGCCGAAGAATCCCTCGCGTCGCGCTCGCGCCCCAAGATCGGCGTCACCGCCTCGGAGGCGGCGCTCGACGCCGAGGTGAGCGCTTTGCTGCGCGCGCCGGTTCAAGGGGAGCGTGAGGGAGGGCAGGAGGGGGGGAGGAGGAAGGGGCTCGAGGAGCTCGGGAGGTATGACATGGTCAAGAGCAGGCTGTGGTAGGAGTTTTGTTGTCGTAACAGGCTTTTGCGTTGCGTGCGATCTCGGCCGAGGGAGGACAGCTAGCGGCGGCACGCAGGACGCTGAGCGTGCGTTGCGGTGCAGCGCGGCGCAGCGCGGCGTGTACGGGGTACGGAAGCATGCGAGGGGTACGGACTACGGCAGGCAGAGAGGGAGATACATACGGGTATCGTACTGATGCTGAGAAGCGAGGGTGGCGTGTCCTAGTGGCACGAACGAACGAACGAGGGTGTGGGCACCGGCCCAGTGAGGGGTACTGATGAGCGAGCGAGGGGGTATAAACGAAGGAACGAACGGAGGGGTATCTTTGCGCACCGCGAGTGCGCCCGAGCCGCAAGCCGGGCTAGTACCGCCCGCGCGGCTCGGCCATCATCGGGCCCGCGCCGTCCTCCGCCCCGGATCCCGCGCCCGCGCTCGAGCCGAGCGCGCTGTGCCCGCCGTAGGAGGTCCGCGAGGAGGGCGCTGTGGGGGCCATCACTGCTCTTTCTCGTCAGCGCGCAGAGAAGAGGTAAACAGGGGTGCAACGCACTGCTCAAAGCCTCGTCCTCTTCACCGCGGCGGCGGCGGTTGAAGAACCAGTACAGAGCGAGAGCGAGGAGCGCGAGCCCGCCGATGACGGAGGAGACGGCGATGCCGGCTACGGCGCCCGTGCTGAGCCCGCTGCTGCTGCTCGAGGATGCGGAAGGCGAGGGCGAGGGGTCGGCCACGGGAGAGAGGTGCAGCGGGGAGGAGCTGGAGGTGGAGAAGGTGACGGAGGACGTGGAATTGAGCGAGGCGGTTGAGTTGGGAGCGACGGAGGACGTCGAGTTGAGGAAGGCGGACGACGAGGAGGGGAGGGTTGACGCGCTGCTGCTCGATGGGGTGGCATAGCTGATGGAGGAGACGTACAATGAGTCAGTGACTGCCCCTGCAAACGAAGAAGACCAACAGGAGCGCCCTCCACGCACGTTACGACGATCACGATGGTCTGCGCTCCCGCACCGGTCGCAACGGTCGTGAGCCCGGAAGGCGCACCTCCCCCTGCGCTCCCCTGCGCGACTGAGCTGACGATCGTCGAGATGGCTGGCGGCAGAGTGGAGGAGAAGCCGGGCGGCAGGGCGGCGCTCGAGGAAGAGACGGCGAGCGCAGTGGAGGTGGACGAGGACGAGGTGGGGACGAGGGACGAGCTCGCCGACGCGAAGGTCGTTGTCGAGGCCATGTTCTGGCGCTGTACGAGGGGAACAAACGACGGGAAGGAGCGGGTGAGCGGGTCCGAGCGAGGAGGCGAGGCCAGCGGGAAGGCGTAGTCGCGCATTGGGAGGGGAACGCACTTTGACACGGCGGACGCGCTGGGTGACCTCGTGATGCGCGTGCATCCTGGCCAGGTCAGGTGGGAGGAACGGCGCTGGACGGCAGAAACGGCGAGGTGATCGAGATGAGGGAAATGAGCGACGACGCCACAAGCGCGGGTGTAAAGTGTCAGGCCGAGTGATAGAGAGCCTAGCAGGTAGTCTGTGCGCTCGACAGGGCGCTCAAGCGAGGGTGAGGATAGGGTCACAGCGAGAGCGGGTCGTCGCAGAGGTTGCCGCAGACCATTCGGCTCGCTCTCCTCCAGAGCACTTTCTGTTACGCTAGGCCTCTTTCTGGAGACGCTCTCCATAACCCTGCGAAGCGCCAACCGTTCCCGTCACCTTCCCACCTCTCTCCCCCTCCTCAGGCCTCATCAGCGCCCCACCTCGCCCCTCCTCCCGACACTCCCAGTCCCCCCCAATGTCCACCGCGCACCAGCGCGCCCTCGTCAACATGCCCGTCTCCACGGCAGGCATCTCCGCCTCCCCTTCGGGCGAGCGCGTCGTCGCGGCCTCCCTCCGCCCCGACGGGTCGTGCGTCCCCCTTCCCTCGTTTCTCCGCGCACGCTGACCCCGCCCCGCTGTGCGCAGAGTGAGGAAAGAGCGCAAAGTCCGTCCCGGGTTCACCCCTGCAGAGGACATCGCGCGCTACCGCCCGCCGGCGTCGCGCGCTGCGGGCAGTGGAGGGAGGGGGCGAGGCGTCCCTGGCCTGGGCGCGGCGGTGCAGGCTGCGCTGGGGCTGCCGGCGGGGAGGGGGCGGGGTGCTCCGTCGGGACAAGATCGCAGGCCGCCTGGCGCACAGAGCACGCCGAGGGCGGCGGCGGTCGCGAGCTGGAAGACCGCGCCCGCGCCGGCGGCGAGCGAGGCGAAGGGCAAGGCAAAGGAGGTGCTACCTCCGCCTACGAAGGCGGATCAGTTGCGGGAGAGCTGGGACGCGTCCTCATCAGAGGAGGAGGGCAGCAGCGGTGCACCGAAGGACGAGAAGGCGCTCCCGCCGCCTGTCCCGACAGTCGTGCCCCAATCCGCACCCGAACCTCCCGCACTAACGCCCGAAGAAGCGGAGAAGCGCGCGCGCGCCCTGCGGAAGAAGCTGCGGCAGGTGCGTCTCCCTCCACCCCTCTCCTCCCACCTCTCGCGAGCTAACTGTCCCTCTCGCGCACGTACAGGCCGAGCAGCTCTCCTCCCGGCCAGCGCTCACGCCCGCAGAGCAGGAAAAGGTGGACGGGATCGCAGGCCTCGAGGCTGAGCTGGCGGCGCTGTCCGTGTGAGCGAGCATGCAACACGGGCACGCGGCCTCCTCTACGTCCTCGTTTTCCCCTTAGCCAGAGAGTGCGCGGCAGGAGAGTCTAAACAGATGCACAGCGTTACACCCTCCTCCTCCTCGTCCTCCTCTTAGAACAGCAAATCCTCGAGGTCGTTCTTCCCTGCGCCCGCCGCGCCGTTCGTGCTCACCGCAGGCACCGCCGGAGCGAGCGGCGGCGCGGGCGACGTCGCCGGTGCGGGCGCATCGAACGAGAACGCCCCTGCACCGCCAACTGCGGGCGGCGCGGCCGCGGCCGCGGGCGGCGCGCCGAACAAGCCGAGGAGGTCTGCGCGCTCACTGGTCAGCCCGATCCTCGCGAGGTTAAGAGAGGGAACGGCAGCGCACCGTCGAGCGGGTTCGAGCTCGCGTTCCCGCCGCTCGGAGGCGCGAAGAGGTCCGCGCCCGCGCCTGCGCCGAACGCGCCGCCGCCGCCGGCAAGGCCGGACCCCTCGCCCATGGCGGGCTCGTCGTCGTCAAAGTCGAGGAGCTGCATCGTACTCGCTCGTCAGTGTCTTCCCGGGGTGGGCGGTGAGAAAGGGAGGGGAGGGGAGGAGACACACATTCTCGGCCTTCTGCCCCGCCTGCACCGCTTTGACCGCCGCGTCCCTCCGCTCCGCATCGCCCTTCTCCCTGCTCGCGTTGATCTGGTCCGCGCCGAGCTTCCCGCCCGCAACGAACGCCTGTACGGGCTTGTGGTACGCCGCGCTGAGCGCGCCGAGCTCGCTGATGAGTTCGTCGAGGAGCGCGGGGGACGGAGGTGGTGGGGAGGGAGATGGGAGGGCGGGAGGCGAGGATGACAGACTGCGTATGTGCGCGGGCGGGGTCAGTGAGGGGGTCGGAGGAGGAGGGCGAGGAAACGCACCTTGGCAACCTCGACATCGCTCGAGAGAAGGCGCCACTGGATGTACGCCCTGTCACGCAGGTCGGCCGAGTCCGCCGTCTTCGTCGCAAGCGCGAGCACGCGCTGGACAAGCTGCTGCGCCTCGTCCGGGCGGTGGAGGAAGAGCTTGACGACGGCAGTGAGGGCCTGGAGCTGCACCTGGACGGGTTCGTCGGCGTACGTGTCGAGGAACGACCCGATCAGGTCTGCCGCATTCGTGATCTTGTCGGCGTACTCGCCGAGGATCCAGATCAGCGACGCCTTGGCCTCGGGCTCGTCCAGCTCGTCCAGCGACGCGCACAGCGTCGGGATGATCCCCTCGTACCGCTGCGGGTACCGGCGGAAGATGTCCTGCGGGCGGGTGGGCGTACGTGAGTGGGCTGCGTCTTTCTCGTGCGTGAGGGCGGGGACGCACCTTGATCACAACAATCGACTCCTGCACGACATAGCTGACGCGGGTCGCAATGAGGTCGAGGAGGACGTTGATGCACCGCTCGGCGGCCTCCTCGATCTTGACCGCGCACTGCCCGATAGCGCGGATCGACTTGCGCACAAAATCGACGTCGACCTCCGAAGCGTACCTGTGCGGGTCGGGCTCGTCAGTTCTGCGCCGTGGACAAGCGAATGGAGGAGACGCACTCCTTGAGCTCGCTGAGGAACGTGTCGACGTTCTTCTCGGTGACGAGCTTGATCATGATCTCGAGCTTCTCGACCTTGACGTACGGCGGGTCGTTGTACTTGCAGAAGAAGACGCGCATCTCGTTGGCGAGCGCGCCCGGCCGCTTCTGCAGGATCAGGTTGATGTTGCGCAGCGCGACCCACTGCACCTCGGGCGCAGACGAGACGAGCGTGACTGCGCACATGTGGGCGTGGGCGGGTGTCTAGACGGAATGAAGGAGTGGAGCGCACCGAGGGGAGGGGCCATCTTGCGCAGGATCGTCTGGATGAGCTCCTCGCGCCGGATGCCGTTCATGTGGATCATGATGACCTGCGGGATGGACCATCAGTCGCGTCACACCTAGGACGGAGCGAGATACGCACCTTGATGGCGGCAAGCACGACGCTGCCATTCGCGTGCTGGAACTGGGGGATGACCCGCTCGCAGATGTGCTCCGACTCCTTCTCGTCCTCCGCCTCATACTTCGCCACGGCGCCCAGAATGGCTATTCGGCCCCATTCCGTGCACTCGCCGAGCGCGATGAGCATCCGCGAGATGATCTGCGAGTCGAGGACGAAGATGGGCTCGTCCTCGGCCGCTTCCTGAATCTCGGTGAGCGCGACGACGGCGTTGGCGACGACCTGCGGGAATCGGCGTCAGGATATGTTGCGAGGGAGGATGAGCGAGGAACGCACCATGGGGTTGCTGTCGGTGACCATCTCCTGGAGCATCTCGATGAAGCCGTTCTCGATGGCGAGGCTGGGCTTCATGTCGTAGAGCTTCATGACGCCGAG
Source organism: Rhodotorula kratochvilovae (assembly GCA_019926025.1). Classification (NCBI taxonomy): domain Eukaryota; kingdom Fungi; phylum Basidiomycota; class Microbotryomycetes; order Sporidiobolales; family Sporidiobolaceae; genus Rhodotorula; species Rhodotorula kratochvilovae. The sequence goes on from JAHSUG010000012.1 coordinate 659,743, forward strand.
CGCAGCCGTCTTGCGGACGTAGGGGTTCTCGTCGCGGAGGCACTTGCGCAGCGGGTCGGCGATGTAGTCGAGGATCTTCTCGGCGCGCAGGCAGCCCATCGTCCGGATCGAGAGCGCGCGGATGAGCGGGTTCGGGTCCTCGGTGTCCTGCAGGAAGTGCTCGTCAGTATGTGTTGCGATGGGAAAGGCCGCAGGACTCGCCTTGACGAAGGTGTTGACGGCGAGGATAACGAGGTCGGGTTGCTACGGGAGGTAAGGCCGTGTGAGCGTGGAATCGTCCGGGGACGGCGGCGGGTGTTCGCACCGTCTTGGCAAAGTTCATGAGGTAGCTGTGAGCGCGCAAGGAGGTCAGCGCGGGCAGGTGGACACTCGGTCCGCTTGAGAGGCGGTGTTCCGAGCGATGAGGGTGGAGGGAGGACGGACAGGTAGACGAGCTTCTTCTGCTCGAGGTCGTCGGTCTGCATGTTCTTGAGGACGTCGGGGAAGAGGCCTGGGTACGCGTATGCCAATGTAAGATGAGAGGGAGCGTGTGGGGAGCTGGAGGAGGGGGACCACGGACCCGAGACGTCCTTGCCGACGGTCATGGAGGCGATGACGCGCTTGATTGCCTCCTTGCGAGCATCGCGGTACTGGCTGTTGAGGTCTGCCCTCAGTTCGCTGAAGGGGGCGAGGTTGTGCGGGCAGGTGCGTGGTGAGCGAGACGCGTGGAGCGGGACGAGGGAGGGGAGGCGTACGCGTTCTCGCCGCGTGCGCGTGCACCTCCTGGGCGTGCGCGGGACGCCATGGTGACCGGTGATGCGCCTGGAGCAGAGGGAGCGGTGCGCGGGGTGACGCGACGGGGCGGAGGGGAGGGGCGGAGGGGGAGCGAGCGACTCGAGGGGAGGCGCGGCCCGCGGGGACTCCGCCGCGAGACAACGAGAGCTTGGACGAGCGATCCCCACCTCGTTGCTACCCTCGCATCTGCAGCCACCCTACAAGTCCGCTCGCCGTCCTCCTATGCAGCTCACCGTGCACGTCGAGTTGACCCGCGCCTCCCGCGCTTGCCGCAGTGCCGCGAGCGACCTCTGAACGCTTCAACCGCCAGCACGCCGCTGCCCCCACCGCAAAGTCCAAGCAGGACCGCCAGGAGAACGGCAAGGGCGCTCTCAACCCCATCTTCAAGTCCGTTCGCCCCTTCTGCATTTACAGGAGCGACGCGGAGAGCTGACCTTCCCTCCCTCGACCTCAGCACCGCCCAGTTCGGCCAGCACATCCTCAAGAACCCGCTGTGCGTGCTTGCCGGTCTCTCCGCTGGCTCTGGAGTACTGACGCTCTCTTCGCCCGCAGGGTCGCCCAGGGGTCCGTCGCACCTCGTCCGCCTTCACCGCCCCCTCCCGGCCGCGACTGACCCGCTCTCGCCTGCGTACAGCATCGTCGACAAGGCCAACCTCCGCGCGTCCGATGTTGTCCTCGAGGTCGGACCCGGTACGGGCAACCTCACCGTCCGCATCCTCGAGAAGTGCAAGTCGTGCACCGCCGTCGAGATGGACCCGCGCATGGCCGCCGAGTTGACCAAGCGTGTCCAGGGCAAGTGCGTATACTCCCCCCTCGCCCGTGCCGGTACACCCGAGCTGACGAGCGCTCCCGTAGGCCTGAACAGCGCAAGCTGAATATCCTCGTCGGCGACTTTGTCAAGGTCGACCTCCCGTACTTTGACGTGTGTATCTCCAACACCCCATACCAAGTGAGTTTCGCGTCGGTCTCGACTAGGGCACCCGCTGACGCGCAGGCCCGCAGATCTCGTCGCCAATCGTCTTCAAGCTCCTCTCGCAGCGCCCCATCTTCCGCGTCGCCATCCTCATGTTCCAGCGCGAGTTCGCGATGCGCCTCGTCGCGCGCCCGGGCGACTCGCTGTGGAACCGCCTGTCGGTGAACGTGCAGCTGTACGCCAAGGTGGACCACATCATGAAGGTCGGCCGCAACAACTTCCGTCCGCCGCCGCTCGTCGAGTCGAGCGTCGTCCGCATCGTCCCCCTCGACCCGCCCCCGCCCGTTGCGTTTGCCGAGTTCGACGGCCTGACGCGTATCGCGTTTAGCCGTAAGAACAAAGTCATCCGGTCCAACTTCCAGGCAAAGGGCGTCGAGCAGATCCTCGAGGCCAACTACAAGGCGCTCTGCGCGCAGAACGAGCAGGTGAGCCACCGTATTGTTGTTCTTCGCCATGTCCGCTCGCGCTGACGCTCTCGCGCGCGCACAGATGATCCCGGAGGACTTCAACATGTCTGCGCTCCTCGAGCAGGTTCTCACCGAGAGCGGCTACTCGGACCAGCGCGCGTCGAAGATGGATGTCGATGACTTCCTCAAGTGCGCCCAGCTCTTTCTCCTCGTGTTTCCGCATCGTGCTGACTTCCTCGTGCACAGGCTGCTCACCGTCTTCCACAAGCACGGCCTGCACTTCGCCTGATTCGCCCCCTTCCGCCGCCTTTATCCCGGGTCTGTGTTGTCGCTGTGTCTGTTGTGCAACTATGCCCCTCTTCCCGTTCATCATGCTGCTACCAGAGCGGAGGCGAGAGGACGCTCGTGCTCGCGCGCCTCTCCAACGAGCCACTCGCGCTCCTTCGCACTGGTTCACCGCGTCAGAAGCGCCTCGACGCTGCGACGGGAGGCCGTTTCCCTTGTCGCCATGCGCAGTATCGTGGGAGTGCCCGCCGCAAGCATGCGAGAATGCGCGAGATGACGGGACAAGCTGACGGCCATCAGGGAGGCGCGGTCCCGGTCTCTTCCTCGTGCTAAACCGAGACTGCACGGCGGCAAGGTGCTCGCGTCGAGCGATGCAGTGCACGCGTGGCTGTAGCGAACGTACGGTCATATGTGCGGACACACGGAAGTGTATGTGCGGACACACGGAAGCGCTGTCTTCAAGGAAGCCTAATTGGTCTAGTCGCATGATACCTCATTCGGGTTTAATCAACCAGCGCGCTTGCGTGTGCATTGAGGTGGTCCTCGGTTCAATTCCGGGATTGGGCCTTCGTTTCTTTTTTGCTGATGCCGGCTCTTCCTCCTCCGGGTGTGAGGAGCCTGGGGCTCACTCTCCCTTTTGCTGCTCCGCTGCTCTTCGGTGGCCCACCGCGTGCTGAGCGCTTGCTTGCACAGGAGTGTAGTCAGTCTGCTCAGTAAAGGAGACGGGAAGCGCTGGCTGAGGCGGTCCAGCGGACCCACCTCGCGAGGGTGGTGTCGGCTTAGCTTTGTCTAGGCGCAGCTGGAATCGAATCTCCCTTCTCCCTTCTCCTTACATGCGTGGCTGAAGGTCCTCTCCCTTTCGCCGCTGGATTGTGCTCGCCTTTCCCCCATTTCTCTACGCGCATCATGCAGTGGCCAGCTACTGCAGCAAAAGAGGCTGACCACGAAACCGCCCGCTAACGACAGCACGCGGAGCTGCTGCCCAGCAAAAGCGTGCAACGAACGCAGCAAAAAGCAAAGCAAAAAGTAAGGCCCAATCCCGGAATTGAACCGAGGACCACCTCAATGCTCGCCTGCAAAGCAGGCTGGCAGATATGCCCGAATGAGGTATCATGCGACTAGACCAATTAGGCTCTGGTTGAAAGCTTTGCAGGCGCAAAACAGAGACATGACGCACAGTCCAAGCGAGTGAGCGGGTGGATCTACTGCAGTGCTGGTATGTCTGGCCAGCCCGAGCTCTGCAATCGCGCTGTGTTGTCTCGCAGCAAATAACCGAAGAGAGCTAGTGGGCACTGCAAGCTGGATCTGACTGGAACCCTCGCCTCGTATGTTTGCAGCTGCTCTTCAGTGCACCTCCCATGCACTCTAGCTCGCTATAATGAACTGTTTTGGCCACCCACGCTGCAGGCAGTGCACAGCAGCGTCAGAGCTAGCGAGTGCTCAATTTGGGAAGGTCAACCGGGACCGCCAACGCTGCATTCTCTCCGTCTTTGCCAGTAATACCTCAGGATGGCTGCCTTGTGCATTTGTTCAACACTGAGGAAAGAGTCTAGTGTGCAGGAAGAGGATCAGTTTTGAGGCGAACCAGCCTGCATAACGGATGCCGTCTTGTTTCTCAGCCCGTTCTCCGGCTCTCCAGCGTGGTGTTGCCCGTCATTGAATACTTGCTGGATCGGCTCTCCCGCTCACAGGGCCTGCCAACCCTTGTTGTGTGCGAGCCCAAAAACACGCCGATGTGATGGCAGGGAGGAACAGCAAGATGGGGAGGAGTGAGCAGCATGGGCAGGACTGAGCAGCATGGGCTGGCGAAAGGGCCAGGTATGTACATAGAGAGGTGAGAGATCCTGACCACCTTGTCTCTTGGCCTCCCTGCACACCAACCTCCCTTCACGCCCGACAACACTCTGATCCCCACCCTAGTTCTGCAGGGCGTCCAACTCGCGCGCGATGCGGAGAGGATGACCAGCCGCGGGAGTAACGGATGAGCGAGGAGAGGGAAACTCAATGAGCGAGTAAGAGTGACTCGAGCATAGATTTTGGAGAGCTGGGGAATGGCTGAAGAAGAGAGGGGGTGCGACGAGCTACGGCGAGGTGCACGACCCCCGAACACTGAACCCCCGCATCCGCTCCCCCTCGTCCACCTCGCCCTTGTTCTTGCCACAGGAGGATCTGCAAGAGGAAGGGCTCAAGCGACGTTCGAGAGAAGAGCGAGAGAAGAGACTTAGCGGAGAAAGGAACGGATGGAGCTGGAGGGCGACGACAAGCGAAGCGAGTTGGCGATCGCAGGCGTAGCAAGTTCATAAGCACTCGCCTGCTGCCGCTTTCCACTGTGCGTTCCCTTCCCATGTGATTCGAGCCTCTCTCCACCAGCCGAAGGCTGGTATTGACTGTAGAGGACATAATACAGGTGGGAGACTATGTAGTGAAGTTGTGAACAACAGGAGGTACGGTATGCAAGCAGGTTGTGAGTGTCTCATTCCATTCTTCTCCCTGCTCGAGCTCCAGTTCGCCCCTCCACGTCCTGCAGGGATTCCGGGCCTGCAATTGCTCAGAAGGAGCGACACTAAGCTGAGCCCTCCTGACCGTCAACCTGCCACTGCTTGTGGCACCTGCCTGTTGATGGCTTGGGCATGAGCTTACCTGAGCCAGTGATTCTAGCAAGCGTCGGGACACACTGTACAAGCACAACACTGTCAGTAGAGGGAAAGAGGATGCTCAGTTGATGGGCGGGGGGGGGGGGTGAAGTGAGAACAGACAGTGCGAAGAGCTTGGCGCTGGGCTGACTGCGCGTTGGGCCCACTACGGGCTGGCCCACAAACAGTCCCATCGACTGGTGACACTGGTCTGGTCGCCCTCCTTCATCTGTGCAGTCGGGTCCCAAGGCTGAGTCCCTTCCCTCCTTTCTTCCTCGCAAAGGTCACTGCTGATCTCTCTCGTGCTCGCAGACCACCCCAACCGATGTCGGGATGAACAAGGAACATGCACAGGTTGTGTGATGGCGCGGAGGACTTGTTGTACACAGCCGGGGGCTCCCTCAGACCCTCTTGTGTCTCCAGCGATCCCCTCTCCCTTCCTTCGCTCAGGAAACCACACTTGAGTCACTCTTACTTTGGCGCGTCCCGCTTCCGCAGTATCAACCTGTGCAGTTCACCTCTTCTCGCATTCTGCTGAGGAGAGTGCGCTCAGCAGCACACAAGTTGCACGCGCCGCGCTCGCCTCCCACCTGGCCTCAGCCTTCGTCTCTCACATGTCACCACCTCTGCAGCCCCCCGTCCTTGTTGTGAGACCGTGGGGGTGCAGCCGAGGCAGGGAAGACATGCAGAGGGCTGAGAAGATGTGGACCTTACTAAGTAGCAGAGATTGGTCGGATGTGACTGTCCTGTACTTTTGAATGAGGCGACAGTTCAAAGAGACACCCTGCAGCAAAGTAAGGAGAATGGGAGGCGGATACAGTAGAAAATGCATATAAGAAAGGGGTTGGGAGACCGGATTTCCTTTCTTATAGGTCAACCTTTCTTGTACGAACTGAATTTGGCAGGGAAAATCCGGATTTTGCGTCTCCGAGGGCTTTCTTATAAGCGGACCTTTCTTAAGCGTGACTTTCTTGTATGCATTTTCTACTGTAGGGCTAGGAAACATGGACAGCAGACGACCCGGCAGACCAGCTTGCCACACCCATAAGCTTGAGTTCACCCCTTCGGTTGTTTGCTGCGAGACAACACAGCGCGAGTGCGGAAGTTCAGGCTGGCCAGACACACCAGCACTGCAGTAGATCCACCTGCTCACCCGCGTGGACTGTGCGTCATGTCTCTGTTTTGCGCCTGCAAAGCTTTCAACCAGAGCCTAATTGGTCTAGTCGCATGATACCTCATTCGGGCATATCTGCCAGCCTGCTTTGCAGGCGAGCATTGAGGTGGTCCTCGGTTCAATTCCGGGATTGGGCCTTACCTTTTGCTCCGTATGGTTGCACGCTTCGGCTTGTCAGCAGATCCGCGCCGCTGTCCTCAGCGGGCAGTTCCGCGGCCAGCCTCTTTTGCTGCCATGCTGGCTGTCTGCGCGATGCACGTAGAGAAATGGGGAAAGGTGAGAACACACAATCCAGCGGCGAACGGAAGAGCACCTCCTCCCACCGTGCGCAAGGAGGGCAGCCAGCGCTTCCCGTCTCTTTTGCTGAGCAGACTGACTACGCTCCGGTGCAACAAGGGCTCAGCACGCGGTGGGCCACCGAAGAGCAGCCGAGCAGCGAAAGGGAGAGTGAGCCCCAGGCTCCTCACACCCGGAGGAGGAAGAGCCGGCATCAGCAAAAAAGAAACGAAGGCCCAATCCCGGAATTGAACCGAGGACCACCTCAATGCACACGCAAGCGCGCTGGTTGATTAAACCCGAATGAGGTATCATGCGACTAGACCAATTAGGCTTCCTTGAAGACAGCGCTTCCGTGTGTCCGCACATATGACCGTACGCTCGCTACAGCCACGCGTGCACTGCATCGCTCGACGCGAGCACCTTGCCGCCGTGCAGTCTCGGTTTAGCACGAGGAAGAGACCGGGACCGCGCCTCCCTGATGGCCGTCAGCTTGTCCCGTCATCTCGCGCATTCTCGCATGCTTGCGGCGGGCACTCGCACACTCCTGCGCACGGCGACAAGGGATACGGTCTCCCAGTGCAGAGCGAGGCAGCTTGTAGCGAAAGATGTCGAAATGCAGTGTCTATAGCACGTCCTGAGCGCACAACGCACGCGCTCCCTCCGCCGCCGCGCTCTCGACGACCTTGACCTCCGCAAACTCCACCCCGCGTGCCTTCAGTCCCTGCACCAGCAGGTCCCGGTACCCATCCGTCCGCCACATCCCGCCGCCGAGCGACAGCAACGCGCGCCGCGGGTCGACGTGCTGCCGGTTGCCGACGAGCCGCTCGACCGCCTCGACCAGCGCGGCGATCGCCTCCTCAACGATAGAGCGCGCCACCCGTGCGCTCGCCTCGTCTGCGCCGTCTGCACCGAACGCATGCGCAAGCACGACCGGCGCGCCCGCTGCGATCCAGAGTTTGCGGTTCGACTCGGACGAGGCGAAGCTGGGTGGGATGGTCGAGGTGGAGGGGAGGGAATGGTCGGCGTAGGTCTTGTCCACGAGCTCGGCTGCATCGGAGACGCCAAACGTATCGAGGAGGGCCTGGAAGAGGGGAAGAGGCGGGGAGGGGCTGGCGGAAGGCTGACGGAGCGAGAGGGTGGTCGCAGCGTCCTGAGCGGCGAGGAGGCGGCGGATGGCGATGCGAGAGACGATGAAGCCGGACCCTTCGTCGCCGAGGCTGTTCCGCGAACGTTAGTACGGGTCATCTCTCGGAGCGAGCGAATCGAGCGCGACGCACAGGTAGCCCCACCCGCCGTCAACCCCGATCAGCCGGAGCTCTCCCCCGGTCGGGTCCTTCGCAAAGGCTGTGTCGCGAGAGATCGTGAATACTGGTGCGAGACGAGCGAAGCAGGGTCCACGCACCGAGAGCGACGCTGCCCGTTCCTGCGACGAGCGCAACGGCTGTGTCGATGTGCGGCAGCGGTAGGCAGGGCGCGCCTAGCAGTTGCCCGTCTGCGCGCCATGGAGAGCGTCAGGGAGCTCCGCGGCCGACGGAGTGGCCGCGCACGCACCATTTGTAATCCGCAGCGCAGGGTCGCCGAGAGGGAAGCCGAACGCCTCGCAGGCCAGGGGAGCGAAGGCGTTGACGTCGCTCTTGTGCAGGATGCCCGCGAGCGCAAGCCAGACGGTGCTGAAGAAGCCGGAAGAGAGAAGGAGCGGGTCGTGCGTGTCGAGCGTGAGCGGGAGGTCCGGGATCTGCGAGAGCGCCTTGCGCGTCGCTGCAACGATGGTAGCGACCGCAACCTGCGGTCCGACGCTCTTTCTGCGAGCGCAGGGATCAGTCTACGAAGCCACTGCATCCGCGGGAGAAGGTGCGCACACGTTGCACGGCCCGCCAGACGCACTCGCGAGATGGCCCCGAGACGAGGCAACGACGACCTTGACGGCCGTCCCGCCGCCGTCGACGCAGAGATGCCACCGAGGCAGGTCGATCGAGGGCATGCAGCCCTGGCCAGAGCCAGAGGTGGGTGAGGGAGCGGGATGAACTGATGAAGTTCGGGACGCGACCCTCCTCCAGCGCGTCCCTCTCCCTCCGACGCGTCTCGCGGACTCGCCGATGCTCGATTTGGGACGCGTACGGCCCCGCTGCCGCCTCGGACATCACCTGCACACGACCGCGCGGTAGACTGGAAGGGCTCTAGCGCGCCCCCGCCTCCTCGATAAAGCCATCAAGGGGTCGCGTGTGCGCGCTCTCCCTCTTGCCCTTCTCCTGCTTCTGTACGCGCTCCGTTCGAGTCCCTGCTCGTCCGCTCGCACCCCGCCGGCCGCCATCCAGCATGACCGCCGTGGATGACCTCCCGCCCCTGCCGCACCGCTCGCGGTTGGGCACCTTCTACGCGTCGCCCATCGTCCAGGTCATCCTCATCTCGCTCATCTGCTTCTGCACGCCGGGCATGTTCAACGCGTTGAGCGGCGTCGGCGGAGGCGGGCAAGTCGACCCGAAGGCGGCGAACGATGCGAACGTCGCGCTCTATGCGTGCTTCGCCGTCGTGGGCTTCTTCTCAGGGTCCATCATCAATCGCATCGGTGCGAGGATCGCCTTCTCCGTCGGCGCAGCGGGATATGCGCTGTGCGTCCGCCTTTCCTCTTCTCGTCGACCATCGCTGACCTAGCCGTCCTCCTCCTCTCCCTATCTCCCCACGCCTCTTCCTTCGCCGACGCCAACGCTACTCCGCCGTGCATTCGCCATGCCGTCATGCCGCAGCTACATGGGCTCGTTGCTCAACTACAACATCCGCGCGACGAACGGCTTCGTGGTCGCAGCCGGCGCCATCCTCGGCGTCTGCGCAGGCCTGCTGTGGACCGCACAAGGCTCTCTTGTGCTCGCGTACGCGACGGAGGCACAGAAAGGCCGCCTCTTCGCGACCTTCTGGGTCATCTTCAACCTCGGCGGGACGCTTGGGAGCGCCATCGAGACGGGCTTGTCGTGGGACACGACGGGAAACACGGTGTCGAACGCGGTCTACATCGTCTTCCTCGTCATCGCGGCCATCGGCGCGCTCATCCCGCTGCTTCTCGCCGACCCCGCGACGATGGTCAGGAGTGACGGGACACGCGTGATCCCGCCCATCCACCCGAGTGCGTCGCCTTGTCGCTTGCATGCTTGCAGAGTTAACCGTGTCTGTATGAACAGCCTGGAAGACCGAGTTCCAGGGCATGTACCAGCTCGTCAAGAAGGAGACGATTGTGCTCCTGCTCTTCCCGCTATTCTTCAGCTCGAAGTGTGTAGTCCCCCCTATACAGCCGCGCAGCCGCTGACGGGATTGATGCGCACAGCTACTTCAACACCTGGGAACAGAACAGCTACAACGGCGCTCTCGGTACTCTCCGCGCCCGCTCGCTCAACTCGCTCCTCTTCTGTACGCACCCGTTTTCACTGTTCCCTTGGACGGCTAGCTCACTGGACCGTGTCGACAGGGCTCTCGCAGATGTTTGGCGCCGGTATCTTCGGCGTCCTGATCGACCTGAAGCGCTTCCGGCGCAAGAGCCGTGCGTGGGCCGCGCTCGTCTTCCTCTTCTGCTTCCACATGGCGATCTGGGGAGCGTCGTACCACAAGCAGCGGTGCGTCCTTCCTCCTTCCTCTCCGCGACGAAGCTGATGAGCATGCGGCGCAGGGGGTACTACCGCACGCCAGACGGCGCGTCCATCCCGCGCATCGACGTCAACGACGCAGGCTACGGCTCCTTCGCGACGCTCTACGTCTTCCAGGGCGTCCTCGATGCCGTCACGCAGAACTACGCGTACTGGTGCGTCGCGTCCTCCTCCGCCAGCCTCCTTCGTCTTGGCGCGCTGACTGCCCGCAATGCCGCACACGCAGGCTCATGGGCGCTATCTCCAACTCGCCCGCGCAGCTCGCGCGCCTCGTCGGGCTGTACAAGGGCATCCAATCCGCCGGTGCGCCTCTCTCTTTCCACACCCTGCTTTAGCCCCACTGACCTTCCCAACTCCGCCGACGCTGGAAGGCGCAGCCGGCGCGTTCGCGATGGACTCGGCGCTGACGCCGTACATGCACGAGCTGGCGTCCACTGGGCGGTCTGCGTCGCGGGGATCCTGTTCGCGGCGCCGGTGGTGCACTGGCGGATCCGGGACCGTGCGCTCCTCCTTCTCCTCGCGGTGTCTCCAAAGACTGACCTGTGCCGGCGGCCCGCAGAGACGGACGACGAGCCCGTCGTTGAGGCTGTTCCCGCCGACGCGGCGAGCATCAGCAGCGCGGAGAAGAAGGGCGAGGAGGCGGTCTGACGGGTTCGCGCGCTCCTCTTCGCTCGCAGTAGCATGTACAGGGTATGCAGGTGTGTTTAGAGGCTCTCAGTAGGCAGGTCAGTACCCCGGGCTCGCGCAACGAACGGACGCTTTCTCCCTCTCCTCCTTCCGAACGCCCCTCGTCTCGATATCTTAACGCTCGTTCAAGCATGCAAAGCGACTAACGACAGCGGATCAGGGGCAGCGGGGGCAGGGGGTGCAAAGCGGTGATATGCAGGTAGACAACAGTGGCCGGCGAGGGGAGGGGAATAGGCAGATGCGAGGAGGAGGAAGGAGGAGGACGGGCGAGAGGGCTACTTGGGCGTCCCCGCCTCCGGCTCAGCCTCGGGAACGCCCGCGCCGTTGCCGTTCATGTGCACGTCGCCGCCATCCGAGGGCGCGACGCTCGGCGTCGCGGGCGAGGGCTCAGCGGGGCGGGGCGTCGAGCTGCTCGACCCCTGGCGGCGCGAGACGGAGGCCTGGGCGGAGGCGGACGAGGACGAGGGGCGGTCCTTCTTGCGCTCGATGAGCTTCTTGACCCAGTCCTTGACGAAGGCCTTGACCTTGGCCTCCTTCTCGGGCGCGAGGGCGTCGTACGCGTCCGTCGCATACGAGGGGCGCTTCTTCTCCTTCTCAACAAGGAGCTCCGAGACCTGCGGACGGCGCTGTCAGCACCCCGTGCGACGAGAGAGAGGAGGAGAGGGAAGGGAAGGGAGGGAGACGCACCTCGCGCGCGCGCTTCTTGAACGCCTCGGGCTCGAACTGCCCCTTGTACTTGCTCATCGTGAGGACGACCACGCCCGAGAACAGGCCCATGACCTTCTTCTCCTTGACCCTCTCGCCCTTTTCCTCCTTCTCCCTCCTCTTCCGCTCCGCACGGACCCGCCTCTCCTCCTCCTTCGCCTCCTTCTCCTCCCTCGCACGCGCCTCCTCGGCCTCGCGCGCAGCCCGCGCAGCCGCCTCCGCCTCGGCAATGAGCGCATTCGCATCGAGCGCGGGCGCGCGCTCCCGCTCCCGCTCGGGCGCTGCAGCCCGCGCAGGCGGCGCGAGCGGCACATCCCACTGCCGCGCGCCCGTCACCAGGTTGACAAACACGTCCCTGTCGGCCTCGCGGTCGTACTCGACCCGCCAGCCGTCGGCAGGGCGCGGCTGCGCCGCGGGGGAGGGTGCGATGCGCTCGGCGGGGGGCGGACGAACGCCGGGTGGTCGGGCTCGGAGGAGGGCGAGGGCTCGTCGAGGCGCGCGCGCTTCGAGAGCGACTCGAAATCGAACGACGAGGGGCGCTTGCGGTCCGGGTCGTCGGAGGCGTCCTGCGCGCGCGGGGGCGTGGTCAGCTTGGCCCCGATGTGGAGGAGAGCGGGAGTGACGGCGCACGAGCAGCGCCTTCGGGATGCGGTACCCCATCTGGAGCTCCTTCCACGCGTCGAGCACGTCCCTCGCGAGCGTCTGCACGCGCTCGTCCGCGAGTGCAAGGCACCGCTCGACGCTCTCCTCAATCCGCGACGACTCGATCTTGTTCCGCGTCTGGAGGCGCCACTTGGCGAGGATCTCGAGGTCCTGCGGCGGTGCACGCTCATCAGCACGCGACGGAGGGGCTGGGGAAGGGGAGGAAGCGGGGCGCACAAGCGAGATGACGTGCACGTCGTCGGGGTACTCGCGCAGGACGTTGTTCATGAGGTTGAGCCCATGCAGGCGCATCAAGCTCCGCAGGACCTCCTCGTCCGTCGTCATCTGCGCGCGGGCACCACCGGGCGGGTGAGCGCTGCTCGGGAGGCGCGGGGAGGAGGGAGGGGAGGAGGGGACGGCGCACCTGCACGCGCGTGAGGAGCTTCTCGAGGATGCGGCGCGTCTGGAGCGCCTGCCGGATCGCCGACGACACCTTGGGCACCTCGTCGAGCTCGATGGGATGCAGCGTCGGCTGCGTGCGGGTGGGGTTTGGGTTTCGCGTCAGGCCTCCTCCCGGCAGGCAGAGAGGGGCGGCGGTGCGAGCGCGGGACGCACCGTAAAGTCCTCGTCGAGCTTGCGGCCCTTCTTCTTCTTGCTGCCCTTGAGCCCGAGCGCCTCGACCTCGGCCGCGATGCCGAGTGCATCGATGTAGAGGTCGTCCATCCCGCCGAGGTCCGTCTGGGTCTTCCCGCCGATAAAGCCGACGCAGCCGGGCTCGCCGCAGAAGCACTCCTGCGCGACGTGGCCATAGCGGTCGACGTTGTAGTTGAACGTGAGCTCCTCGTGCTGGCGGATCGCGCGCTTGGCAAAGATGCCCATCCGCATCTTGCGCCCGACGGTCCACTTTGCGACGTAGCAGTTGGGCGCGCACGAGTGGTTCAGGAACCGGCCTTTGCCGCCCTTCTTCGTTGCGTCGATGAACTGCGCGCGCGACAAGCGTGCGAGCGAGCGTCAGGCGAGAGAGCGTGGGGCAGAGAAGAAGGGAGTAGAGCAAGACGCACGACGTCCTTGTCGAGCGCCATGAAGTAAAAGTGCTTGATCCCCTCGTTCGCATACGCCTTCATCTTGACCTCGAACGGCTTCGGGCCAATGACCTCGCCGACATACTCGTAGATGAACGCGTCTCTGCGTGCGCGGGCCGGCGGCGTCAGTCCCGCCGAGAGGGAGCGAGGGGAAGGGACGCACGCGGGGATGTCGGCCTCGGCGCGAACGCCAAAGCCCTTCTTTTCCGTCTTGACGATCTCGATCGGGGCGTACTGGCGCTTTTGGAACCTGCACGGTCGGCGCCCGTACTCATCAGTCTCTGTGGCGACGGACGCGCCAGGAAAGAGAGCAAGGACAAGGAGCGCGAGCGCACCGCTGGTTCTGGCACCGCTTGCCGCACTTGCAGTCGCCCCTGACGCACTCGATCTGCATGAGGCGGTTCATGCACTGCGAGTGCTCGCCGCACGCCTGCTCGTCGAGGGGCACGTCTGCGCATGTGCACTCGCGGCTCAGCGCCAACCCCGTGAAAGGAAGAAGGGGAGGAGGCGGACGCACTCGGTTCGGGGACGCAGTCGCACCGCGCCATATCCGCGTCGAAGTACCGCACGTCGCCGATCGTCTTGTTGGTGTAGGTCGACTCGTCGAGCTCGACGTACGTCCTGCCCGCCTCGCCCGTCGCGACGGGGAGGTGCCCAATCAGCTGCGGCTCGACCTCGGGCGAGCCCTTGTTCGCGCCGCCGCCCTTCTTGCCCCGGCCCCTTGCCCTTGGCCTCGCGCTGGCCCTTGACCTGCGCGAGGTACTTCTCGATGTCGTCGCCGTCGTCGTCGTACTCCTCGCCCTTGGCGTCCCGTCCCGCTCCCGCTGGGCGTCGACCCGCCCGAAGACTCGCTCTTGACGGCCGCAGCCGCTGCGCGCGCCGCATCGATCTCAACCGCCGCGGCGCTCGTGCTCGCAAAGGGGAACGGCGGCGGCAAGTCGGCTTGCGGTCCTCGCGCTCTGCGCTCGCGCGCGGGCTCGCCGACGCCGAGGTGTTGAGCATCTCTGCGAGGGCGGGCTTGCGGTCGGGCTCGGTGTCGAGTGCGGCGGAGGCGGGCGCGGCGGCGGCGGCGAGGGAGGTGAAGGTTGCGAGGTCGGCGTCGAGCGGGGCGGGGGGTGCTGCTGTGCCGAGTGGGCTGGGGAGGGTGTCGGCGCCGGGAGTGGGGAGCGGGCTGCGCGGGGGCCGAGGGGAGAGGGAGGAGAGCGGGAGGGCAAGTCAGGCGGGGTGAAGGGGGAAGGCGGGCACGAGGGGGACGCACTGAGGGGCTGCATGGGTGCGTGCGAGTCTGTAGAGAGCAGGGAGAGCACGGGCAGGGCACGGGGTGAGTCTGCGGCTGCGATGGTGCGAGCGGAGGGCGGAGGTGCAGCTCTCGACGGGCAGAGGGTGGGCGCACCTGGGTCCGCCTTGACGAGCTCGCCGTGCGCGTGCAGGTGAAGTGCACCTTGTGAAGGAGCGGCCGCGTGGCCCGGGTGTGTGGCTGCAGCGGTGTCGGAGGGGTCGAAGTCCATGGCGGAGGGTGCCGGGGTGGGAGACTGCGGAGTCGGGTACGAGGGTGGCTGGGGCGACGCCGATACCATCTGGGCGCTGCTCTTCACCGGGAGAGACTGCGACTGTGGCTGCGATCGGGACTGGGCCGTGAGCGGATGCGGGTGGAGAGCCGAGCAGGAGGAGGGGAGGGGAGCGCACCTCGAGCGGGGAGAGCGCCTGGGAGTCTGCGCTGGTCCGAGTCCCTAGAGCAGCTTCCGCAGCCGTCCTTCACTCTGTCACTCGCGAGTCAGTTGGCGGCGAGAGCTGTCCCGCTCCTCGAGCTCACCCTCGTCCCTCCCCGCGCCCTCTGCCCAGGACTGCGCGCAATGGCAGACCAGAGTGCACGCAAACGCCAGAAGGGCCTCCAGGGCCAACCCATCGACATCAGCCTCGCACAGCAACCCGCAAACGCTCCCCTCCCGGCCCTCGGTTCGCACTCCTCCCCACCGCACTCTACTCTGCACGCGCACTGACCCCGAGTAACTGCCCCGCCACGCAGCCCTCTTCCCCTCGACCCAGCCCCCAGCCAAGACTCCCTTCTCCCTCTTCACCCCCTCGGGCGACGCCAACTCGGCAGATTCGAGGGGCGCCCGCGCAGTCCTCGCGGCAGAGACCGGCGAAATCGAGTTCGAGAGCAGGAACCACATCGGACGCGAGGGCAACGGCGAGGACGACGGCTACTCGGTCCAGTGCGCCTCCCCCTCCTGCTCGACATTCACTTCCCGACTGCACCGCTCACTCTCCCCGCGTCGACGCTCGCTCGCAGGTACATGCTCGGCGTCCGCAACCCGCGCACCAACACCCTCACCCTCCACGCCGCCCCACTCCACACCTTCACCCCGGCGATCAAGTCGCTCAAGGGCGCCTCCTCGTCCGAGTCGGCCGCCGCGCTCTACACCGCCCAGCGCGCGGCGCTCGGCTCGGCGTTCGGGACCAAGAAGGCCCAGGCGCAGCAGCGCGCCCAGGAGCGCAACAAGCTCAACTCGGCGTCGTTTGGCTCGGGCGCGCACGTCGCTGGCCTCCAGTCCCACCTCCAGGAGACGATCGCCTCGGCGTCGAGCGCGCTCCCCTCCGCCGAGGACGTCGAGAATGACGCCAACGCCCGGAGGCCCATCCCCCCGTTCGACGCGTCCGCCGCGACCCCGAACGAGGTGTACGACCTCTCGGCGGTCGTCTCCCCCGCCGAGCTCTCGCGCTCGATCTCAGCGCGTACATCTCTGCGCCCGACTTCCGCGAGCGGAGGCAGCTCCTCCCCTACCGCCGCAGCGACTGGGTCTCGACCAAGCTGCGGCAGCTCCTCCCCGCGCGCGCGAGCGCAGACGGCGCAGTCCCCGACCCCTCCCGCCGCGACCGCGACCGCCTCCGCCTCGTCCTGCGTCGCGTACCTCCTCGCCTTCAGGCAGGCGGCGCGCCCCGGCGCCCCGGTCGACCGCGCGCAGCTCGTCGAGAAGCTCGGAAGGCCCGGCGGCGCCGTGGTCGATGCGCTGCTCGAGCGGTACACGGAGCGGACACGCGGCGCGGGAGGCGAGGAGGTGCGCAAGGTGACGAGCACGATGGAGCTCAAGCTCCTCGCGTACCTCCTCGTCGTCGTCCTCAAGGTCGATGGGTGGAGCACCGACGTGACGGTCATTGCCGACGACCTCGGCATGGGCAACAAGCGGTGCGCCCCCTCGCTCCCTCCTCCTCTCTCCTTCCGCGTGACCTGACGAACGCCCGCCCGCCCCGCGCAGAGTGCAAGAGCTCTTCCGCTCGCTCGGCTGCGTCCTCCTGTCCCCGTCGTCCGCAGACGGGAGAAGCTCGTCGCGCAGGGGCGCGCGACTTCGCCGCCGACGCGGCGAAGAGCAAGAAGGCCGTCCTGCGCGTCCCGCTCCAGTTCCCTAAGGAGCGGAGGGGGCGCGCAAAGAAGTAGCGCGCCAGCTGGAGCTGGAGCTTGAGCTGGAGGGGTGGGAAGCGGGCGCGGGGTGCAACGTGTGCTTTCTCTCTCCGGGTCCGTGTGCGCTGCGGCGAGAGCTCGGGAAGGGATGGCGCGCTGAGGAGTGGTGGCGGGACCGCACCGCGCGATGGACGACGGGACGACGGCCTCCCTGCTCCCTCGCCTGCGCGCGCTGTCCTGTTCCGCTTCCTTCCGCCGCTGTTCCCAGCACGCACAGATCACAACCACGTTACACACGAGCGGCAGTCGGCGCGAACCTTGCCGCCGCAGAATCTCTATCCCCTGTCTTGCTTCACTCAGAGCTTCGCCCGGGGCGCCTCGCGCGAGACCTCGCCAATGATGTACCCGCTCGGCGCGTCGACGGGGACAAACACCTCTGCGTCCTCGGGCGAGGTGTTCTTCAGCCCGCGGAAGAAGGACAGGTCCGGCGCGATGTAGTGCTGCGGGCGTCGGGCGGCGCCGGCGGCGCGGGGGGTCAGCGCTGTAATTCACGGGTGCGGGAACGCTCCGCGCATGGGGAAAGGGCGAACCTTGTTCGGGAGCTCGTACTTGACCACGCTCACGGCGCGGTTATCGGCGAGGACCTTGTCGCACATGATGAACAGCGTCGCCTGCACGCTCGCCGAGTTGTGCGTCGCAAAATCTCGAGCGTGGTCTGCTCGACGCTCTGGTACACCGCGTCAAAGTCGATCCCGAGCGTGCTGAGCGCCGCGGACGTGAGCGAGGAGGAAGGGATCGGGATCGTGTAGACGCAGTCGACCGAGGTGGAGAAGATGCGATCCGAGACGGGCTTGAGCGTCGTGTACTCGTCAAAGACGTAGTCCTCGAAAGAGGACTGTGTGTGCGTGCGTCAAAGGCGGGATGGGCGTGGCCGGCGGGGGGTGTGCGCAGGAATGAAGAGCGGGAGCGGAGAAAGGGCGACTCGTCAGTTCTCGCGCGCGCGGCCTCGACAGGGAGGGGGCCCGCGCACCTCGTGCGTCTTGAGCACCAGCAAGTCCTTCAACCCCGCCTTGCACGTCGCCGTGATCTTGTCCTTCCCCTGCGTCGCATCCACCACAACCGACGCCGTCCGCTTGTCCTCGCCGTTGCGGACAAACGACCACGGGTGCGGCTTGCCCTGCACGGCGATGCGCGACCACTTGAGCTGGACGACGTCGACGCTGCAGCGGTGGAGGTGCGCCTGTGCGTGGGCACGGGCGGGCGGGCGGGTCAGCCGGGAGGAGGAGAGGGAAGAGGGGAGGGAACGCACGTATTTCGTCACAAAGTGCACGCCGAGGTCCAGCGCGAACAGCTCGGGAACGAGCACGTGCGGCGACGTCTTGGCGAAGAGGTTGACCGTGTTCTTCTGCAGTTCCGGGCGAAGCAAGACCGCGTCAATCGCCGTCGGGCCCGCGCAGAGAGCGCCGCACTTACGATCGAGTCGGTGGCGACGATGGACTTGTTGTCCGAGTGCGTCCATGCGCGCTCGACGTCGCCCTCGACGAGGCAGCGCACGACGTACTCGACAAAGTCCTGCGTCCCGTCGGCGTTGCGGACAACGCGCGACACGCGGACCTTGTCCTTGCCGTACTTGGCGAGCGCGAGGTGGACCATGGCGGTGCTGGTGGGGTGCTGGTCGGGTGGTAAAGCGGCGGGAAGGGGCGCGAGGTGATAACGCGGCGGGTCGAGGTGCAGAGGGCGAGCGGGCGCAGGGGGCGGTGCGCGAGAGGTGCAAGGGTGCAGAGCAAGAAGCAGAGGCTGCAGTGGGTGCACAGGCAAGCGTCGGTGCAGCTGGGTGAAGAGCGAGGAAGAGAGGTTCGCCCGAGACGCCCGCCCGCCTCCTCCGAGACCCCGCACTCCGCCTTCTCCGCGAGTGATCGACCGCGCTGGGAACGCGCGACGACGGCGACGATAGCAGCGGTACGAAGGGCTGCAGTGCAGCGCGGCAGAGTGCCGCGGTGGGGTAGTACGTACGGAGCGGAGTCGAGGAAGCGTCGACCGCCTCGAGCGCGCGTCGACGGGGTGAGCGGCCTCCTGATACTCGCAGCGGAGCAATCGCGGGTCCGCCAGTGCACAGCAGTGCCCAATGAAAGCCAAGGGAGGAGCTGGCTGAGGAAGCTTGCGCGAGAGAGAGCGAGGGAGTGCGACCTTCGCGACGACCGCTTTCACGCGCATCCCGCTTACCGCTGCGCCGCGCCCATTCATTGGGGCCAGCGGTGGCAGGGCGTAGAAGTGTTGCCCTGAACAACTCCTCAGCTCGGCAGGCAACCGGTTTGCAAAACTATACGGTCGCGCATGCCCTCCGGGTCGACCTTCTCAAATGCAAAACGCCATCCGCTCTCCTGGCTTCACGATCGCGTGTCAACAGACGAGCGTACGACACTACAGCGACTACTTCGACTGGCAGTCGATGATCCCGTTTCGGACGACCGTAACTCGTCCCCGGTTGCAAGTGAGCGTGTTGCCCTCGTCGTCGCAGGTCTTTGCGCCGCCCTGGTTGAGCGTACCGGGGCAAGGGGTCCAGACGTGGTCTGTGCACGGGGGACGAGGAGTCAGTATGTTGCGACGAGGGTTGATGAGGACGGGGTGCAGAGCAGGGGTGAGCGGACGCACCGGGGCAGTAGAACCCGCCGGCGACGCGGTTCCTCGGGTAGCAGAGGTTTCCGCGAAGGCAACCGGTCGTGCTGTAGGTGCGGTGCGACAGAAGAAAATCGTGAGTACAGAGAGATCCGCACCGGCCTGCGAGGGAGGACGAGGACGTACCAGCTCGTCGTGCTGTACGGTCCGCTGTCCCTGCACGTCGCCGCGTCGTGGACGTAGCACTTCCTGCAGCTCTGGCCTGCGAGACGAAGGCGGCGTCAGCGCAACCGGGACGAACGGGGAGAAACGCTCGACGCACTCGCTGCATCGGCGTAGGTATTGATCGGGCAGTCGTCCTCTACAACGCACTGCTTGTCGGCGGTCAAGTAGTAGTCTGGCACACTGTGTTTCGAACTTAGAGTCGGCGGCGGGCCACGGGTGCGGATGAGGAGACACAACGCACCAGACGGTCGCGACCGTACCACTCTGACACGTCTCCGCGTTTACTGGGCAGCGAGCGCACGTGTCTGCAGGTGAGAGCGTGTCAGTGTCTCCTATTGCAGGAGAAGGAGGAAGAGGAGACGCACAAGAGTCGAAATACGCCCCAGGAGGGCACTGAGGGCCGATGGCGATGGCGGCGGAGAGCGAGGCGAAGCCAGCGAGCACAGCGAGCGTGGCGAGGAAACGCATGGCGGGAAGCGCAGAGCAGCAGAAGGGAGATGCAGGAGCAGAAGCACAAAACAGCCACAAGCCGCGAAGCGGAGGAGCGATCGAACGCGAACTGGGCCTAGGTCGCGACCGGACGACCGGGGCATTTGCGTCCTCCTCCGCATTGCAAGGGGTGAACAATCGACCAACATGCAGCGTGCGTCGAGATGACGGCGGTGGCCGTGCGAGGCGTGCGAGGGAGGAGAGGGCGAGCAGGTTCAACCGATTCGGGCGCAGCTGCGACCCACCAAGTTCGCGGACGACGTGCAATCCCTTCGCCCTTTCAGCGTCCGCCGTGGCTCAGCGACGAACGGGAGGGGTACACAAGATCACCGAATGAGACTGGCGGAAGAAGGCAGAGAAGAGCGCGAGGAGGACGCCCCAGCATGCACGGCGTTGACATTCACGCGCATCCTGCTCTTCGTCGTCGGGGCACAGCTCTTCGCAGGCTGGGTGTCAAGGGTGTTGCCAGCCCGCAGTGTCGATGCCAGCTCAGCCTGCCTGCTTGCACACCTCGGAAAAGCGCGTTGACCTTCTCAAGAAGAAGGCCTACTTCCGTGTTCGCTGCTCCTGCTGCACTTCTAGCACTCAGACTGGTTGCAATACAACACATCCAGGCTACAGACTATTTCTGGTCGCAGTGGACGAACCCGCCCCGGTTGACCGTGACGCGCCCTGGCCTGCAGGTGAGCGTGTTGCCCTCGTCATCGCAGGTCTTTGCGCCGCCCTGGTTGAGTGCGCCGGGGCAGGTGGTCCAGACGTGGTCTGCGAGGCGACGACGAGGAGTCAGTATGTTTTCGACGAGGGTTGACGAGGACGGGGCGGAGAGGAGGGATGAGCGGACGCACCGGGGCAGTAGAACCCGTCGGCGACGCGGTTCCTAGGGTAGCAGATGTTACGGCGAAGGCAGCCGGTCGTGCTGTAGGCGCGAAGAAGGGGGTCATAAGCGTCAGCACGAGGAGGCAAGCCACGCCAGCCTGTGAAGGAGGACGAGGACGAACAAGCTCGTCGTGCTGTAAGGCCCGCTGTCCCTGCACGTCGCTGCGTCGTGGACGTAGCACTTCCTGCAGCTCTGGCCTGCGAGACGAGGGTGGCGTCAGCGCAACGGGGACAAAGGGGGGATAAACCCTCGACGCACTGGCTGCATCGGCGTACGTGTTGATGGGGCAGTCGTCCTCTGCGACGCACTGCTTGTCGGCGGTCAAGTAGAAGCCGGGCACGCTGCAAGCGTCGTCCAGCGTCAGCAGACTGCGGCCAAAGCGAAGGAGAGACGGGTGCGTACCAAGTGATCGCGACGGTCGCGCTCGAGCACGTCTCCACGTTCGCCATGCAGGCAATGCAGAACACTGCGGCGGGCATGACTCGTCAGTGTGTCTTCACTGAAGAGAGGGAGAGGCCGCACAGGAGTCGGAGTACGACCCAGGAGGGCACTGAGGGCCGATGGCAATGGCGGCGGAGAGCGAGGCGAAGCCAGCGAGTGCAGCAAGCGTAGCGAGGAAACGCATGGCTCTGAAGCGCCGAGCAGAAGAAGTGAGATGTAAGAGGAGAAGCACAACAAGCCAGAAGCCGCGAAGCGGAGGAGCGATCGAACGTGAAATGTGGGCCCAGGTCGCAACCGGACGACCGGGGTTCTCTCCACCTCCGCGCGTGGCAATGCACGCGATGGAGCGCCAGAGGTGCTCGCAACGACGACGGTGACGATGACCGCGCGAGGGAGTTCCAGCGGGAAGGACGTTGTCGAGGGCGATGGCGAAGACGAGCTGCGAGCGCGCAAGTGCTCGAGGAGCGAGGCCAGGCCTGCGGCAACGCGCCAGCGACATGTAAGAGCCCAATGCAATGCACGAACACAACCAACCCAGTGTCCCTTCACCCGTCGACGCGCGCACCTCAGTCATCGGCACGCGCCTTCCCCTTGCCCTTCGCGCGCCGCCTCCGCTCGCGCGCCTCCTCGTCCGCCTCCTCCGAGTCCTCTTCCGCAGCCGCGCCGTTAACGACGATCCCATTCGGCCTTGGCTGCTCGACCGCGGCGTGCGCGACGCTCCCTGCTGCGGTAGCGGCGGCGGCATTCGCCTCGGCCTCCTTCGCAGCGAGCTTGTCGTCGCTGTTGAGCGTTTCGGCCGAGAAGCGCGACTGGACCGTCTTGTAGTGGAGCATCTCTGCCTGCGAGACGGAGGGGACGAGCTGCGTTTACGAAGGTCGAATTTGAGAAGGTTAGCGTGCGCGGGAAGCGTGACAAAACGGCGTGGGGCGTACCTGGGCAAGCGCGGCCTCGAAATCCTGCTGCGCGACGAGGACCTCGATCTCCTGCGGCGTGGCGAGCTCGGCGAGGTAGTACTGCGGCGTGAGGGGCGGGGATGCGCCCGTCGAGTAGGGCGGCCGGGCGTTGAGCTCGGCTGCACGGGACGTAACGGGAAGCGGCACGTCAGTCTGTGCACAGGCAGAGGAGTTGAAGGAGGTCTCGCGCCCGGGCGCACCAATCCGCGTGTCGACTTCCGTCGCCTTCCTCGTCATGGCCTTGAGCATCGCGTCCGAGCACAGCGCATAGAAGTCGGCGCCAGTGTAGTTGAACGGGCACTTTGCGGCGAGGCGCGCGAGGTCCGTCTCCGGCGCGAGCTTGAACTTGCGCGTGAGCGCGTGCAGGATGTTGAGCTGCGCGGCGTGGTTGTCCGACACGCCGAGGTAGAGCATCCGGTCGAAGCTGTGCGCGGGTCGGTCCATCGGACGTCAGCTTCGCCAAGGGAGGAGACGGGTGCGAGAGCGAACGCACCGGCCGGGACGGAGCAGCGCCGGGTCGAGCAGGTCGGGGCGATTCGTCGCGCCGATCACAAACACATCGCTGCCGCCCTTGCCCTCGCTCATGCCGTCAAGCTCAGCGAGCAACTGGCTGACGATGCGGTCCATGACGCCGCCCGAGTCGCCCTGGTTGCCGCGCTTGGGCGCGACCGAGTCGAGCTCGTCGAAGAAGATGACGCAGGGTTTCGCGTCGCGCGCGCGCTGGAACACGCGACGGACGTTGGCCTCCGACTCGCCGATGTACATGTTGAGCAGCTCGGGGCCCTTGACGGAGAAAAAGTTTAGCGAGCACGACGTCGCGACCGCCTTGGCGAGGAGCGTTTTGCCCGTTCCCGGCGGGCCGTACAAGAGAATGCCTATGCAGCCGCATGCGGCAGTTATCAACGTCTGTCCCGCTTGAAGGAACGGGTGAGCGGAGAGAAGCCCTCAACGGCGACGCACCGCTCCTCTTCTTGAGCCCATCGCGGAACAGCTCCGGCCTCTCGAGCGGGAGCTGGATCGTGTCGAGGATATCGCTCTTGACGCTCGCCAAGCCGCCGACATCATCCCACGTGACGCTCGGGATCTTGGGCGCGCCGATGCTCTCGCTGTACGCCGCGCGCGCCTTGTCCAGCGCGGCGGAGAAGTCCGCTGCTGTGAGCGCGACGCCGGCGTGCGCGAGGTCCGTGAGCGAGGGAGGCGAAGAGGAGGAAGTGGAGGAAGGGAGGGAGAGGACGCGCTCGGCGGCGGCGGCGCGCGACCGCCGCACTAGGTCGACGAGGTCGTTCGCGACGAGGGCGGCGGTCTGCACCGCCAGAGACCGGAGCGACACGTCCGGGGCGAGGAGGTCTGCCGCTGTCAGCGCGCGGAGGATTGCGAGGCGCTCGGGCTCGCCCGGTGCCTGCGTGCGGGCGAAGCGCGGGGTCAGTCGAGTGCGCGCCGGGGGAGGGAGGGGGAGGGGCACACCTCAATCCCGATCTCCTCCTTGAAGAGCCCGAGCACACCCGTCGGGACCTTGTCAACGTCGGTCGTTGTCGCGACGACGACGACGGGGTGGCCGCTCGCCTTCCAGCCGTCGCGGATGGACGCAAAGCAGTCGCGCAGGACGGTCGTCATGGGCGGTTCTGCGCGCATCGACATTCCGCGTTAGTCATACCCACCGGAGGGGAGGACAAGCGGCCGCGACAGCGAGCGGGAGGGAGGACGCACCCTGGCCGGTCTCCATCGCCTGACTCTTCCTCGCGAGCGCCTCGACGTTCCTGAGGAGGAGGACGACGGGCGCACACGCCAGCGCCTTCTCCACCGCCATGGCGCGGAGCCTCCCCTCAGTCTTGGCCTCGCTCTCGCCCAAGAGGTCAAAGCAATCCACCTCGAGCACGCCCACGCCCGCCGCGCGCGAGACGCCCCGCACAAGGACGCGCTTGCCGCTCCCGCGCGCGCCGGTGAGGAGGACGGTGAGCGGGAGGGCGTAGGTCGAGGCGCGAGGCGCGAGCGACGCGCGCAGGAAGGCGAGGAGACGCGAGCCCGGCGTTGGGGTGCCGAAGGTGTCGGGGGTGAGCGGGACGCGGGGGGACGGCGCTACGGAGGAACATGTCAGAAGGGAAGGAGGAGGGGAGGGAGCGGAAGGCAGGGAGTACGCACGGACGCCCAGCCACCCGCCGACGTCGGGGACGAGGCCGCGCTCGACGCCCGTCTGCAGCAGCTTGGTCACCTTGGGGTCGACGATGCACCCGAGCGCGCCGTCCTCGAGCTGGCGATCGAGCTCAAAGTCGCCCGTCGCGGCCGTCGAGGTCGTCGCGGGCTCGGTGGAGAGCGAGGTGATGAGGAAGTAGACGACTGCGGTGGGGGTCGTCGGCGCGGCGGGGAGGCTGTACAGTGAGGTGCACCCAGATCCGTCAGCCACACGAAAGAGGACACGGAAGAGGCGCGCGCGACGCACTCGACCTCATCCTCCTGCGCGCCCTCCTTCCCCTCGCCCGCGAACCTCACACGCTCCTCATCAATCCCGACAGCAATCACATCCCCCTTCTTGACGGCCCTCCTCCGGCGCGAGAAGTGCTCCTTCAAGCCCTCGAGGAACAGCGGCTGGAAGACCTTGTTGACCGAGTGCGGCGACGCCAACCGCGCGATGGTTACGGAGGCGGCGGTGGGGAAGGGCGCGGGGAGGATGGGCGAAACGCGCGAAGCGGGGAGGAGGTGCAGTGTTGCGGGGGCTGCGGGCGTCGAGGAGAGGGCTGACGGGCCGAGGAGGTTGAAGAGGAGGGCGGGAGGGAGGTGCACAACGGGCGCGGCCGAGGGGCTGCGTACGGCGAGGCTGGGTCAGCAAGGGTACTATGCGTACTGCGAGAGAGGAGAGCTACTCACGAGGGCTCCGCCGCCGCAACCAGCCCATCCGCCGCAAACACCCTCGCGAGCCTGCCCTTCTCGCCCTCGCCCTCCTCCGGGCCAAGCACTGCCCAATCGCCGCTGAACAGCCCCAGGCGCCCCAGCTCGGCCGTCGCAACGTACGCGCGGGGGACGTCGTCTTCGTCCGCGTCCGGCGCAGGGACGAGCAGCTCGGAAGGGACGGGGTGCGCGAGCGGGACCGCGGAGACGACGCTACCTGCGCGCGCCGCTGGGGCGGGCGCCAGCGCCGAGAGCGGGAAGGAAGACACGTTCGCGAGCTTGTGGTCCGGGAGGGGCGAGGTCAGCGGGGTGTTGGCGGCGCGGAGGGGCGAGAGGACCGAGTTGGCGAGGAAGTTCTCGTCGAGGTCGAAGTCGAGGAGGAGCTCCTCCTCCTCCTCCTCCTCGTCGTCCTCGGTTGCGTCGCCGTGCTCGCTCGTCCCGTTCGGGAGCGTCACGCCGTCACCGCCAGCGGCAGCGTCGTCCCCCTGCGGCGGGAGGACGAGGACCTGCGTCTGGCCGCGGACGACAACGCCCTGGAGGACGGGCTCGGCCATGGCGACGCGGTAGCGGTCTGCGGCCCCCTGGCCCGTGAGGCAGAGGGTCGCGCCCTCGCGCACGAGGTCGGCGCCGTCTGCGTCGGCAAGGCGCGCTTCGAGAGAGTGGCCAGTAGCGGGGTGGGCGGCATGGGCGTAGGAGTGAGCGTCGAGCGCGACGAGGACGACCGAGGTGAGCGGGATGGGAGTCGTGAGGGAGACGAGGAGGAGCGCGGGAGAGGCAGAGGTGGGGGACGAGGGGGCGCGGCGCGGGAAGACGAGCGGGTGGGCTGCGGCGAGCGCAGGCGGGACGAGGAGGGTGTGCCCGTCGAGGTCCTATGGAGAGCTGCACGTCAGCGGTGTGTCCCGTTGCGGAGGGTGAACCGGGTCGAGGGATCGGCGCACCTCGCCCGCGGCTGCGAGGTCCCGCTTGCTGGCCTGTTTTGCGCGGACGACGAGTGCGCGAGGGTGCTTGGCGTCGGCGTGTGCGTGGAAGCGTGGCTCGAGTGCGAGGGTGAGGGCGGCGGGGTCAGCTCCGCCGGGGACGAGGGCGACGAGGGCGTCCCAGAGGGCGGGCGCAGCGAGGGCGGTGTGGCCCGCATGCGAGGGTGGCAAGGGTGCGTAGTGCGCTGGTACTCGCTCCATGGCAGCTGCAGCAGGTGAGCGTGGTCGAGCGCAACCCTTGCCTGGTCGTCCGGGATTCGCAGCGAGCGAAGACACCGGCTCCGTCTCTCGCTCTCGAGCAGGGGCAGCGCTTCGTGGGTCGTCCCAACTGGGCTGTCTGGTGTGGCTGCAGCTGCACCGAGCTACGCTGCTGCTGCAAGTGCCGGTCTCTGGCTGACTCTCCCCGCCGCTCTCATCATTCTTCGCCTCCCCCACTCTGCTCCCGCCGTTCCTCGCTTGAGGAGACTGCCGCTGCTTGTCCCGCTACTCCTCCCTCGCCAGCCACTCAGCATGCCCACCGAGTTCACCACCGTGCGCCCCTGTCCCTCCCGCTCGGCGGCCCCCACCTCTCCCTCCTCGCTGATCCCCCTCCCCGCCCACGCCGGGGACAGACCGACGCCGGCGTTCGCCGCATCATAAAGGTCGACCCCGCAGAGGCGCTCGAAAAGCCCAATGACCCCAAGACCGTGCGCCTCCTCCCTCGTGTCCACCCTCCCGCGCGAATTGACCTCGCAGCCGAGCGCAGTTCCTCCTTCTCTCGGGCGTGAACCACGCCCTCTTCGGCAAGCGCGACGCCAAGCAGTGCGCCCCCTCCCTCCCTGCGAGCCCCCTCCCTCTCTCCCTCTCGAGCTGACCCCCGGACGGTGCGAGCAGGTACGGCACCACCACCCTCGCGCAGATCGAGGAGCGCGTGACCAAGCTCGGCAAGGAGCTCGGCGTCGAGATCGTGTGCGCGCAGACGGACTACGAGGGCGAGATGTGCCAGCTGGTGCGTCCCTTCCCTCCCTCCGTCGCGAGGAGGCCCCACTTGCGGGCCGCGGCAGCGTTCTTCTCCGCTCGTGAAGGGCGCGCCGTACAGGGCGACCGGGCGCTGACGAGGCTGTGCTGGCCGCGCGCAGATCCACTACTCGCGCTGCCTCGGCGGCGTGATCATGAACCCCGGTTCGTCCCCTCCCCCGTCCTCCTCCCCCGTCCTCCCCAACTTCCTCCTTCTCTCTCCCCGCCCCCACTGACCCTGACTCCACCACCACAGGCGCCTGGGCGCACTACTCGTACGCCCTCCGGGACGCGATCGACGCGTGCGACTCGCCCGTCGTCGAGGTGCACATCTCGAACGTGTGCGTCCCCGACCTCTCCGCTCGCCCGCACCTCACCGTGGGCTGACAAGGAGGGGAGAAAAAGGCACGCGCGCGAGGAGTTCCGCCACAAGAGCGTCACGGCGCCGGTGTGCGCCGGGATGCTCAGCGGGTGCGGCGTGCAGGGGTACGATGTGCGTCGCTTCGTCCCCTCTCTCCGCGCGCTCTCTCTCTCTCTCTATTCTCGCCCGCCAGGCTGACGAGCAGAGCGCGCAGCTCGGCCTCCGGTGCGCGATCGAGCGGAGGAAGGAGCGCGACGCGGCGAAGAAGGCGTAGAACTCGGGGTTCGGTTGGGCGTGAAAAGCCAACAGTGCATATCTCTCGCATCCGGTCTACGATAACGCGCGCACACATGGTGTGAACAACGTCCTTTGCCGCCCCCATGCTCCCTCCTCCCTCCTCCCCGTCCGCAGCGAGACGCCGAGATACGACAGAAACAGCGACGACGACCGACCGACGACAAATGAAGTTTTGAGGCACACACACACACAGACACGGGTCAAGCGGGGCGGGGCGAGAGTGAGACAGCACAGACAGGAAAGGAGGCGGGTAGGGGGTGGAACTACAACGCGTGAAGGGGAGAAAGGGAGGGTATCGACGCCGAGGAAGGGGGCGTAGGCGAGGCGGCGGAGGCGAGAATGCGAGCCAGAGGGATTTACTCGTCGTCCTCGTCCTCGTCATCGTCGTCGCTGGCGGCAGCGGCCTTGGCCTTGGTCGCCTTCTTGGGCGGCTCGTCCTCCTCGGACGCGTCGTCCTCCTCGTCGCTCGACGCGGCCTTCTTGGCCTTCTTCGCCGGCGCCCTCTTCTTCGGCGCGGGCTTCGCCTGGTCCGGGTTCTCGGCCTGCGGGCGGGGCGCTCTGCGTCAGGACAGGCGGGAGGGAGGGAGAGAGGGAGGGGAGCGAGGACGCACGTCGTACGCCGACTTCTCCTTCTCGTAACGCTCCTTGTCGGCCTTGGCCTTCTCCTCGTACGGCTGCGGGCGGTGCAACGCGTCAGTAAGGACGCCCGGAGAGGAGAGAGGCGCGAGGAAGGGAGACGGACCTTCTTGTCCTCGTCGGTCGCCTCCTTCCACTTGCCACCGAGGAGCTTGCCGATCTCGCCTGCACGCCGGCCAGGGAGTGTCAGCACCGCATTCCCTCGTGCGACACCCGCAGAAACGCGTCGCCACGATCTGGGGCGAGCGGAGAGACGAGGGCAACGCACCGAAGGCGGCGTCGGGGTTCTCCTCCTTGACGACGGCGCGCATGTCCTGCGAGAAGTGCATGTAGGCCGAGAGGGGGCGCTTCTGCATACGCGTGCATCAACAAACGCGAGTTAGGAAGGTCAGCGAGGTGTTGTTTGTTGTCGCGATAGGGAGGCGACGAGGACGGGGACGCACAGGCGCGTTCGGGTCCTTCTTCGGCTTGGCGGCGGCGGCCGTCTTGCCAGAGCGGGTCTTGGTCTCCTTGGGCATCTGTATGCACGCGCGAGGGAGAGGGTGAGCGAGCGAGCGAGGGGGGGTTGTTTTGTCGCGGTCGAGCGCGGCCTCGTCCTTCAACCGGGCCGCGTGGGTTTTCGCGCGCATGGGGACGGGCCCCTGCAGGCGCTAGACGCGTGGATCGCGCCCCCGCGTGCGGCAAGACGCGCCTTGGAGGGCGGAGGGGCGAGGTGGGGCGGCGGCGGGCGACAGCGAGAACGGGGGTGGTCGATGGCGACGCCAGGGGGGAGGGGGTGACGAAGCACGGAGATGGGCGGGACGTACGGTGTAAGTGGAGCTAGAGGCGAGTGGGAGGCGAGCTGGCGGTGCGAGAGGGCGAGGGTCGACTTGGGCGCAGCGAGGGGGCGGCGGGTGCAGAGAGAGCAGAGAGGCGGGCGCGCAGGCAAAGGGGGGGCGCCCTCGCGCTGAGAGCGCCCGCGCTGGACACGTCAGTCCCGGCCCTGCTCAGACTCGTCCCCGCCGCCTGCTTACCTCCTGGATAGCACTGTGCAGCTGGCTCCCCGCCAGAGCGCGTTGCGAGCCCACGCTCCCCTCCCTCCTCCTCAATGCATGCCGAACGCTGAGACACCGCTCTCTTCTCGCGTTTCCCGGCTCGTGACCTGGTAGCGTCTACTCATGACAGCATGCAGAGCAGCTGGAAAGAAGCACCTCGAGGGAGAGCGGGGAGGACGTCGCTTCGACCGCTCGTCACCACGCTTGCTCTCCACCACTCCCGCTCTGCCAGACCAGTCGCGATGAGCAACGAAGACGCCAGCGCACTCCCGCCCGCCCAGAAGGCCGGTGAGTCCCGCCTCCTCGCCCGACGCCATTCCCCTCCGCCGCCCCCTCCAGCGCGATGAGGCGACCCGCAGCATGCTCGACCCTCGCGTGGCTCGAGGGCGCGAACGGGGTACGCGACAGCCTGGAGTGGATTGACGCACCTGAGGAGCGCACTATGCAGCCCTGGCATGGCTGTGCTCGCTGGGGTCGACCGACGCCAGCACCGCCCGAACGCTCGTCGCCGCAGCCTCTCCCGCGACAGCGACCCGGGAGGGGCGGAGCGTTTCAGCAGAGACGCGTCGAACGTCCTCAACTACCCGCACGTACTTCGGCAGAGCCGCAGACCCGCGCTGACCTCGCCTGCCTTCTCCCCCTCCCCCACTCCTCGTCCTCGCCCTCGCTCTTTCGCTTGGCCTCCCTGCCTTCGCCCGCACGCTGCCGCACGACCTGCCCGTTCATCACTCGCCCGCACTACCACCGACGCACGCGCGCCGTCTTCCTCAGGCTGGACCAGTTTCCTCAAGAGCCTCGCCGGCGCGACGGGCGACCTCTCGAGCCTCACCGCCCCGTCCTGGATCCTCGCACCCTTCTCCCTTACCGAGTTCCTGTGCGTCGTGTTCTCGCTCGCCGTCTCCCTATCGTACTCTTGCTCACCAGCGCACTCCGTCTCCCCCTTCTTCGCCGCTCTCGCTCGAACCGTCTCCGCCATCAACCCTCCGACTCTCCTCCACCCGCGCTTTTCTGCATGTTCAGCCTACTGGGGCGAGCCGAAGGAGCTCTTCGCCGCGATCAGCGACGGCAAGACGCCCGAGGAGCGCCAGCTCCTCGTCACCCGCTGGTTCCTCTCGACCCTGAGCGGCCAGTTCACCCGTCGTGAGAAGGAGACGGTGCGCCCATTTCATATATCTGTTGCCGAAGTTGCCGCTAACGAGCTCGGCACCTGCAGGGTTCGGAGAAGAAGCCGTTCAACCCGTTCGTCCCGCCTATGGCCTCGCAGTCCTTGCAGGAACCGCGGCGCTGACACTTTGCCCGCGACCGCAGCTTCCTCGGCGAGCAGTTCCTCGGCAGCTGGGACAACGGTGACCTCGTCCTGCACGTTGAGCAGGTCTCGCACCACCCGCCGATTACCGGTGCGTGCTCTCACCCTCCCTCCTTGTTCGCTCATCTGACACGTAGAACGACAGCCTACAACCTCGAGAACAAGCGGAAGGGTGTCTCGCTCGAGGGCAACTGCGCGCAGAAGACCAGCTTCTCGGCACGGCAGATCTCGGTCAAGCAGGTCGGGCACGGCCTCCTCCGCGTCAAGCTTCCCGACGGCACCTCGGAGAGTGCGTCACGTCGAGCGCCTTCAGCTACTCGCTGCATGTGCTGACCGCGACGGTCGTTCTCGCCGGATTTCGCCCGCAGCCTACCTCATCACGCTGCCGAAGCTCAAGATCGAGGGCCTGTGGACCGGGCGCCCGTACGTCGAGCTCACCGAGACGTCGTACATCCAGGGCTCGCACGGCCTCACCTCGACGATCAAGTACTCGGGCGCGGGCTGGGTCTCGGGCACGTCGCACTCGCACACGACGACCATCACCTCGGGCCCGCACGGGCACGCGCTGTACACCCTCTCGGGAACGTGGACGGGCGAGACCAAGTTCGCCAAGCCGAGCAAGGACGGCAAGGAGGGCCAGGTCTTCCTCGATGCGTCGGTCGAGGGCATGCGCGAGCAGGTCACGGTCGCCCCTGTCGAGCAGCAGGGCGAGTTCGAGTCCCGCCGCGCGTGGAAGGCTGTCGCGGAGGGGATCCGGAGCGGCGACTACGACGCGGCGAGCGCGGCGAAGAGCGCGCTGGAGAACGCCGAGAGGCAGAGGCGCCGCGATGAGCAGGCCAACGGGCAGCAGTTCGAGCTGCGCCTGTTTGACAAGAAGGCCAACGATCCCGAGTACAAGCGCCTTGCCGCCGCGCTCAAGTTCAAGGTGCGCTCTCCCGCGCGCTCTCCTCGGGACGCAGACTGATCCCCCTAATCTCTCGCAGCCGGAGGAGGAGGACTCGTGGGTGCTCAAGCCCTCGGCAGCGGCAGCGCAGTAGACGCTCTCCTTCCTATATCCGTGCCCTCCCTCCTCCCCCTCCTGCCCTCGCCCTGTACACCCTCCCGCTCGCCGTGCCCTCGCTCTTATCCCCGACTCCGCCGACCGCGCGACTCTCGATGGACTCAGCTTCCTTGTCGTGCCCTGCAATCCGTGTAGTGAACGCGTTGCTGTGCCCACGGCGGGGGAGGGCAAGCGCGAAGCCGACGAGAGGCCCCTCAGAAACCTCCCTGCTCGATGGGGAGGCCCATTACGCCCGCCCGTCCTGCACCACCACACGCATCTTCAGACGCGAGAGAGAAGGGTTCAGGCTGTGTCTGCGACGTGAGGAGGAGGACTCGAGGACAACTGATGAAGATGGGAGAAGAGCAGGACGAGCTGGAGGACCGCGGGAGCAAGCGCGTAGGGTGGCTCGATGCCAGGGCAAGAGTCTGAGCAGCACGGCACGAGTCAGCGCGTCGAGCGAGTGAAGCGTCGCGGCGAGAAGAGCGCCGACGTTGGTTGACGGCGACGACGACGGGCGAGATGGCAGCACTCGCTCCGTTGCGCGATCTGCCACCACCAGCGCACTCGCAGGGTCCTGTTACCCCTGCTCAGCCAGTCCCGCCGTCACTCCTGCCTGCGCCCACCTCGCGCTTCCAGCTCGCCCTCCAAGCCGCTTCCCGACGCGTCCCCGCCGCCAGCACCGCGCCCGCAGCTGCTTCGTACCCGCACAGCTCTCGAACGACCTCAAGGATGGCGCCGCGCACCCAGACAACCTCGAAGAGCTGAGCTGGAGCGGGCGCAGGGTCGTGTGGAGTCGGGGAGGGTCCCTCTTCCGCCAGTTCACCTTCGACGAGCACGACCAGGACGTCGCGCAGGCACTCTTCGTCGACTTCGAGGTCCCCTCGCCCGCGGACCCGCCCTCCCAGCACGCTTCGACCTCCGCGTACCGGCTCGACTCCCCCTCCCTCTTCGGCCCGTACCGCCGCCCGACCTCCTCTTCGTGGTCCGACGACCCGCTGCCGCTTCCGCGGGACCCACCTTCCACCACCTCTTCGCCCGAAACCCCCGCGCAAACCCAGCGCACCCTCCTCATCCTCCTCTCCTCGCTCGCGTTCGCCTACCCTCCAACAGGGGGGTGCGTCCCCTCCCCTGCCCTTCCGCGTCGCACGCGCATGGGCACTCGCGAGCGGGGGCGTTCTTCTCGAGCGCGCAGCGGCGAAGGCGCGGCGTGGTACACCCTCTCCGGACCGCTGGACGAGCTCCGCCCCGCCGCCGTGCGCGCGCTCGGCGCCGACGGGAACGGCGAGCTGCAGCTGCAGGACGACGCGGACGAGCGCGTCGTCTTCGCGTCCTCCTCGGCGGGGAACGCGCCTCGCGTGCTCGTCAGCGCGAACGCCCGGACGCGCAAGCTCCGCGTCTGGCGCTACGCGCGCCTCGAGGCCGGACTCGCGGGCGCAGAGCCGGACGATGGCAGCGGCGAGGAGGGGGAGAGCGTGCTCGCAGGCCTCGCGGGCGACGTGAAGGGCAAGGGCAAGGCGCGCGCGGGCGACGCAGACGGCGATGCGAGCCGCGCATCGAGCGCGGCGATGCGCACGAGCCTGAGCGGGACGAAGCGCAAGCATGGCGCGTCGTTCGGCGCTGCAGGGGTCGAGGTCACGCTGGCGGGCGAGGAGCGCAGCGTCCGGCGCGCAAGCGCGAGCGGACTGCACGGGCACGGGCACGGGCACGGGCACGGAGCGAAGCCGCGCCTGTCGGCGGGTGGGGCTGCGGGCGCGAGCCGCATCCTCGACCAGCAGGAGCACGACCTGCTCGAGGCGCTCGGGGCGGACGCGCACGGGTCGCGCCGGCCCGCGATGGGGCTCGCGGACCGGCGCGCGAGCGCGAGCAGGAACGACCTCAGCATCACGATGGACCGGATGGCGCTTAGCCAGGGCGCGAGCAGTGTTGGTATGGCGGCTCTGGATATGGACCGCGAGGCGACGCTGCTGGTTGGGGGAGGCGAGATGGACGAGTCGGCCGCGAGGAGCGAGGTCGTGCTCGAGGAGGTGTGGGATGCGGATCTGCACAATCTGGCGTGAGTCGTCATTGTTCCTCTCGTCTCTTCTCGTGGGGGTGCTGACGATCTCGCGTGCAGCACGACGGGCATGACCGCCTACCTCTTCGACGTGCGCTCGCCCGCCTCGTCCACCCTCGCGATCCACCTGCCGTCTGCGCAGGTCCTCCTCCTCCTCAGCCTCACTACCTCCTCCTCCGGCGCGCTCACCGCCGCCCCGCTGAGTGAGCTGCAAGCCATCTCGGCGACGCCCGTCCTTGCGACTCGCCGCAACGTGCTCGACCTCCTCTACCTCCGCGCTGATCGGTCCCTCGCGCTCGTCAGCGCCGACGGAAAGAAGGCGGAAGTTCCGCTCCCGCCGCTCCCCCATGGCCGCGCCATCGCCTCGCTGGACGGCAACTCATCCACCTCCGTTATCCTCACTCTCGACAATGGCTCGCGGTGCCTTACGCACTTCGAACCCCCCGGCCCCGGCCTCGTGAGCAGGTGCCTCGAGGCGCTCGCAGCGGTTCTCCCGCTCGACGACTTCGCCCAGCTGCAGAGCGCGGTGCACCAGCGCGAGCGCGTGGGCCGCACGCGCTCGCACGCGCTCCAGGACGTCCTCGACGAGCTGTTCGCCGTCCAGCCGCGCGCGTCGCCGCCGAGCCCGTACGAGGAGGTGCTCCGCCTCGCGCGTGCGGCGCGTGCGCCGTTCGGGGCGCTGCGCTCTTCGGTTCGTGCTGTCGCGCCCGCGCTCGTGCCGCAGCCTGCGACGACAACTCTGACGCCGCAGCAGCAAGCGATCCTCTTCGCGCTACACCTCGTCGCGCAGCATGCGCGCCTCGAGAGCGCGTCTGAGCGGGAGGTGCTCGTCCTCGGGCGGCTCGTCGCAAGGTTGGCGGCGGCGAAGGGGCTCGCGGGGTGGGTGGACTACTGGAGACGGTTGCTCGGGCCGGCGCTAGACGAGGTGGTCTGCGGTGCGTCTCTCTTCCTTGTTCACCTCGCGCCTCGCTCACGCTCTCGAGCGCAGGTCCCGAAGCTTCGCCGGGTTACCTCCCCGCCTCGCCGCCCGACTTCCTCTCGCACCTCGCCATTCTTCTCGCGGGCAAGACGCCCTCTACCGCTCCCTTCGACCTCTCCGCCTTCGCCTCTCTGCTCGACCTCGTCCCCTCGGGCTACTACGGCTCCTCGTCCACCCCCCTCGCGCTCACCTCCCAGCTCCTCGCCCTCTACACGCACCTCACCTCCCCCTCCGCCTCCTCCACGACCTCCCGCGCGCACCGCACCGTACTCGCGATGCACGCCTACGGCTGGACGGCCCGCAAGCTCGCGTCCATGAGCTTCGCGCCCGCGCTGCCCCTCCGCGAGGCCGTGCGGATGTGCCAGCTCGAGGCGCCGGAGGGCTGGCCCGCCGGCGCGTACGCGCTCATCGGGCGACCGGACCTCGCGAGGCAGGTCGAGGGTGGGGTGCGCGGTGCGAGAACGCCGACGCGGCACCGGTGCGGAGCATCGACGAGCTTGCCGCACAGGTGCTTGGCGGCGCGGGTGCAGAGAAGGAGAAGAAGCAGGAGAGGAGCCTCGCGCCGGTGCCGACGGCGGCGAGGTTCAACGAGGACAAGCGTCTGGAGGAAGTCGCGCGCATGCTCCAGTTCGAGCAGCCGGCGGTTATCAGCGCGGGCGACCGGACGCTGTGCGTCCCTTCTCTCGCTCTTGAAGGTCGATGCTGACAAAGCGCGCGCGCAGTGACCAGCTTACGCCGCAGATCCAGCAGAGCGTCCTGCTCGCCCTCTCGGCGCGGACGCTTTCGCTTCCGTCGGGCAGAGCATGTTCCTCTATCGCACCAAGGACACGCTCCCGCCCGACTCGATCGCCATCCCGCGCATCAACACCTCGGCGCGGGTCATCCCCATGCCGTCGCCCGTCGCGCTCATCGAGAAGGAGCCGCGCGACCCGACGACGACCGCCATCCCCGACCGCCTTGAGTGGCCCGACTTCCACGCCGGCGTCGCCGCCGCGCTTCAGCTCCGCGCCGAGCCGCACGACGACGGTCGCGCCGTCGACAGCTCGCAGATCTCGTTCAATCGCCCGCAGGCGACCTCGACGCCCGCCATGCGGGCCTCCTCATGGGCCTCGGGCTGACGGGCCAGCTCGGCGCGATGCACTCGAGCCAGGCGTACGAGTACCTCAAGGCCAAGCACGACCCGACGTCCGTCGGCGTCCTCCTCGGCCTGGCGGTCTCCTTCCTCGGCACGAGCGACCCGACCGTTACGTCGGTCGTCTCCATTCACCTGCCCGCGCTGCACCCGCCGCGCTCGTCGTCGCTCAACGTCTCGGGCATGACCCAGTCGGCCGCGGCGGTCGCGCTCGGCCTGCTCCATTTCGGCACTGGCCGCAGGAGCTACGCCGACGTCCTCCTCCGCGAGATGTGCGGCGTCAAGGTTACGAACGTCGAGGACGGGTCGCTCTGCCGCGAGGCGTACGCGCTGTCGTGCGGGTTCGCATTCGGCATGATCATGCTCGGGCAGGGCCGCGAGAAGAGCGCGACAGCGAAGGAGGTCGACCACCTCCGCACTTTCCGCGCCCTCATCCTCGGCGAGGGGAACCACGCCCTGCCCGGGCTGTACGCGCCCAACTCGACTCCGGACGTCAACGTCACGTCGCCCGCCGCGACAATCGCGCTCGCCCTCACGTACCTCCGGTCGGAGCGGCAGGACGTCGCCGAGATCCTCGAGATCCCCGACTCGCTCCGCAACCTCGATTACGTCCGCGCGGACCTCCTCCTGCTCCGCACGCTTGCGCGCAACCTCATTGTATGGAGCCGCGTCGACAAGTCGAAGGAGTGGGTCGAAGCGCAGGTCCCGCCCTTCCTCGCCGCCGCGCTCGGCACGGGAAAGAACATCGACCCCGACCTCGACGTCGCAAGGTGGAGCATCATTGCCGGCGCGTGCTTCTCCATCGGGTTCAAGTTCGCCGGGACCGCCGCCGCCGAGGCGCACGCGACGCTCATCCACTACCTCGACCGCCTCACCCGCGCCTCGTTCCTCAAGTGTGCGTGCACGCTTTCCCTTCCCCTCGACCTTCCGCTGACCCTGGTGCCCGCCCGCCTGCAGCGGCTTCGGTGCAGGGCAAGATCAAGCGACATGCACTGCGCAGCTCGCTCGGCGTCGTCGCGGTCGCGCTCGCGATGGTCATGGCCGGCACGGGCGAGATCAACGTCCTCCGCCGGCTGCGCGTCGCGCACGGCATGTTCAGCGAGGGCGTGACCTACGGCTCGCACCTCGCGACGCACATGGCGCTCGGCCTCCTCTTTCTCGGGCAGGGCAAGCACACGCTCGGCAGCTCGGACGCGGCGATCGCGGCGCTGCTCCTCGCGCTGTACCCGGCGTTCCCCGCCACGCCGACCGAGAACCGCGCGCATCTTCAGGCGTACCGCCACCTCTGGGTCCTTGCCGTCGAGCCGCGCTACCTCGAGGCGCGCGACGTCGACACGGGCGAGCCCGTCTTCCTGCCCGTCCGGCTGCGCCTCACCGCTGCGCCGGACGACTCTGCACCCGCATCGTCGTCGGCGAAGACGGACGTCCGCGCGAAGCAGCTCGTCGCACCAACGCTTCTCCCCAACCTCGACCTCATCGAGACGATCCAGATCGACTCGCCGCGCTACTGGTCGTTCTCGCTGCGGCTCTCGTCGAACCCGACGCACCTCGCGCGCTTCCTCCGCGACGGCGTCCTGCACGTCAAGCGCCGGACGGGCCACCTCTCGTACGCACAGGATCCGCGCGGGATCCGCTCCATCTTCACGCGCTCGAAGAGCGAGACGGGCAGCGCCGTGCTCGACTTTGGCGAGACGGCGCGCATGCTCGTCCCTTCGTCATCGGGCGCGAGCAGCGGGCTGAGCGACTTTGTCCGCGCCTTCTCGGGCGACGCCGAGGCGCTCGCCATCACGCAGGCGCTGTGCCGCCCCGCCGGCGAGGCGGGCCCGCCGAGCGGATACGAGGCGTTCGCTGCGAGCGTGCTCCTCGAGTGCCTCACGCGCGACAAGCGGGACATCGCGGTTGTCTACCACGCGATGCACGACGCGTGGCGCGCCGTTGCTGCAGGCGAGGCACCTGCTCTCCCGCTCGTCAAGGGCGAGGAGCTTCGCTTTGTCGTCGACTTCTACAGGCGCGGTGCGTTCAAGTCGCTTTTCAGCAAGCCCGCGCCCCCTCCTCCGCCTCGTCGTCGAAGGCCCCACGGGCGCCGTTTCGCGCGACCCCCTCCTCCACGCCTCCTTCATC
Source organism: Rhodotorula kratochvilovae (assembly GCA_019926025.1). Taxonomy (NCBI): domain Eukaryota; kingdom Fungi; phylum Basidiomycota; class Microbotryomycetes; order Sporidiobolales; family Sporidiobolaceae; genus Rhodotorula; species Rhodotorula kratochvilovae. The sequence continues at coordinate 697,834 of JAHSUG010000012.1, forward strand.
GACCATGTCGCTTCCCTCCTCTCCGCGCATGGCGCTTCCGCGCTTGACGCACCCGAAACGCAGGGTGCGCTCCGGGCCTACCTCGAGTCGCTCGTCTGGCCCTCCAGGGACGGGCAATGACGCCCTTGCACGCGCAATCGCGCACATTCGCCTTCCGTCACTGCCCGCCCTCGGCGCGATGCGCCCGCTCATCAGCGCGCAGGGCGGCGGAGCGGCAGAGGCGGTGCTCGCGCTACGGCGGACGAGGCGGGGGTCGAGGAGCGCAGGGGGCGCGGTGGCGCGTGGGAGGACGAGGCGAGTGCGTGGATGGTGCGTGCGTGGGTTGGCGAGTAGAGGCGAGGGGTACGAACCTGGATGTACAGGCTCGGAGCGGGAGAAACGAGCGGGAGCTGTGGCGGGCGCTTTCGATCGCAGTGAGCGCGCTTCTCCTCAGCGTAGACGAGAGCGCTCTGGGTCGCCTCGTGGCAGGACTGCCAAGGTAGACCTTGTAAGCGCATGGTCGAGGGAGGGTTGGTGGGATGAGGGTTGGACGCGACCACACCGCTGCTCTCCGTCCAAGAGGCTCTCTGCTCCATCCGTGCTGCTCTATACGGTCGCACATGCCTGCTCACCCACGCGGAATCGACCAGACGCCGTCGAGGCGTTCCGCTCCTCCTCATCACCCCAGTTGCGCGCGTCACTTCCACAGCCTTTGGGACCGCGATGAGATTGCGATGAGCTTCCTCGTCCCGAGCAAGTGTCGATGACGACGATGCACGACCGAGCGTGGCGACTGGGGCGGCGAGCGGGCGGGGCGACGGCTCGGCGCTCGAAGGGGGCGAGGGGAGGGGACGAGGGTGCACAACGCGGCTCGAGGTACGTTCTTCCCGCTCAAACCCTCGCCACTACCCGTTGGAGCGCTGCTCACGCGCGCGCCATGTCCGCAGACACCGCTCCCGCTCATCTAGGCGCCTGCTCTCGCTCAACCCGCTTCTGCGGCGTCTTGCTCCTCTCGGGCACTCGCTGCGCAGCTCACGCTCTTAAAGCGCATCCAGCACGGCCTGCAAGGTGCGATTCGGTTGCCGCCATCCGCCCAGCAGCGCTGCTTGATCCGGTCACGCCGTGTCTGCTGCCGCCTCCTCAACGACCAGCCTGCGGTTCGTCCTGCAGCCTAAGCAGCGCCTGGCCGACCCAAGCAGTCTCGTTCCGCTCCACCACGACTCGCAGAGCTTACGCCTCCCCTCTCGAAGCCGCCGCGCTCTCCGACACTTGCGCGTGACTCCACCCAGTCGCGCTCGCAACGTGCTCTCTTTCCCGCTTTCCCGCTCTTCCACCACCCCTGCGGGACAGCTGAGCGCGTCAGCGCGTCCATACGGGTCTTTTCAAGCCGTCCGCCGCTCCTCAGCCCCGCCCGTCGCCTCCTGCCCGCGCAGTCGCCGCGATCAGCCAGGAGCCGAGAATGGCGTACACGAGCACATGTGCTCGTTTGCGGCGGGTGCGACCGCACATCGAACCCACGCTTCTGCTCGGAGGGGAGTCGCCTTTGGGCTTACTTCCAGCTGGACTCTGCTTCCGATTCTTGCTTACTTCGCTAAGGGGCATTGCGCCCCTCTTCAAGAGATCTTCGGATCACCCGCAAGAAACACTGGAAGAGGATTACGCCTTGAAGGCAGCAAGATGCCCAAGGGGCGGCGAAGGCCGGCAATCGGGGGAGGTGGGAGTCCCCTCTTAAGGCGTTGGCCAGCTAAGAGAGGGGGCTTCTACCTTTTGCTGCGCCGCTGTTGCACTCTTTTGCTCTTCGCAGCCGCTTGCGTCGCTTGACTTGCACGCGGGCCGCCCAGCGACTCGCTTCTCTCGCGTCTCTCGCGTCTCGCTCCCCTTCTCTACTCGCTCTGATTCCTCTCGATTACGCTAATTCGCGTCGTGCACGGCGCCAATGCGGTTTGAAAGGAAGGGAGGCTCGTTTGGGTCCACTGCCGTACACTGGGGGCATCTCAACAGGGCTGATGGGATCAGGGTAGCAAGGTGAGGAGGAGGAGGGGGTGAAGGAGGGAGTGGAGCGGCGGTGCCGCCGAAGCGATGCTGAGACCTCGCGCGGACGACGACCGACAGGGGAAGGCGACTGCTCAGGGACTAAAGCAGCCAGCGCAGGATGCCCTCAACAAAGTGACTGCGGGCTGGCATTCATGCGCGTCTCGCGTTCGCCAGCGACCTTCGCGCTGACGTCGCCGCTGATGGCCTCTCTCGACTGATTCTGGCCCCGTCCTTCCCTTCACCCGCTGCACCATCAGCAACTCGCTCTCCATCGCAAGCGTTCTCTTCCCCTGCTTCGCTGCAGCGTTTACCTCCTCCACCGTCTCTCCCCTGCTCGTCACACACGAACGCCGCAGATGAGGATCGAACCCCTTTGCCTCGCCATTCTCATCGCCTTGGGCACCCTCAAAGTCCTCGCCAACTCGCCAGTCGACCCGCTCGTCGTCACCTCCGACCGCGTGCACGCACGGGTCGCTTCTTTCCGCCGCGGCCCTCCCAAGGTTAGACGTGCAAGAATGAATCGACAAGGCGAAGAAGTTTGCGGGAGAAGGGCAGGAGCCGGAGGGGTGGAGAAGTTTGCGGGAGAAGGGCAGGAGCCGGAGGGGTGGGGAAGTGAGCCGCCCTCCCGCGCCTCCTCGAAGTACTTTCAGGAGGCGGAGCGTGGAAGTAAGCCGCTCACGACCCCTGAGCGCAGCGCTGTAAGAGGGTCAGAGCGAGAGGAAGGGGGGCTCTCGTAGTCGGCGCGGCAGTCGCATCGACAACTCCTTGCTCGTCGTGTCTCGTCCGCCGTGAGGATGAGAAGCAAGCGCGCAAAGCGGTTACAGGTATGTCGACAAACTCAGGACGCCCCCCTCACCTCGCTTCACTCCGCCGACTCGTCCTCGAAGCGGCAGTTGGCGATGCCGATGCTCGCGCATGTCGCCTGGATCGCGGCGCACTCCTGCTGCGACAAGACGTGCTCCTCTCCGATGCTCCGCGTCCACACGACCTCGCGCAGCGACCGGGGCCAACGCCACTCGTGCTCGTGGCCCGTCCGCGCGTTCGCGAGCATGTCGAGGGCGGCAGGCGCGGTCATGAACCACGGCGCAAGAACGACCCGCTCGAGTGAGCGCGGCAGGACGCCTGTGACAACCTCGAGGAGTCCGTCATCTGGGGTGGCGCCAAAGAGGATGAGGATGAGTTCGAGGAGGCGGTCGTCGTCAGCGAGGAAAAGGGTCAGGGTGTCGAGGTAGCCTTGCATGATATGAGGGTCGTGCGAGGTGTAGGGGTGAAGTCGATCAAGAGGGAGGCGAGGAGCTGAACGAGGGAGCTCCCAGAACGGAAGGAAGCCAGGGTGCTGAGGTCGGTGAGGAGGCATGCGACGCTGAGGTGATGGCGATGAAGAGTTCGACCGAATCATTGAGACAGGTGAGGTTGGCTAGGTGGAAGGGAGCTACTTGCGCCGGACTTGGAACGCAGTCGGGCGCGACCTCGTAGACGGTGAGGAAGTCGAGGTGCGGCTTGGACATGACGAAGCGCAAGGTGTCGTTGTTGAGCATGTGCAGTTCGACAACGTGAAGCGTACTGCGCCAGTGGTCCAAGCAGGCGAGTGCCCTGTCGAGCTCCGCAGGCGGGTCGCGGCCTGTCCCCTTGTGGCTCACCTTGAAGACCTCGACCTGGCAGAGAAGCTCGAACAACGTCGCGAAGCCCTCGCAGGTTGGCGTCGAGCCTGACTTGATGCGTGCGCCCTCGGCGCGGGTGCGGAAGGTGAGGGTCAGGCTCTGGCACTCGCGCGCGAGGTGCGGCCTCTTGCCCAATGTCTCGCGCAGCGCAGCGCTTCACCGCTCGAGCGCATAGGTGGAGAGTCCCACGAGGCCTGAAAGATGCGTGATCTCGAGGGTACGGTATAGATGGGGCTGAGCGAGGTCGCGGCAGGTGCGTGAGGTGAGGCAGAGGGCGAGGAGGGAGGGGGTCGAGTCGCTCGAGGTGGCGACGTCGCCGAAGATCTGGCTGAGAAGCTCGCGAGGAAGCTGCGGCTGGGCCATCCTGCAAGCGCGGTCAGGGAGAGGTCAGTCTTGTCGCTATGGGAGGAGCTGGGTGCTCGCTCGCTCGCGAGGGAAGGGGCGAGGCACGCCATCCCAGGGCAGCGCGCGGCGCGGAAAGGGGTGGAGGGGTGCTCACCTGACTACTCGAGTCTACACGAGCCAACCGATGCTCCGCTGGACGACGAGACGAGGCTGCGAGCGCCTCGACTGATGAAGCGGGTTGGGCGGTGAGGAGGTGCGACGAGGACTTGCGGGCGCTTGACTGCTCGTTCGACGTGTCAAGGAGGACCTGTCGAGCGGTCTGAGCGATTCTCGTGCGGATTCAGCGAGAGCGAGTGAGGAGGAGCAGGGAGAGCCGGAAGCGCGTGATTCTTGCGAAGTCGACTTCGTCCAGGCAGCGTTTCCCGGGCCGGAGGATGTACAGGGACGGAGAAGTAGGCTTTGCACGCAGGAGGGAAGGCACCGCACTTCCGAGCACTCCGCTCCTCGTGCACCTCAAAGCTGCCAGCTCCGTCCCGCGCCGCTTGAGTGCCCACCGTTCGCAGTCCTCAGGGCGTAGCTGCATTGCGGTGGTCTACTGCACGAGTAAAAGGCGCATTGAAGCGCCCAATGGGATGTTGACGAGCCGCAATCCAACGCCGGCGCGCGACAGAGGTACTTGACGCGCAGGTTGCGGAGGCCTATGTCCCGCGTCGGGAAGCAGTGCGATGCCGTGCATCACCGACGGGCTACGCACACCGTGCCCGCTGGAGAGCGCTACTCGCGACGCCATGCTTTGCGCAGGCGAAGGAGCGGCGCGCCCTTGTCGGAGGACTTCTGCACTCCGACCGCGTCGACGACGGAGGCAGACGGGTCCGGCGGTGAAGGAGGGAGAGCAGGCAGCGCGGAGGGGTTGCACGGAACCGAGGCAGGGGGCAGCGTGGGAGACGAAGGCGGATTGGGGGAAGGGGGGATATGCGGATCGGGGGGCGGGGTCGATGCAGCGAGATCGGGGGCGGCTGGAGAACAAGGTCCCCGCACGGCGACGGCGGGTGGAGGTCGCGAGCGAGTAGGGAGCGACGCATGGTGAGTTGCGAGGTAGAGCAAGTGCACAGCTGGGCAGCCGGCGGGTCAGCGCGCACCGCGAGTCAAGGTAGGCAACGCACAGAGACAATCCTTCACCCGCGCGAACCAACGTATCGCACACGCGTTGCGCTCATGCAGATCCGCGAAGGAGCCACTCCGGTGGTACCCGCGACGCTCCCACTCGGCCTGCGCGACGACCTCCCTCCGCGCATCCTGGAGCAGTTCGTCCCAGCGCTCCAGAGGGAGAGCGGCGTGCAACTGGGCGAGCTCGACACTCCACGGGACCGCCGGGCCTTTACCCCTCGCAGCGAAATAGGGACGGTCCCTCAGGGGCGGGGGGACGAGTTTCGGCCAGGGAGGGTGTACCGCGCGCGACGGCGGGTCAGGGTAGACGAGGCGACCTGCCTTGAGATCCGCCAGCAGGGTCTGGGTCGGCGTGCGCGAGAAAGTGTCGGCTGCCGGGGGAGGAGGGGGGAGTGAGCGATGGGTGGAGGAGGCGAGAAAGCGGAAGGACGTACGAGGGATGACTGGCGGCGGGTCCGAGGGCAGCGGGGCATACGGGTTTGCACGGGTGAACATGCTCAAGGTCGAGCAGTGCGCGGGAGGCAGCGGGAGTCTGACAGGGGAGCCTTAATGAGGAGGGAGAGGGGGGTGCAGATGTGCGAGCAGAGCGTGGAGAGCCCAAGCGATGCACGGTGCAGTAGCAGATGAGCGTGAATTCAGTTCGGGCGAGCGCAGCAATCCGCTCGAGCCGTTGCAGCGAGACGGCGAGGATGAGGCGAGCGAGAGGAGGAGAGCCGCGGGTTGGAAGCGACCACGCCGCGCCTTCCCCTCTGAGGAGCGCTGGAGCCGCCCAGCCATGCTCTGTGGAGCTACAGCTACAGCCTCCAGCCGCCCAGGAGTAGCCAGAGGGCACCGCCGCGCTCTTCTCGTCCTCATCACCTCAAACTCGCTTCTCGTTCGCACCGGGTCCGAGGCGACTGCGACAAGCTTGCTCGATATGAGGAGGTGCTATCAACGACAATGCACGAACGGGCGCGGCGAAGGATGCGGTCTGCGTGGTCGGGGTGGTTGCCCAGGTCGACGGCAGTTTGCGCGGGAACTCGTCACGGTCTGGGGTGCGTTCTTCGCCTGTGGTCCGCTCACTGTGACCTCTCAAGGGAACTGACGTACGAAGACTGCCCGTAGACCCTTTCCGCCACCATCGGCCCGCTCGCTGTTCACTCAACCCGCTCGTCCGGCCCTCTCGCTTCCTCGCGCCCGCATGCTGCGTGACTCATATTTGGTCAACGCGACTATCCGAATGTCACCGCCCTTGCGCATCCTCGTCGACGCCGTCGCGGCGCTGCTCGACCCGGTCGAGCTGTGTTTACCGTCGCGTGCCCGCGGGGCTGATCCGCTCGTTGCTGCCCGGCGTCCGAAGCGCCTCACCGACCCACGCACACCCGTCCATTACCACTACGGCGCGTCGTCGCGCGCGCACGCCCGCTCAGGCCGCCTGTGGCCGCCGCCTGCTGGTCGTGACTGCACCCAGTCCCGCTCGCAATCTGCTCTCTCGCGCTTTCCTGCCCTTCCACCGCCCCTGCCGCCCGCTCGAGTACGCCAGAGCGCTCAACGAGCTATGCTCGAGGTCCTCAATGGCGCGCACCACCGCCAGTGCCTTCCTCCGTGCGCAATCGATCTCAACAGCCCCAGGCGGGTAGGCGTACGCTCGCACTTGCTCGGTTTGTGGGAGTCACCCCCCCGAAATCGTCACCTCCGGTTGGTCAGAGGGAAGCCCCGCCGCAAGAAGGCTTCGCCCGGCTCAAGACGGGCTTCCCTCCCTATCCCGCCTCTCTTCGAGAGTAATCAACCAGCAACAACAACCACCAGCAACTAAAGGTTAGGGCGCCGCGGTTCAGCAAGGCGTCGAGGCCCGCAACCGGGGGAGGGAGCCTGCCTTCGCCGGTGAGCAGTCTTCAGCGAAACTTGCGCGCGCGGTTTCGCTGAGGAGCTGCCCGGTCGGGAGGGGGTTGTCCCTTTTGCTGCGGCGCCGTTCTTCGCGCCGTTCGCTTTTCTTCTTCCTGCTCGTGGTTCTGCACGACGGTCACGGCTGAGAGGCGCTCCGGCGCCCGAGACGGAGTGAGAAAGGACTCGCCATGTGCGGTGTGATTTGCGTTGCGGGGTTCGCCGCCGCCTCTTTGCAATGTCACGAGTGGTTCTATGCCGCGCGAGCACGCAGGCGGAGTGCACATTGAGAACGGAGGAGGCGAGACTTAGGTGCTCGCAAACCGCAAGTATACCTTCCGCGCTTCCCGGACAGATCCTCCATGACACGCCAGCTCCCCCGTCTTCCGTCTGCACGTTCACCATATGTAAGCGAGTGAATAGGGAACTCACGGATGCTTGCACTTCTTGTCTACGGACGTCTAGACCGCCCGGCTACGCCTCGCCCGCCTTCTCCCACTCCTTCTTGTACTCGGCGAGGGACTCGGCCATGTCGATGCTGCGCACGCACGGGTCACCATCGCATCAGTCTGAGAGTCCGTCGCACGGGACAGCACGGCGCAGCGCCGAGCCGACCGAAAGAAACGAGAGCTTGCGACGTACACCGTGTCCTTCGCGTTCCTCGGCGTCCACCCGAACGTCCCCCTCGTCTTGGCCGTGTCGATGACGTTCTGCGTCGGCTTTGGCTTGCCCGGGTGGCCCTTCTCGGCGTTGGGGAACGCAGTGCGGAGGGCGGGCGATGCGTAAGTGTGGTAGAGGTCCAGGAGGGGCTGGTAGGACGAGTCGGCTGTGAGGGCGATGGGCGGGTCAGCGTTGATCGGAGGGACGATGTTAACCTGGAGGCCGCGGGAGAGACGGGAGCGCGTGGAAGGGGAAGAGGCGGGGCCGACGAGGCGCGCCGGAGGGCCAGTGAACGGGAGGAATGGGACGTACCCGTCGCGACAAGGAAGCGTTCGTTACCCGCCTTCTCGTTGAGCAGGCTCTCGACATGGATGAGCGCGACGTCCCTCACGTCGACAAAGCTGCCGAACCCGTTCTGCGCGTCCTCGGCGCCCTTCTTCCCCACGAGGAACTGGTAGAAGTTGTTCACGCTCGTGTTGAGCGCCGAAGGGCCCTTCACCGCGTGAAGCACGGGGCCGAAGATGAGAGGCGGCTGGATCGTGACGAGGTCGAACGAGGGCTTCGAGTCCTGCAGGAACTGCCACGCGGCGCGCTCGGCGAGCGTCTTCGACGCGCGGTACATCTGCGATTTGTCGGCCGCGTCGCCCTGCTCCTCGACCTGCATCCGGGCGGGCGGGAAGGCGTCAACACGTGTACCGGGCGGCGCGGGAGGGAGCGTAAGGCGCGCACCAGCTTGGGGCTGTACTCGTTCCAGTCCTTCTCGGTGAAGGTGTACACCGGCTCCTTGGGCTCGACGACGCACGCAAAGCTCGCGGTGATGACTATGCGCTTGACTGCGGGCAGGCCGGTTCAGCGCGGCCCGACGAGGGCCAGAAAGGGTGGGGCGCACCGGACGGCTCGGACGCGGCGGCGCGGAGGGCGGAGAGCGTCCCCTGCACGGCGGGGCCGATGAGCTCGGAGGGCTTGCTCACGTTGAAGTGGAACGGCGAGGCTTTGCGTGCATGCGGGTGGTTCAGCGCGGGGGGGGGAGCTACTGAGGAAGTGGGGCGCACCGTGTGCACGACGGCGTCGACGCCCTTGACCGCCCCGCGTTCTGCGTGTGCGGTACTGTGCGTCAGCCTGAGCGCATCTTCTACGCGAGAGATGTGTGCGGACCTGCTCGACATCCTCGACGATGGCGTACTCGAACTTGGCGTCGAGCCCGTCCTTGGCCAGGCGGCGCTTGAGGTCCTCGCCCTTGTCGGTGCTGCGGACAGTGCCCCTGACGCGGAATCCGCGCTCGAGGAGCTGCTTGAGGACGTCTGCGCGCGAGAAGTGAGGGGCCGCGGGTCAGCCGCTGATGAGGACCGGGAGGGGCGGGGATGGGGCGTACGGACGGCGAGGTAGCCGGAGGCACCGGTGAGGAGGACGAGAGAGTCGGTCGAGACGGCAGGCATACTGGCAGGGAGTGGTGAGAGCGAGAGCGACGCGAGGAGCGAGCCGACGGGAGGGCGGGGAAGCCTCCGCTCGCACGCAAGGTAGAGGAAGCGCTGTCAGCGCGTGCCGGACAGCTCTTCCCATCGGCAGATTCGGTCAGAGATGCGCGCACAACGGCGTAGAGCGGTGCGGACTGCGGGGCTACAGACTCGGCGACACCCCTCCCTCCTGCCGCTCCACCTCCACCTCGTGCACTGCTCGCGCGCCTGCATCCTCCACCAGCGCACCGCCATCGTCTCCTTCCCCACCGGGCCCCTCGCCCGCCGCTGCTCCCCGCGCCCCGCTCCCCGCCTTGCGCCCCTGTCGCAGCAAGCTGTCGCGCAGGAGCTCCTCCTTGGCCTGCCGCGCCCACCGCTCGAGCTCCTCGTCGTCGACCGCGTCGGCCGCGTCCTCCTCCGCTGTGCGAGGCGCGTCCTCACCCGGCGCGTCCTCACCCGGCCAGCCGGCAGCGGGACGCGAAGGGGACGCGGGCGCCGCCGCAACGGGCATTGCAACAGGCCCGGCGCAGGCGCACGCCGGTGGAAGAACGCCCACGCCTCGCGCGCGCGTACACGACGACGACGAGCTTCGCCGCCCAGGCGCCGAGCACCCGCCGCGCCGCGACCCACGCCGTGCCGTAGGTGGCTGCTTTGCGCGCGAGGCGCGCCTGAAAGCTGCGCGCGCCAGGCGCGGTACCGCGGACGGGCGGACAGGGCGGTGTAGACGAGTGCGCCGCCTGCGCCGAGGAGGAGCCATGCGCAGAGGGCGACGAGGCCGAGCCAGGTCGCGCTCCAGGCCGTGAAGCGGACGAGGGCGGCGAGTGCCGTCCAGAGGTACGAGGTGAGGCGGGCGATGAAGCGCAGGAGGGCGGGGAGAGGACGCGGACGAGCTTGGCGGCGAGGGTAAAGAGGAAGAGGCGGAGGCCAGGGGAGGTAGGGGTCGCGGGCGAGGCGGAGAGGAAGCGCAGGGTCGAGGCGTCGATCTCGTCATCGACGGAGTGTTCTGGTGCTGGTGCAGGGTCGACCTGAGTTGCTGGAGGAACAGGGACGGGTCGTGTGGGCGGCGAGGAGGGGGACGAGGGTGACGACATGCTGGGCGAGGACGAGGTGGTAGGGCTGTAGCGCTTCGTGGGGGTGGTCAGTACGTTCAGCTGTAGGGTCGGCGGTGCAGCACAGCGAGCAGCGCACCTGTCCTACGGAGGAGAGTCGGCCGGGAGATGAGAAGGCGACGAAGCGGCGTCGAGAGGAGCGGCCAACGCGGGACTCGGGCGGGGAGTTCGAGCAGACCAGTGAGAGTGTTCTCGTCGGATCTAGCGAGCCTGATCACCCGTCAGCGCTAAGGGCGGGTCCTGGCGGAGGCGAGGCTGAGATCCGAGACGAGCGTCCAAGGTCAACCCGCGCCAACCCGCACACGGCCTCGCTGGAGACGCGGCTAGCCTTGCGCAAACTCTACTCGACGCCAGCTCTCTACTCCAAGTCGAACGGGCGCATTCCACCGCGCCGCTCGTCCCCACCGGCATCTCCGCCCGCACCCCTCGTCCCGCCCTCTCCACGCCAGCGAGGAGCTATTGCAGGATGTCGTACCATCCACAGGCACGCCCTCGCTCCCTCCACGAAGCCGCACCCTCCGCTGACCCCTCCTCGCGGATCCCGCAGCCCGGGTTTCAGTACCAGCCCGCGACGCAGCCCCAGCTAGGCCAGCAGCAGGCCCAGAACTCGATGCAGGCCATCCTCAACCACCAGGACTCGTACTCGGTCGCGCAGCAGCAGCAGCTCGTCGGCGATGAGGAGTACAAGTGCGTCGCTCGCTCACTCGCTTCGGCTCCTCCCGCTCGATTGCGCGGGCAGCATGCTGATTCAGCTGTACGCCTCCGCGCAGCCGCCTGCTGAAGAACTACAAGCTCGCGCACTTGCGCATTGAGGAGCAACGCTCGGCCATGCTCGAGCAGGAGAAGCAGGTCCGTTGCCCTTCCCTCCTTCGCATCTCTTTCCCGCGCTTACGAAAGCTTCCCTACGCAGAACGCCGCACTACGCAAGCACATCATGCTGCTCGAGGGCGGCGACTCGGGCGGCGCGACCGTCGTCGGCGTGCATTCGGCGGGCGGCGGGTGGACGACGTGCGCCTCTTTCCCCCGCTTCTCCCGGACGTAAATTGACGATGCCGCCGGCAGTTCACCATCAAGAACTCCTCGTCGTCCCTCGAGCGGCGCATCAACCGCTGGGCGGCCGATACCCTCGCAGCACATCTGCGGTCCGCGCCCCCGGCCCCGCCAGGCACCGACGCCGCCGCGTTCCAGCACCTCGCGCTCGTCCCGCTCGCCGAGGCGCTCTTCCGCGACGTCGACAACGTCGCGGCCTCACCGTTCCTCGTCGGCCTCAGCCAGATGGGCTTCGACTACCCCGGCTTGGGCATCGTGGTGCAGAGCTTGCTCAGGCACGTGCTGAGCCAGCTGCTGTGCGACGGGATCGTCAACAAGCTCCTCGTCACCAACTCGGAGGAGGCCAACCAGTGCGTCTCGGCTCGCTCCGTTGTGCGCGCCTCGCTGACTTTGCCTCGCTGAGCAGGGAGCTCACCAAGCTGCACGAGCAGCTCTTCCACCGTGCGCTGCGCTGCTCTCCTCCCTCACCTCGACAGCGTACTAATTCTGCGACCGCAGGCGAGCCGCTCGTCGCCTCGGTCTGGCGGCGGCAGACCTTCTCCGCAGCAGTCGACGCCCTCGACCCCGAAATGTCGCTCTCCCTCTTCCGCGAGCACATGCCGCACGTCTTCGCCCTGATCAACCCCGACCCGGCGACGATCGCGCCCGAGCTCGAGGCCGTCCTCGATGCGAGCTACGTCTACTCGCGCATGCTCCACAAGAGCTACTCGCCCGGCGGCGCGCTCGAGGGCAGCGGGTTCTACAGGAGCTTTGTCTGCCAGGTTGGAGCGCCGCTCGACCCGACGCAGCTCGGTGCGCTTGGCTTTTCCCCTCTCTCGCCGGGAACTGCTTGCTCACCCGTTCGTTCGCACTCACGCAGAGCTCATCAAGAAGTGCTACCGCACCGAGCGCGGTCCGTCCTCCCTTGTCCCCTGCCTCCTCCTCCCCTGACGCCCTATGATCCCCCGCAGGTGAGCCCGAGCGCGTCGGCGCGTGCCTCTTCCCCGGCCTCGTCAAGGAGACGGCCGTCGACACGACCCCGCTGCCGCAGGTCTCGCTCCGCCACGCGGCGCCCGGCGCGCAGAACGTTCACCAGAGCAAGAAGCGCGAGACGAGGACGCTCGTTGTTAGGCGCGCGCAGGTCATTTGCGAGTGCGTTGCCCATCCGCTCGCCTCCTTTCGCCTCCCGGGCTTGGCGCTGATCCGCCTGCGCGATGTCGCACTTCGTCCGCAGGTGTGCCCTCGCCGCGCACGGCGTCAGCTTGCACGCCCGCTCGGCGACGTCGCCCCTCGCGAACGGCAGCGGCGCGAGCAACGGCGGGATTCCCTCGCCGCAGCCGCTGCAGTGAGCGCGCCTTCGGGCTTCCTCGATACCCGTTCTTCCCCTTCTACGGTCATACCTCTTCGTTCTCCTGCACCCGCAATGATACCCTCGTCGTTTCGCCCTTCAAGCTCGATGCTCCCCTTCGCTCCTGCTTCCCGCTTCTCCGCCTTTCCTCTCGCACACCGCGTGGCGTGTACGCGCTCCTCCTGTGCGCACCACCCGCGCATGTGCTGACCACTCCGGCGTTCCGCAGACAGGAGCTCCACCCTTGGTCCACGGACCTTCCGCCTCCTCTCCTCTCCTGGCCGCGCTCTCCCTCTCTCCCTCCCCGCTCACTCTGCCGCACGCAGTGATGTCGCACGACGGGCAATGTCGCAGCTCGCTGCTCTCGCAGAGCGAGTACCCGCCGCCCTCGCCCGCGTCGGCGTCGGCGCGCTCGCACGCGTCGTCCGACGCACACAGCGCGGGCGCCCCCCCGCGCCTCGGGCACCCCGACCACGCGCGCCATTCGCGCGCCTCCCTCGCGACTACGACGACGAGCGACGCGCCCTCCCTCGCGGGGGACGAGGCGCCCCCGCCCCCATCCGTCACCTCGTCCTCCTCGTCGGGCTCCGCGTCCTCCTCCTCCTCCTCCTCTTCCTCCGCATCGCACGCCCTCCCCCCGCCCCCCGCGCCCCTCCCCGCCGCGTACTCCCACCCGTCCGTCCCGCCCACGCCCCGCAGGCGGCCGCTCCCCGCCCCGCCGAGCAACGCACAGCGGTTCGTCCCGCTGCACCCGCTCCCGCCCCCTTCGTCTTCTGCCAAGGGGAAGAGCCGCGCGGAGCCGCCGACCGCGGGGGAGGAGAAGGCTGCGCTGCTGGCGCGCGAGAGGGGGCTCGACGAGCTCTTCGACCGTGCCAGCACGCGGGCGGCCGAGGACGGCGACGACGCGGCGAGCCCAGTCAGTCCCGCTGGGACGGAGCTGCCCGACTACGCGGTTTCACCCTTCAGCAACAGAGGCGGGCTGAGGAGGAGTGCGACGGCGGCGAAGCGCGCTGCGAGCCTGCGCGAGGACGAGGAGGGCGGGGGCAGGGAGGGCGAGAAGCGCGCGCTTGTCGAGGCTGAGGTGCGCGCGCGGGTGAATGCCGACGCAAGGCGCGTGGTCGAGGACGACGTGGAGATGACCAAGGCTGGGTTGGCGCGGCGAGCGGCGGAGGAGGAGCGCGAGAGGGCGGAGGAAGGAGGGAGGAGAGGGAGGAAGCGGATGGATGGAGGCGCTGCGTGTCGAGGAAGAGGAGGAGGGACGAGGAGAGCCGCCGCCGCCGATCTCGCCTGAGCAGGATGGGCGCGGGATGCTCCGCTCGTCGACAGGAAGGAGCCGCTCTTCGACCCGCCCGCCCACGAGGCGCGCGTGCCGCCACCGCCGCTGACGTCGTACCGCCTCCCGCCGCCACCTGTGCCAGCTCCGACAGAGTCGTACGCGCTGCCGTTCCACAGCAATGCCCTACCCGTCCAGGACGACTACTTCTCGCAGCCGATTCCGCCCCGCCCGTCCCTCGCCCCTGTCCACACCGCCCCGCTCCCCACCACCTTTCCAGCCGCACCGTCCCGAAGCAACTCGCCATGCGACGCTGGCGTCGTCGTCGCGGTCGGAGCTGTACGTTGGTGGGCTTGCGGCGTCGACGTCGGGGGCACGATACGGTCCACCGCCCGACGAGCAATCACGGCCGATGGCGGCTCGTCATGGTTCGCTAGGGCCGGCGCACTCGTTCTATAGCGCAGGTGTGGGGCAGGTGGTGCGTCTTCCGACTGTCCGCCCCACAGGCAAAGCGGGACTGACGGTCCTCCGCGGCGTGCAGGCGCTCAAAACGCTCGAAGCGCGGCAACAGCTCGCCCCGCCGCCCGCGCGCGGGACCTCGTCGAGCCCGACGTCGCCCGTCTCACCCGATTTCTTTCCCTCGACGTCGCCCTCGACCGACTCGGCCCGCAGCCGCGCGTCCGGCCACCGCGCGAGCATCAGCTGGTCCCCGCCTGCTGCAGCAGCGCTTGCTCCGCCCGCGAGCTTCGCCCAGGCGGGCGCGGCGCCGTACCCGGCGAGGTCCGCGACGGCAAGCTCGAGCGGGAGCACGGCGCAGTACGGCGTCGTCTCCTCGTCGGCGGGGACGCCCTCGCTCCCGAGCTCGACGCGCCTGAGCGCGTCGCCGCAGGCGTACGGCGTCCACCCATCGCCGCCCGCACCGCATGCCTTCCCCGCCGCGCAGAGTGCTGCACCGTCGCCCGCGTTCTACAACGCCCTCACCCCCGGCGGGCCGCTCCTCCCTACGCCGCGCCGTCGTCGACGCCCGGCCGCGCGCCGTCGTATTTCTCCCCTGCCGCGGCGGGCGCCCTGAACGGTGGGCTGCCGCCCCCGCCCGCACAGCCGGTGTTCGCCTCGCTCCCGCCGACGCCCGCGCCTGCGCAGGCGCACGGGCTTGCGCAGGGGGCGTACCCCTTCCCACAGGCGCCGGCGACGTCCCCTGCGCCGCGTGCTGCGTCGGCGCAGGACGCCGCGAGGCCGTGGTCCCGCTCCTCGGCGGGGTCGCCCTCCCTGCTCGGCGCAGAAGGCGGACCAGGTGCGCAGGGCACGCCCGCGCGAGAGAAGCGGATGAGCACGATCAGAAGCTTGTTCGGGCGGAAGAGGGCGCCGTCGACGATGTCGACGGGCAGGGAGGGCGCGGCGCTTGGCAGAGTAGGAGGGGGAGGGGCGGGGCTCGCGGGGACGCCGGAGGAGGAGGAGGGCGGATCCGGTTTGGAGGGGCTGAGGGGGTGGACCCAATAGGCGGGGGTAGGTATATGAGGCGTTTATCGCAGGCGTTGAGAGGGTGAGAGGGCGAGCGCGCGGAAGTGGTGATGCTGCACCCGCGGGAATTGTGTTTTGGAGCGTAGTACACTGGCGATGTTTTGCAGCAAAGGTACTCGGTAGATCGAGCGTGCTCTCGGCGCAGAAGGCCTTGCGGCAGACGAGAGCTGGACCACGAGTTGCGGGAACTGATGAAGCGGGGTAGCGAGACGCGAACAGCACGGGAGGTCGTCAAGCAAGCACCGAGCTTCTACTGAAGGCCTCTCTCGCAGTCTAGCGCGGGAACGGTTCGATCGGGTGAAGTTGTGGGACGCGGGAGAGGGTCGAGGGCGAGCTGCGGCGCGGGACCCTCCCCTCGCCTCTCCCCACGCGCTCCTCCCCGCTCGACTGCGGCAGTCTCTCGTGCACCTCCACGAGGAGACCCACTCCCGCCATGTCCTCCCGCCCAGAACTGCGCCTGCCTACGCTCAAGTTCCTCGCAGCCGGCATCGTCTCGGTCGTCGTCCTGATCCACCTCGCAGCGCTCAGCCGCTCAGACACGTACGCCCGCCATGCCAGCGTCGATGCTCTCAGGAGTCGCCTCGGGCTCGGCTCGGACGGGATGCCCCTCCAGCAGTCGGCGGCGCTGGCCAAGGCCACGGGAGGAAGGGGGACGGGCACACAGGACTGGGCAGAGGGCAGCGCAGTGAGTCCCGCAGCTCTCTGGGTCCTTCTCGACGAGGCTGGGCGAGCGCTCCAGCTCATATAACTGCCCCCGTGCATTCCCCGCTGACCCCACCTCGCTCCCGAACCCTCGTCCAGGTCAACTCGACGCGCGCAAACGCAGCGTTCGTCATCCTCGCGCGGAACAGCGACGTGTGAGATCTTGGAGGGAATCGAGGGTGCGTCACTTCGCCGTCTTCGAGCGCAGGACGCCGTTGCTCGTCCTGCCGCACCTGTGCTCCTCGATGATGGCCTTGAAGCGGTGTTGATATCCTTACTTTGCTGCAGACCGCTTCAACCGCAAGTACAACTACCCCTACGTATTCCTGAACGACCAGCCCTTCAACGGTGCGCCTTCCGCTCCTCTCCTTCTCCTCAAGCCCCCTCGCTCACAACCTGGCCCCACAGACGAGTTCAAGCGGCACACCTCGGGCATCGCCTCCGGCCCGTGCTCGTACGGCCTCGTCCCGAAGGAGCAGTGGGAGGAGCCGAGCTGGATCGACGAGACCAAGGCGGCGGCTGAGCGGCAGAAGATGGCGGAGGCCAAGGTCATTTACGGCGATTCGAAGACTTACAGGCGCATGTGTGCGTGATCTCCTCCCTCCCGCGGTGTCGTGTGAGTCGGCATGTACCGCAGCTGACCCTTCCGCGGGCGCTTCTGGCAGGTCGGTACCAGAGCGGCTGGTTCTTCCGGCACCAGCTGCTCGACCAGTACGACTACTACTGGCGCATCGAGTGCGTCCCTCACCGTCCTCGTGCGCGACCGCGCTGACCTCATTCGCCCTTCTCCACAGGCCGAGCGTCAAGTTCTGTGCGCTGCTCTCGTCGTCCTCGCTTTTCCCGACAGCCAGCTCACCGCTCACCCGCTCGCAGTCTGCGACATCGACTACGACCCGTTCAAGTACATGGCCGAAAACGGCAAGAAGTACGGCTGGACAGTGTGAGGCTCTCCCGTTCTCCTCGTTCTCTCGCGGCTGTTGACCGTCTCTGCCCGCGCGCAGCTCGCTCTACGAGTACGAGGCGACCATCCCGACGCTGTGGGACACGACCAAGGGTGCGCCCTCCGCCCCTCGCCCCGGAGTTACTCGCTGACCCGCTCACGGCTCGCAGAGTTCATCGACAAGAACCCGCAGTACCTCGCGAAGCCCAACATGATGGGATGGATCACGGGCGAGAAGGGCGAGTACAACCGCTGCCATTTCTGGTGCGTTCCCGTCCTGCCTTTCGGTTCTCCCCCGTTTCGCTCTCCTCCTCCCGCTACTCGCCGCGTCGCTTTCACGGCCGTGCTCATGTTGCTCCACTAACACCCCCCGCGCACAGGTCCAACTTCGAGATCGGCGACCTCTCGTTCTTCCGCTCCGAGGCGTACCTCCAGTACTTTGACCACCTCGACGAGTCGGGCGGGTTTAGCTACGAGCGCTGGGGCGACGCGCCCGTGCACTCGATCGCGGCGGCGCTGTTCCTCAAGCCGGAGGAGATCCACTGGTTCCACGAGTGCGTTCTCGCGTTCTTCCCCTCGCGCTCGTCTCCCTTCCGCGGAGGGCGAAGCGTGTTGTTGCGCTGGAGCAGGAAACTCACACTCCGTCCATACCGCGCAGCATCGGGTACAAGCACCCGCCGTTCCTGCACTGCCCGAAGAACGCTGCCGACCGGTGTGCGTGCGACCCGCACGACACGAACGCGTTCGGTGCGTCCCCTGTCGCCTCTCCTCTCCCACTTTTGCTCTCCTTTACTCCTTTTCTCGTTCTCATCATTCACTGCGTGCTATACTGACTCATCCACACACGCGCGCAGAGGACCACTGGTACTCGTGCACGCCCAAGTGGAAGCAGCTCCGCCCGAACTGGGCGAGCGAGTGAGCGCCCGCGGCCTAGTCGGGCGCAGGGACGGAGCATGTACATACGGACGGGCACTGGAGATATACGACGGGGACAGTAGACTACCCGGGGGTGCAGTGTGCAGGACTTGGTTGGATCCCCTGTCGAGGAGGAGAGGTGCGGGCTTCCCTCGGCCAGGCGTCGGATCTGCTTCGGGGGGCTTGTGATGCCTTTGTAGAACGACTGCCGGTGCACGACCAGAGGGCGCGCGATGAAAGGCCTCGCCTCCGCCTGCCGCAGTCCATCTTCATCTGTTGTCCTCGTCCGCGCTCGCCTCTCTTGCCCCATCCGCCTCGTCCAGGTCCCGCCCCTCCTCCAGCCTCTCCAGCTACCTCAAAGAGCCCCTTGAACGCACCCACGATGGCCGCCCAGGTGCGTCCCTCTCGCGCGCCCTCCTCCCGTCCGGCGGAGGCTATTCCTGGCGCACCCGCTCTCCCTCCTCGCGCTGATGCCCGCGCGCACACCCGCAGGAGTACTACCAGCAGCCGCAGGGCTACGGCCAGGCGCCCCCTCCCCAGCAGCAGGGCGA
This sequence comes from Rhodotorula kratochvilovae, assembly GCA_019926025.1. NCBI lineage: Eukaryota > Fungi > Basidiomycota > Microbotryomycetes > Sporidiobolales > Sporidiobolaceae > Rhodotorula > Rhodotorula kratochvilovae. The sequence goes on from JAHSUG010000012.1 coordinate 716,385, forward strand.
GCGCGGCTTCGGCGGCGGAGGAGAGAGGGGACCGCAGCAGCGGGTACCCCAGCAGCAGCAGCAGGGGCAGTACGGCCCGCCGCAGGGGCAGTACTACCCGCCGCAGCAGCCGCAGATGGCGTATGGCGGAGGGGGGTATGGGCAGCAGCAGCCGTACCCGCAGCAGATGCCGCCTCAGCAGGTGCGCCCATCTCCCTCCCTTACGCGGAGGAAAGGCTGACGGGCAGTGCAAGCACAGGTTTACGTCCAGCAGCCGCAGAAGTCCAGTGGAGCGGGCGCGGGCGCCGCGACGGGCTGCTGTGCGTGCTTGGCGGGCGCGTGTCTGTTGCTGCGCGGGTGCGTCCTCTCTGCGGCCATAATCTGACGCACCGACGCAGAGGAGATGTGCTGCGACATGCTGCTGTAAGTGCGCGCGCGCTTCCGACCCCCTGCGCCCGCCTTCGCGCCCACTGTGTCCGCATCCTTCGCCCTTCACGCCTTTCACTACTCTCCTGCGGCGTCTTTCCCAGTCCCCAGATAACCGGGCGGTCCTATTGGCCGCACTGTGTGCATGCCCTTCCATCGACGAGCCACAGAGCGCGATGCACTCCCTTTACCCCTATTCCGCCGTTGTCGAAGGCCGCCGTTAATCTAGTAAGGCCGCCGTTAATCTAGTCTGTTGTCCGGCCCTCTCTCTCTCGACCGGCTCGGAAGAGTGGCTACGGCCTTGCAGAGAGCAGCGAACGAGAAGAAAAGCCGCGCTGCAGGCGAAGAAAGCATACGGGCAACTTGCTTTCGCGCTCATCCCGCTCGCGCTCATTCCGCCGCTCGCGTCCCCCCCGCGAACCAAGAAGCAATCGTACGTCGCAAACCTGTGTGGCACGCCTCGCTGCGCCAGGGCGAGCGAGAGCTACAACCTCGAGGCGTCGCCGCCCCTGTCCTTCGCTTGCGACCTTGCGGCAACGGGTCGCAGCCCGTGTGAGCAGCAGTACGTCCAGCGCGCGGCTGGGAAGCGTATGGACAGTGGGGGGCGGCAGGGCGGGCGTGTGCGGGGCATGGGATAGGGACGGTCGAAGCGCGGTGGAGGCTGCGGGCGCGAGGTCATGTGAGTACGAACAGCGGGAGCGAGCTGCGCAAGGGAAGACGCACCTGTATCGGGTCAGGCAACGCCCGCTCAGACCGCGGCAAGCCCGCGCTCAACCTCTCCCGCCCTGCGCTCGACCCCTTCCGCGCGCGCGACCTTGCCGTCCTCGCCCTTGTTTCCGCGCTCCTCCGCCTCTGCGCGCGAAAGGACGCGGTCCATCGCCGCGACCCACGCGTCGGCAAGGAGGGGTGCGTCGTCCCTCTCGAGCTGCTCGGGGCCCTTGTCCGCGCGCACGCCGGCGAGGAGCTCCGCCGCCCTCGCTGCCGGGTCCACGCTCGCGGGCTTCTTGGGCGCATAGGCGTCCTCCGCCTCGGGTTCTGGTGCGAACTGCGCGCCGCGGAGGAGCGTCGCGGAGGAAAGCAGCGCGCCGAGGTCGCTCAGCAGCGCGGGGAGGGCGAGCGCCGTCCCCCTCACGCGGGGCGTGGCGGCGCTGCTGGGGGTGCCAGGGCGGGAGAGCGGCGGAGTCGGCAGGACGGCGGACGCCGAGAGGGCGGCAGAGGGGGAGGAGGTCGTGGCGCGTGGAGGGGGAGCCGCGGCGGAGGAGCGCGGAGGGGGAGGAGGCGGAGGGGCCATGGTTGCGCGAGTGCTTGGGGCGGGTGCAGGGCTTGGGAGAGGCTCGCTGGCTGGATCTGGGAAGAGCTGCGCGCTGAGTTGACGAGAGCAAGCTTCCCCTCTTCACGCGGATCGGATCCACGCGAGCGCCCCTCCGCACTCTCGCTGTAGAGTCGCTCTTCTGTGCAGGAGCTGCTCACTCGCGCGCTTTCACTGCGATTCCGTAGCCGAGCATCCGCCCGCTATGCGCGCGACGAGGGGGCGATCCCGCTCCATCGGGATCCGCTCGGTGGCATGGGTCGGGTCGAGCGTGACGAGGCGGGGCCTTTTGTGAACAAGCTGGACGTTCGCCAGCGAAGCGTGTGGTGCTCCCCGAGGGTGAAAATGCGCGACCCCTGATCAAGAGCAAGAGTGACGAGCCTCCTATTTCCCCAGAAATCTGCGCAGCGCCGGGGGGGTCGGCCCTGCTCTTCTCGCTCTCCCTCTTGCCCAGGCTCTCTCTCTCTTCCACTCCACTCAGACGCACTCAGTGAACCTAGCTAGCTACCATGTCCGCCGTCAAGATCAACAGCTCTGCCCCGGCCCCCGCCGACCACTTCGCCCAGCCCAAGGGCACCGGCCTCACCATCGACCTCGAGAAGAAGGCGAGTCCCGCCGACTCCTTGTCACGCCCCCTTGGGGAACGACGCGCGAAGCCGCACCCGCAGCGACGCCCTCGCTGCACTGCTGCTGTCGTCCCCCACTTCTGCCCCGAGGCCGTCCGTCCAGCTCGAGACGCACACGCTGACGCGCGTTCTCCCTCTCTCGACGCCCACAGGTCTACGTCGTCACCGGCGGCAACGTGCGTCCATCCCTTGCCGTCCGGCGAAAGAGAGCGCCCCCGCTGACCCGCCCTCCTTCTCAAACAGCGCGGTCTCGGTGTTGGCATCGTCGAGGCGCTCGCCCAGGCCAACGCTACCGTCGGTGAGTCTCCTTGTACCGTGCTGCGAGGGGCAAGAGTGCGGAACGGTGGAAGAGCGAGGGGCGGGAGACGTCTCCGCACGTCGTCCTCGTCCCGTCTCCTCGTTCCGCCGCTTCCCCCCAGCTCGTTCTCTTTCCCGACGCCCCAGATGGACGAGGACGCGCTGATCTCGTCGGTCCTCTCTCCTCTCCGCCGCTCGCAGCGCTCATCTACAACTCCGCCAAGGACGCTGACGAGGTCGCCGACCGCCTGTCGAAGAAGTGGAGCCAGACCATCAAGGCGTACCAGTGCAACGTTTCCGAGTCGGACAAGGTCAAGTCGACGTTCGCGCAGATCGAGAAGGACCTCGGCGAGATCCACGGCGTCGTCGCCAACTCGGGCATCTCGGTCGTCAAGCCCGCCCTCGAGCTCGGCAAGGAGGACTTTGACAAGGTGTTTGGCGTCAACGTTCTCGGTGTCTTCAACACTGCGCAGGCCGCCGCTGCGTGCGTCCTCACCGCGTCGTCCCCCCTCGGGCGAGTGCTGACTCTCCTTCCCCTTGTGCAGGCTCTGGATCGGCCGCAAGCAGCCTGGATCCATCGTCGTCATCTCGTCCATGTCGGACACCATCGTCAACTCGCCCATCACCCAGGTGCGCTTCCTCCTTCTTTGCTGGGGAGCCGCGCTGACCCTTCTCCACGCACAGGCGTTCTACAACTCGTCCAAGGGTGCCGTCTCGAACCTCTCGCGCTGCCTCGCCGCCGAGTGGGCTCCTCACCAGGTGCGCCCGTCGCCCCCTCTCCTCCAGAGCGTGCGCTAACGACGGAGGAACCAGATCCGCGTGAACAACGTCAACCCGGGCTTCATCGAGACGGACCAGACGATGCACATGGACCCGGAGCTCCGCAAGAACCAGTGCAAGGAGGTCCCGCTCGGTCGCTTCTCCAAGGCGTGGGAGCAGGCGGGGCAGGTCGTCTTCCTCCTCAGCCCGTACTCGTGCGTCTCGCTTCACCTTCCCTCGCCTCTTCCCGGCCGCCCCGCTGGCATTCTACACGGCTCTCCTTCCTCCGCGGGGCTTGCTTACATGCTTGTGCGCTTCTGCAGGTCGTACCAGACCGGCTCGAGCATCTACATCGACGGCGTGCGTCCCCCTTCCTCAACGTTCGCGTCCTCCGGCTGTGCATCCGCTGACCCCCCCTTTTTCGCCTTCTCGCAGGGCTACCTCGCGTGGTAGAGGACTTTTACCCCAGGGCGCGCCTCAGGGGGACTTTGCGCGTGTGCGGGAGGCATCTACGCGCGTCGAGAAGGGAGGGGGATCGCTTGCGGCGCTTGAGACTCGAAACAAGGATACCATGTTCAGCTGTTTATTCCTGTGGTGGTGTTGTGCCTTGTTACCGCCCGCAGCGAGACGAGGTGCCCGGCAGTGAGAGCGGGAGGAGGACGAGGGGACGGCGAAAGCGGGCTACGACTGCGGAAGCACGCGAAGGCGTCCCTCTCGCCAGAGACGGATGCTCCGCAGCTTCCGACTCACACAGCGACGACAAAGCCCATGAAATACCCATACAACCTACAGCTCTACGCCCTCTGGCCCTCTAGACCTCGACCTTCTCCTCCTTCCGCCCTCCTCCTCCAGCAGCACCCTCCGCCTTCTTCGTCTCCCGGTGCCCGACCTTCCCAATCCCGTACAGGCACGTCACGCTGATGAGCGTCGCGAGGAACGCGAACCCCGCGCAGGCGTAGAACGCCGCGTTCAGGCCTTCGTGGATTGCGGAGAGCGGGGTGGAGTGCTGCGCGCGCGGAGGGGAGCGGGGCGGGTCAGCTCGGCTGGAACGACGACGGGCAGGAAATCGTAGAGGAAGGGAAGCTGAAGAGGAAGAGATGGGGACAGGAGAAATGCGCGGACGCACCCCGTTCGGGTCGTACACGAGCCCGAGGTCCTCGACCGCCTTCTTCGTCACGCGGCTCTGCACAACCGTGTTGATCGCGAGCCCGATCCCTGTGCCGATTTCTGCGAGCGTACGAGCCAGTCAGTGTGAGATTCACGGTCGGAGAGGAGAGGGAACGGAGGACGCACGCGTCGACATGTTGAAGATGCTCCCCGCGAGCGCCTGGTGCCCGCGTCCCGCCACCTGCGAGACGTACAGGATCCCGCACGCGAACTGCGGGCGCCTCCCGATTAGCTCCCCCTCACATGCACGCAGGGGAGAAAGTGCGCACGATAAAGTCCGCGCCAAACACGCTCAGGATCATCGCGGGGAACTGCCACTGCCAGTACGGGTCGCTGTAGTCCTGCACGGCGAAGAGGAGCGGCGCGAGGCCCGTCCCGAGCGCGCCGAGCGCGATGAGGATCTGCGCCGGGACGCGCGAGGCGAGGATCGCGACGATGACCTGGGCAGGCGGACGAGGGCGGGTGGTCGTCGAGAGGGGCGAGGCACGAAGAGGACGGCAAAGAGGTGCAACGGCGGGGAGAGGCGGAGGAGCGCGAGAGTCAGCTTGGGAAGGTCCGGCGCGAGAGGCAGGGAGGAGGGGCGCACGTTCAGGATGAAGCCGGTGATGCTGCTCGGGAGGAAGCGCACAGTCGCGAGGACAGGCGGAAGTCGCATGTAGTCCTGCGGGCATAGCGTCAGGGTCAGCGCGCTTCATCCGCGAACCGCCCGGGTGAAAAGGACGGACCTGGAACGCCAAGCTCGCGAAGAACATGTAGCTCGCAAAGCTGCTCCACCCGAGTGCGCCGATGAGCTGGACGATCGCGAACCGGCCCTTGAACCAGATCGACGTGCGCATGAGCGGCGGCCTGCTCGTGCGGAACTCGAGGTAGCGCTCGTAGAACCAAAAGACGGCGAAGAGAAGGACGGAGAGAACGAGGAGCGCAGGGATGTAAGGTGTCTTCCACTGCGCGCGCGCGTGGGACGGTCAGCGGGTTTTTCGCGCGGAGGAGGGGGCACAGGAGACGCACGCCGTTCGGAGCGCCCTCGCCGTCCGCAAGCGCGAAGGTGAGGAGCGTCACTGCCGCGGTGATCAGGAACCCGCCGAGCCAGTCGACCGACAGCGACGTGTCCTTCTTGCCGTCGGCGGGGACGAGGAACAGCGCCGAAAGCCCGACGAGCGCGCCAATGCCGGCCGAGACGTGGAAGACCGCACGCCAGGAGATCGGGGCGTACTCTGTCAAGCTGCGAGACGCTCAACGAGTCAGGGCCAAGGTAGGAGCGGGAGAAGGGAGGACGGGAGGCACACTCCGCCGAGAACGGCGCCGAGACTGCCGCCAAGCGGTGCACCGGCGGAGAAGAGCGCAAACGCAGTCGTCTTACGCTGGCCGGGCGGGAACGGCCAAGGATGCCGAGCGCCGACGGCTGCACTCGTGAGGGCGAGTGAGCTGGAGGCACGCAGTGAGGAACGGGAGGACGAACGATTGCAGCGCCGAGCGCAGCGCCCCATCGCGCGGAAGAAGTCGATTGAGACTTCATTCTGCGCGAAGCCGCACGCGATCGACCAGATGATGAACCACACCATGCCGAGGAGGAAGACCCTGTGCGAGGGGGAGGAGAGCGGGTCAGCCGGAGGTGTGGATGGAGGTGGAGAGGCGTAAGCACTTCTTGTGGCCGTACTGCACGAGAGTAGGCGATGCGTCAGTCCACGTCGGAAGGGCCATGGGTGAAGGAACAGCGCGCACGATATCTGCTAACCGCCCGAAGAGGAGGAGCAACCCGCCGAACGCGACGGAGTAGCTGCTGATCTGCAGAGGGGGATGAGCCATGTCAGCGACGTCTGGACGGGTAGACGATGGAAGCTGTCGCCGCAAGACGCACGAGCCATTGGAGGTTAGTCGTGACGATGTCGAGGTCGATACCGATGGTGGGGAGGGCGAGCTGGACCGACTGGACTTGCATGATCTGCGGGCGGGCGTCATACGGGGTGAGCTTCGGTGGCTAAGGAGCGTGGTGGTGAAGAGCGCGCGCACATTGAGCATCATGCAGAGGGTCATGCTCGAGGTGAGGAGGATCTGGCGGGCGGTGGACATTTCCGGCCAGACGTGCTCGGGCGGTGCTTCTGCATCGTCGCGCCCGTCGACGTCTTTGTCCCTCGTGGCCATGCGCGAGTCGACCGGGGTCTGCCCGTCGAGCTGCGAGGTGCGATCGAGGTCGGCGCTCGCTCGCGAAGTGTCTGCGGGCGGCATGGCGGCGGTCGTTCGCGGGCGGGCGGTTCGCGGGCGAGCAACTGACGGTAGCCGGTGACGACGTGCGTGTTCAATCCTGCCCAGGTGGTGCAGCGGACGAGCGAGGGGATCCGGCCGTGGCGGGCGAGATGAAGCGGTGCGGCGGTGCGGCGAAAAGCGGGCGGCGTCGGGTGGTGCGGGAGGTCGCTAGAGTCGCGTAGAGTCTATCCTGCCCAGCAGATCTTGCTCTAGAGGGGAAGCGCGCTGAGCCGGCGAGAGGAGCGGGGCGAGGACGACGGCGCTCGGACAAGTCGCCCTCCGCCGCCCCACCTCGCCCCTCACACCCACGGGCTGAACAGTGCGCGCTCTGCTCGTGTTCATCGAACTCACACGGTTCAGTTCTCCCAATCCCGACTGGTCCGACTCGACCCGCCCTCCGCGCTCAACTTCATCTCCTCGAGGAAGGACCGCCAGCCAGGACTACGAGCACGGCTCCTGCGGTTGATCGCGCTCGCTAGGATCGACTAGTGGAGCACTGAGCACGGTGCGCTCTTCTCGTTCCCCAGAGCTCGTAGTGTCGGGATCGTCCTGTCGAGCGGATGGAACGCGGATGGACGGCGACGGCGCTCAGCGGCAAGGCGCAAAGGATTGAACTGCTCTCAAGGGCTGCATGAACTGACACAAGCACCCGCAGATCCACGCTTGAGCGCTGCCCGCGCCGATGACCGCACCACACGACGCTCCTCCTCCCGTTCCCGCCGACCTCCCCCGCCGCCCGGCATCTCGCTCGGCCTCGCGCGCATCAACCGCCTCCTCACCCTCCTGCGCTCGCCGCACCTTGCGAACCCCGTCGTCCACATCTCGGGCACCAACGGCAAGGGCTCCGTCTCGGCCTACCTCTCGTCCATCCTCTCGCACAGCCAGCTCGCCGTCGGCCGCTTCAACAGCCCGCACCTCGTCGATGAATGGGATTGCATCCACCTCCACGGCCGCGCCGTCGATGCGCGCCAGTTCTACGATGCCAAGCGCGAGGTCGAGCAGGTCTCGCAGCAGGAGGGCGTTGGCGCGACGAGCTTCGAGGTCCTCACCGCGACGGCATTCGCGCTGTTCGCGCGCGCAACGCCGCCCCTCGACGTTGCCGTTGTCGAGGTCGGGATGGGCGGCGCAGAGGACGCGACCAACGTAGGACGCGACCAACGTCGTCCCCGCCGCGCAGACGCTCCTCAGCATCGTCACGAGCATCGACCTCGACCACCAGAAGGTCCTCGGCGACACCGTTGCCGAGATCGCTCAGGTCAAGGCGGGTATCGCGCGAGGGCGGCGACGTCGTACTGAGCGTGCAGGCCCATGACGAGGCACGCGAGGCGGTCCTCGCCGTCGCGCGGGCACGGGGCGCAGCGGTCTGGGAGGCGGGCGAGGCGACGCTGCTGCCATCGGATGAAGCACCCGACGCTTTGTCCCTTCCCCCTCCACCGCTCGTCTCGATTCCCCTCGTTGCGACCTCCATCCACGCTCCCTCCGCCATTACTCCTTCCTCCGCCGCCTCCCTCACAGCCCGCCTCCCCCTCCCCGGCTCGTACCAGCTCTCGAACGCCGCGACGGCGGTTCTCACCGCGCAGCTCCTCCGCACCCTCCCACGTCAGCGCGCGCTCGTCCCCGCGCTCGCGTCGCAGATCACGGACGCGAGCATGCGCGCCGGCGTCGAGGCGACGCGCTGGCCCGCGCGGCTGAGCTGGTTGTCCCTTCCCTCGCCCCCCTCCGCCGCGCCGTCCACTTCCTCCGCACCGCGGCGGAACGTTCTCCTCGACGGCGCGCACAACCCCTCCTCTGCCGCGCTCCTCGCCTCCTACCTCTCCTCGCTCCCCCCCTCCCTCCGCCCCACCTCCCTCGTCTTCGCCCTCTCGGCCCCGCGCGACCCCGCCGACGTCCTCCGCCCGCTGCTGCGCACGCTCGCCCCCTCCGGCACTAACGCGCGCGTCGAACTCGTGTGCACGGCGTTCGCGCCACCCGCGGGGATGGACTGGGTCCGTGCCACTGCGCCGACGGAGCTCGTGCGCGCGGCGGAGGCGCTTGCGGCTGAGGGGGCTCGAAGCGCAGGTGAGGGTGCGCGAGGCGGAGGACGTCGAGGCCGCGCTGAGGATGCTCGAAGGGGAGGGGAGGGAGGGGACGACGGTCGTTGCGGGGAGTCTGTACCTCGCCGCGGATGTGCTGAGACTCGAGAGGCGGCTCGGCCGTGCGGGGGAGGTGTGAAGAGGGCGAGTGGGTGGAACGCGGATGCGTGCTGTGCCTTCCTGCGGCACTCCTCCGTTTCAGAGCGGCGCAGGCGGTGGGGAGACGCTCGGCAAGCGGGTAGGCTGCGTGCGCGGAAGGCGGGAAGCGCGATGCGGGTCGAGGAAATAGACCGCCTGCGAAACCTGCTTCCCTGTCTCTAGACGAGCCTCTCCCGCGACAACTTCTTGCACCAATCAGCCCCAAGCGCAGGCTCAACCAACCGCAGAGGAGGGGCACGGCGGAACGATTGACGAGGTTATGTCAGTCTTAAGCCTCGAAGCTTGGTGCGCCGAATCGGGGGTCGAAAGAGCGCACGGCGGGACGATCCCAGAGGAAGTGCGGCGGGCAGCGGTTCAGAACCGAGTCAGTTGCGCCGCCGCCGCTCCAGGCGGTCCAGGTAGAACACAGACTAGCCTTGCACGCTCGCGCAAGCCCGCTCGAGTGCTATGAAGCGCGTAAGGCCCCGCGGGAGATGAAGATTGCGAGCGGGCGAAGCAGCAAATACAGCACAGCGGGGCGAGTTCGGGCGCGCAGGGGTGGTCGAGCGGACTCCAGCGAAGGCAGCTAGAACGTGAGCAGTGCAGCAGGAGGCGAGGAGGGCGATGCTGCGGGCGGAGGAGGACGCGAACGGGGCGATCACGTGGTCTCGCTCGTCCCCACCGCTGCCCCTCGCCGGGAGAGCTGCACGCTGCTCCAAGGCACTGCTACAGACCCGCTAGGAGCTCCGCGCTCCTCCCGCCCGCCCTCGCGCTCCCCGCTCGTCGCGCGCCCCGGTCCCCGCCCCACTCTCCCGCGCCCGTCCCGCCCGCCATGGACCCGCAGCAGGGATGCCAGCTCGCAGGGACGCCCGACCTCGCGTCACTTAGGCAGCTGATCGCAGGCGAGGGTCGACCGGTGGCGGCTGCGAGCGCGGCGAATGGCGCAGGCGCAGGAACGACATCGAGGGACGACCAGCAGATCTCGCAGATCCTCGCAGAGGTGCGTCGCCGGCTCTCCCTCAACTCCTTGCTGTAATGCGCAGGCGGACGGACCCTTCCGCGCGCATTGCCTCGATCCCTCGGTCGACCCCGATGTCAACGGCGACCTCACGGATAGCACGCCCAGCCGCTTCTCAACGTGCGATGCTGACCATGCACACACGCTCGTAGATGTCGCAGCAGCAGCGCAAGACCCCCGAGGCGAGCACCTCGTCCCGCCCGAGACGCGGCGCTGCTGGGGCTGCCCAGACTTCGTGCGTAGTTCTGCCTGGCTCTCCCCCTTTCGCCACCCGCTGACCCACCGAGCATCCGCAGCCCGCACAACCCCGTGCAATCGCTCGGCACCGGCACGACGGCCGGCCCGTCCCGCTCTCCCGTTCCGCACGAAGCTGCCTCTATCGCATCCGCCGCCCTCGCGCACCCGACGCAGCCGTTCTTCCCGCAGGCGCCGCACATCCAGCCGCCCATCCCGTCGGCGTCCACTGCGGCAGCTGGTGGCGCCGCCTCCCTCGCACCGACCGCGGCGTCCACCGCTGCCGCGCCTCCGTCCACCGCATCGACCTCGACCTCAGTCGCGCCCGCCCCGGCAGAGCGGGACGAGCTTTCCGCGTCGCCTGGACCCGGCGGTGGGGCAGCGGCGGGCGGCGGGACGGGCAAGGCCAAGGCGAGTCGCGGGCGCGGGCGGGGCAAGAGCGACGAGCGCATGGGGATGAACGAGGAGGAGTGGGAGCGGAGCCGGAAAGACAACCATGTGCGTGTCTTCTCTCTTTCACCCGTAGGGGGGTCCTTCTGACGACAGGAGGACGTGCCCGCCCGCAGAAGGAGGTCGAGCGCCGCCGCCGTGAGACCATCAACGCCGGCATCGCGCAGCTCGCGACGCTCCTCCCGCCCGAGCCCGTCCCGGGCGCTCCCACTCCCGCCGTCCCCGCCTTTGGCGCCGTCGCCGCTCCCCCCGCCGCGCTGCCCGCCCCCGCGCCCATGACCGCCGCGGCGGCGAGCAAGGTCAACAAGTCGCACACGCTCGCGCGCGCGGCGAGCTACATCACACAGCTGCGCGAAGAGCAGGCGCGCACGATCGACCAGTGGACGCTCGAGAAGCTCCTTGCCGAGCAGACGCTCAAGGGCGTCCGGGCCGAGTGCGACCAGCTGCGGAGGGAGAACGATGCGCTGAGGGCGAAGGTCGCGCAGCTCGGCGGTGGGGCGGCGTCGGAGGGAGCGGTGAATGGCGCGGGGAAGCGGGCGGCGCCGGGCGAGGATGCGGGCGGGGCGGGTGAGGCGGACGGCGCGGGAGCAGGGGCGAAGAAGGCGCGCGTCGAGCCATGAGGGCGCGGAGACTCCGGTTGCGGTTGGGAGAGCGCTTGCCGTCGGTACTGTAGACTCAGTTTGTGCCTCTGTTGTGTGTAGCTCTAGCCACTTGTCGCGTTGTCGGCGTCCGTAGTCTCGAGAGCTTCCCTTCCGCACTCTTTCCTCGCGTCACTCATCCATCGTACGCACACGTACACGCACGAGAGAACAGCACAACAGCATCCATACAGCGCCTCAAGCGGCAGTGCAGTTCCGCTACTCCTCGCTCCCCTCCTCGCTCCCCCTCCCGCGTTCCGCATCCCCTCCCGCCTGCGCATCCTCCCACCCGTACAGCACCCAATCCCGGTACCGCCTCTCGCTCGGCGTCTCCTCCGTCCACCGGCTCGCCACCACGCCCAGCGCGCTCGCGAGCCCGCCAAACCGCAACACCCAAACGACGTCGTCCTCGCCGCCGAGCTCACCCCCGCCCCCGCCCCCTCTCTCGCCCGAGAGCGCGTGCGCCGCCGCCCGTGCGGTGAGGCGAAAGATTCCCGCCGCGACGAGCGCGACGAAGAACTGCGGGAGCACGATAGCGAGGTTGTGCAATCCGAGGATCGTCCCGCCCCCGCCCGCTCCGCTCGCAGGCGGGCTCTTTGCGCGCGGCTCGTGCGCGCGCGGGAGGAGCGAGGTGCGCTCGTGCGGTGCGGCGAAGGAAAGTGGGCGGGTGGGGGAGGAGGACTCGCTCTGCTGCGAGGGGTGGATCGTGAACGACGCGTTGCGGAGGGAGGTGACGCGGAAGGGGGCGCGGAGAGCGCGCTGGGCGGGCGAGAGGAAGAGCTTGGCGGGCGAGTCGGGCGCGGAAGGGAGGGGCGAGTCGGGCGGGGAAGGGAGGGCGCGATCAGCCTCGACCTCGCGGATCGACTCCATCACCAGCGCGAAGGGGACCTGCGAGAGCGCGTGCGGTCAGATTCAACTGGGAGGAGTGGGCGGGGAGGAGAGCGAGGAAGAGCGAGGGAGAACGGGAGGAAGGGAACAAGCCGGACTCACCCAGCAGGTGATCGCCCACGGAACGCCCGCGAGCGCCACCACGACCGTCGCACCGCGCACACCGTCCGCCCAGAACGTCGCGAGCATGCACGCCGCGTACCATGTCAGACCGAACGTCCATGCGTTCCGCGGCGTCATCTCGCTGAGGAGCCACCGCCCGAGGGGGCCGACGCGCGAGGGGAGGGACGGGAATGAGTACGCGAGGGTGGTGAAGTACGGGAGGACGGTTCCGGCGGCGAGGGAGACGAGCGCGTAGATGAGGAGGGCGAAGGATCCGGCGCGAGTCGCGGTGTCGGCGGAGGGAGGGGGAGTGCCGCGCGGGATGGAAGCGTAGAACGCCTCGGCGACGTAGGTGGTGCTGCGTGAATGCGGGGCGGGTCAGCTTGAGCACGGGGTTGGCGGGGAAGGGAGGAAGAAAGGGCGAAGGAGGGGAGGAGCGGGCGTGCGACGCACGAGTAGAAGAGGAACGGGAACCACGCGGTCCACGAGAAGAACTGGACTGCGGGCGGTCAGGTGAGCATCAGCGGAGGGGCTCGAGCGCGAGAGAAAGGAGCGACGCACCGTAGCAGACCCGCTTCACCGGCGTTGGGAGCGTACGGATGTTTTCGCTCACGTCGCGCACCACACCCTTGACCTTCTCCCACGCGCCCTCCCCCGTCCCCAGTTCGGGCCGCTCCTCCTCCGCCTGCGTCCAGCACGTCACGCCCACCGTTGCGACCATCACCGCGCAGCTGATGACCGCGAGTTTGCGGAACTGCCCGCCGCCGAGCCAGCGCAGGAGCGGCGAATGCCCGAGGTCGAGGTAGCCCACGAGGTAGCCGAGGACGTTGGCGAGGTGCGTCTGCCGGCCGAGCCAGGCGTTCGAGGTGGACTGGAGCGAAGAGGGCGAGAGGTCGAGCACGAGGGCCTGCGGGCGCTCCCGGTTAGCGCAACTCGGGGGAAGCGCGATGCGGAGGACATACTCGAATGCTTGCCTGCAGGCCGTTCAGGCTAAAGTCGAGGATGTAGAAGCCCGCCACGCCGAGCCAGATCGCGCACGTCCGCTCGCGCTCCTCGCGCGCCGGGTCCCAGTCGCCGACGCCGGTGAACACGCTCACCAGGAGCGAGGCGATCTCGCGTGCGTAGGCGACGACAAGCGTCGAGACGAGGATGAAGAGCGTCGAGAAGAGGATGTACTGGCGGCGGCGGAAGCGGGAGGGGGACGAGTCGGAGAGCGCGCCTGCGAGTGGAAGCGGCGAGTCAGCTCGAGCTCGGGGCGCTGGAGGTGATCGGCCAGGGCTCGGAACGCACAGACCACCATGAGCGCGAAGAGGAGAGCGGACGCACCAACGACGGGCTGGACGATCATCCCGCTGAGCGGGCCCGCCATCCAGACGAGGCTCGTCCCCTGCTTCGTCAACCCGAGCCCGAGGAGGTAGGGCGTGCCGTATCTGCGCGTGCGGACGGGTCAGCTCGCCCTCTGTGTGCGCCCGAGGAAGCGGGAAGGGGGACGCACGCCATCTCGACCGTCCATGCGAGCTGCGCGCCCGCGATGCCGATCGTGAGCTTGATGAGGTCGAGCGTCGACGGCCCGCCCTTGCGCTTGCCCTCCAGCGCGCCCTCCTCTCCAGCGCCTTCCGCCTCGTCAGTCCCCACACCGACCACGCCGCCGTCACTCCTCCCGCGCGCATGTCGCCGCGTCGGGGTCGTCGGTGAGCCGCTCTGAGCGGGCTGGACAAGGTCGTCGAAGAAC